>OY720642.1:128148140-129348140 GCA_963169105.1 Ceriagrion tenellum | reverse complement strand
ATATTCTCATAAATTATCGTGAGTGATTGCAGTGGTGCAACAAACAAGCATTTATGAAATATATTTTGAGGACGCTTTTGTCTCATACCGATTTTTAAATTTGTTTGATCATGAAAAATGTTCAATTAAGAGGCGCTGAATGCATTAGTTTGATAATGCAACTTACAACCGTCCCCATTTTCATAAATCACACGCAAATCAAAGGACTATCTTTAAAACATTAAACCAATTCTAGTCAAATATGTCTGGGATGAATATCTCCTCAGCTAATCTAAACTTTGTTGCATATTTTCCATCGTGAAATTCAAAGGTCTTTCGCATAATAAATTGATTCATCCATAAGATTTATTCACCGCTTAAAATTTTGTCAGAATAACTGTCATTAATATTTATTCTTAACTAATGTATTTCTTAATACAATGGTCATCCTGCAAAATCACACAGTTGTTGATTTACATTTACGGATGGAGCATTAAGTATGGCGACTTGTCTATTCCGTTAAATTGCTGCTTAATCGCGTTCACTTTGAAGAAATTATCCTTTGTGAAAGGAAATTATTCCTATTGGAATCATCTCCAAGAAAATTCTGGAATGAATTTTGTCATTAATAAAATTATCTCTTGAAAAATACTTATAAACGTCCAAACTGTTAGATGATAAATAAATTGGGTAGACAAATTACAAAGAACATTTCCTTGTACAATTTATTTCAGCATATGATGATAATAAAATGGTAGCAGGCTAACATCTTCGAAGCTGGTGATGTGATTTGAATTTACTTAGAAAAAATACTGTTTTCAGCAACCTTTAGAAAGACGACGGATATATCACCTAAATATCATTGCAGGGAATGTATCTTCGATGCCTCTTCATCTGGAAGCATAAATCACGGGAGGAGTTTCGGGGCGCCAAGTTGCCATCCCTGGACGGAGACGGCGGGTGGCCGGAGGTCGAAGTGGGTGAATTGGGGGGGGGGAGGCGTCATGGACGCGGCGATGAGAGAGCCGGAGAAGTATTCCGGCATGGCTAAAGAGAGAGGGAGTCCAAAAGAAGGAAGTCTCGGAAAGAATGCGACTCCGTTTCGAGCGAAAACCTCACTCACCATAATTTCCAGTTTTGCGCCGAATCCAGAAGGAAAGAAGAACAAATTGAAATGTAAAGCATAGAACTGTGGCGTCGTTCCTCAGGAGGACGAAAATATGGACATTTACAACGCTGGCTCCGGAGCGAGGACACGAGAAATTCAACCGATAAATATCCACGCATCGGGGCCTTTACCAGACATTCGTCCCAAATTTGTTTCTGTGGTGTGTAAAAATGAACCGTGAACAATCGTAGAGGGAGAGAGAGAATCAATATCTGGTCAAGGTCACAGTGATGCACTTTAAAGCAAGGGAATTTCAAATAGAGTGTTTAGTTAAAAATATAATTAATATCATGAGCAAAAGTCCCAGGTGTTGTTACATTGTGGAAGACTTTAAGGCAGTTCGAACGAGATAGTTCCCTATTCATAATGGAGACCATATTCGAATTATGCGTTTTAACCAGCTGTAGGACACATCAATTAAATATTGCATTATTAATTGTGCAATAATATAGTTTTAAATGACAGAAATTGTAAGAATTTAAGTAAAAGTATCCAAATAAGTCTTCTGCTTGACTCATTTTTTACGCGCGGTGCGTTTGAAAATCCTTCAAAACGGAAGGTTTTTTGTGATACCCAAGAACCTACTGCGGTGAAAATATGATTAATTTTCAAATATTATTGAGAAAACATACAAACTACACACTGTTAGTTTTTTTACGACATCTAAGAGTTAGAAATACCTCATTTTGTTAATTAAGTCTCTCTGGAGTGCATACATGTACCGTTTCCCATGAAAACGGGCTGGCATTTTTTGACAAATATCTCGGAAAGTAATGAAGTAAGGGGTAGAAATTTTGGTGTCATTGAATAGGTGAAATATTTCTCTTTAAAATGAGAACAAATTCATTGATTTCTAAGTAAAATGATATTTCGCTCGGACTACCTTAACGACAAGCATTACTGAATAATTCACCATGTCATATTTCACAATTTAGTTTAAGGGTGGAAAACGATGCGGTGTATTGTTTAATTAGCTTCAAGCTGTCGTACTAAATAATGACTCTTATGACTCTGCGCCACATATTGGAAGTACAAAAGTAAAAAAAAAACAAAACAACGGAAATATAACCTGATCTAATCTGCGGTACATAAGTTAAACTATAAACATATAAGTCAACCTGGAAGATTTGCATTAAACTTTGATTGCTTGATGATTAAAAATTGATGCTAAATTGTAAATGCTTTACTAGCAATCACTTAGTGAATATTTAACCTAAACTGATCTCCATTTTTAAGAGCAACATGATTGAGATAGTTCATACAAGTAAGAGTTATATCCAAAGAATATTCCTTCGTAAAAGGACAGAACTCTGGTAAATCAAAAGTCAACGACTAAAATGGAAATTCATTGAATTATGAAAACATCGAATATCGAATATAGGTAAACGTATCTCTCACTGATAGAACACTGCTGCAAAACTCAGGAAATAAGATGACACTTTTTTTATTTAATTCTATTACTCTGCAAACTCTCAACAAAATAATCTATATTATCAAAATTATTGCAATCGTTTTGATTGGTTGATTGATTTGATTCTACAAATGCCGGACGAAAGGAGAAACCTACCATACAAGTATATATTTCTCTTTAATTCTAGGAATAAATCCTAAAGAAGGGATATTATGGGTAAATTATGATATTTGGGCTAATGTAAGAGTTGTGTTCCTGAAGACGTGATGGGGGAATGGTCGGAGGCAGGTATAAAGGGAGAGGAAGGCCCTAAGCATTGCGAGTGTGAAAAGGTGCAAGGGAGAGAGGGGAGAGAGAGAGTGTGAGCAGAGGAGAATGCGTGGGAATATGGAGAGAGTCAGAGGTTTCCAACCGGGAACATAGGCTCCAGAGAGTACGAAAATGGCAAGAGTGTTTCCTCAAACATGCGCATACAGTGACCTTGCTTTTTTGGCCGGAAAAAGGAACTTAAAAGGGAGCCGGCGGGGAATTAGCAGGTGAAGAGGGCGGGATACAGAACCAAGACTAGAGAGAAAGCTCTGCCCTGGGCTGAGTATGCTGACATTTGCACAAAATGATTGGCCAAAGTTAATAACAAGAATACAATTTTGGCGGCTAATCATTTCAAATTCAAATGACGGAATTTCTTCATTCATTCAGTATCTGATTACTCACCGACAATTATTGAACAATTAGTTAAAAATCCGCATTTTCCGACAGGAAAGTGATTTATTGCTCTCATTCGTTCCAAGTGGCATGTAAGATGTCGATCATTCCATTTCAGGAGACAGCGGCGCAGGGGTAACCAAAAGCGGCAGCGACAACTTTAGAGGCTGTCTCCAGATCTATGGTACTGCTCGTTCGTCACTGAGGCCAATGAAAGAGGCGTAAACCCTGAAGAAATGGAGACAGCGGAAACTTGAGATTAACTTAACTAACTCTTTTAATAACTGAAACAACCAATACGTGAATGTGGATGAAGACGAAAAGATTCATAGAAAATATCGTGCATTGAAATAATATGAGACAGTTGGCGGTCAGTTAAGAGAGAACAGATTATGAGGAGTGTTTGGTAGAGCGAATACGACATATTCTTTCCCAGGTTAAAGAAAATGAGTCAATCTCCATTTAATCATTATTTTAAGTACAGTTCTATTTTTAATTCAGAGTTTATTTATAATTTAGTGAAATTACAATGAAAAAGCAACTTGATTTAGAGTATAGCAGGTACTCAAGCCAGATATCGTGGTATGTCTGACCGTGAAAATGGGGTTCAAGAAGAGAAAATAGAAGCGCCGTTTGAAATTCGCATTCCACGGTTTGGAGACTCGTTCCACTCCCTCAACCCAACTCGAATGTTATGTCGATGAATCTAACCCGGAAAAAACATTCGTTTCAGGTTGAGTTGAACTGGTGGTGAGACGTTTCCTCTGGATTTGGAAACGAGCCGAACAATTCAGTAATCCTGAGAGTCTTACCCTTACGGATATACCTGTGATATCTTGCATTTTGCAAAGAGATATTATTCAATTTCAATATTTCTTATTGTCAATAGTTTTATTGCAATGAATGATCAGATGCGTCATTTTGAGAGATTTTAGTAAACTATATTAAGCAAAATTAAAGTTTTAGTGAATAGTACCAAACACGAATAAGCCTTGACAATAAAGAAAGTTGAATGTAACCCAAGCAAATATGTAAGAGCAAAAATTATTTATTCAAATATAATTATTAAAATCACCAAAATTAATTAGTTTTGATACAGCAGACTCAAGTATTAAAAGTAAATTATTTAAAAGCGTCTAAAATATTAAGACCGAAGTGACACGGATTGTGAAAATAATAAATTCTAGGATGGAATTTATAAATGATAGAGGGGCAGCACGATAGACATTTTGATTCTTAACTTTTCCTTTATTACTTGTAATTACAAAATAAGAATCGATGAAAATATACAAAAATTTATGGTTTAAAAAAAGAATTATAAATACGGTCTTAACCAGTGTTTACAGATATATATCATATCAAACGTTATTGAGTATAATAAAAAAACATACTTTTTTGCTATCTAAGGTTACTAATGTCACATTCAAATCAAAATTCTTTAGGCTATAAAATAAGGAAGGAAAAAACTTCCCTGAACGAAGTCTGAATAAGCTAGTGTATAACGAACTCGTGTTCCATTTCTCGCTCAAATAAGCATTACGATTACTCCCCGAACAAAAAGTGGCTGTATAACGAAAAAAAATCCATATAAATGGCATAATAGCAACTCAGACTGGTACAGAGTTTTTTTTTTTAATTTGATAGTATTCCTCAGTCAATTTTAAGTTAACTCATGTTTAGTGCGAAGAAATCACAAGCCTTGTATAAAAATGAAATTTTATCATATTATTTCTTTTAAATATATCATTATCATACTCAATTCCATTTTATTTGGAACAATGCAATGGGTATAACTGAGAAGTTGAATATAAAAAATCTGATTACATAATTCCGTGCAAGATTAAAAATGAGATAAGAGAAATACATGAAAATCAATCTACAATATGGGGTTATTTCACCGGTAGTCAACACTTAACAAAGTCTCGTTAACAGCATAACAACACGGCACGTCGCCATGTAATAAGCAATTCTTACTACCTGGAAGTGGATTATCTTTTACCAAAAGAGGCAAAAGTGTCAATGGGTGTCACGGTACGCACCAGCCGGGGATTTCTCAAGCACCCCATCTCCAAGTTAATGAAACTGTCGATGGAAGCAATATTTTCAAATTAGCATTTTATTTTCTTTTTTCCTCATTAATTTTAATTTTCCTATTTCCTGTTTTTTAACTTGGCTCGTGTGTCCGCTCTCGTACAAACAGCTGTGGATAGATGTGGACACCAATGAACTCTCTCCAAAGTCATCTCAGACTCTCCGACAATGCAAGTGAGTACCCTTTCTCCTTTCTCCTTGGCAAAATATCTCAATTCTTCTTTTCTTTCATTTTAATACAGTTTGCTATTCTCGAAAGCATAACTATGCGCGGGAGAAGACAGGGAACGAGTTAAAACGAAAGAGCTGGAACGGGTAACGGATCAAGCGTTAGTTTCACGCTCCGCTGCGGTTCTTTCGAAGCACGGAGTGCGCCAAGTTCCTTTTCACGTTAACTTAAACTTAAATAATGTCCGAAGGCGAAGCGAATCCGTCCAACACGCTCGTTGAGCAGACAATCGCATGGAAGAAAAGGAATAGAAAGGAGAGTCGAGAGTCTTGGAGCCACACTGCCAAAAGGTTTGCTGCCATAAGCTGCTCTACCTCATCCCCTATTGCCTCCCCTCTACCCAGAATCCCAACACATCCCTACAACACAGTCCCAAGCAAATGCCATCGCTTCTTGCCAAGTGGAACGAAGAATATGCCGGATGGTGGTGTGGATGTGCATCGGAAAAGAGAGGAAAGAAGAGCGGGGGCGTAGTCGGGATTAGTTGGGAGCTTTTAAGATCTTAATTGCCCTCACATCACACGAAACGCCAGATTTACGCGTAGTTATGAGTAAATTCCCCTTGATATACATATTTGTTCGAAAAAAAATGTAAATCTCGAGTCATCCCCCTGTGATCCGGGCCAATAACACGATAGCATTTGCCGGCACTCGAAGTGAATCTAGGTCACCGAAGGCGGAAAGAAAAAAACAAGAGCAATCTGTGGAGAGCATCGACGAGTGCCAAAATCCGTTAAAACGTCTGGATCATTATGTAAATACATAGACGGAAATATAGCAATAAACAGTGTGCTCCCAAAGCATGCTCCAGCATAGTCATTAAAATAAGGAAAGCAGGAGTACTGCGGGATAATCTCTGATAGTCATTTTAAAGAGCGGCAATCAATAATGTTAATTCACTTACATAAAATATGCACGTAAAAGCTCATCTCACTCCATCATCAAAATCTCCAATGTGTATAACTCGCAGAAACAGTGGTGGGCGACGTGGAATTCCCTCACAATGAGGTTTGACTCTTGATTTGGAGTTTTTGGAGTTTGCAAATTTGATTCAAGACATCTGAAGCGGTGAGATTGGGTGCGATGATACAGCGAGGAGAACTATTTTGTGTTTATGATTCTCATTTTGGAGACTGCTTGCTGCTAAGCATGATGGTAGGCGAAGTAATCTTATGCCATCGTGGCAAGGTTGAAAACAAAATTGCCTTGTAAATTTCCACACTTTCAAATATGAATGACCAGTTTCAATGTTACTGCATCATCATCATCATCTCATATTAAAAGTAAGAAACTTTACAGTGATTTATCCTTCAACTTTGCTCCTGAATAGACTAAAATTGAAGTAATCACACCTGAACAAAGATAAAATGCCTTCATGTATCTAAAGGTTTTTCAAAAACTATGGAAAGAGTAATTGCTAAAGACGGACATTACAAGATGATGTCCCAAGCATAAGTTCAACTTCTTGTTTAAAAATACAATCATAGTAGCATGTATGATATAAAAATCGTTATGACGCTTGTGCAGAAGATTGTGTAATTGATGAGCCTAATTGTAATTAACTCTTATGGTTGAACGAACGAAGCTTCAGTTCAAAAGGGAGGATTGGCTATTGTCTCTCTCTTCTCCTCACCGCGGCCTCAAAGTTTTCCCTTGGAAGATAACCACTCACTAACAGCCGCCCACACATTTGCTGACGAATGCAATAAATATTTATCATAAGACTTATTCGCGTCGACGTTACACACCCACGCCAAATCTGGCGTGAGTTACGCCCTCCCACGGGATAGCATGATGCATGCACTACTAAAATACTGAATGTGATTCGATGAAGAGCCTCGTGTGAAACAAACTGGAATGACGCCAATCCTTGCATGCCAAAACGAACGGAGAAAATTGTTCATGGTAACCACTAACACACTAATAACGACTGCAAGCCAACTTTGCCATTAAAAAACCAAAGGAGGAGTGTTACTGTATCTTTTGATAATAACCGACGAATGTTATTAAATTCTCCAGCAGTGTAAATTGCGTTTCCTGTGATACACAACAGAAAGACCAAATTTGGAACATTCATCATGACTGTGTTACATACTTTGGAAATGTATCAATAATATTATCAACACCATGAGAAAAATATTTGTCAAAAGAATTAGAGAGTTAAAAGGTAAAAATCATAGCATGAAGTTTTTAGGAAGGAAAATAATTATAAAAAACTGTTTGTTTGGTATTTATACTATGCAGACATACAAGTATTTACATTTTCTGAGCACAAGAAGGCGGTATTTCGGATAAATGTTTTGTTTTATTTCAGTTACGAGAGGAAAAGTTGACTTTGAAAAAGAATATTAAATGAAAGGTAAAACTTGCTTTATAATAAATTTGTTGGGTTTTACGTTGCCTCTTAACATAATGGTATGCATGATTACTAAATTTGGCCAGAGATAAACGAAGATAAGCCTCTATTAGAGGCTTTATAATACAATAAAAAATATTAAACTTCACTGATTCACTGAAAAATATTAAAATTCACCGTTGAAGATAATGATAAATTTAATATCTCGTTTTTCATTGGTATGGCGAGATAAATCCATGAACTTCATGAAGCTCATCGGATCTTTCAGTTTGATAAAATTACGTCCATGCACATAGTCAGACCTCAGTCAGTTCAGTTGGCTTTGTAACTATTTGGGAAGACAAACAACAGCTGCGGTCAGTGTCTCCATGGGTGACAGGAAAAACTCGGAGTCGAAATAAGCCTACTCTTTACCTGAGGTGCCAAGAGCGGCACAATTTTGCATCCCATTCGACGAAGAATTTCCACTTTCGCGAACGTACTGAAGTAGATTTTTCGCTTTTTGCATCTCGGAATCGGGAATTAGTCGAAAATTCGCCACTTTTCAAGTAAGAGGAGACTAAAAGAATTGCTATGTACAGCAGAGAGTAAACATAAAATCTGTAAAAAATTAAAAATAGGTTGTCTTGGCTAATGGGTTGAAATAAAAATCAACAGAGAATATAGAACATACTCAACATAACGTGCAGATAGAGGAAATGGGATGCTGATGACACTGTAGTGCGAATGTAGGGGTGGATATGTATGTAATTCCAGCAAAATGAAGAAAGGAAAAATAATATGAGTAGCTCATACAGGAAACCTTGCATAGAGATCTAAACAAGACTAATGGTGGAAGAATGAATTGGATCGTCATCATAAGAACCATTTCCACAAATGGATCGAATGAGTCTGCTTCTTGTATCCTAGGGAATATGCAATAGACAATCACTGAAGTGTTCCACGGGTTGCATATATGCTATTTTTGTAGCGCTAAATGAGGAATGACGTCCACGTGAGCAGTTACCACACTACCAGAATTCAAACGATATTCCGCTGATAAGGGAATTATACTTAAATTGAATTATTGTTCATTCATTGGTTAGAGATTATATGTATACCGTCTGCATCAATTCATGGTGGCAAGGAAATCATGAATGAAAAGTCGTGCGAATTTATTTAAAACCAAATACTCGGAACCTCCAACCTCCCCTTTTAGGTATCCAAGTCATGAATGGATTTCAAAAGTAAAAACGAATAATTATAATTAATTTTAATACTCTTTCTCCACTGGTACATTTTTGCTCTTTCCAATGGTAAATTTTGAATTATAGAAATATTAATCATACGAAGGTGTCAAATTCTGCCAAAAAAACAGAAGCAATTTAAGCTTTCATCCACTCATGATGCTTAAGAAAGTTCAATCGTGGGCAAGATGAGATTTAAAATTCTGAATGAATATATTTAGCAATCTACACCAACGTAAGTAGCTTTATAAAAGTGATACTGCGGTAATTATATCATACCCAAAAGAGTTGAGTAACGCAAATAGTTCAATCAGAACTTGATCAAGGAGACTAAGATCTACCGTGAAAATTGATGAAAGACTCAATAAAAACAAGGACTTAAAAGAGAAATATTATATCACTTAACTATTACCGCACTTGGAGTTTGCCACTGTCATTGGGTGAAAACATTTAACTTCTTAACAATTTTACTCATAATCAACAGCTGTATTTGTTTAAATGGCCACAAGAAAATATAAACGTTTAGCGTTATAAATGTCGTGGATGAGTATTTTCAACGTGAGCTAATCTCTCTGAGGATGCCGCATTGCCTCATTTTTACTTCCCCCTCTATCCCCCCCCCCCCCCCAACCTTCATCTCCGTCCACCTAATGCTTTCGTATGAGGGGCAAAAATTGAGACATAAAACCTCTATTTTCAAATTGAAACGGGCATACTATTGATCAAAGAAAAGTGTGTTTTTTGGAGTTACCTATTGCTATTTTTGTCGGGACTTGATGGTACAAGGTGAACACTCCATTTTATTCCGCATAGTCACAAAATGGAAACAACGGACTTTTAAGATAAAAAGACATTTAATATAAAGTGATGAAATATTCAGTACAGCGAATTTAGTTTATATCAGGGGTAACTCTCATGAAAAAAGTCAGCTAAAGAGCGGGTAGATTAGGACGAAACGTGCTGAGAGATTGGAGTTCTCTGAGAATGGGAAAAGAAAGTAAGTGAATGTGTTGGATGGATGGACATAGAGTGGAGGTAGTGTGGGAGAATACATTAAGTGGGAGTGGAGGCAAAGAGGCGAGTTAATTCACCCAGGGTGAAACCCTAGTGACTCAATCGGGTGGAAAGGATTGGGAAATCAAAGGGAGTAGATTTTTAGTCGTTCAAAAGAGTTCATACAGGGAAGGATATAAAGATACGAGGGACGGGAGGATTGAGAGATATAAAAGGGAAAGAAGAGTCTTAAATGTCTCTGTCCGCTCTTAAATGTTCCCCTTTGGTAATCGCAGCGTTTTGAAGCCGGAAGCCCTCTTTGAGTTCCCGATCCTATGAAGGCTCATCCATCAGTCATCAGATCTATGCCTTCCCACGCACCACGCAAAGCCGATAATAGCTTTTGCAAAAGTTCCTGGCACGGAGGGGAGGTGAAAGTAAATTCAGGATAAGGAACGTGGGGAAACAGATGGAAGCAAAGAAAGAGATAAGCAGGTGAAACAGACGACGTCGAGAAGTAAGCGTGAGGCATGTGGCATTACCATCACAATTAACAACACACCCTGTTTGAAAGGTCCGGCATGATTTAGTGTTATAAAATCTACCAGTGATTGAATATTCACGAGTATACTGCATGTTAATGTGTTCATTTACGTAGAACTCTCCTAGTGTCTGGTGTCTGAGCATAGTTTTTCTGACTATTTCTTGGTCTGTCTATCCCTCTATCCTATCCGTCTATATTCTCCATGTAATCCTCCCCATTACCAAGCTAACTCGCCAGTTATAAGAGCGCAAGTCAACGCAGGTGTCGACTGCCAACCTTTATCACCAACCACTCTCGATAAACAATCAAGTAGGTGAAAAAAATGTCCATTACTTTTCAAGAATTAACCGCAAAATTGGCATTAAAACAATGAGAGATTTCCTTTCAAGGAGCCAAAGATGGCAAACATCGGAACATATCAGCTTACTCTAGCGCACATGAGTGGCATTGAGTGGAACGATGTGTGCTGGCAAATATTTTATAATCTGCCATGTTGTGGGCGAACTAAAGTCACAGCCGAATTTGTTAATTTATCGAATTCGATCAAAATAAGTATTTTAAATAGCAGGCATTTGACCACTCAGTATTTAAAAATTTTAAAATAAGCATGTTTGACACCTTTTTTGTAAATCCATAAATTTGATAGTAATCACAGATGATATTGAAGTAGTTGCTTGGCTGTTAGGTGCCTCTCAACTCTGATTACGATCTGTTTTGAAGTGCGCAGGGTCTAATATGAAAATAGAAGGCAAGGGCGCTGTTGTGTCGCGAAGTTAAAAGCGCACTAGAGCGTATGGACAGCACACAATGGCACACATTAAAAAACCATTCAACCCTGCGCAGTAAAAAGTAAGCGCAGATGTAGCATCTCTGTAAATAGGTGGTAACGTCCTTGCGCATATTAATACAGAAGAAACTTCAACGGGTGGACTGGAATGTCTCCTTACCCCCCCTCCTGGATGACCAGCTTCAGAGCTGTCAGGAAACTTCTCTAGAATAACCATGAATTGTGACCTGGGAAGAACTACTACGGAAGGCATGTTAGAAATATGTGACGAATACATCAAGAGACCATTCCCCAACCGGAAGTTTTTGTAGCACATCTTAAATTCTTCAGGAATAAGGTGATGCTGAGAGCCCCGTCTACCAATTCATTGAATCATGGCCTTAAATGCCATGTCTCTTCTTGATATTTTTTTTAAGATTTCCAAATTGAATTCTTCTTTGAAAATCATAATGACAGGTTCATCGACTATGGACTTCTGTCTCTGAGGGATTTCTCTCTGGAATAACATTATTTGTTTCTGGCTCTGCTACCGGATGCCGTGACAAGCTATCAGCTCCTTGGTTATTGACCCCAGGAACATGCTGCACATCCAAGTCAAATTCTGCTAATAGCAATGCCCATCGCATTAATTTGGATCTTGTTCCCGATACCGTATTTAACCACTTCAAGGTCGCATTATCAGTGTATAATTGACATTTCGTTCCTTCCAAAAAGCTTCAAAATTTACCCACAGACCATACCACGGCCAAAGACATCTATGTCAGCTGTAATGCTTCCGTAATAATGTTTTTCAGTGAAAGATAATTTCCAGCTTGCATATTCTACAATATCCCGTCCGCCCCCAACCCGCTCTTGGAACAACACTGCCCCTAAACCTAAGTTTCTGGCGTCGGTCTGTAGACACACCTGCCTCTGGGGGTCAGGATGAGCTAACCTGGGAGTATTTCTTATTCCCTTCTTGAGCTCTTGGAATGCAGTCTCTTCATTATGTATCCACTTAAATTGCCGGTCCTAGTGTAGTAAGTCCGTAAGCGGTGTCAACTTTTCCTCTAAGTGTGGCACAGAGCTGCTTTACCATCCACATAGGCCCAGGAATTGACGTAGTTGCCGTTTAGTTCAAGAACGCTCTGCTTTTTCGATTGCCCGATACTTCTCCGGCTGCCTTTCCAATCCCTTGGCTGATAGATCACGGCCAAGGTACTCTAATATTTCGGCCGCGAGGTAACACTTCTTCAGTTGACAGGTCAACCCATGTATTTTCAGCCTCTCCAATACTTTTGCCAGATGCACAGAATGACCTTTTAGGCTCTTAGAATAAATTAGGATATCATCCAAATATATCTGGCAGAAATTTGCAATGTACCCTGATAGGACCTTATCCATCAACCGCACAAATGTTGCAGGGGCATTCTTTAAACCAAGTGGCATGACTTTGAATTGAAATAAGCTCTTTGGTGTGGTGAATGTAGTCATGGGTCTGGATTTCTCTTCTACCTCCAACTGCCAATATCCAGAATTTAGATCTAATGTGCTGAAAATTTTGTCTCCATTTTCTTGCTTCATCAGGTCACCAGGTAGCTGTGAATCATGGAATTTACCGAGGCGCTAAGGTTGGCAGCAACTAAATAAGGTTCGTTCATTGACGCTCCACAATTTACAACTTTCCTCCCACCGGCCAGGCAGGGTTTTGAAAGTTCTGAGGTCGATGTACCAAAATTGTCCATGGCGAAGCGACAAGAACTTCTGCGACTACTATACAATTGATTCAGTCGTGCCTTTTTTTTACCTTTACTGGAAACAGCATTCCAGTAGACATTGTATTGCTTCGTATGTGAGGCGCTCAATGCAATTTAATGTTTGGAGCACACGCATATTAGCTGTCTATGTCTTCAAACATTTCTCCGTCGGCGTTTTTCCTCTGCGGTCAAATATATTTCAACTTTCTCCTCGGTTATTCCGATGGGTACGGGGTGGGAGGGAGGGAGGGTGATTCCGATCGGGAGAATTGATAACTGCTCGTGCCGCCGCTTTCCTTCGTCACCCCGAGCAAAATCAATGCCCCTTACCCCGCCACCTCACCCACCCTCCCATTCTCTGCCCCCCCATTCGCCCCCCTGGAGGGACTGCCACCGCATAGATGGTCTCCTTACGTCCCAGAGCGCGTCGACCGCGATAGAGATGAGGACGACAAATGCGACAGAATGGTCTCTTTCCTGTTTCGAAGGAAACGACCGAGGATAGACAGAGAGGAGAGAGAATGGAAAAAGGTAGGAGGCGGAAGGGGGAGAGCGAAGGGTGGGAGGAGGAGGGTGGAAGATGGAGGGAAGGATTAGTGGAAGGGGAGGAAAGAGTCGTGATTCGAGCGATGAAGATGGCGCCCCGAGGCGACAAGGAGCACCCTTCGGGCATTTGGTGAGATCCTTTCGAGATGTTTAACGGAATGCGAGTGACATAGCCGGGAGGAGAAAAAAAAACTAAAATTCACCGTCCAAATAAAGAGCGCTGTTGATTTTTATAAATAAATCTAATTAATAAAAAATTCCAATACCGTTTCGGGAAGGGAATCACGTAACCGAGGAAATCATGATATATTCAAAAATAAAAGATGACAACTTTAACTAAAACCACTAGATTTATTAAAAAACGACCCAGGTTTCGATGTGCATTCACATCATCTCCAGGTAAATGGAGGTCTATGTACAGGCCTTATATAGTAAACATTACCAGGTGGGGAAAAGGGGGGGGAAGAGAAGACAATACAGGAGGAGGGTGGTCGCGAGAGGGTAGATCGCGGGAGGCTTTTCAACATTCCCCTGAACGACTCAGAGTTTGAAATAGAAACCCGAACCATCAAACAGATTGCAGTGAATAACGGCTATCCACTTTCACTAACAGACAAATTAAGTCGCAAGAATAGGAGGAAAAGAGCCGTGGCCAGTTTTTAAAGCAAAACTGAACCCCCTGTTCAACAATGACGTTCAATTACCTACTTTGGGGAGATTTCCTCTCGAGTGGCGCAATTGTTTCCGAAGGACCGTTATAAAGTGGCATTTAAAACACCATATAGTGTGCAAAAGATGTTAGTGAACTGCAAGGACACCATTGAACCTCAGAAATTAAGTGAAATATACCTAATAAAATGTAATGTGTGGTGGTGGACAGTATGTTGGGCAGACCTGTAAAAATTTTGAAATTTGACAAATGGAGCATAAAAGGGATTTTAAAAATTTTAATTTTAACGGATGCAACTCTGCCAGACATCTTTTAACCCACGGACATAAAAGTGATTTTACCATGACACCTCTCCATTTTACAAATGATAGACGCAAGCTGAATGCTTTAGAACTGCTAGAGATTTTTAAAAACCAAGTAGACTGATAAATTCCTTGTTAATGAATGTATGCTCCCTGACTATTCCCCCATCCTCAAAGTTTTAATCCCCTCCTCTTCGTCCTACTACCCTCCCGCGACCACCCTCCTCCTGTATTGTCTTCTCTTCCCCCCTCCCCTCTCCCCACCTGGTAATGTTTACTATACAAGGCCTGTACATAGGCCTCCATTTACCTGAAGGTGATGTAAATGCACATCGAAACCTGGGTTGTTTTTTTAATTTTAGTAAAAGTTGTCATCTTTTATTTTTTTATGATGGAATACCACCAAGTGAGACTGACTAAAGTGAGTAAAAAACATGATAGTTTAAATCATAGGGTCGTAACAAAATTGTTAGCTTTACATTCCTTTTAAGGTCAAAACAGTATGTAAAGGCTACACTAAAATGGTCTTTAGTACCAGACAGATTGTAAAAAAATTGGCTCATTCAATTTCTAAAGGAAATCATATAATTTAGAGAGAGATTGATAGCATCCACATGACTAAGAAATACGTCTTTCAAGTCACATGTTGAGATAAAACAGCTCCTGCAAGAGAGCCGAGTAATAAACGCTTAGTTTGTATCTTAGACGGGTCATTTATTTGATACAGGACTTCAGCTAAATCACTTCAGCCAAATCCAGGTTGCATTGGTCGCATTGAGGTGTTTGAGTTTGTTTACATTTACGCACAGATTTGCGTGAAAGTTTGCCAATGTGTTCTCTGTAGATAAAAGGGTAACATCTGAAGATATTAGTGAAAAAACTCCCCGTCAGTATGATTTAGCAATTCAACACCATTACAATATTTGTCTTTTAGCATACTTATAGCACATGTATTTAGTTTTATTCCATTAAATATGTAAAGATCTTTTTCCAAACGCAAAAAAAAACATTCATTATTATTTTGGTCATTAAGAAATGTGGAGGAGTCGAACCGAGCCCAATATTTAAAATAATACCTCTCCATACAATTTCGTCAAAACTTCCACTCCGAGGACGAGTTCCACGCCGAAAACTCTGGTCCAAACGGGAATTAGTGATGACAAAAAATTGTAAAATATTATTCTTGTATTATTTCCATCACTGCAGTTGGAGGGCCTCCACAGAGAACTTATACGTGGTCCGAATTTTTTTTCGGCTTATTAAAAAAGTATTATAATATTCACTTGATGACCAAATATTACCGCTCCAACTCCTTAGGATAAATAGATCTATTTTTTCTCGGCGATCAGCATAATTACCCTACTTCCTCATGTATCCAATCCGATATTATAATAGGACAAATTTTTCCTAAATTAATAAATTTTGTAATATTTCACCTTTATGAACTGTTTCCACCTGACTAAGTGTAAAATAGGGTTTTGATGGACCATTTAGACAATACGTTTTCCGTCTTCGAACGATTTTTTCTGCCTCAGTAAAATTTGTCCTTCAACTCGGTGAGTTTCAACTCTTTTGTTCCTTTTTTTGATTTATGTCCGTTTTTTCTATCTGTTTTGCTTACCTATAGACCCCATAATTATCCCACGTTTTACTTCATTTATCTAAATTGCCATATTGTAAACTACTCAGACCGGGATGACAGACATACTTTATAATTTCTCCTTTTTGCCATATTTTACGTTTTTGCATTTTCTCTCATTTTTGCAAACCTTTATCATTTCTGCTTCAATCTCAAATATCAAAGGCTTAAAAATATTATTAGTCCACTTTCACTTAGTTTTACATTTAAAAACCATTTTTGGTAGCTTTCCGCAATAAATATTCAACTTTATTAACTAGCATTTAACATTCGTAGTTTGACTATTCACATCTTTGCTCCGGTTTACATATATATTTTACGCCATTTTCCAACTAATATCTCCCAACATATTTATTACTGCGCCCATTTTTGCTAAACATTCTACTCTTACATTTGATTAAAGCATCGGGAGTAGGTTACCGAAGGTAAATTGACAAGTTTATGGAATTATCGTTCGCACATGAGAGCGTTGCAGGTTATTTTACGAATCGATCGCTAACAGATAATCACTCAATAGGTGAGATTTAATCTTGCAATATAAAAAGCACAATGGTTTGAGGAATTCTCCCGCTTTATGTAAAGTACTAGAACGGGTTAGAAGTACGGAAATTAAAAATATTTTCGATATAAGTCCATGCCTACCTTTCTTAAATTATTTCTCTCTTTAAATCAACATACGTCAGCTAATCTCTTCATTATATCAATAGCTTGCATTTCCTTCTCTTCACATACTTCAAGGGGACGGGGCCCACTGAGGTACACCGGGGGAAATAAATCATTGAACATGGGGTATAGGATACAAAATGACCTTTTAAAATGCAGTTTATGTATATTTTGCACATATTGAAAAATCCAGAAGACTCGGCAATCATAAGATAAACCACTATAGAGCATGCAGTAAAAATATTTTCATGTTCCCAATATTAGAGGAATATAAAAAATTCTTTTCAGTATTCACATTTTTCATTATGCCGTTCACTTGCTCGCATATTTCCACCTTGGATCGCAGATAGTGATTGATGACGTTGTATTCCACTGACTTGAGGAAGTATTAGCTCTGTTTTCTATCCAGGGATACGTTTAAAAATGTGTCCCCTTAATTTATACATGCAAGCCTTAAGTGCATACTGTTGACGGATGGAGTGAAACTCATCCCAAGAAACAAAACAACTTCCCCATCATCCTCAATGATGTCCCACAATTGTCCAAAGTATTTAATATACACTACTGGCCCGAATCAATATGATTGCCTGTGGTTAAAATTTTGAAACGGCTGAAGGAGCAAAATAAATATTTTTTATAGCATTTTGGCATTATTACGGTGGAAATAATTTATTGACTTTTTATAAATTTTCTAATTGCTTTCAGCGAATGACATGCTGAATAATCCACCCACGCTATTGCAAAGTTTCAGCAAAATTTACGGAAAATAAATAAGAAGCCTGTGAAAAAGGCCCATTAATGCGTGATTCTTTGAAGTATTATCTTCATCTACCTGTTATTAATCTGTAATTTTCGGCGCGTAATCTTCGAAGCTCTATCAAATTGTGAAAAATTTAACAATTATTAAGCCTTTGCATGTCAGTAGATCCACTTGGTGGAAGAAACTCAAGGAGTTAGATGAAATACGGATAGGTCACCTCGTCAATCCTCAGTTGCCGAATTACTATTGCTGAAATGAGAGAAAAATGAATGATTTTGGAGCTGGAAGCACAATTTTGAGGCCAAAAAGATGCATATGATAAAATCAGAACAAATCAAACAAATTTCTTAGAGCCGTGCAGTCGTAAAAATTCATATCCAAAATCTGGACTACAAGTAGACGAAAAAAGCGAAGAACAAAGTATCTAAAATGAATCCAATGCATTTCTTACACGAGTTAAAGTTTAAAAAATCACCTAAACAGCCTCATATTAACGTTTTACGCGGTTGTTACTATTTTCAATAAGACATTTTGTCGTGACTTATATTCGTGAGAAATGTCAACTTTTTGCTTTGCCCAGATGATATCTAAGTCATAATTACAAGCTGATAACGGATTACGCTTCATAATTAGGGAAGGTATCTTAATTTCGAGAGACTTGTTATTTCATGTAGTGCTTCACTAGGAGCAGAAGTGACCAGGTTTAAAAACATTTCCAGTTCTAGAAATAGATTAGCATCTGCAGGATAAGAAATAACCCCGGAGAAAAAAGTGGACCACATCAGTGGATATCTTCATCATCATTTCTTTACCATTAGCAAACTAAAGATGTGCTTATTTGAGTTATCCCCACATATTACCAATTCAAAGAAGGTATGCAGACTGATATATAATCTATCCGTGTAGTAATAATTATTGCTTCTCCGACATTTTGAAACAGCAACAGAAATAATGATGTATGCGATTTTTATACCATTACGTTATTGGTTTTGAATGAGTATAAGGACATTTATGGCAAGAAAACTCAAAATAGTAGAAAAAATTCAAAAATATGCCGTAAAAAGCCAGAACCAACGTCAAGTACTTTATGGCTTCAGTGGTGCATTGCTCTTCCTGAATCGAACGTCTTTTTTATTCCAATAAGTATATGGACAGCTGGCGTAGCAAATGCTCTCGATTCCCCGTTCGGTCCTCGCCCACTCCGTCATTGAATGACCACCGCACATCTCCGATTCCATTTCTATTTCCTCCCGTCTCCTCGCTACCCCCCCCCCCGCCCTCTCCTTTAACTCCCTCGTGTATTGGATGTCAGGGAAGACCTTATGGTCTCAAAACCGCCCGAATGAAGTCAATCCCCCCGTCACCTTCCAACTCCTCCTCCTCCTCGCCTTCCATTTCGTCCTCCTTCACCTCGCCCCGCCCCCCACGTCCTCCCAGCCCCCGCGCACGTCCACACGCCCCCCACTCCCCCCCCTTAAGCTCCCCTCCGCCACCGGCAGTCCACTTTGTTTGACCTCCGCTTGTTGTTCCTCTGATTTGACCTCCACTCTCCGGCCGATCCCTCTCCCCGTCCCACCCATGATCACTGTTCCGAAATACCCTCCGCCCCCCCCCCCCCCCTCCTTCACGTCAATCCGCAGAGCCTCCCAAGACCACGAGATAACACCGCTCGTCCGCCTTCGTTCCCCGGGAGCTCTCACCAAAATCAATCCCCTCCTCTCCTCCTTCCCATCCATCCGCCCAGTGAACATGGATCTCGCATCCCTCCAGTTTCCCTCCCTCCCTCCCTCCTTCTCGCAACCCTCCTCCATTCCTCCAACCACCCCTTGGGAGATGTCCACGTCAACTAGCATGAAGAGGGTAACATATGTTCTATGGAAAAAATTGAGCGGCTCCTGAAGCGCCCGCACATCCCGTCTTCCTCGCCTCTTTCATGGCACACGCCCCCCTTTCTGCCGAAAAGATCCCCTCCTTCACCTCCCGTCTCCTGACAGCTTAAGACCGCGCACCAACAAGCACACATCATCGAAGAGCGCAGATTACGTCTTTTCGATGGATATTCTAGGCGGCAGTTGAAGAATCATCTCTCGATGGAAACGAAATAATAAATAGAAAGCGAGGACTAAGCATCCAACTCCTGATTGAAGAACATATAACTTTTTTATTTTCCACATTTAAAAAAATATAATTTCCATGCATATAGTATATTTTCATACACACCATTCTTTAAAAAGTAAGGAAAATTATTACGTCATTTATTCTTGAAATACGCTGCCATTCCTCAAGGTTACTTCGTTTATCATCACGGTTGTACTTCACTCCTAGTTTAGAATATGTTTGGAAATGATTCTCAGCCTATACCTCAGGATTGCTACAAAATGATCATAGTATACTGCTTCGCAAGAGCCTTTTTACTTCCTTACCCCCACAATTATCTGAGTTTATTATTTTCAGAGTTAGCGCAATGAAGTGCACTTGATCACCAAATTATTTTAATAAACAAAATAATCAAATTTCTTTTAGCAAAAGGGGAGATTTTAGCGGAGCCTTTTAAGCAAAACCTCTGGTCTGAGTAATCTATTCTCTAATGTTAACCCCTCAAGTTAAAAATAAATCTGGACTTTACTTGATAATTTGTATGGCCGTTTAAACTTATTTCCACTAGAAAAAAAATCGAAATAGCTGTCATCAATATAAGACAGTAAATCTTTGTGCTGAGATACTTAACTAAGTATTTGGGTATAAATCCGAAAATAAGAAAACTCACCAGTAATGGTATCCCCGCGTATACCAGCATCATTTTCCGAATCTGCATACTTCAGTTCATGCATATAACATATTATTACTCGTCAGCATCATTTGAGCTACGAAAACCGCCACATATAATAATGAAAATATTTAGGTTTCATTTTTGCATACCTATGGCTACTTTCCTGCGATTTTCCTTTCGTTTTATCAGAAATCTAATAGAGAGCATCATCAAAAGTCATCAAATACGAATTTCTCAACACCGATATCCAAGTTGGTGCAGCAATTTGCCGACAACGTGACTTCCTTTATTTAAATGCGCACTTCCTTCTCGTGGCAGATATAACTGGGGTACACTGTTCTAACTCCATCCGTTGACAAATTTTCCTCACTCAAATCCAATTTAAGCCTAATTTTAATTATGACATTTACATTAGAATCTGTTATTTTCATCACAGCCGTATTTTATTAACTCCTTCTTTGTTCCGTCCGTAGTTGAGCAATCCTATACAAACCGAATAACAAAACCTTATCATCTCTATCATCTTGGTACATTGCACACCATTAAGAGACTCAAAGTATTTCATTTAGTCAAGTTTTTGCGGTTAATTGTCTGCGCTCTACCATTAATCCTTATATTTACCCATGTAACAAAATGTCTTCTCACTATGCATCAATAAGTATCCATAAGTATTTTCCTAAGAAATTGCTTAATAGCCTGTATAATTATGCGACAACATAATTACAGCCTTCCGAGGCATTCGATCACGCAGTATTTCACATATAACAATAAATAATACCATGTCTTATAAAGATAAGTATATTAATGTCAACCTCCCTCTAATTTAACACTAGAAGTAACGGTGGGGTGATTTTAACCCCTTTTCATTGTTGACAATCCATTACTTCAGACTGAATCGTCCCAGCTGTTGCATATTTGTTGACTTTTATTTATTTTAGCAAGAGAATATAATGTTTAATTTAGAACCTCATTGCGTCAAGTTTAAAAGTGCATTACCTTCTACCTCTTAGTATCGTAGAGGTCATTTTGATCCCAGACTATCTCTCCCCTGTTTAATTCGAGTTTTGCCTTTATGGGATGGAGTTATATAGTCCTTAGTTGGAAAACAATTTGACAGCCGTACGTGAATATCAAACGGTAAATTTCCGTGCGAAGAACCGTCAGACCCAGTCAGAGGTCCGGGAAAGAAGTCTTGGATCAAAATCCTCATGCGCTGCATCCTATATGTTGAAATAGCATATTATAGTTCGTTGATATAAACCTTCGTGAAAATAATGTGCAACAGTAAATACAAGATATTTTAGAAAAAAATTGTATGTTATTCCAATTAAAAACGTCACATTTCCTAAAGGAAAGAAAATATTGCTATTGGGTCAAATTGACTCCAGTCTGTGATATTAGAGATGACACTGCCCATGTAACCTCATTCCCAAGAAGTCATTTCTAAGTAATATGATTCCCTTAAGGCAAAAGCCTAGGTAGATCACAGCGTGTCGCAGCTTACTGCCAACTGCCTGCAGTTCGTCAAGACACAAACCATACTTCAAAAGTGCGATCAACAACCAGCGGGAACCTGAAACCGCAAATTTACATCCTGAGTTTAGTATTTATTTGTCATCACTTAATGCAGAGGTCAAGAGGTCTAAATACTGCCCTATTCATCACTTTAAAATGACTCCATTTGAGCTTAAAAAAGAAAAAACTAAGTTTCGGGGCCATGAGGCCGTTTCATCGAATCCTGGGCTCAATATCACTCGCATTTTTATGAGACACTACCGCACTGCTATTCCGGTAAAACAGTCCTCTAAAAGTAATATTTTGGAAATATCTATTCGTGTCTAATATTTAATTGAGGCAGCTCGCTCGTCAAGTCATTTTTGTGGCAGAAGGAAGACTGCGAGAGGACATTAACCCTAGGACTACCGCCAGATTGGTCTTCAAGATACTTCCCTTATTTTCCTCCATCCATGAAAAAAATTCTGCAAGATAACTGCTGGTGAAAAGGTCATATTGTCCAATGAGCAGTTTATATCTTTGCGTCTCCAAACTGTGGCTAGGAAATAAAACGACATAAATGGTCGGAGAATTTTATTACGGAAAGTTTTGGTGACGAAAAATAATATCACACCATGTTATCCTCTTTTACATTCAAATTTACGATTTTATTATCTTAAAATGCAAATATCACCTTATATCAGCAAAGTAATGTATATTAGCAACTCACATTTAAGAACGGTATGCTAAGAAGGGTTCTGAACTGAATATTCTAGAGGTGCTCATTGAAATCCCTTAAAAAACTTTTTCAAAGGTTACGATTAGGTATTTCTTCAATGGAAGCAGAACACATGTTTAACAGGTTATTAAATATATTTGCTCTAAAACGCTCGGAGGGTTATTTGCAACTTTAATTATGTCAACCACTGGTATTCACATAATTGTGGCTGCAAACAATGGTGATGGCCACACAATTGTAACCACTACAAAAGACGAGAACACCGAAGTATCTAGAAGATATTTTTTAATAAACTCTAAGTAAAGCAATTGATGAATATATTACATACAAACTCAAAGGGAGAGTACAGTTCCGTTCGCTGGTATAAACAAAAAGTAAGGCGGGAGCTCGGGAGACAAAGGTAATTACACAACTTGTATAAAAAGTTTATTAAGTCAGGTTACAAGAACGGAACTTGCGGTGAAAGAAATTTAAGCTACTCAACAGTAAAAAACAAATGCAATAATGCATTCTACTCTACGAAACCCCACGGAAATAATCCCTGGTGAATTACTAGATGAAAATCCCAAGACATTATGGTCTTACGGGAGAGAGCTACTCCTAGGCGAATCTTCGACAGTAGATTCTTTATTATACACAAATGGCGAAGTGGTCACCAAGTGTATCAGCAAAGCCAACTTATTAAACGATTACTTCAAAATTGTATACTCTGAGGATGCATGTTTCATAATTTCGATATTCCTGACTTTAATGAGCCGATGGCTGAAATAACTATTCAATGTGATGAATATTCTCGGTAAAAATCATTCGCCGATGTAGCATGTTGGTCCTATTCTCATATATTTAATGTGCATAGAAAATTAGAATCCCGAGTTGGAACACAAAATTAATTTCGCCTGTTACTTACTAGTAGTACACTGTAACTAAACTTGTTTGAAAGAAATATATTCATCACACTTAAAACTTTATGTCTTTCTCATGATGAAAAGGTAAAACTTGGTAAACTCCACGCTAAAGTATAAAATTAAAACCGACCCGGGTTTCAGCAACTAAGTGCCATTTCCAATGGTACTGCTGTCTTGAGGGGCTGAGTATATGTAGTATGGGTAAAGGTGGAGGGAGGAAAAGGTGGCCACACAATTGTAACCACTACAAGGGAAGGGAAGGGAGAATGGAAGAAGAATGGGGCGGGGTATTACTGGTAGAGGTGACGCAAGGCAGCGGAGAGGTTGACTCAAGTTGGTTTGATCCGGAGTTTTTGCGAGGAGGAGGTTCAACAAGAACAGTTTTGATGACTAAAACGTTTGTCTATCGTGGAAAGAGAAAAGTTGTATGTTAGGGAGGGGGGATTGAGTGGGGAACATGGTCATTACATAAAATATGCAGGCTATTTACAATGTCAAATTTCTCTAAAATATCCAACTTAGAACCCTCGTCAGTAACATGTAAAATCTCAGGGTCAGAATCACTAAAATCGTTATTTGTACATAAATGTACATTAAACTTTGAATTTACACCACCACTAACAAAGTTGTTCCTATATTCTAAAACGAGACACCACGCCGAATTTCCACAAGTAACTTAAACATACTCTGGCGAAATGTGAAACTTTGATTAATGAAAGAGAAATGTGGTGTCTAGTTAATAAGAACCCTTTGCCCCCTAGGTTTTATGGACTCCCTAAAACCCAAAAGGTTAATATACCCGAACTGCTGTCTCACATATTATGGCACCTTTTTATAAAGCCACCAATAAATTGTTATGGAGTCATTCTTCCTCCCGTGCCAATTATTCTATTAGAAACTCAGTGGAACTGGCCGATAGACTTTCTGACGCTTAGTAAATGGAATATCAACGCATGGGTGCGAACAGAATACCGTGCTGCTAAAAACTGCCTCAGCAAAGAGCGTTGCAAATTATCGTCACGGAATCATTGAAGCGTGAAAAGGAGACAGGGCCGAAAATATCGGAAGCGTGTTGACCGATACGAGTAATTATACTGAAACTCGCAAAATCTTCGGATGCTAAAACATGTGCTCTCTATGACAATTGCTCATCTGTTGCCATTTCGCTTTCAGAGCCACTTCATAAGACGTTAGACTGTTTAAATTTTTTAAATGAGCACAAAAGTCAATTGTGGATATCTTTAAAAAATCCGCCGATATTTATTTTCATAAAATTTATTATTGAACAGCGATAGGTATAGTAAACTGCAAAAAAATGCGGCCGGGTGCCTTCAATTGAATGTTATACGCATTATAGCTACCAGATGACTGTTTGACTGCGATGATGCGATGCTTTTTCATTGAGCCATTTTAAGCAAACTTCTAGGACCATGAATCTTTACATACCTGTTTGGCATACACACTGCCATTCCTGATGATGAGTCAACATTGGACTGCCAGGGCATGGAAAGATAAGGGGTGGGGTAAAGAAAGATGGTGGCTTGATGAATCATTTTGTTTTAAATCACCGATTCACTGAAAAAATAATTGCTTCAATATTGAGCCAACAAACAATGCAAGAGGAAAATTCGCACAAAGAAAACTCTAAACTTGATTATCTGAGGGCGTTTAAAGATACCTGCTAATAATTCTTCCACTGCATATAAGGAATTAAATAATTAGATACACGTGAATCCTAGGAATTAGGTTCGGGATAGGACTTTTCCTATGATGTGGTAAACAGCTTTGTTGACGTAACCTCCACCGCTTATCCATCCTATATCTTTCGCCAATCCAGGTTGCGTGACCATTTACAACATTATATGTAACGTTGACAGAAAATCAAGTGTTCTCAGACAACATTCTAGTCAGAACTGTACGTGAGATGGAGACAAAAAAAATTCTATTAAAATCATCATGTCTAAAATTATGTTTCATATTTTAAACTCATAAATAGTTTAATAACACCAAACAAACCGCTTGATTTAATCAATGTGTACTAGGAAGCATTTTGAAATTAAAGAAAGTTTCAATAACGTTTCTTGGAACAAGTAGATAAATATATTTTCTGTCCTCTTTCAACACTCTTTTTTCAGAACCACTGATTTCCTTATTCCGCTAAAAAAACAAAAAGCTGAGGATACAAATAAAAGTCTGAGATGTCAACATCATCAGATCAGCATTTGCATCAATATTTTGTTCGCAATACGATGACAGCCTCAACAGGTGCTCAGCACACACTGAGCCCTCATCCGCATTGTCTATAGCTATGGGAGCGCAAACCGAAGTCACCAATAAGAAGCACCACAGAGTAAAAGAAAACGTTGCCAATCTCCATGACGCCAGCTTTTGCTTTGTCACGGATTTCGAATTATAGTAAATTGTATTTTTCAATACGATCTCATACAAATATAACCCAGAGTGACATTTGATCCAATCATTTACTTATGCCTTTAGAGAAACAAAAAGTGGAAGATGAAGGGACTATTCACAGATGACCACACTCTACGGTTTGACATTCATGTTTTATGGCCTAGGTTGGTCAGCCTGAAATCCGGCAGGAGAATCTTTAAGGGTCCATCCAAGCATTACGTAAGACGTTTTTCTGGGTAGTGAGGATCGGGATCACCTTACGTTGTCTTATGAAGAGGGAGGGGAGGGAGTCTAGAGTCAAGTTACGTAAATTTTTTTTGCGTCTTGAAACATTGTATCGTTTCCAAATATCCTGTGTTTGTTCACATCTTCATTAGCTGTG
Source organism: Ceriagrion tenellum (assembly GCA_963169105.1). Classification (NCBI taxonomy): domain Eukaryota; kingdom Metazoa; phylum Arthropoda; class Insecta; order Odonata; family Coenagrionidae; genus Ceriagrion; species Ceriagrion tenellum. Next base: position 129,321,633 of record OY720642.1, on the reverse strand, counting down.
GTAATGTTTCGCTTTTTATGTTAATGAATGTGGTACTCCATCACCGCATAATTTTACGAAATCCAGTGCTCAAAGTTGTACGATGACTTCTATGGAAAGATGAAACTGCAGAAAGCGAGCATTTAACGAGGTGTAGATACAAATATCTAACGTCATAAGTAAGACTCAGAGGTAGGAGGAAGGGGGTTAGGAAAGTCTTACATTGTCTGACACAGGGGGAGAGTGGTCAAAAATAACATAAATCCTCTTACATAATACTTGAGCGGCCCCAAAGTGGTATAGCAACATAGCAACGTGATTTTCTAGAAAGGAATCAGCGGTCCTCGAGAGAAAAGAATATTGGTGGGAAGGAATCTCCCGTGTTTTCCTTAAGATGGCGGGAGCGATATTCAATTGGTCCCTGACTGCTCGTTCTCATAACTTTTCAAGTGCAATGTATACTGAAAAGAATAAAAAGAAAATCAGTAATCGAAAAAACTTGAAGATGGACAATTCTTCTCATAAGAAACGTAATATTTCGCTTTTAGTAGAAAATCTGTACATACGTACTCCAATTCTTACTAAGTATATGGTATGTTCCTAAAGGATATGAGTTAAAATAACTCTGAATTGCCATAAAACAAAACGGTGTGTCATGCTATGATGCAGGGTGTATTTCACTTCTTTCTATGGTTATCACTTATGGAAGAGGAGTGAAAATTTTTAAGCAAATCTGTTCCTAGGATAAATCGAACCAACCACCTTAAAAGGAAAAAAATCTTTAGAAGTTGGGCTTGGTTTAAGTGCATTATAATATTTAATCTCGTTTCGGGGAGGATGGTATGTGTCGGAGGGGCGTAATTTTGCAGAATTAGCTCCATGATCAGATCTTGCATTCATCTTATGGTAATTAAGCACCACACAGTAGTAACGTAGTACGTTCCCGTGTCCCAGGGGGATATTAGAACACGTGTGCTCTCTAGTCTGTCGGTCACATGGGGATGTGTATTTAACGGCCAGTATTTAACCATTTGCACTAGCGTGGGATTTTTTATTGCTTTCCCTCCGTATTCTGTTGGCGAAGTCTTCTCGGGTCTTTGACCTGACTAGGTATCCATTTGCCGACGTTTCGACAGCCATCTCCGCCATCGTCTTAAGAGCTAGGTATTGGAAAAAGGAATTAGGAGAGGAAGATGGAGGGTAGTGTGGCTAAAGACGATCGCCTGGTTAGCCGTGGAAGCGTCAACTTACAATAACCAAACTAAATTAGCATATGCACCAGCGCACTGACTTGCACACTGCGCGGCCCCCAACAACCTCCACATCCCGGGCGCGCCATTGTTTGGCATGCGGGGATTCAAACTTCCGTGGATGATGGCCACGAAACACGAAGGGTGCAACGCATACCCCTTATCCTTTTCTATCGCCTCTCTCGTCCAGGGAGTGGGATAAGGCTGACGTTCTCCCTCTCCTTCGCAGACCCCCACGCAATCATCCCTTTCCTCCCCTCCCATCCCTCCTCACATACTCAGACACACACAACCGCCCTCCGGCGCTTTCGTCCTTGCTCAGGGCCACCTTCATTCAACCTCTCCGCCATTTCCACTGCTCCTTCCCTTCCGTTTCCACGACACCCTCCCCACCACCGCCCCCACACATCCAACAGTGAGCGTACAAGCCCGCACCCAAACACCCTTGCCTCCCCTCTTTACCCCCCTCCATCGGAGAGACTCCGGCGCCCAGCCAACGTGGAGCCGGCGTGGCATCCCCCGCAGCATCCCTCTCCTCATCCTCCTCCCCTGGACCACTTTCAACAGCCAACTCACCCCCGCAGCCCTACTCTGACTCCAGTAACACTCCTCTCGTGTCTCCTCTCTCTATTCTCTCTCTCTCTGGAATAGAGAAGGGTGTATACGGCGAGGGGAGGTTAGGATCGATCAACTCATACCCTTGGATGATACGCTAGCAGCAGCGGACCCCTTCAGGCCCCCCAAGGGGAATGAATCCCAAGGGAGAAGGGGTTGGCGGAGGAGAGTAGGTTGAAGTAAAAGAGTGCAACAACCCCTCCCTCTCTCTCTCTATTCCCCTCACTCTATCCGGAGTGTATTGCCGTCGACGAGTACGCATGTATCAACCCACCCCACCACTCCTCCTCTATATGTATGTATGTACTTCCTTCGGCCCACAATTCCCCTTCCCCTCGCCGCATTCCTCCCGCCGGACGACTGGCCTGAGCTCGCTTCTTGGCCCGCAGAAAAAAACTACAGATTTAAGGAGGATCCTTCCTCACTACTAGAGTCAAAACAAATTAGGAATAAAACCTTTGACTTTGGCAATTGACAATAATAAATTCGGGTCTACTTTATTACATTCTACAAAGTGACTTCCACCTTTGGTGTCCGCCAAAACGAAAATCAACTAAACGAAGCCTTCTATTAACGAGAAGCAATAATTCCACTTTCAAGACTGCAAGACAGTCGAAACACGCGTGGAACAATTTTTTAATAAAAGGTAGACAGCACGATATCTTTTGTGTACCATTGAGAAGCAATAATGACAGCAGAAACTCCCGTGCGATTACTTAATGAAGGAAATTCTCAACGGGTAATTTTCGATAATAATAACTCTACTTATGCATAAAATTGTGTAAACTGTGAAAATTAAAATAATTATTTATCACGGCACAGCTCTTTAAAGAAATTAGTGACGTGACTGCCATTGCATTTAGCTCTACTCACTAAAATTTAACTTACATATTTTTTTGGGATGAATGAGCTATTTGTATTTCAATATAATAATTATTCACAATTACATCTAATAAATTACATATGATGTTCTTTTATCTACTGTTTGTTAATTTCTACAGCTAGCCATTAAAATGTTATTAATAAATTTTCATGTGATATAGGAATAGCATAAACAAGAATTGACATCTACCTATTTCAATTGTTTACGCATTTAAATAAATTGCTGTCTGTCGCCAACCTTATTCAATATATATGTTGAGGACATGATCAATAAATCTTTTGATGGGAGAGAGGAAGGAGTCAGCATTGGAGGTAGGAAGATAAGAAGTATAAGATTCGCAGATGACATGATGATATTAGCAGATGATATGCAATCACTTCAAAGGTTGATAAAGGTTTCGGAAGAAGGGATGAAGGAATATGGGATGAAGATAAACCTAGGAAAGACAAAGGTGACGCCAGTAAACTGTGAAAATTATACGAGTGTGAAAATAAATAAAGGTGTAATAGGAAAAGTGAAAAGCTACCGGTACCTAGGAACGATGGTGACAGACGACTGGAAAAGTATTGCAAAAATAAAAGCAAGGGCAGCAATGGCAAAAGAGGCCTTCAGCCAGAAGAAAAACTTGCTATGCAATAAAAGCCTGGATCTGGAGCTGAGAAAGAGACTAGCTAAATGTTAGTCATTCAGCGTTTTCATGTATGGATGTGAAGCGTGGACATTAGGCAAGAGGGAAATGAATAGAATAGAAGCCCATGAAATGTGGGTGTGGAGAAGGATGGGAAAAGTAAGATGGGTAGATAAGATGAGAAATGAAGAGGTTTTGAGCATAGTAAAAGAAGGAAGATCGCTCCTAAAGGAAATAAGGAAAAGGAAAGAAAACTGGTTGGGCCATGTGATGAGAGGAAAAAGTATAATAACTCTGACACTTGAGGGTTCAATTGAAGGAAAGAAAAAGAGAGGAAGGAGAAGAATTAAATTGATGGATCAGGTGAAGAACATCAGCTATGATGAAGCAAAGAAGGAAGCTCGGGACAGAAGCGGATGGAGATAGCAGCGGTGCACGGGACCTGCCAACAGGCAGAACACCAGACCAGATGATGACGATATCTCCTTCGTTCTTTTTAAACAATTAGTATTATAGTTTAAACTATTAATACTATAGACAGGAATTTCTACGCTACGGGGAAGGAATATCCGAGACCCCATTTAAATTCAAAAGAGAATAAATTCGTGATAAGGTGATAAGCTCGTGATAAGACCATAAATACAAATAGTGCACAATTTTCAGGAAGAATGGTAATTCAAAAAAATTAACTAGGGCGAAAAATATGACATAATTTCAAAATAGAAGGATTATATCCATTTCTGATATCGTTCTCCCCATTTGGAGCTCAAAAATTCTCAATTGGAGCAAACATACCCTCTCTCACTATGGAAACGCTATGATAGAGTTCAAATAAGATATATATCTGCAATATGATGACCGTACAAGATTTAGGAAAACATTCAGGTATTAGCTCGTTAAATTAATTATTTTTGATGCATCGATGCAATTATAACTCCAATTTTTAACATAATCCAAGTTTGCAGATTATTGAACTACCCATTTATCTGTGTTTATCAAATGAAACATTGTTGTCAATTGCGCATCTTTTACTAACATCCTGACACGTCGACCGGTTTAAGCCTACACTTACATAAAGATGATCACTGATTTGTTTCCGGGAGAATAAATATCAATCGGTGTTATTTCATTTGGAATTCTCGCTTGTTATTACATAACCGTATGAAATATTTGGACGATGGGGCGAACTTGTGTCGTACATTTTTAAAACTCAGCCTTTCAAATTTTGCCTAATGATCTCAAATCCAAATCATTTGACCGCAAATTAATGACAATAAGAGGTAAATAAATTTTTCCGGCGGAAAGCAAGTACATTCAGCTCGATTTTTGGCAAAACGCAACGCAGAGCAATAGAATTTGTGCCAAACACTTGAGAAAAATACCGTCTCACAGAGGGTTGAAATAAAAAAAGCTGGCCAAAAATCAAACCATCAATAGTTTTAATTTAATGCAACGAAATCTTCTCAGCTAATAGTGTGTAGGTTCCCAAGCATGAATTTAGTGTTATTTTGCCATGATTTTTATCTAATCCCTTTTATTAGACAAAATGTCGGAAATGGTAAAAAACCAAAAATCGATTCCTTGCACCCTATCAGCATCAAAACCTAATATTTCTTCAAGAGTAGTAGTTTTATTGCAAGTGAATTTGTCTCAAATAACTTTTTAATAATGAATTGATAGAAAAAAAATAAAATACATAAAATAATGAATCACAATTAATACGAATGCACTGAATAAATAACAGCATTAATCAAAATCGCACAAATCAGAACTGGTTTATACCTCTATCAAGAGGAGAACTCGAGCTTATTATGATGCGTTAATTACAATAATATTTGGAATGTCATTTGCTGATGTGATAACAAAATAGCGATAATGGTAAAAATCCAATGATTAAATCCCTGCTCCCTGGCAATGATAACCTCAATTTAAGAATTATAGTTGTATCGCAAAGCAGAGTTGCTTTAAGTATTTTCAAATTCTAAATGGATAATATATAACATATTGTCCATTAATAAATTATAAACCATGTGAATGCAATGAACTACTGACAGTATTTATCGAAACCAATACTAACACTATTTTCATCAGAAGTGGTTGGCACCTGCACGGAGCGGGAAACCTGAGCTTCTTTTGATGTTTCGCCCTATTATACTTTTAGCATATCATTTGCTGAAATAAATGAATTAATGAATAGCCTTTGGAAAAGATTTTTAAATTTAAGCTGACAGCGAAATTTTTTGCGTATAAGCTCGTGTTTCGAATCCAGGGCTTCCTCTAATAGTTGGCCGATCGGGAGCACTGCCCCCCCTGCCCCTGCAACAGTCGCCCCATGAAGCAAGCAACTCCCGTTGTTCAGAGGGTGGCGTATAATGTCAGCTACAGCTTTACGTTAAGGAAAATGGTGCTGGAGTAGTAATCAAATAATGTGTCATTGGCTATTTTATTCCAGAACACAGTACATCCGAAATGTGTAAATTCTTAGAATAAGTTTCTCGTCGAAACCTAATTAGTATGAGGAAGAGCGTAGTAATCCTAACCTAATATACGAGAAACATTCTGATAGGAAATGGATAAGTTTGGAATATACATTCTTAATGAAAAATGGTTAACATTTAAAAAATTCCGACAAAAGCTAGGGATCAGGGAAAAAGCATGGAGCATAATTGTCAACACTTATTGTCCCGTTTCAACGCTTTGGAATGTACTTTTTAAAAACCCTATTCTTGTTCTAAATAATACTTGGCTTTAATTTTTCTCTCCTAAATTCCATGTTTGCTTCAATTAGAAAATTTGGTTTAAATAAAAAGATGAAAATTGTAGTAAAAATTTGTCAAAATGGAATTATCCCTCGATGAGAAATGAGCGCGATCAGAATAGATGATACATATTTGACGAACTTATTTACAAACCTACCATTTCTTAACGTTCTAGCGATAAAATTTTGGGGTTAGCTACTGAAAAAAACTAACATAGTAATGTATTAAGAATTGAGGAAGATTGTGTATAAATCGGTGATTTTCTAAAGTTCTCTTCAAGTATACGCTGGATACCACTAATGTCTGAAATTTCCGCACCTCAGCTCCGCGTCGGACGGCGGCCCGTCCTTATCGCACATCCTATTGTGATGGGGGGACAAGTTGGGGTAGAATTTTTTTTTCAAGCTGTAGTAGAGACTTCATTCTTTCATTCGGTGTAAGCATCCTTGGTTCGAATCACTTCGAGCATGAAGTTTTTCTTCACTTTCTGCAAAAAGCACGCGAAATACAGGTCTTTTTAATATTTCGTAAAAAGTTGTAAACAAAATATGCGATAAAAAAATTATTTCTCAACCTCTTACATAAGATACACACTTTTATATGATACTAGCAAAGATAATCGTTGAAATTCAACGGGGGATGAAAGAAAGACAGGCATATAGGTTGTAGGTTCGAGTCACTCATCAGGTGTATTATTCTTCTAGGCATATCAACTATAATTTTAGTTTTATTTTTTTTCAGCAGATGAAAACTGCATTGCATTATGCTTACCGAGTTTCGGCATTCTTTTGCAGTAACATATAGAAACTAAACTACAGGCCATTTGCATTCCAGAGGCTTTTCGCATTAATATAACATCGTGGCATTCTCCTGTTTTACATGGGTCCAACTTGAATTAGTCCACTTGAAATGAATTTTGCCAATTTTAGGCAAAAATATCCCTGAAAATATCGTAATTTGCAACATTTCAGTATACGGCCAAGATTTCCACTGTAATACCTATCTCAAGATATAAAACCCATCCTAGGAAATATCCTATTGTTAACACAAGTAAAATTAATGATTCTGACATTAAAAACGCAATTTCTAGAGAAATTCTATTCGTATAAGAAAATTTAATGATAAAATAAGAAAATGCAATCTTTTATTCATCTAATGGGGAAAACTATATCCTTCTATCTTTAGTAAAACTAATTAAAATATGCAAAAAGAGAAACTTCTGCACTTGAACCAAAATGTTTAGACTTGAGTTTTTCAAACACCAGACGGCCCAATACTCTCCCTTTGGGACCCAAGGGCCTTCCTTATTATTTCAATTTCCTTAACAAAGCTGATCCCATGTGTGAACATTTCGTTAAAATCGGTTCATTCGTTCAATACTTATGAGGCTTTTAAGGAAGCATTCTCTTGGAACCTTAGGCCCTCTGGAGCCCCACTGTGACTTACGACCCCATGATTGTTGTACATTCAGTATCGGTATATTTTACGTGTTTCTAATACAGGCAAGAACTATCATCCAGGGCTAATTTTTGGCGATAAAAGGGCCCACTTGAGAGTCTTCTAGGGCCCCATGGCCCTTGTTCTATAGCCTATGCCTGAACCAGATATATCAAGTATCTTTCTGCCAAATTTTGTTCCAATCGATTCAGTGGTTTATGAGTGATTGAGTAACAGACAGGCAGACACCACTATATTTTTATATATTAGTAAGAAAAGATGTTGGAACGATTCGTGAGTGGCCAATACTACGCGCCAAGAGCAAATAGCACTGAACAGCTCTCTCGAAAAAAAGTCAGATGGAAATTGTGACAACTTCAAAGATCTCTGCTGACGTTAAAAATCACTTAAAGCTGATATTATTTTAGGATATTGTAGTCTTGATGTTGCACTATCTGCTGAACTGCAAGTGCAAGCTGAAATGGATGAACTACAAGTTCCTCATTTAAAATAAAAAGTGATAAAAAAATAATTTTGGCCTGCTTTTTTCGATTTCAGCCCACTGTGCGTCGCGGGCTATGTAATTCATCGAAATTAACTGCGAAACGGGATAGAGTTAGACGAGTTCGAAATATATAAAAGATGTCGAAATCTTATTTCTTGGAGGAGGACCGATTCTTCCCCATGATAATCCCACTCAGTCTGTTGGATGTCACGTGCAAAGTGCAGATTGGTGGCGGACGGGAGTATGGGAGGGAGGAATAGCGATGATGAAGTGAGAGAGGGGAGAGGGGAGGGAGAGATGAAGATTTGGAGTCGATCGCCGTGGGATCATAGAGAGAGAGGCGAAACGTGGGACATGGAGATGACGGGAGGAAAGATGGGGAAAATGCGAGATGGACGGGGTAAGGGTAGGATTCTCAGCGGGCAGAGAAATAGGCGGCTGCTCGTCTAGGGCTGGCGTGATGAATGGAGTGAGTGACTGAATTCAGTGATGAAATCAAGAGATAAGTCTATTTTGAATGAAAGAAAAGGAACTTAAGATGCTTGATTTTGAACACCATTTCCGGAGAGCAAATGGGCAGTCGAAATAAAGGAACTAAGAGATTACTATACGTAAGAAATGAACTAACACCAAAAGTATTAGGTGCATGCTACATTTCAGTCGTGTTGCTCTAGTGACGCCCTGCCAGGAAAAATTCACTCTCTTGTATATAATAATATATTTCCTTTCTTCCACCGCCTAGAAAACTCACAGTCTAATCCTATGGAGGGCAATGAGAATGAGTAAACTATGCGGGGGAGTAGAAAAATAAAACAAAATCGACTAGATACAAAATAGACAAAAAGGCGGTTCAGCGACGAAGAAGAGGGGAAATCGGAAAAGGCACCAAAAGAATGGATAATGCAAAAAAGAAGGGAGTAGCAGACATATCACCTCACGGGCTGTTGACAAGATCATATCGGCTGAACTGATTTTGGAGTCGAGGATGAGCGTTTGAGTATAGTTCGATCATGAACCGATTCATAATACTGTTTTAATTCATAAGATTTAAAAAAATACTTTGTATTTCCTCACGATTTATATGTTGACCGCGGCTTCAACGCATGCTGTCAATTTCAAGGCTATTTCTGACTTGTTTTCAAAATGTCGCGCATGCATCGAAAATGCAGTTAACCTAATAAATCGTGTGGAAAAACAAATTTTTTCTTTCATTTTTAATGAATTTTTGCAAAGTAAAATCCTGCAACTGTTGATAACGTTTTAATCCTTATTCCCGTCTTCTATTCCATACCAGATTCTCGACGAAAAGGGACTATTGAATCATTTGTGAGTATTTCAGATTTACAACAATAATTTTCAGATTACAAACCTTTTGTTCATTTAAATACCCCAGAAATGACAACTGAAAGCCCTTCTATCCCCATTATACCCTAAGCGAACATACTTATAGCACACTTTGAGAACATGATTCCGGTGGTGAATTTCCACGTTCTAAACGAAAGGTTTGTACAAAAGAACAACGAATAATATAAAACTTTAGAAAACTTCACACTCTAGTAGTATCTCGCAATTACCAGCAGACCAGGAGACAGCAAATTACAGTTCTATGTCAGGCAAACAATGGATGTGAATATTTCAAAAGTACCAATGCTAGGTTTCAATCCTTCATTACTCAATTCCAAGATAAATGACCCATTACCATAATGGAACAATCCCCATTGTTATCCTAAATGTGAATTTATTTTCTCTTTGTATACTATTTTTTGTCAAACCACATAACGCATAAACTCGGTATATTATTATTTTAATAAAACGTGTCCTTCTTAACACCATACTCTCTCAAATTTAGGCCGATGGAGATAGTAATGGCCAATACCTGAACCTGTGCAATGGATGTGTTCCGTCAGCTATGTGTTTACCTTTTCTCCGATTATCCGTGGAGTGCATTGTAAAATAAAAGTAGTTTCTTATATCTTAACATTGTCATATGCGCCCTCTCGGATTCAATTGATATGTGCATAAACATAAAGGTCGCTCATGCCTTCACACAGAAAATTGTACCAAACACTCAAACACAAACACACTCAAACGTAAAGCTTTCTTTAAACGCTTCCTTTTGTTTGCCTCAAGGAATTGCATAGGGCAGGTCAACAAATTCATCTGCTAGATTACGTTGTCCCCACTAATGGGAAGTATTTTAATTCATTCACTATGGTTGCCCGAACTAGAGTAAAAAATTCGTTCAAGACAAATAACTGGAGTATGTATTTAAATATTAAGCAACTCTAACAGTCCAAAAGTGACGCATTAATTTCTTCTATGCAAGTTCTCTCATTCACTTTGCAATATGACACATCCGCATGATAAGAAGGCTGATTTTGAATACATTTACGCAGCCAAAAGAAGCTAGGTATATATGTTCGTGACTCTGCACTTACCACCATGGTAAGTAAAAGGAAATTTTAATGACCTCATTGGCGGTCGGAGGTCACTTAATTTGAAGGTCAAGTCGGAGGGATTTTAGTTTAAGTACATTAAAATGAATGAATGAATTTATTACTCCAAATTACTTCAATGTAAAGTAAAAAAAAATGTAAAACTTCACGTACGAGTCATAATCAGTGATGCCACAGATTTAAGTGACAAAAATTGTATCATACGGATTATGTTTTTGTCAAATTTATGCTGTTTTAACGCGTGTGGTCATTGCACGCGACATATAATTTGTAATAATTGGATTGTATACGCACCGATTTTATTTTAAACGCAAAACAGTACAATTATAATTATCATCATAATAATCACAGCAAATAAATATCAAGGTGCAACGCCGATTTCAATATTTGGAAACAACATATTACAATTTAATTGGCTTGAACTTTGAATACCAGTAACCCAACTGAACATACTTCAATGAAAGAAAAAATTAATATATATATATATATTTTTTTTTATCATTTCCATTACTGTCTCAATGGTGTGTTCCAACAGAATAACAGACGCGGTTAAGGGAAATGATATGAAAGAATGTTTTTTTCGACTTGTTTAAAAAATTAATACAATGCGCACTCAACGACACAGGGCCAGCTGCCCTCTCGCTGGACCTCGATAGGCGCGAGGGCACGCGCAATCACGTGTAACTAACTATAGTGAAGGAATGCAAGCGGGAGAGCGAATCAAGGGCATGGTCGAGATTTCGAGAAAGGCGAGGCAAGAGGTCAGAGAAGAGGGGATTGGGAGGGATGCAGAGAGAGGGAGAGAGAGAGAAATTGTGATTTCTCGGTGGCTGGGGTCCTCACTGGGGTGGGGCGGGGTGTAGGGCAGGGGGTGGGTGGGTGTGCTTATGAGTAAAGGGTATGTATGGCTATGGCTTCTCAGTCTCTTCTGCGGATGACCTTTCCCACGGGATTGATTCCGCTCGCTGCATAATCAACGCGTAAATAATAATAATAACGACACTTGCTGGAGCCGAGTGCGTCATCCATCCCGCTTTACCGCCGTTCGATGGGCCGGCATTGAAGTGTGTGTGTCGAGTGAAAAGGAAAAGAGTAATTCTCACCCACGACGGGAATTTGCCTCTTTCTCACCATCCATCCAGCGCCCCCGGTCGGCTGGCGAGTGAACGAACGTGTGTGACGCAGGGCGACGACGACATGAAGAGCGGTAAAGGATATGCTCTTGTCCTGTCCCCATGCACTCCTGTCCTCTACACCACGTTTACCTTAACCAGGGTTGACATGCGGTCACCACGGCGGATATTACTTATTCGTGTTTACACGGTAACGTAGCTATTTCACATATTTTAGCGTGGTAGCCATTATTTTAACAACCGTAGTTCCGCCTAGGTCATATGGGTCGAAAACCACGGGAGATTCATTCACGATACAGTATTATTGAGTTGTAATTGAGCACGCACGTGTTATAATTATCATGATGAACGACAACACACATTCAAAAAATATGGGGCGAGCAAAACAAACAAAACCGATAATAACGAAAACAAAACTTTAGCTATAAATACCGGGTACTGTGAAGATTTAAGGGGTTTTGGCGACTTGGTTTAAGTAGGATATAGTGAAAGGAGAGATTGGAACAGGGGATCTTAATTTTAGCGGGAAGTAGTGATTTGATGCAGTCAATGAAGATGCTTATCAGTATTTATTTTTCAGAGTGACGACTAAGAGACAGATTTGTGCATGGGAATCCCATCAATCCTTGACAACTGAAAAAAGATTGCAGAGAGAGAGGCTGAGCGGCCTTGAACCAAGTGGACTAATTGTCAGGAGAGCGGTGCCCAGTCATATGGACATTATATGGGAAGTGGCCTGGTGCAAGTATGTCATTGGGACAGTTATATTTCACTGTAATTAATTATCAAGGGTTTATCATTTATGAATTGGAAAGGTGATAAATATTGGAACAAATAATTTCATCTATATTCTCAGCTATTGAAATTCTAATACTGATACTGATAACTTGCTAATGAACATAATTTAGGGTGATTTATCTTGCTTCTGATAAATCTTCAATGCATGTGATTATTGGACATTTATCTAATGTGTTGCCAAGGGCAAGGGTATTTCATACGTCTTTTTTGGAATAAACCTGTTTGTTAAAGGGTATTCATGTCTTTGAAATCTGTTGCTGAGCAGCCGAGGTATGTTTTAGGGTGTCAACAACGCATCTTCGATTCTCCATCCGTATTAGTGTCACAACATGATTTCCAGTTTATCGTAGGTGAAGTGCTGGTGAACTCCGACTGGAAAATCCCGGAATTATTGAAAAGAAAAACTGACGAAACTAACACACCTGCAATTGTTCTAAGGAGCATAAGCATTCCATATCTGTCAAGAATGTTATTTCACCAAATCATCCCCTTTTTAATGGGTTTAGTGGCGGAATTAGAACAGTGAACTTCAATTTCCAGTTTCGTATATTGCTGCCATCTTTGTGCTTAACCCACCACATCCTTAACCTTATTTCAACCACGAGTTCAACAACTGAATTGAGCCGTTGACACGCATTTCTAAATGCCCGTGACTAGCGAAAGCTCTAATAATTATATCGAGGTAAACAATTTACTCGGACTAACGCTAACTTACGCTTACACTACAAAATCCTTATATACATCATTCGCTTTTTAGCTCACAAAGCCAGTGCTGTAAATGGGGCATAATGCCTTTGTTGGTTTGTTACTTGGGTAATGTAGTCATGCGCTGAGGGGTCTAAATCGCAAGACCCCACCCGACGGATAGAGTGCTTCACTCTAATCGCTTTCCAGAGGCTCCCAAGAAAGATATGAATTTCGCTGGAAAACCTCTTCCAAATCCGGGATTCGAGCCTGAATCCTTTGAGTCAGTAGCCAGTAGTCTAGTCACCACAAATGTCCGATTCCCTTTCCTGCATTTTTTCTTTTCCTATGATGTGCGTCGAGAGTCAGAAATACGGTAACTAGACTAAAAGAATTTACAGGCTGCAGCCAAAATATAGACTATCGAGTTGGCAGTTAGATCGCTTCATATCAAAATCTGAAACTAAAAAATATCTAAAAATCAAAATCAGATAAGTATAGTTTTCTGAATCGAAGTCTCTTTTGAATTGACGCGAAAAATTGCAAGTCTGCCATGGGCTAGGATTTTTCTTGTCCCGTATATCCCTCTCCACTATTCGAGATATTCTTCACCTCAACTCTTGACCATCCTCCCCAATACTTTTTACCACCTAGCACTACCAGAAACATCATGCATTTAATGTTCGTCATCGCTAGCCAACGGTTTGAAGAGAAGCTGTTTACTCAAAATTGGATTGACTCCCCATTGATATTTAACTAATTTTTCATAGTTAAATCGAGTCAGAACTGAACTTAAAATCAAATAAAGAGACGTGCAAAAGCTGGAAGGAAAGTGGTAGGTAGCATGTGGATCATATTAAGGAATGAGTGCTTGTCTAAGGAAGCGAAAATCGCCGTGTACAAAAATGTACTTCCCACTTTGTTGTATGGTAGTGAAACATGGGCATCTTAGGATAGACATAAGAGTAGACTAATCGCCTTGGGTATGAGTTATCTGAGGAGTGTTTGCGGCAAAAGTAGGATGGATAGGATCAGGAATCAGTGGGTAATAAATTAATGTGGGTTAGATGCTTCAATAATGGACATATATGAAAGGAGTGCTCTTCGCTGGTTTTAGGAGTCTTAGAAACAGGAGGGCGTGTATTATGCAGTGTATGGGGGGAAATGAGGCAAAAGAGGTTTGCAAGGATAGGGCATTATGGAGGAAATTATTGAAGCAGAGTTAGGTGCACAAATATGTATTTATGAGTGAAAATTTGTGACTGTGTCTAGTCCGGAAGGAAACGGCGTGATTGGTATGCATGTATGTATGTAAAGTATGATAAATACAAGACTTTTAGGAGCGGCTCTGGAAATTTGGAAAAAATGTATTGAAATATGCTTTTTTTCTTACTTTGGGTTCGGTCAAACTACTTCGGTATTTATTAGCAACAATAACAATAATGAGATAAATATAATTTCATATTTAGAATAAAATATGTACATGAGCCATCGAGTAAATATCAAATATTTGACGAGTGCCATAAGACTGCGTCTTAAAAAGCATTAAATTGACGATAAACCAAATCGGTGTGGTGCAAATTTCGTCACTTTAATATAAAGATATAAGATCATGAAAACGCGTAGACACTAAGTTCACGTGAATCTGTCCATAAACAAAAGTTGCTAGAACAATCTTAAAGCGTCTGGCATCGTGGTATAGAGTCCCGGATTCGACTCTCATATCGATTGCAAAGGGGACACAGCGGGGGATCCCATCCCTCTGTTCTAGTAGGCCTATCTGCCCCCCTCTTCGTCGCCTGGTGACAAAAGAGGCGAGGGTGCCTCACAGAGGACACAGGAAGGAGGTTAGCTTTCACGCGCACTCCCCACATGTACTATTTTCTCCGTCCCGACGCACGCGGGATGAGTTTAAAAAAAAAATAAATAAAACAAGCCAACAATCCAATCGTATCCACCGCCTCATTGCGCGCCTCTCTCACTGGATGAGAGAGAAGAGTGCTTTTCCCTTCCAACGCCTCCCCATCCCTTCCCTTTGAACCCTCCCCCATTCCACCACTCTCTCTGAATCACAACTCTCCGACACGGGAAGTGGCCAATGTACGCTCATGAAGGTGGCAGAGGCAGCAACTAGCACTCACGGTATCAATCAGGCGACTCCCCCCTCCTCTCACTTCGACTCGCACGAATCCCCATTTCCCACCCGTTAAAAAAAAAAAGAAGTTAAAGAATAAATACGTATATGCTACATCCACCTCCTACTCACCACTACCACGCACACACAAACAGACGCTGATGATGGACGATCAAGCGTCTAGAGTTGCATATCCATCATTAGCCTCTCTCACGCGCCAACGATATCAGTCCCCCATGCTGATGGTTCTGCTCCTGGTGCTGCCCTCGACGGTGGCCAGGCAATACAAGCGCGCCCCTGATTCCACGCTTTCCAACCGTTATCGTATCACACTCTGCTCCGGGAGTTGCGCCATCGACACTTGAGTTACTGACGTTAGACATAAACAGAGATAATGTCCGCTTTTTGTTTTCCCCGCGGCTACCGCCCGCGAGTGTAGGTCGGCGCAGTCGCTTGGCAACCGTTGTTAACGGATGTTAGAGGCTAATTTCACTTGTTTTGTCTGGTCTTGTTGGAGACCATTTTGGAAATCAATTTTAAACAAGTGATTTTTACGAACTTGAAGAAAATATCATAATATTATTGACGCAAAAAATGTGATTTAAGACTGACCATATTATGCCTATGAAGATAAACATCCATGGTTGAGGCTATAATATTTAGTATCAAAACCTATGACGAAATTACTATGATGAATAATTAATTTTACTGTTAAATATTTGAGAAAACATATTAACTACTCGTGGTGACAGTTCCGACTAAATATCTCGAAATTTGTGCTATATATGGTTAGTATTTTGGTATCAATCTTGAAGAAATATTTTTCGCGGTAGATAATGATGCTATATTTATCTAATTTTCGTGCAGTGCTATCATTGATAAGATATTTTCACGTGAAGAAAAAATATCCATCAAAAGTATATTCGCAAACCAAATTTTTTATACGGAACAGAGATCAAAATGAAAATCTAAAAAGAACTAATTAGCACTCTTGTGATTGAAATGTTAGGGTCATCTGAGTGAGAATTATGAAGATATATTGAGAAAAATTGGTAAAAAGAAGTATGGGGATTAAGATACGCCGTTGCCCTAAAACATGTGAGAATTTCGAATATAATTCACACCTGAATAATTCAAACGCCTCTCAAATATCCATGACAAAGCATGAGCAAACGCCAAGAATAGCAGTACCTCAGTCAAAGTGAGGATCCTATATCGATAACCGATGAGTACATAGCCAGTATTTGACGCCGTATTAACAGTTTCGTTCCGTACCGCTCGGAACTTGACTTAAGCTGACCCCTTCGACAGTCAGCCTCGGCACTCCAGCCCCCTGTTTTTGCCCTTATTATTAGGCTGCGAGGTCAAAAGCACTGGGGGGAGGGGGGAGAGGAGAATGGAATGGGGGAGGGAGGGAAATTGAGGGGTGGGGGAATGAAGAGAGAGAGAGTGAATGCGGTGCATCGAATGGGGTCGATTTGTAGAATGGGGCCGAGTAGGAGGGTTCTTTAAGCAGGGGAGCGGTTTACCCTTGCCGACCTTCTGTCTAAAGCCCTTTTCTCCCCTCCCTCATTCGTCTGACCATCCCCTCGCCTTCATCACGTCCAACCCTCTTTCCCACGCAATTTCTTTTAACACTCCACTTTTACCACCACATTCAAATAAAGGTTATAACCGCCGATACATACTCCTTGATTCATTTGTGAATGAAATTACTGAAAGTATTGTTCTTACATCCTTTTTCTACGTTTATCTTTTGTTGGAAATTTAATCATAAAATCCATGTTCACGAAACAAGTCTCATCAACGAATATCCGTCAATGCCACAAAATTAGAAAAAGCAGTGCTCAGTAAAACCCCGGTACACCAATAAACGGAAATAAAGATTAACCCACACCAGCAATAATAAATAGAAACGACAAAGATTTGGTGACTGCATGCGACGTTAACTGAATAGCAGTTCACGATGCTTTTAATGCACTTCAGATAATATTCAGTCATTCTATACTGTATATTTTCTATTCGTTATTTACATGCTGTAGTAAATAATGGCTAATTTTGGTAACAGTTGAAACAATGAAGTCTTTTTATAATTTCCCTCAGTTTTGTCCAGCAATGAAATGATTTAATGTCCACCGATATACTCCTGATCAAGAGATGGAAGCTGCCCGCAACCGTTGCAATGAAAGTTTGAATCAGAAAATTGTTCGTTATTTCAAGGAATGCAGTCTCTATGATACAAGTAGTAACGTTAATAAATCACAGTTGTAAATATTATAACCAAATTAACATTTGATCATCAACCATCTATAATTTGAAAAAAATGTTCATACGAAACGATTCCACTCCCTATATCTCGGTTTATTGAGGTTTGACCGTAATTCGTTAAATGTTCAGTGAAACATATCAGTATTGACATATATTCCCGATAGCGGAAAGAGCTTCAAAAACTTTCTATGCCTACGGTTCAAAATGGTCCTCACATAAAAAGTTTATCTGATACGACAACAAATTAAAAACAGCTTGCATTTTTGTAGAATATAATAGCTGGAATCAAATATAATCATTTATGTATCCAGATAATTATCCGGTTGAATAAATACGAAAACGGAGAACTATGTCCACCATTAATTCTCACGATACATATAAATGGTTACCCTGAAACAGTTGATTGGACAAAAAATGTTATCTCCTCTCACATATGTGTCGGCACACGAAGGATGAACCGGATTCACTCTTTTCGTGGAATCATGAATTGGCGTACGGCATCCCGTATGGGCTCAATGTGGCACGCAGAGTTGATAGAGAAGCAATAGCTCTTTAGATATCGCACGATGGGTAGCTCGTCAACGAGTAGCATTTGCCTTCAACGGAGAACTTAAAAGAAATCCATGAAGTTAAGATGGTCGCCATGATTCTTGTTCATGTTCTGATTTGCGTGAAATTTCTCATAATTAGGGCACTCATTATTAAATTACGTCGATTGAAATGAAAAAAATTCAAAAACTTGCTATTTTGGCATGTCAATGCTATTTTAATTCGTGGCATCAAAGCACCCTACACACAAACATGTCGTAAAAATTCGACTAAATATCAACGAATTTTCTTCTGAACACGAAATAATACCATTGTTACAAAATAGCTGTTGCTAACAATTATCAATGCGTCACGCTGAATCCAATAATCGAAACAAATATAACTTAAGTCTATATGATTCCGTCTAAATTTTGAATACCGAATCTATATCTCTAGTAATAATACCTTTTTACTAAGTAAAACTTTTTATAATAGTTCTTGTAACATCACCGTTACTTCCAAAATGATGACTTCCAATACATAAACAGGTACACTTAAGTTAAATGTTGCCCAAGAATTTTTTCTGGCTCTCCTTAAAAAATGTTAAAACGGACAATCAATGACCAACAATCACCACTCGGGTTGAATGGGTTATCTGGCCATATCTGAGAAGGAAATATTAGTGCAACCAGGACAGACCCGTTAAACGGTCGCTATGCCATTGCAATCCTTGCGATCCCAACCTCTCCCACTGAACACGAGGGTAAACCGTCGCATTTAATTCTGAATTACATTTTAAGGAATACAATAATTGAGTGAGGAAAGTCCATCGGATGGGATTATTTTCATTTACAAGGGAGTGTATCCTGAGAATCGGGTGTTTCAACCAACTACACTCAAAAATATTCGACAGGGTCAGGCGAGTAATAAAACAAAACCTTTGAGTGATTATAGATTGATTTCGAACTAAAATGAACCTAGTTAGTACATCACGTGTTACGGCTGTCGCCCTGACATCATCTGGCAAAAAATGATGATTTACCTGCTGATGGCTGATGGGTTTGAGACAGCCGAAACACGTACTGTACAAAGTTGATTCAATTACGTGGACAGACCTGTATAAGTTTTATCCAAAACATTCACATTTCAGAATATACTTTCAGACTGTGATGTGCCTCTGTGTCCCGTATTCAACGTAGTTTTGAAAAATGCTCCTAACTAATCCGAAGGTGCTATTAGCCAGCTGTGGAATGCGGCAGCCTTCGCAAATGTGGGCAATTGTCTACAACCTGAAGAATTGGAATGGAATGCAATACAAATGCTCTGTGGCAGGTCCCCTTCGGAGTTCACGAGCCGTGGGAGCGGCTCACAGAGCGGCTCGACGGACAGACAAACCGGCGCAATCGAAGCGGCTCTAACCGGTTGTGCTCCCATCCTAGATGATGGGTGCATCGCATCGGCGGCACACGATTCGAGCGTGACCTTGGGAGAGCTCTTAACTCTGGATCAGGGTCGCCTCCGTTTGGGGGAAATCACTGCACTTGTTTAGCCGTGATCCACTGACACGGATCACTATAATTTAGCGAGCTGATTTGGTTATCAGCTCTCATGTATGGTAATTCGATCCCAAGAAATCTTAAATAAAAAACCACGCGACGAGGAATGAAATTGCGTACAAAAATTTGACCATCTATCGTCTGCTGCAAGATGCTAATTTGTTAGTAATTAAGGACAAAACCCTAAAGAATTGGAATTTTATAGCAATGAAAACCGACTGAGGAAAATATGGTGGTGCGCACTGGGTAGGGAAAGGTTTCAGAATATTTGCTGTATGTACATACTTGAGTTAAAGTTGAAAGTGGAGTGAATGATTTCTCCTCCGCGGCATTTTGCACTCCACACTCATGTATTCCATTATCTACAATAGTCTCAACAACATTTAAATTATGATATGAGATACATATTTCTCGTGGAAAATTGATTTAACTTTTCTACTCCATATGAAATGTACACACTTGGTTATAATTTCTATTCGGTGAATCACCGTATATTCCATTCCCCTCGGAAGGAATATAACCAAGGCTCTCTCTCTCTCTCACTCTCTTCGTCTCTCTCCCCCCTCTCTTCATGGCGCTACAGCCCTTGGTGGGCCTCCTCCACAATTTGCCTCCAGTCCTCCCTATCTTCTACCCTACTCCTCCATCCCTTGATGTTCATTATCTGCAGGTTTGCAGTAACGTCATCTATCCATCTGATTCTTGGTCTGCCTTTCCTTCTGGTATGGTAGAACTTTTCCCTCAATATTCCCTTGGGCATCCTTTCTTCCACCATTCTATATATTTGACCCAGCCACTCCATTCTCCGAGCGTTCACATATCTAACTATGTCTTGGCCTCCAATTAATTGATCCAGCTCTGCATTCCACCTCATTCTCCACTCATCGTTTTCCTTTACAGGTCCATGTATCTTCCTTAATATTTGTCGCTCAAATACTCTAAGGGCATTTTGATCTGATCTCTTCATGGTCCATGTCACTGGACCATAGGTGACCACTGGTCGGACCAACGTCTTATATATTTCCATCTTTGTCTTTCTTGTAATGAGTTGGTCCCGGAACAATTGTTTGTTTGCAAAATACGCTCGATTTCCCGCCTGTACCTACTGTGTCCTTTACTTCTCTGCTTATCTCATTATAATTATAAACCATTACCCCTAGATATCTGAAGCAGAAAACTCCTGCAAACTTCTTCTCCCCTATTGTCAGATCCTGTGCCACTCTATTAGCCTCCTGTTTGGACATTATCATATACTTAGTCCTCTTTTTATTTACCTTAAGTCCAATTTTTTTTATTTTCCATTCGCTCATAGATTTGTTTAAGGCTGTGCGTTGTCCTTGTTATAATAATATAACCGAGGCTGGCTACACTTATTACTTGCCCTATCCGGTACTGATCTTCGAGAAAGGGGTCGAGGGTTGGAGGCATTTGAGGGGGGGGGTGTTTTAAGAGGTGGTGCGGGGGGAGGAAGGGAGGGAGGAAGGAGAGAAGACGAGTGAATAGAGGTGAGAGTCCTCCTTATCGAAAGAGGAGAGGTTTTACGAGGTTGAAGGTGGGACTTCTGAAGGAGGGCAATGGAAGGGGTGGGGGAGGAACAGGAGAGTGTCCCTCTGAAGAGAGAGGGAAGAGTCGGGAAAATGCCGATAGCCAATATAATTCTGGGAGAGAATGGCTTCCAGCGGATATAAATCGATTTATCGATTAGGTATGCCGGTTTTTATTGCTGTGGAGGGAGTGGAGAGGGAGGGAGGGAGAGAGTCTGTTTAGAAAGTTGGACATTTCCTTTCTCCCCGGTACACCGCATCCCCCCCACTCTTAATCCATTCTTCTCCACCCCCCGTCCCATTAACCGCAGGGGTATATGAGGAAGACCATGGTAGCGGAGGGCTTTCATTTGCGGGGAGAAGGGGCCAGTCTATCGATGTTCAGAACTTCAGAAATCGAGTCCCGACCGCCCATGACAAGCAGTAAGTAAACTCAAGTAGCTACTCGGCAAATGTGTGAAATCCTAGCTGATTAAATTTCATCTGCCACCCTGTGTAAGCCGCAGAGAGCGAAAATCATTCGCCTGGGATTTGAACCCAGATATCCGGTTTTAGAGGGGCATGGGCTGAGCCCGGTGTGGAAATGAAGGAAACAGGCCAGCTTATAAAGTCGGTCTAGTTTAGACCGGGTGTTGGTTAGTCAACCATTGAAGTGGTTGCAAGCTCCTTCTCGGTGCACTACAGACTCGTTGCGAGAAAAGCTGATTGGGAACAAATTATAATAAAAAAGTGATGAGATTATAAAGAACAAGGAAAGCGAGGCTTGTCATGGGAGTAGGAGATCACCGACAGTAGTAAGT
The DNA here is from genome assembly GCA_963169105.1 of Ceriagrion tenellum. NCBI lineage: Eukaryota > Metazoa > Arthropoda > Insecta > Odonata > Coenagrionidae > Ceriagrion > Ceriagrion tenellum. The sequence continues at coordinate 129,299,676 of OY720642.1, read as the reverse complement.
ACAACAATTTAATTACTTGGCCAGTACGCTGGAAGTAAATACTAACACTACTATTGCTACTAGTAGTGCCAATGACAGAAGGAGGATAACAGCGTTATCGAAGGAAGCGTTTGGTGGGCTAATGTTGGAGACCTTCGGTAAGGAAACAAAGAAGAGGATGGTGGCGAGATTGATGTGGAGCATGTCGTTTAAATGGGCAGAAACGCGGACGCCGAGGAAGGAGGACGAGAATAGGCTACACAGGTGGATGCTGAGATGCCGAGGAGGATGAATAAGGTGAGGTGGACGGAAAGGAAGACAAACGAGGAAGTGATTGGTATGGTGGGCGAGGAAAGGAAAGTGGTCCCGTATGAGTGAGATTAGGAGGCAGGGCAGATGACCTCTGGTATGGGTGATTGGAAGGGGAGGGCTGCCTACGGATGCATTTAAGGGGAAAACGTCGAGTTAGCGGAAAACGTGAAGGAAGGGAGTAATTTTTATGAATAGCTTTAATATGGTGTAAAATTGATAGCAATGTCGTGGCGTTAAAAATATAATAGCTAAAATGCAGAGGATACCAGCGGAGCGAGATGCGCCTTATGACGTAATTTACCCGTATGAAAGACAGCAGGCCCCACGGAAAATGTGACATTAAATTATAAGTATATACGGCGAGGAATATCCAGAAATACGAGAAAATCACGTCATAAACCGTTCAATGGCCAACTTATTGAAAGCTATCTTAAACCAGCCATAAATTACGCCAAAGACACCCACATGAAGTTTTATTGCATGATTTCCCGTTTTGGACGTCACGTAGTTTCAGATATTTTTCTGAGGCAATTATTACACAAGTACGCCATTGATAGATGAGGTCTCCAAACATGGATAGAGATACGACAATGGCCCTAAATACTATATCGAGAGAGAGAGAATATTGCATGTGGGGGTCTACATTCTTCGGCGAAGATGGCGTAATTTTCGACATAAAAGTGAGCTGCTTGGTCAATCACTGTAGAAACTCTCGCTGTTCACCCCACGCAAGCAAGGAGTTTCAAATTAATGCGACTATTATAATTGCGGCGACAGACGGACATGGAGGTGACACACACTGTTGTTGCAATGTTTACTATGGATTCTTGGTTTTATGCTTTCATTACAAACGAACTAATAGACTCAGTGCAAAATAAGTAACACCATCTCTTCTTGTTTAATTTTACGTTAGTATTTAAAAGCAACTTTTTTCAAGTTTAATAGTTTCTTTTTTTCTGTATGGTTATAGGGAAATGTCCCCATAATCAGCATCTCAAAGAATTGCTCACTTCAAAATTTGTCCGTTGCGAAGGCTCACAAATTGTCCGTTGCAGCGCACATAATCACGCATCAATATTACTCCTATTAAAATCGAAATCACAATGTACGCTTTTAGTGGTTATGTTTCCCGAATATATTGATTAAGAGCTTAAAAATAAGCTCAAGTTTTTTGATTTACCGCAACCCTCGCCTGAGAAATCGCTTCTCCAGAAAAATGTCAAAAACTCTCCATAAGGTAATTGAAAAACTTTGTAGCTTAGGTTCACATTTCAAACATATGCTTCTATAATTTCCAAATACCTAATAACCATAAAAATAATGTCAAGTAAAAAATGTTTAAAGTGAGCAATTCCTAGAAAAGTATAAAAAGTGGGTAATTTTTCACTGTGGCCATAGAGGAAAATAATAATTCCCTTATGAATCCTGACGCAGAATTAATGAAGAACATATGGGTATAACTCACTTTGTAGTTAACCAATTGGTTCGCTTGTATTTAAAGCATTAACCGCGAATGCCCATTATTAAAAAATCGACCGTATAGAGCCACTCGGCTGAATGCATGGAAAAGGTAACTACCACTGCAAAGAAATGTAACCACCACGGGTGAACTGTTATGAGGTACACATTTTAAAATGCTGAAAAGTGTTTAGGAACTTACGCGTGCATGTATATATATTTATAATTTCAGTAGTTCACCAAAATCGATTGTAATAGGGCTCCGATGTAATTCGTCGAGGAAAAAGTATTGCCTTCCACGGCGCACAGCTCGAAAATGGGATCTTTCTGTGCCAAAGCCAAATAACGGTCGTTATGAATGGGATAAGGAGATGAGCCAATGCAGAATGTCGGGAAATAAATTGACTTGCTATTTGAACTATAAAGGACGAAAAAACAGGACAAATCATCGAATTATGGTCAAAAAGTAATTTATAGTACAATGTTTAATGGCATTTACAGGGGTACATATTTTCCATTACGTAAATTAAAACAACAGTCAATTCCACGTTCATCCATATAAGCAAACTATTTCGGCTCATCTCTCGGTCGCATTTCAAATAACGGATATTAGGTGTCAACACAAAAAAGAAAGAGATTTAACCGTCACTCTGTGCGGCGATTCCACGATGTTTTCAGTATGGCAAAGCGGTATTGGTGAATAAGGAAGAAGCAGCCCTAGAATTTCTCACTGATAAAAATGTGGTTCTTTATGCCATTTCACGATTATAATTATATTAAAGAATGAAAACCCATTCAGATACGCCAAACTAAATTGACGAAATCATGACTGATTACTGTGATATGATGTGGAAAAATATGAGATTCTGTAACACTCGATTTATTTCTTTGTAGTGTTACACTAGTTTTTCTCCCTCCTTTTTTTAATATATATTTAATAAAACACACTTCCTTCTACACCGTCTCGCATTCAACTCACTCAACACTGTATCACACTTCCTTTTCCTTCCACACAATTTCACTACTCCACACTTTTTACCTCCTGGCCCGACACTGTCCCCAACTCATTATTTTCCTTCATAAACAAACTCTCCATTGCCATGACATTGTTTATAGTGCAAGGGCGGCCAACCCAAGAGTGATGGATATGATACCCATTACAATACATTTTACGTACTACACTGATCGTGCACACACAATTAAGTGCAAAGTTTTCCTTCGTCATGCAGTGCTCACAAACTAATATCCACTTTTAAAATTGGAAGTGTCTATAATTGACATTACACTTTTTGTTGAGGTACCGTCGATCGAAAAAATAATTTCCCCAGGTCTACGTTATTGAAGCAGTTTCTTAAAAGGAGGAGAAAAAGAGATCTCAAAGCTCCTTAAATCGTGGCGTAACTGAATGGAATAACTAACCAGAGAAACATATTTGGTTTTATCGAAGGTTCTCAAAAATTAAACATTAGTTATTCTACCCTCGATTTTACCAAATCTGCTGAATAATAGAGGTCGATATGATGAACACAATTACAAGAGAGACTCATAATAACCATTGCCTAAGAATGTAAGTCTTAAAAAAGTATATTGTAGGTATAAGTAAAACGTGAAGGATCTAAAATAGCTTGTTATTCTCCTCATTTTCATTAATCCTTGATAAAAATGTTACTAAACCACCAAACATAACTTCAAATTAGATGTGACAAACTAAGATGACGGAATTATAACTGCCTTGATATGACATGGAAGGATATGCGATACATTTTACGCAGACTGACCACGCTGTTTGTACATAAATAAATGAAAATTCAAAAACCCGCGGCACACTGGAGAGTGGGAAACAAAGCTGACCTGCGCCCAGCGCGTTGACAGGATGTTATCTCCCCACGGGGGTCGCGCATCCCCTTCCCCCCCTCAATCATGCATCACTCCGACTCGACCAGCCGTCTAGCTAATCATTTCATAGCACCATCACCAATGCAAGGAGTAACCTACCTCGGCCAGCAATTTTCAAATGCATGCAGCCGAGTAAGGAGACAGCGAAGTATTATTCAGCGCATTATATCGACCAGCTTGACTGAATGATGACGGCAATAACTTATAACACCGCGTGGATTGCATTTTCCGGATCATTTGGATATTATGGTATCATTTTTTAGTACAGAAATTTAAGGTTTCCAATCTCAAAGAATTTGAACTTAAGAGATTTTACTTGAAAAACGCAAAAGCCAACATTTTTGAAACAATTAGCTTCATTTTTGATTATCGAGTTTCCTCAACGTCACGTTAATTCCATTGGTAAACAGAAAATCTTAAAAAAGAAAGAATACAGTCAGTATTTCTTCTCGATTTATTCGGTCATCTGCGGTTTCAACGCCTGCAAGTAATTTATGAGACTTTCCAGGCATACACAACTCGTCGCATTTCGTCCAACTTATGACTATAAGTAGATTGTTAAAATTCAAATGTATTCATAAGTAGATATTTTTTTCGCCTGACATTAATTTAGACTCTACCAATTAAAATAATGGTATTGAAAATTAATATAAGTATAACTAGAATATTCACTGACGGTTTATGTTGTTTATTTTGTTTTGAGAACCCTATAATGTCGGAAAATACAGGATATCCTTACGTTGACACTTGCAGCAGATCCCTGAGTATCACCCGAATCGCAATTCAGGGAGAAATTTAAGGGAGAACGCGCCTCAGGCTATGCATACAGTGATCTCGTCCTCTTCCGAACTTTCTTCATACCATGGCCGGCGTCGGCGTGGTGAAGGCCTGTCGAAAGCATTATGTCATTATGGTGCCAGATGGTGCCATTATTCAGGGCCGACTGCCAAAAATGGCGGCAGGTTGCCAAAGGTAAGGGATGGCTGCGTCAGTCGATGGCCTGCAGTCAAACTCAGGGCCGGCTACCACAATCCAAATGGTGTTGACACAGCTCAATACCGGTTGCTTTTGCCAAGGGCTCTGTTTCAAACCAAAGTGGATACGAAGGACATGTTTTAGGACTCAATCACCCCGTCACTTTTCTCAAACGACAATAGACTGCTTGTTTGAGGAAGGACGTTTCCGAAGCGTGAAAAAAAATGTAGATAAAATTAAGCCGTTTCGGAAGAAAATAAATTTAGCACTGAGTAGTGAGAGCAGCTAATTACATGTTCCCAGGGCTCACACGAGACGGAAAATGCGTCTTGCTACTTGCGTCGGTATGTTATCTTTCCTGATCTCTCACTTGTGGGATGACGACAACTGGTGTCATCGCAAGAAACAGGGAGCAAAACAGGGAAGTGGATCCGGAGGGGACGAGCCATGAATAGGTCGGAGAGAGAACGGAGGAAAGAAGTGAGAGTGGGAATACGAAGATACGCCTTTACAGAGAGTCGTTTTGCCTCGCACTGTATTTTCTGTAGTCATAAATAGTCTGAGGAATGAATTTTTCTACCTATTTGACCGAGTGTATCATCATCATCTGGTCTGGTGTTCTGCCTGCTGGCAGGTCCCGTACATCACTGCTGTCTCCATCCGCTTCTGTCCCGAGCTTCCTTCTTTGCTTCATCATAGCTGATGTTCTTCACCTGATCCACCAATTTAATTCTTCTCCTTCCTCTCTTTTTCTTTCCTTCAATTGAACCCTCAAGTGTCAGAGTTATTATACTTTTTCCTCTCATCACATGGCCCAACCAGTTTCCTTTCCTTTTCCTTACTTTCTTCAGGAGCGATCTTCCTTCTTTTACTTTGCTCAAAACCTGTTCATTTCTCAACTTATCTACCCATCTTACTTTTCCCATCCTTCTCCACACCCACATTTCATGGGCTTCTATTCTATTCCTTTCCCTCTTGCCTAATGTCCACGCTTCACATCCATACATGAAAACGCTGAATGACTAACATTTAGCTAGTCTCTTTCTCAGCTCCAGATCCAGGCTTTTATTGCATAGCAAGTTTTTCTTCTGGCTGAAGGCCTCTTTTGCCATTGCTATCCTTGCTTTTATTTCTGTACTACTTCTCCAGTCGTCTGTCACCATCGTTTCTAGGTATCGGTAGCTTTTCACTTTTCCTATTACACCTTCATTTATTTTCACACTCGTATAATTTTCACAGTTTACTGGCATCACCTTTGTCTTTCCTAGGTTTATCTGCATCCCATATTCCTTCATCCCTTCTTCCGAAACCTTTATCAACCTTTGAAGTGATTGCATAACATCTGCTAATATTATAATGTCATCTGCAAATCTGATACTTCTTATCTTCCTACCTCCAATGCTGACTCCTTCCTCTCTCCCATCAAAAGATTTATGGACCATGTCCTCAACATATATATTGAACAAGGTTGGCGACAGACAGCATCCCTGCCTTACTCCTCTACCAAGATCCACCCATTCCGTCATATCCTCATTTATTTTTAATGCAGCTTTTTGCCTAATTCTCTAATGAGTTTTCTCTCCTTCCATACCAACCCCTTCTCTTTTAGAATTTCGAACATTTTATTCCATTCAACCCGATAAAAAGCCTTTTCCAGATCAATAAAACAAAGTGCCATTCCTTTTCCTCTCTCTATATACCTTTCTCCAGTTATTCTTAACAGGCCAATGGCGTCCCTTTCTTTATATCCCTCAATTAATCTCTTTTGTGCGCTCTATGGGCATATTTGAGGTGTTGAAATAATGGTGTCCATATAATGCAGACATTCATGAAATGAAATTGATTCAAGTGATGTTGGCCTGGCCTTAGAAGTTTGGTCTTTTTAACTATTTTATTGATGAATTAAAAAATCTTTCATGTACTTTCGCAGACGTTCCGAATTTTTAATCACCATATACAGATGAATTTTCGATGTTTTTTAGTTTTCAATTTTGTTTGCTACTCTTATATTTATTCCCTCAGTTTATTGATCCCATGTTGGTGTATTTTCTTTGACAAGAATTGTTTTGTAGTACATCGACTACAATGATGTTTGATTCCCTACTAAAATGACGTTAAATCTAGTAAGAGAGCTTCAAAGTCGCTTTTCGTGATAATTTCTCGTTTTTCTAGAAGTGGTAGTGCCAAATGTCCCATTACGACGCATCTCATGATGAGATGCCCAAAGAAGCTCCAAAAATCTTTATGGGGTTGCTTTCCCCTAATTGTATGCTCGTTTCGTTACGGATAGTCATCGAGACAGCTGAAAACATAGCTTTGAAAAACGAAATGTATTTGGAGGGATCCCTATTCTGGCCTCATACACGTTCGAGAATATTTGAAGAATTTGGCAATTTATTAAAAATTTTGTACCGCGAGCAATTTTCTATTGATAGAAAAAAACAGTGTAAAATAGAATCGAATGAACAGAAAGAAAACAGGTTGAAGTTCTGAAACCCTTGGGCCAGTTGTTGTTGTTGTATTTGCAATGAGATGGGACGCAGACTAAAGAGTAAAACCCAGTTGCCTTGCAAAGAGGGTCCTAGAGCAAAGTCTGGAGTTTGGAAAATATTTACTACGGGTTGCAGTAGGAGTTAGACAACCACTAAGCGTGAAAAGATCAATTTACTAGTGCGATGCTGAAGATATCTACAACATCATTGATGAGGATGTCCCACAATGTCTCGGTTACGGCTCCTGTGCACTGCATGAAGAAATGCACATTGGCAATTGCATGGCAATAAATATGAAACATTCGAAAACATTGTATCAAAATGTATCATTCATGATCGAATGCCCCGGTATGAATTTTGACAGCTTTTCAATTGGTTGAAGGACCCCTGTGACAGACGCTGATCTCAGCAACATTCTCTTTCGACCGGTTCCAGGAAAGCCAGAAGAATATCTCGATACCGGTGAAGAGTTTATCAGTCCTGCTGGTAATAAGATTCACACTTGGTACTTCTGTTTGGAACTAAAACATTGCGATCCCTGCGGCAGGATATAATGTTATTTTTTTCTATATCAATCAAATAATAAGGCGGCTTCTTAGTATTTTCACCTATTATAAACAAGGTCCCGGTTTGTTCCAGATTTAGTATCGTCAAAACTAGATAAGTTCAGGTTTAGGAATGACTAAATACGGTAACCTTGTGTCTAAGGGCGATCTGATCTTAATGAATAGAACAATGAACAGATCCGAATTAGTGGCTCAATTGCATCTGAAGAGTCAGACGTATGTCATATTTCGAAACAACTCAACGCATGATATTTTTGATTCAAAAGTTTAAAAAATCTACGCAAGGCAATGTCATTACGATATATTATTCTTCCATATCGACTCTGAAATTATCCAAGAAGTTCAGCAAAGTATTTTGTTCTAACAAAGCCATCAAATGCTTACATAGAGTCCTCTAACACTGTAGTATTATTAAGAATTGGCGCAATACTCCTCTGCAGTGGGGAAATATACGTATAGCATTATTTAACAAAGACTATATCGAACGTTTTTCTGACGTGAAGTGCTATCTGTACATAAACATGGCCCGTTAAAAATAACAATCCAAATAAATAACCGTGCATGGGGACTAGGAATAACTAGGCAATGGAAGAAAGGTCATGATAACGAGATATGAAAAATATGAAATTTTTTTATAGTTTCCATTCATCTCGGGTGGAATTTATCTCAATAAATACAGTAGTTTACGTACAACTCTAATCATCTGCCCCATAAAAGTGTCTACGTCACCGTTTTATCACCTACATTTCATAATCAAGTTACAAAACAAAACGATTTTGGTCAGATTTCCGGTGGCGGTTACTGACCCCAAATGTCAATCTTCATAGACTTAAGGATTCAATGTAATTAGTTATTTAAAGTGAAGGCAACTTTTGAGTCTTCTATGTCACTGCATTGTCGCATTTAACCTGACGCTTCACTCGCTAAGCCGCGAAATTCAAAATCCAGCGCCTATTTGACAGCGCCGAGGTGGCACTGAAATTGGTGGTGCATGAAATGAGCGATCCGCAGATCTTTGCAACTGAAGGATTCAATCGGATGGTCCGTATAGATTTTGTCCATTGTCCGTCCTTTGTCCATTGAATCCTCCAGATTCCAGAACGGTAAAAACCTTTGGCTATTTTAAAATTAAATTATTTAATTTACACTAAAACTAGCGTTCATTTCCATTTTCATTTATGGAAATGAAGACTTTGTGTTTTAGTTTCGCTTTTCTCATATGTAAAATTTCCTCTGGAAAAAGTCCAACTGGACAGGGGATGCAACCGCGGATGGGTTACCGGGCGCAGACCACCAAGGCTTACTAATTTCCAAGGAAAATTTGATAGGGTTTAAGGGAACAAAATATTCAGTCTCTTAAGTTGATTAACACAATCTTTAGAAAGTATGGTACTACAAGAATCAACTATGCGTAAAAATTAAATCCTTCCACATCGCTATAGTCGAAATTAGTCACGGGAGAAAGATATTTACAATTCTGCAGAAACCACTGAAGGAAACACGTAAACATATCCTTGGGGAAAAAAGCTGGATCATGGAATCCAACTACGGTCCACTGAATGACAAAGGCGTGGTTTTCTGTTCTTTGGCTCGGAAAGCCATAGATCCGATGTTCGAACCCCGATCGAGCTCGATCTGGACAATGTCTATGTTGTTTCATCGCCGGTTATGGCAGAATTGAAAATATCGGCACATCTATTTTCATCAATTGAAACTAACATTTACTCCAAAAGCTTTTGGCTCTGTTGCAACTTAAGTCGATGTTTAAATCTACCTTAGTCGATGTTTACAAACGGGTTTGTATAACGTAACTGCAGTTTTAACATTTCTCTTTTGACTTTTCACATTTAGAAGAAAATTGTGACATTTGGGATCATCTTTCTATTCCCTTCGAACGGAAACTTCAATATGCATTTCTAACGCACAGAGATCACTGCTCGGTGACCTGAAAATGGACCAAGCAACGATCGTAATAAAAGAGGGACGAAAGAGCGAAGGTCCGGCGCAGCGCTCCTCCCTCCAATCCTTCGTTCGAGTCCGCGCGTTACAGCGTCGGATATTCGAAGACGGGACGGACGAAGGACTGCGGCGAGGTGGAGTCAATCCGCGGGGATCATGGATCCTCTGGCTCACAGCGAGGGAGAAGGAAAGGCTTTGGGGCTGGTGGTCCTGTGTTGGCCTCTCACTCCACGGCCGCTGTCCTCCAAGCGAGCTGCCAGCGAGCGACGTCCGTGTGTGTCATGGAGGCCATGGGCTTTGAAGACGACCACAGGGAAAAAAGTCTCGGTGTCCTTTCATTGGTTTCGACACTCGTTCCTCATTTCCCTCTTCTTCCAATATTTTAAGGTTTCTGAATGTTGAATCATTGAGAGCACATTAAAAATATTGTTTCAGTTGGTCGAAAAAAAAATCGTGGGTCACATTTCACTCACTTGCATCTGACCATACGTTTGAACTTATTCTAATGGCGGCATGGGAAATTAAACAGCATATATATTTCAATATTTTTCCCCACTTACAGACTGTTATGACTACAGTTTTCGGCGCGGTATTCGACATTTAGACAAAATTATGTTGATAATTTTTTTTCGAATATTGTACTGGGCGTTACACTTTGATAGTTCTCATGTTACATATAGTAGCAATCATCATATTAATTTTTGGCGTTCATAAGAAAATGCCTTCATGTTTAATCGAGTTATTGCGAAATAAAAGTCCTGTGCCGCGCTGTTATGTGTTGAAATAGCATTGAATGGACGAATAACCAAATCAGTTTTATGTAGTTTTTTTACACTTATAGATATCTCTGAAATGAACACGGATGGAAAGCTTCATAAAAGTACGTAAAAATTCGCCCCAAATACCAAAAGTCGGTTTCACACGATGCAAAGTCCAGGACATTCGACCAAGTTATACCATCTGGTATTAAATATTGCGGTATTAGATATAATTTCACTGATATATATCGAAGAGGGTGAAATGCAGCTAGAATTGATTACTTGACTTGATTGGAATTCGAACCCGGATCTCCCAATCTCCGGTCAGGTGTTTTATCCAGTTATATCACCAACACATCGCATATTGCGAGGACGAGATAGGGCAATGATCGGTATCGTCCTTAGAAGGATTCACGCGTTCATTGAACTTGCAATGGCGGGGAAGCGAAAATTTCATTCATGTCTTGACGCATCCCCACTAAAATATTACATTAACCAATTAATGATTGCATTAACTATTTGACTACTATTATCACTAACTATTATTGGAATTCTTTCAACAAAGAACAGAAAAAGCGATTTGAAGACTTGTTCAAGGGCACGCGGCCTCCGAGATTTCCTGGAATTTGAATATTAGGCTCAGTCAATACATTGGTAGCTTTTAAATGTTCAAATGTACACCACGAAGTACTCTGTAGACCACTTTAAGGGTGAGTGGTAGTGAGTGAGTTTTCAATCGAGATGCAAATCACAATATGCTACATATATAATTTCAACTATGAGTTATGAAGTATTACACAACTACGTGTACGATCAGAAAGACTAAAGTTTTGTACGTAGGAGGTGCTGTTAGTACCGCAGATAAACCCGTTTTTGAAGTCTTATCGGGAGGTCTCATGGTTCCATACCGTATACGGCCGAACGACAGACAATCAGAGGAGGTTCGTTCTGTATTACAATTACCTAATTTTATACTAATGCCCTCTTCTGACCTGTTGTTTTTCAACTTTAAACAATGATTTATGAGTGATTACCATTCATGTTGTTTTTGTAGGCTTGTAGCACTAATAAAAATGTCGTATATACCCTTTACATAATAAACCCATCATTGTAGCGCGCGTCCAAACGAGATCTTTACTGCGAGCATGAACAACGTAAGGTCTAACATGGGAGAAGTAGTTTCCCTGAATTTATCGTCGCAGATCCTTAGTGGCCATTTAGCAAATCCCAATTTACGATAAGACTGACCAGTTACTTCCCGATATGAATACGTAATCTTTACGAGAGGTAAATCGTCAACGGGAAAAATCTATGAGGAGAAGCCGAGTTTGCATCCACTATATCGTTAGTCCATCCCGATAATGCATATGGCAACAACGTATGAGCGTACATTTGATAATGCAAACGATATAAGAGAGACAAGTAATAAGACAAAAACACATAATTTCCAATATCATCCTCAATCATTTTTTAATATAATGGGACCGTGAAATAAAACACAACTCCACTGATGTATATCGAAGAGGGTGAAATTCAGCTAGAATTGATCATTTCACTTGATTGGAATTCTACCCGGATCTCCCAATCTCCGGTCAGGTGTTTTATCCAGTTACATTACAAAGCCATTTAATTCGAGATGGATTTCGGCGATTTATGCGACCCAGGTGAAGTAACTAGATGTATAAAAAGGTATCTCCCAAAGTAAGCAATGTGCTGAATACCTTTAGGATGTAATCAGTGAGCGAAAACCTCAACATGGGGAGATGAACCGCAAAGAGCTAAACAAATATTTGGTCGCCCTTCCCTAAGTGTAAAAATCTGCATTGCCGTTGACTGAGTTGGGTTTACTAGGCACAAATGAGTCGAGGTTATTCACCGTGCCTGCATGCATATTTCGGTGGGGATCAAAAGGGGGACTATAGAATATCCTTTAATTCTACTGCCTATTTTCAAAGGGCAATTTCAAACTATGAATAAAAGTGAGGAGCCTTTAATCAGACTATCCGCATGGAAAATTATTGAAATGAAAATTGATTAATATTTGGTTCTGGCCAAATGTCACCCTCGGTCAACACCTTTTTGGTTTCCGTAACCGAAAGCATTATATCGATGTACCACTGCATTCATTTATACGCACATCGATATAATGCTTTTGTCATAAACGTGCTTCACTCATCCACTCGTATTTACACTTCTATAAACATATTTATTTTACCTTCATTTCAACATTTACACTTCCTTTGTAAACCAGTCGCCATTTCGAAGATTTACAATTACGATCAATGTCCTCGAAATTTAAAGTGAATTTTTAGTGTAAGAGTTCACATGGAAACCATGGAGAATAAATTTCCCAGATGATTTCAAAATAAAAAAAAACAAACTAAAATCTGAATTGAGAATCTAAATTGAAGTCTCAGAGATATTTTGAAATATCATAGCGTATTACTTCTGAACCGGATGTACGCTGATAAATACAATCAAAACGGTATTAAACATCTTTCCCTCCTCTTTAAAAGTTTAATGTGAGCTTCAAACAAAGCAAAAATTACCAAATCGCTATCATAATATAAGTCTTAGCTGGCATGAATGTGCAATAAAATAACAAGCAATACGCGAGAGCACTTCCGTATGGAATAATGGAAAATTGAACGGCACTTTATACTTTTAAGTGGAAAATGCAGTTACGTGACTTCCGTACATACTAAGCGTTTTAAAGCTGCAGAATCAACCATGGTCGTTACAAAGCTAGCTTTGAATGGAACCATATAAACTTTCTGGTCATACTAAACTTATTAAAGCTGCAGGCATATGCTCCGAATTCTCATAACCTTATTTTTACGAGATAATAAATCCGGAGATAAAGCTGGAAGCTTTCGGCGTTGCTATTTATCAAGAAAGTCGTCAAAGTCGTGCCTGCATAAGTTTCGTTCGATCGATCGTGGAGTATTTTCAGGAAACAGTCGATGCGTTGAGTACAGCAACTTAATTCGTAAGTTTATTCCGACTTTCTTTTTCATCAGAGCCTTTTGAGCAGATACCATCGACGAGCAACATCGTTCTCCGCCCGATCCCCGTTTTGCGAAAAAATCGTGTGCAAAAATAAGGGAGAGAGGGAGAGAGATTGTTCCCGTGTATCCCATTAATTAGCGGAGCAATTCTCAGCGATTTACCAATAAAAACGCGAATCGGCGGCAAACGGAACGCTCACGTTGATTACGTAAAACGGGCTTAGGAAGACAAGAGAGGCTCGCTATGCGGAGTGGGAGATGGAAAAAGAGATGTGTGGAAACAAGAGGAGTGGAGGGGAGTATTGGATGCTGCGTCAGAGGAGGAAATGTAACGGGGGTTGAGGAGGGAGAGAGGGGGGGAGTGGGGGGGTGGAGGAATAGAGAAAGGCTTGTGGGAGGATTGGAGGGGGGAAGAGGGGGAGGAGGAGGATGGAGGGGGAGGAGAGCAGGAGCAGTAGGGGGATGAAGGCGAGATGAAGATGTGAAGCGAGTCGATATAGCAAGAGAGGGGTTTTTGGTTGGCCCCGCCAAGCCGGAGCCTCCCGCTAGAGAGATGTAATGACTGTCTTTATTGTCTGCCGTCCTACTACGACGAAAGCGCCCCCACCCTCCCCTCCCCACCTACCCACCACCACCACCGAGTCCTAGGCCCCTTCCTTCTCTAGGCCCCTCTCTATCCCACTATATCCTCCTCTATCCGCTCCCCTCCTCCTAGCCGACGACGCTATCTATTTTCCTCCCCCCCCACTCCCTCCCTTCACCTCCTCCCCGTCTGCCGTCCTTTCTATGCATTCCTCTCTTTCCACGCATACATACACACATCTCTTCTTCCTCTTCCTCCTCCCTCCAAACACGTCTCCTTCCATTTTTCCTCCCCTCGGTGTCCGCCCCCCAACTGTATTCCCCGCTATCCCCTGTATTCACCGCTATCCGACTGCGCCCCTGACTGAAGGCGGAGAGTCCTCTAAATAACCCGATTCCTACCGTTCACTTTCGACTACTTTTCAGGAATGAATAATACACAAACGATAAGTTTTCTTCAAAAGGAAGCTTCTTCTTTGAGGAGTGCAATGATGATTCCTACTAAAAGGGGCAGGGTTGAGTCTAAGAATTCACCTCGTACCTACACCGGCCGAAATCCTAAGCGAGTGAACAAAACTGCCATTACAGGTTTCCGTAACTGAGAGCATGGATCCTTGTACTACTACGTACATTTATACGCACATCGATATAATGCTTTTGTCATAAACGTGCTTCACTCATTCACTCGTATTTACACTTCTATAAACATATTTATTTTACCTTCATTTCAACATTTACGCTTTCACTGTAAATCAGTCGCCATTTCGAAAAATTATAACTACGATCAATGTCCTCGAAAGTTAAAGCCCTTTATCATAAGGTCACTAAAATTGAGCCGCATTTTTCTTATTGCCTAGCGACGATTAAGGTATCTGATGGACCCTGGGGCAAACGGAGTGTCCTACCAAACAAACAAAGTGTCTGTTTATCGTCGAGTCAAATAGCTTTCAATTCTTGTTGCCGTTATTTCAGTCAGGTATGAAAAGAGGAACATTACAAAATCATTTAAAAACATTAATTTCACAGTTTATAGCGAAATATTAAGGATTATTTGGTTAATATATTTGGAGTACCTCTTAAAGACTGAGCACCTAAATTTCCGTTTGACAACGTGCAAGTTAATATCAATTCAAAATATTTTAATAAAAATATGAATACAAAAACGTAAACAACACTCGGAAACGTATTGACGTCTTCCTCTTGACAGTCGAAACTATATGTTACCTCCTCTTTCTCACGCCACAGTCACTAAAGCTTTGTTTCCATCAGTTAATTTCGATTTCACTGGAAAATCACCAATATGAATCTAAAGAGCAAGCAAAGGCTAGTTGGGGTATTCCAAACGAGATAGATTATAATATCTGCGGAGGATGAGGTGAATGTAAAGATAAAACCAAAGATCATTGGAATTATATACCAATGAATAGATTGGATGAATAAGAGAAATCCGTAATGCATAGCCACACAAGTTTTCATTCTTTATTAGCCCTTAAATATCAGATTCGTCAGTCATAGATCATTTACCAATGCCCAAAGTGTTTAATTTGTTTAAAATGTATTTATTTATTTAAAAAATTCTTTATATAGTGGATCATGTGGTTTCTGTAGCCTCCATTTATTAAAGCTTTAGAGAAAAAAATATTAATTTATATTATAAGTTTCACTCCAATAAGGGTTAAAATTCGGAAGGAAATACATGATTGCAAAAACTCCAAATGACATCGATATTTGGGTGGTGCAAATGAATCACAACTGTAATATAGTTATATGTTAGTTCATCCTTCCCCTCTTGGTAGTTATACTGGATGAATATCTTTATGCTACTCGAAAGAGAAGAGAAGACTGCGATAAGACATGCAAGTTATCCATCATTAAAAGGAGGATGATGCATTGAATAGAAGACAGTGAAGGTCTTAGGGTCATGAAGAGGTGAAGAGGCGGTGTTCACGAGAGGAACTGGAATGAATGGAACTGCAAAGCAGAGAATGAGCATCCAAATGATGGGCTTGGCTCGTAAACTCAGATTATAATGGCTCCTTTGTCCTAAATCTTGAGGAAAATATACTTTAGACCGCAGTGACTTCATAAGGAAATTCATAAACGCCACAAATATGATACAGAATTCTTCATTCTGGTGGCCTCATTATGTCCACCTCAGGACAAGACAAATGAATATTGCCGTGACCACGTGCTACTACTTCACAATGCCTCGCTTATATTTTTGGCAAAGCCAGTACGCAAGAACCGTCGCTAGCATTATGCAGATTTACTAAGCTAGCCTCGTATATTACTCCCAATCATGGTTCACTCACTTGGACTTCCGTCAAAAACTTCTAACGAAACGCATTACCATAAACTCTTTCTTTCCGCCATTTGATGGTATAATCCTATAAAATCGGTAATTTACGGCATGTGTAAAAAATACAAGACCTTACCGTGGAGAAGCAATTGTTGAATCTTATTACAGTTTACATGAGTACACCAGGATGTAAATATGAGTGTCACCTTCATGGGATGAGTTCCAAAATAAATTACATAAGTTCTTCAAAATATGCAAAAAGGATAGAAATAAATTATTCATTAAAGATATATTCCAGGAATATAAACGGAATAATATACCAATGTAGGGGCCTGAATGGCGGATTATTCCGTTTACATATTTGGGTGTAAGATGGGCCTGACAGTTGTCTCTAAGTTGGAGAAATAGACTTTCGACCTGGGGAAAGACAAGCTGCGTCACGAAATGTATATATCTGTTCGATCATACGTCGATATACTAATGCATTCGCTGAGGAGACTCGGAAATCAGTCACTAATGCTAGAAAATTTCACGCCACGAACCTCATCAAAAATTGAGTTCCTTGATCACATTTCTATTCGCCGACTCATACCATTCCTACGGTCATGAATGATGTATCCATAAATTGGTGATAATAGTGAAATTTTCTCGAAATGAAATGAATTTAAAATTGTCCATCCATCTTATCAATCGATTGTAGCTCCCTTATTATAAAATACCATCTATCAAAATTTATGAAGGCTAAAATCTTTTTCCACAATTAACCATTTTAGTTCAACGTTACTAGCAAGGATTGATTTAATCATTTTCAGATAATTTTAAAAATTAAAATCAATGGATAAGTTCAAGGGACTGGCAAAAATTTCAAAAATTATACAGAACATAATTTTTAAAAATTCTAAATAACCAGCTGACGAATTTACTCGTCTGAAAAACTATAGCCATAATTTTAAAATTCAGATGAATGATATCGATAAAAAATATATTCCAATCGGTACCTCAAAAATGAGTATCTAATAAACCTGGTCCGGAAGAAGCGTAATTCAATTCAATGAGAACAGAATTCAACGAAAAAAATCAATTTCAGACGATGAAATATGCTCCAAAAAGTTTCAGTTACTAGAAATATGATCCTACGCCTAGTTTAAATCTCCAGCAAGTCACCGTATCTTTCTGCGCCCACAAATGTAGCTTCATCGAGTACCTGCTTCCCTAAAGATGTTGCGGCTTAATACCCGACGGAGCCCTATTTTATGGAGTCGCTTTCTTTTTCTTTTCCTACTCAAGTTGGGGGGAAAATTTAAATTTCTAGCATTCCATCAGCCATTGGATGACTGCTAGACGTCAAATACCACAGATCCTCGCAACAAGAGATACTAATGCAGACGCATTTCTTCAATCTTCACCTTATATCTGATATCCCGGCCACAATCTGTGCGAGGAATAATATTCAATGACCCCAAAATTCGCAGCAAAATTCTCAGTTAGGTATTTATGGCGTTATGTAAAATTTGAGCATTGATTTTTTTTAATTGGGATGATTTTCGGACGATAGGTACATTTCACATGCTTTAATATCTTACCAGTTTCTTTTCCAAATCTAAAATTCTTTTTAATCCTTTCCATCTTACTTCTGCTGTTCAAAATCAACAACTAAACATATGCATGTTAACCAATCCTTTGTTAACTTGACCAAAACTTTGTTCAAAGCGACGAAGTGTTTGTGTTAGTTGCTAGTTAGTTCGTTTGTGTCAGTTGATAGGAGAATGTAACGTCGTCTGTTCTTACGGAACCTATTTAGAGGCAACACCATTGCTTGAAACACTTACAAAGAACTAAATAATTAGTAATGATGTCTGGTAAAACATTTCATGGTACATTACACAAAAGTCACACAACTCACCCAATCCTCTCAAGACGGATTGTAAAAGAAGTCTCTCGATTAAAAAAAGCTTCCCATTTTCGCTGCCCTCGTTCATTGTCGACAGAATGAAACAACAGAAGAAAATTTTGCAGAAGGTATTCATTAATGGAATTATTTTTAATTCTCATACCCATACAGCTAATGTTTTAAAGCACGTAGCTAAAATAAAAAAAATACAAAAGGATACGGGTTGATTTTCAAATGCGACAGAAATTCAAAGTTTTAATTATTCAATTCAACCGTTAAAGAGTAGAAGAATTAATTAAATCAGCAAGATCTATAGCTAGCAAACAAAATTTTGTTTAGCAAAGAGAGAATAGATATCCTAGCAGCAAGGAGTATTCACCATATAAGAATCACTTGGGATGGAATCATCGAGACGGAATTCCGATGGAAACCCACATTTAGAAAAGTATGTTGCTCACTTTTGCATGAATGATAATAAAAGTAATTTGAACCATTTTTTCAATGTATATCACGAAACTCGTCTGCTCCTTTCGATGACTATTCATTCACCTAAATGCCATTGAAAACACAGATATCATCGACTCACGCGAAATATATCAATTCCTACGTCCCAGCAAAAGATTGCGTACGACACAAAAGTTGTCATCCTACAATGCCAATGCATACGACCGTCCTAGCGAACTTATGCATGCGCCACAGTCTCGATAACCACTGTCGTTCCGAGTTAACCTCTTCTCTTCTCTCTCGTCCTTCGATTCCGCCGCCGCGGATCAGCAACAGCCACGCCCACCTTTCTCACCACCTCCTCCTCCTCCCCTTCACCACTCTTTCCCCCCCCCCTCAAACGCCCCCACCACCCCGAACATACACTCCTTCCTTCCGCCCACGCATCACTCACTTCCCCCCCCCCCCGGTTGGCCACCACTCCACCCCCACCCCCTACTCCTCTCGGTCCCTCATACTCCCTCAACCTTCTTCAGGGGCTATCTTCCCTCCTCCTCCCCGCCACCCACCCCTCCTCTTGTCCCTCTGCCGCCCTCAGTAGGAATGGAGACCCTTTAAAAATCGCATATTCCTCCACTCATCGCGTCTCCTTCGGAATATTAATCATCAATCTCGATACCAGGACGATGCCAATCACTTCAGCTGAGAAATCATCGGTATGATCACCAGGCACTGGCGGCTTTCCTTCAAGATGGGCGAGATGCAGAGCTAAAAGAAACATGACTCCGAATCGTCAATAGAAGTGTTGGAGAATCGACTCCCATTCATCCATTTCAGCCTTTCAGGTGGCCATCCACAAGGAGAACAGTCTTTAATCTCGTGAACACATGCGTGTTTCCCGAGGCTAAAAGTCAAAGTGTTGCACAGGGTTAAACTTGAGGGCCACTCCAGTTCGTCTATGTGAATAAAAGGGTCGTTATGATAGTCTCGTTAGTGATACTGACCTTTTGCAGCAACTTGGATGGGAACCGCTTTCAGACGATCGATGAAAAGTTAAAGTTAACCGTTCATGTAAATTCAAAACCTATTTATTTTCTGACGAAGTTATTAATACCCTACGAACTCCAACATGCCACGACCATGAGAATAAAATTAGGGAAGTAGACTGCAGAATGGACAGGACGTTCCGCACGACGCCTGCATGAGTCTTTTATCCCGTTTACGTGGTTACAATATGTGACATAAATAGAAACTGTATTCTGTGGAATTGGCAGCATGCTTATAGTGTAGTGCAGGTTGGTGAAAGTTGTTTGCATATACATTATAGTGCATGTCGATACCCCACCCCTTGCCAAACAACCTTGAGGTGGCTTCTAGGATAATATGTATATGTGCTATCCAAGAAAATCTTCCGGTGATGAGCATCATGTTTGAAGTAACTTCAGACTTTTTGCTGGTGATGCTGCCAATATATGAGAGGGTGTGAGAAAGTTGAAACTAGTGATTCTCACGTCGTATTGTTGTCGTAAACGAACTCTAAGTGGGAGGAGGGACTTAACATTAGTAAAGCACATCAGTGGACTTCTAAGGGAAGAAAGCAGAATAAAACACGCAAACATATAAAAGTGACAAACTAATTCAAATTGTTCAAAAAATGCTGAAACTCTCAGCAAAATAATTAAGGTACAAAAAAAGTCGCATGCTTCTTTTAAGCCTTTAAGAAGCAAATAAAGATTGTCGCATATGAAATGGAAGGTCTAGGTTGGGAGCTAGACACTAAGAAGACTCAATATGCAGAGACGGTATACTTGTAACATTCACATTAGGCGAGTGTGTGTATGAAACGGAGAACTTTTTCCCGCCCCTATCACTCCCTCCTTTGTCGCATACATAAGAAAACAATTGACAGATTATGTTTATTCTTAAGAAAAACTAAATGACCAGATGCCGTCTTCTCTCGACCTCTTTTTATTTATGAATCATATTTCATTTCCGAAAAAATATAGGTATTTGTTAGGATGTTAGTTAGATTATCCTGAAAACAGGATAAATACATTTCTTAAAAAACTAAAGTTATGACCTTTTCCAGGAAAAAGAATATGAGACTTATTCTAAAAGTAGAAGGGTATAGATTATATGAGAGAAAGCAATTCAAGTGCCTGTGTAATACGTCGGACGAATATGGCTGAGCAGAAAAAATATTGGATAGGGAATAGCGTTTGAGGAGGAGACATTCAGAGAGAGGAGAGATTGAATGACAAAGTCTTTGCGTAAGAATTTCGAGAGAAGACTGGATAAGAGTCTAATACTGGAGTCTGATATGGAGTGTATGGCGCATTCCACATTAACCTGACAGAGTGGACCTCGTGAGAAAAATTTAAGCCAAACTTAATCCAAACGCACCCACACTTCCCGGATCAACATACAACTTCAGCGCACCTAATTGAATATCGGCTATTTTGAGAGTAATGTACACAATCTAGAGTATTTGGACTCATTCCTCGAATCTTAAATGTGCATAACTGTAACTAAGAGCATATATAAATATAAAATGTAAATAACTGTAATAGTTTCTCACTATAGAAAACGTAAGGACTTTCAGTTTAGTAAACGTATATTCGATTGTATGATTAAGGGTAATATTTTTCAATTCTTCATTGAGAAAATGTATGCAATGAAAGTAAGAGAAACGAACACACGCAAGTAGTTTTATGCCATTATGTACTCATCTTTCAACCAAAAACACTAAAAGCTTTCAATGCCTAAGTGTTGCGGCTTACTCGGTAAAAAAAAACACAGAAGTGACGGACATATTTCCCAATTTTTACATTTGATCAAAAAGTCCAATGTAAGTTATACTTAGCGTATAAATCACCACAATCATTACATTTCGAACATTCAGTCAGCTGTAGATGATTCTTGGCAGCGATTCATGTGACAGTGAACTTTAAAGGCAAGTTAACACGAATCGGATGCATGCGCCAGTTCATGCATGAACACATTCACAGGAGCACATGAACAACATTCGATCCAGGGCGGTTGTCTGGAAGTGGGAAGGGGTGAGAGGGTCGCGCAAATCGTGGGCAACTATGAATTTTCCATGGGATGTGCATGGACTTGGGGTGCGGGGCATATGCATCACGTGAGGAGTTTCCTTAATGCTCATTACAGAAGGTTCACGAGGCTTGTGTAAACCACAGCTCGCGGAGCATATTTCGTTCGCTTGAATTATTTTAACTGGCTGGAGCTAATTCCAAGATGTCACGTAGAATACCATTGCCACATCTAGAACCTTAATATCTTGTCCTTATGGCCAGAAAGAGTTTCCCAATCGGACCAACCCACCGAAAAAGGTAGCCCAATACTCATGCCTGGCTTTGAGGGAAGGTTCTCGACGTGTGATTTCAAGGATAACCTTTCAGCTTCTGAAAATTCCTTTTATAACAGGCGTACAACTGCGCTGTAATTGCGTACATAGTTTTCTCTTCAAAAACTTAATTTGAAAACTTGAATTAATGCACAACTGCACGTACAAATGCCCTTAGAATAGAATAGCCCCTGTTTTCATTCTGGATATCTGTGGACTCTATAGCTCGCACACAGTCGGACTTAAACGAGTTCCTCGAGTAAACATACCGTCAATAATTTCTTCGCACTTTTGGAGGACTACACAGAAATTGCCTTGAGAAAAAAATATTGTATAAAAAAATGCAAATTGGTATGGGCCAATAATGAAACCACGAGACTTTGGCTATCTGGGCTAATTGCTGACCACTACTATATCCAGGCTTTCAAATTCCCGCGTCAATTTATGTGGATAGACGCGTATTATATTTTAGGCCTTGCGGTCCTTTTAAGGCAGTCCGAGCGAGATAGTTCCCTAGTCATATTAGAGACCATATTCGAATTATACGTTTTAATTTCGCCAGCTGTAGAACAGATCAATTATATATTGCATTATTAATGGTGCAATTATATAGTTTTATATGACAGAACTGGTAAGCAATTAAATGAAAATATCTAAATAAGTCTTAAAACTCATACCTATACTTGATATTTAATTGGATTTATAAAACAAGAGGTCGATAGCAGAATACTGTTCTCATTTTTTTTCGCGTAGTGCGTTTGAAACTCCTTCAAAACGGAGGGTTTTTTTTTGATACTCAAGACCTATTGCGGCTACAATATGATTAATTTTCAAATATAGTTGGGAAAACATACAAACTACACGCTGCTAGTTTTTTACGACATCTGAGTGTTGGAAATACCTCATTTTGTAAATTATGTCTCTCCGGAGTGCATACACGTACCATTCCCCATGTGAAAGGGCTGGTATTTTTTGGCACATAACTCAGAAAGTAATGTGGTAAGGGGGGAATTTTTGGTGACATTAGAAGGGTAAGATATTTTTCTTCAAAATGAGGCCAAATTCATTGATTTCTAGGTAAAACGATATTTCGCTCAAACTACCTTAAGACGGCAGAGCAAGAGAGAGGCCTGGGTAGGGTAGCAATCTACACATTGGCCCGACTGGCCTAAGGTCTGTGGTTTGATTGCCGCTTTTCTCGTGGCAATTTATACATATTTCTTCGCCGTATTTATGGCAGGTATAAATTTCTTCATATAATTGTAGGACAATTAATACCGATTAAGACCATTCAACTCAATACAACGGAGTAAATTAGAAATTAGACCGTAAAAATTTCTTTCGCAACCACTGAAAATCTCTTTAGGCCATTAGATACCATCAATAAACTCATGACCCAAGTTTTACTAGAGTGATCTGAACTCAGAGTCTGCGTGGATTTGTCTCACCGCGAGGCATTGGAGACTTTTTGGCCAAAGAATGCCGATGTTAATATCTTGATGCCGGATGACCTCAGCCTTCAAAGCACCTCGTGAACCCATTTGCCGCAGCATGTGTGAGGAGGTCGCGTGACCAGTCACACGCGAAGGAGTTAAACAGCTGTGTCTAGTGCCCATTTAGGGATGGAGAGGGGAGGAAAATAGAAAATAGATGAAAGGTCATGCAATAAAAGACATGAGAACGTAGCGGAAACAGTTGATGTTACGGCTGGTTGACGGATGATTAAATCGATTACACTGGGCCCCTGGCGGAGAGTGCTCGTACTTCGCGGCCCAAATCGTAATTGCTATGAAATATTGCCTGACCGACGCTCAGGACATCACAAAATTAGCCCAAACCACATTTTATTTTCCAAATATCGTAAAACTTGTGAACGAAAATAAAATATTTGTTCTTAATTTTGAGTTTTAAAAATTATACAATTAGCAATTCAGTGTACATTTTCGGGAGTCAGAGAGTAGTTTACTCATCAGTAAATATTTTCTCCACAATAAGGCTTAAAAGGAAGTTGAGCAATCTTCATAGTGATACAGATACATTTTCAGGAATCTATTAACTTTTTCAAATTCGCTTTCATTGAAATTATGTTGCATAGCCGACGAAGCGATCCTCTTTCCATTTTTCTTAGTTAAAGCCATTTCAAAAAGGCAAATAAACCCGGTGAGTATATCAAGAATTACCTCTAATCACAAGAATGCATTTGCTAATATATCTGTTCCTATGAAAGTTTTCTCTTTTTAATCAACATAAATGCGTCTACTTTGAGAAAACTACGTTTGCATTAAAATATTCCGTACCACTCCAGGGGGAATAGAAATTTGCTAATATTTTCCAAGTTTTCCCCCTCAATCTGTACACGTTACATGTTGGAATCACAAACATCCCAAATACACTTGTTTTATCATACAAGGCCGAAAGAGAAAGTGATACTGAGGAACATACTGGACAGTGAAAGTAAGTAGGATTACAGATAAGCTTTACGAATGTATGCTAAAATATTTGGAGAAAACAAATTTCATACCCCAGGACCAAAATATAAGGACGTCCGTCGGAAGAAGTGAAAGTACTTACGACATCAATAGCACCTCTCAGGCTGGAAAAAACAAATGAAGCAAAGAAGAACAATCATCTTGGCTTTTGAATGTTCAAGCGGGCGTTCCTTTTGACGTTTTAACGTCAAAATGAATGCCGCGAAGAAACGTTAAAACGTCAAAAGGAATGCCGTGACATTAAAATGTGCGATTAGTTTCCTTGATTGGGAGATAATGCCAACTTATAGCATAGAATTTGAATTATTAATAAATATTGGAATTATTGATAAATAATGAATTTCTTTTTTCGTAGAAAATGCTTCTCCCTAATTAAGCAAAATCCTCAAGATGAACTAAGCGTCTACGGAAAGAATAAATGAGATAAAACGGCAATAAAAATTAAGTGGCCGTTAAAAAAAGAATCTTTGTAATGCCAGGGGGAAGATAGAATTCAATTCAACAATTGTTCCCGCCATTACAGATCTGACTTATTAAAATTATTGATTAGTTTCACTACATTAGTAATGACATCAGTGGCTTTGCTTCATTAGTCTTGTTACAAACACAGCTGCATTAGCATATTGCCTTAACATACTCTTCATTAAGTTAAGGTAAGATTGCATCCGAGAACAATCGTAGCATTCAATTCTGTGTATAGGCATCTAAAAATAGAGAATTGGTGTATATTGTAAGTGAGCAGGAGAATAACGAAAAGGGAATTAAATGATTCCAAATTATTTTCAAAATTTTGTTAGGTACAATTAAACACTATAACTAATTAAACTGCAAACTTTCTACGATTTTTTTTTTCAAAAAAGTTCAAAAAGGCTCTAAAACAGTTTCAACTTAGACTAGGGGTTATTTGGTTGGGCGAACGACAGCTTAAGCCTTTTGATTTTTAATACAACTTAAATGAGGTATTATTTTGGGGATTTAGAAAGACCGGAGCAGGAATTCAGCGTCGAACATTAGCTTACTCTCATTGAAAAGCGCATTATTTCACAGTTTAAGACGTTTATTATTCATACAGCCGGAGTGTGCTCTCCATATTGCACCCATTGAAAGATCCTAATTCCGATGAAAAAACTCCCCAACAGCCTGAACTGGAATCAGAGCCTTGACTGCAGCCCTCCACCCTTCCCTATCAAATGCTAGGTCCCTTACACCCTAGTAGCTCATCCTACGTACTTTCCTCCTTTTTTGGCCCATGAACTTATTACTGGGTCTTCCTGTGGGGACTTTTCTCTCTATTTTGCCTTCAATTATGTTCTTCACAAACTCAATGTGTCTCAAGGTGTGTCCAATCCCTCTTGTTCTCCTTTCCTGTATGGTGTTCCATATTGTCCTTTCCTCTTCTACTCTTTTTTAAACTTCATTATTTCTTATTTTATCCATCCATTTTATCTTCAGAACCCATCTCCAGCAACAATTTTCCAAGCTGTACTATAGCTACGAAACAAACCCAATTCTCTCCGTGGTTTCCTTTTAGAGTCTTTGTGCTACGTGAATCAATTATAATTTTTTCTGTTATGCAATGACATTTAATATCCAATATTCCAAAAAAGATATTCCTTTTTAAGTATTTCTTTGCAGCAAATATCAATCCACAAAAATGGTAACTAGTATTGAATTTAACTTTACTTAGTTCTGAACATATTCTGAGAGAAATCCTTTAAATTGGCAGGATCATCTTCACGGGAGATGGATGGAATTTGAGTTACAATGATGACCAAGAGAAACAATTGGCACCGGAGATATCAAAGTCTCCTTTGGAAATTGTGAGAGGAAGGAAGTAGTATGGCAAAGAGGATAATGAACTTCCGTCATTTTGTGAACTGAGGAGCAAACGAGAGCTCAAATATTCATACGGAGGAGCACAAGTGTAGGATTTTCGGCTCCCGTGGCTCGTCCTTTGAGAGACAGCTTGGCTGCATAGTGGAAGTCAAGATTTGGTGCCCTTAGATACAGACAGGAATGTTGGTAATGGTGATATAAGGTGAATGACTGCTCTAACGTCAAATTCTGAAGAACAATTAAATTTCTTGGCTGCATACCTCTTCAGGATTATGCTGACAATTGGTAATTATTTTTCAAGAATCATACTCTCTTATGGAAACTAAACAAATTCTTAGACCTCAAAATTCTTGACTATGTAACTGAGTCCTTCATTTCAATATTTACCTCATTCTATGGACTATTCTCAAGATTAAATTCCCTGCAGTGCAATGTGTTGGATTGGCTATGACAAAGTTAGCGTACAGATGCTATGTACCTGATGATGGGAATTCGGGTCGATGACTGCTCATTTGACGCGCCGTCCTCACAAGACGAAGGCCGAGGGCTCAAATTTCGTCAGATACAATGGATGCTGTGTGTAATTTTAGATTTTTAAAATTAATTTAAGAGTAATTTTAGAGAGTCTGGTTTATCAAGAGCAGTCGGAGCATCTAGATTTCGTTCAAGATAATAGCAACGTTGACAGAAATGAGGCCAAATTATGAACACGTCCAATGTCGTTTGAGGAAGTTAATCAAGTGACCGAAGAGTTCACGTTGGCCTTTGTTTCATCTACATCTACATAATACCCTGTGAGCCGCCGCATGGGCGTGTGGCAGGGGGTGTTAGGTCACCAGCTGTGTACAAGCGTAAGTTTTTCGGAGATGAAATCGTGACATGAATTATAGGAGTGTATTTAGTGGAGCTCAATTTTTATTGTGATCGCTTATTGTTCGCAGAAAGAACGAGTTTTCGTACCTATCTGTTCGGCAGTGTATCTCTCTTATTTTATCGCGTCTGTCAGACCTAGAGATGTAGTGAGGAGTCATGAAAATATTCTCCATGTCGCACAGTGGTCGATTCCCATGTATTAGCTGGACAAAAGTATAAAATGTAACTTCGTTGTATTTATGTGTATTATGAATTTATATGCAGCCAATGATCGGATGAACCCAACGAAAATAAATCTCCCAGAAATGCTTATTTGTTTGGCGGTGGTGAAACATTTTATTGAAAGAACTCGGTTCTGTGCGAATAGTCGCGCTCCGTGGTCTCAGCGCATTATTCATGTTCGGCGTGCATATCGGTTCGGGCTCAAGTGAATTGTTATTAATCTGTACGCCAAATGGAGAGGATGGTTGTCTGTGATTACTCCCGTTATAATTATTTAGATCACTTGACGAAGAGGTTTGAAATCTATTGCTGAATATATCATTTATAATAATCGTTCAAATTAGACAAAATGTGAGTTTTAAGAAGAAAAACAAAAAAGTTTCACGGGGTTTCACGTCAAACTTTGGTGAATTACGTCCATTAGTTAGAAGGCCGTAAACTAGTAAAAAAGTATTCACGCCCTTTTTCGCCAAACTGAGTTATTCTCATTATTCAGTAGTCGTGCGCGCCATCCCGCGAAGAGATTTTCAATGAAAGAGTCGAATCTGGTATATTGAACGTGCTTATCGTGAATGAATGATGTGATTTATGTATATTTGGTCATTTTGGAAAGCGCTGTCTCAGGTAAATAAAAGTAATTTTAAAGAGTTTCCTCTTGACAGTGAGTGAAAAAACTGTTTAAATAACTTTTCTTCAGCATAGTTAATATGCTTTTAGAACTTGGCCCAAAGACAAATATTCTCTAAATTGCACGAGTGACTAGCTTCCGAGTATTACAATGTTAACAGTTAGTGAATTGTCCTATGATAATAGCAATAAACCATATTATTCCCACTCAATGATGTAAGTATTCATGTTTTTCAGAAACCCTGTGCGCCATCCCGCGCAGAGAACTATTCGAATTCATGAGAGAAAAGAACCTTACCAGTAAGCCAACATCACCCGAGACAACATCACATTTAATCAAATTTGCGTCAGCAAAGATGAAAATCGAAAATTGTGATATAATGCGAGACACTCAATGAAGGACCAAATAAGACAGTTTTCCAATAATTTCCTGAATAGGTGGCCGGCGTCTCCGAGAGGATATCTAGAGTCCTAAAACGGCATAATGTCGTATCAAGATTCAAACCTGTGCACGAGATGGCCAGCATCCTCTGCAAGGCCAAAGACCGCCTTCCCAAAGACGCCAACGAAGGCATCTATTCCGTGCCCTGCAGCTGCGGCTCCAGGTACATTGGACAGACCTGCAGAGCGCTCAAGTGTCGCATGCAGGAACATCTGAGAGCCACCAAACAGAGACAGTTCCACCTTTCTGCCATTGCGGAACATGCTTGGGAGGGACCGCAACATAATATATTATTCCCGGAAGCAACGATCATCCACAGAGAAAAAAGATGTTTCCCCCGTCTCATCAGAGAAGCGGTGGAAATCGCTAAAAACCGCGAAAACTTCAACAGAGACGACGGTTACCCACTCTCCGCTGCTTGGAAAGCACTTTTCCAAGAAGAAACGATTCCGACTATACAGAGAAGGCGCGAAAACGACCCTACATAATACGGCGCCTCCCGAACCGAATTGCTACATGGACCTGAGGAAGGGAAGCCAGCAGGACAGCCGGCGAAATATTGTCCTCAATATGAACCAACGCGGCGGAAAACCCGAAAAAAGGAATCAACCTCTACGCCTGAATTCAGCATTGCTCCAGGAAACAAGCTCTAGGAACCATGTTGGCCTACCTAGAAAATTGTTCTCTTCCAGCAGTTGAAAAACTAGAAAAAGAAAGATTGACAGCCTTTTACAATCTAGAAGTCTTGAAGAGCTTGCTTTAGCAGCGCAAACGAGTTTTACTTCAACTGGAAAGAGAAATATAGCACAGATCATTAAAAGTGCCACAATTAAAAGCCCTCTTTTAGTGAAAGTAATCAAACAACAAATAAACAATTATGTAAAAATCTATGTAAATCGCCTTCCTCAAAACCCTATACCGCTGATGAGGCTTTAGCTTTAATGGTTGATCTAATATTAACAAGACATCAATACTTTAGTCAGAAAAAGGGAGCAAAAGATAGAAATTTGTGTATATATCCATCGTACTCCTCGGTTTTAAAGGCAAAATTAGAGTGCTATCCCATTCAAGAATCGTTTATCATATCAAAAACATTAGCGGAAGTTAGATTACAACAATTATTAGATCATACAGTGATGCGTTTAATGAAAGCATAACATGAAGCATTTACTCAGTTTTTTTCCTGACACGCTAAAGAATCCATTCAAATGAGTTACAAATTATGGTTATGATGGTAGTTCAGGACACTCTCTCTACAAACAAAGATTTTCAGAAAATCAGCACGCTTCGGATTCTGATATTCTCTTGACGTCAGTTGTTCCTTTGCTACTACAACTTGTTGACAAAGAAACAAATCGAAAAGTAGTTTTGTGGCAAAATCCCAGGACGTCTTCTACGAGATTTTGCAGGCCTATACGGTTTCAATTTGTGAAGGAAACTCCAGATAAAATCAGAGAAGTCCATTACATTGAGGAGCAAATGGCTAATTTTTCTCCAACAATATTAAATTTAGAAGATAAAGTAATTCTTGTGCAGCATTTGCTGTTTAACACAGTGGTAAATGGTAAAGTCTGCAACTCACTAATTAATAATTTATCTGCACAATCATGTTACATTTGCAGTGCTTTTCCAAAGGACATGAACGATTTAGAAACTGTGATGAGACATTAATACGACAGCATTTAAATTTGGCTTGTCCACACTTCACGCACATATTCGATTTTTTGAATGCCTACTACATATATCCTATAGGCTGAATATTAAGAAATGGCAAGTCCATGGTAGCCAAGCAGTGAAAGATGCTTTCCAATTGAGAAAAACGGAAATCATTGATAGGTTTAGATCGGAAATGGGACTCCTAGAGCACGCAGTAAGACATGTAAGATGAACCACCAATGATGGTAACACCACTCGCCGATTTTTTGAAAACCCAAAGAAAACTGTGGAAATTACAGGAGTTGACGAGACGTTGATTCAACGGTTTTCTGTTATTTTACAAGCTATACCAAGAGGGTATAGTCTCAACTCCGAAGCCTTCAGAAAATATGCCGATGACACTGCTGAAATTTCTATTAGACTTTACAAGTAGTTTAACATGCCTACTAGTGTCCATTAATTTTAATTAATGCAGAAGACGTAATAGAAAACATTATTTTACCTATTGGGCAGTTATCAGAAGATGTGTAAGCGGCAAGGCGCAGGGAGTGTAGGATACCGTGAACATCACACTCGAAAAACCTCAAGAGAGGACACTAATCAAGACTTGATGAATCAATTGTTAGTGAATTCTGACCCAGAGATATCGATCACAAGAAAATTACCCATATCAAAGTGTAGTAAGCTCTCTAGTGCTGTGTTGAATTTAGTAAAAACTCCCGAATACGAGGATAATGATAAGAGTGACTCATCAGGAACGGAGAGTGATTAAATGTATTTTTGTGATATCGATGTGATTACAACTTTTCATGCGTAAAATTGTTTGCTAATCAGCATTTAATTGTTTCAAAAACACCCAGTCGCATCTGCATTTCCATTTGTGCAATATCAATTTTGATACTAACTATTGTTTTACATTAGAAGAGAAGTAAAAAAATGATTTTATCTTTTTCTTTAAAGAGGACTCTATTCACGTCATTGAAGTAGGATGCGATGTTTATCCATTAATTTACTTTTATATGTAAAATGTTAATGCTTTATTGCTATTATAGTGCATATTTTCTTATGTTTTTGCAAAAATAAATACTTCTAATGAAAAAATAATTTTTTCCTTCTAAAACACGAAAATCAACCACTATGTGTCGCTCTGAAAAATATCAGTTCTGAATTTATCAAGCAATCTAAGCCTAGCGTGTAGCCTCCGAGTCTCTAGGGGCTCCCACCTTAATCCCTCTAAAAGTTGTGAGACACTAGATGTACGCTCGTAGCAGTTTTTAACGAAGCACGCTGCTTTTCTTTGTATTTGGTTAAATCTATTGGACCAGGGTCCCAAATGCTCGCGGCGTATTCGAGGTGTGGCCCAACCAGAGCAAAGTATGGCATATCTCTCATTTCAATCATACATTCGATGTATAGTTGTTTACTTTTAATTTGATTCGAAGCAAAATCAGTATATTTCGACGGCACTGTTATCTTAGGACTCTGAAACTCAAATCTGCAACTAGTAGAGGAATTACCCGGTCTTAATAATAAGAATCATTTATCAATCAGCGTTTGGTACGTTCGCCACACCTAAGAGAATAACAGCAAAAGTAGTATGCATTTCAGTTCTAAATTCGTCCAAATAACCTTCACTAAATGACAAATTAATGGTGTTCATCAAAAATATATTCTTATACTGCATAGAAAACTGCACAAATATACTTCACAAGATCAACCTAGCTTACAGAGCAGTAGCGATTGTTTCCGAAATTTGAGTTAATTTCAGGATTCTCCAAAATAACGCCCTTCACAGCTTTTGTGGGTGACAACGCAAACCAAGACGCGATAAGGTACGTAGCTAAACACAAGGAGGCAACGTAGCTAAAATATTTTGTACTTCGGATACCACTCCACCAGACTTAAAGGAGGTTATCCGGCAAGTCGTGTCAAGAGGCTTCCATCGTAAAAATCATCCGCATTGCTCCACGTCCCTCTCTACGTCCGTGGGAGCGTTCGAAGCATAAAGTTCTTTAACTCTCTGGAAAGTAGTGTTTTTACAACTTGGGCAGAATATAAATAAATTAATGACTCTCGCATCTTGGATCAAAAATACCCATTTTCCGCATTTCCCATTATTTATTTGTCCTAATCTCATTGATTTCAGTGCCCTTGTGATAGATTTCTTCCAACTTTCCTGCGTGTATAGAAGGCATCCATCAAGAGCACATTTAACCATCATTTAGGAAGCCTATTGCCAGAATATCACCATTCTCAATACATGGAAAGCGAAGCGTAGAATTATTATGAAAGAAGGATACAGGTGGTGGCGTCATCGTACACTTAAGATGATATTCCACGTTCAAAATTTTTGACAGCAAAAAATGACCACATGAGTTCGATAATAGTAGGAGAGATTCGTAAATTGAACATAATTTGAAAGAATCGTAATCTTGTTCAAAAACTTTGATTGGCTGAAACAATTAATGGCTTATAGTTAAATAACATTTTCCCAAAAAAGTTACTCTAGGACAAAATTGAAACCCAATGGTCATCTTTTTCGTCGAGGTTTTCCACGGTGGAGTTTCGGCTGTAGTGAAAGTGCTCCCAATTTCAAAGAGTTTCGTCCCATTCAAAGAACGCAGTGGTGTATTTTTTAGGATCAAGTCACAAGAGGAAGATTTTGGACTACGCTGGGAATTACCTGCGTCACTGGTAGGATTCAAAAGTAGAATCTCAGCGAGAATATTTAGTTCCACACTTACCTCAGATCTTCTTCAATTAACTCTTACGATGTAGCTAATCTATGAATTCTGTTTAGTTTATAATTTTTATTTAATATTTAATGCAATTTTTATGCGGTGAGACTTACGGTTCGAGATCAAACCTCAAAAAAGAGTTACAGTTACTATTTTATGGTTTTATGACCGTAACTATAGCAAATGAACTTATCCGTCGATTCACACCATGACTGAAATCAAATGAATCAAATCAAGTTTCGTAGAAACAATAAAACTCTTGTATCATCCAAATCGAGTCCAAATAATCACAACCGTTTAACTGTTGATCAGTAGTAGAAACGACACATTTTGCATCAGAAAAGGTAATGACAACTGGAAATTAAGGAATTCGCTCCACGTGTTGAAAAAAAATTCGTAAACAACATTGGCTCCATCAATAGCCTCATATTTAATTGGTTCTAATAGATTTCTAATGAATATTTTAGAGTTCCTTAGAGAATTAATTACTTGATATTAGGTGCCAGCGCCAAATTAAGCTAAGTTCTAAATAAAGTTCGCCGGTCAAAACAGGAAGATAATTTCATCAAAACAGGAAAATTATGACGAAATATTCTCTATATTTCTGATAGCTCTTAGTCTCTGGTTGCTATCGCTAAAATTCGTCAGCCTAAGTGAAAAATTCCGCCAAATTTCCTGTAGCCGAGGAGCGAACAACGTCCGCAGCTATTGCCAAAACTTATTTAAGCTGACTTGATAAATGGAAGGAGATCGTATTGATATATCCCAGTCACTCTGTTATGAATGACAAGTTGATGTTTTTACAGTACTAGTAGCGTACATAAGTTATTGTATGCATGAGATACATGCATATACAACAATCTCGCCATTCACTTTCGGGCTGAACAAAGTCAAAGGATTTACTTACTGCTGTTCCTTATCCTTATCATCACTTTCGATTCTCATCTCTCATTGGCTGAAATGTAAAAGCCACCGGTCTAGCAACCCGAATTAAGTTCCGAGGTCTCTAACTTTAAGAACCTCATAATTCACGTTCTCATCAATAAGTGTTTGTGTAACTGGCCATTATGTTCTCTTATGGTGATCTCAAATATCTAGAAATTCTGGCTCCATTTTATCTCTAGTCCTAGCTTATGCAGCTAACTAAGTAGTTTTAAAAAATCTGTCATTCTGCTAAAAGGCTAAAAAGTATCAAACCATAGCCATAAAAAGCGTTTCTAGTCAAACAGTGAGTCTGGAGTTCAAGTGGTTTCCTCTCTTCATATATCGGTAAAAATAAAAGTCGTCAAATGTTTGCAAAGAGCAACGACATGTGCATTTATATGTTGATGATTAAATTAGTACTTAACCACTGTTGAAAAGCATTTACGCTAGTCAACTACAGTACTCGAGTATGGAAAACATATCCGCCCGTAAATTTTCCGAGAATCGCGTTTGAATTTAGACGAGATGCATTTTTTTATTGAAACATTTATCCGCTTTACCATTAAGAGGTTTATTTTTCAGATGTTACGGCCACTGGTCCCATTTCACCTCATTAATTTCGGTAGTAAGTGAGACCAGTGCTTTATCGTGGCGCATTTAATCAGAATATATCCACCGTAACATGGAAAAAATGGGCATTTTTTGGCGCTGGAACTGTTATTGGAAAAGTGATTTGCATCATTATCTGAAAATCTGGTAAAATTCAAAAAGGCAACTTTCGATAAGGAAAATCAACTAGCGATATCCAAGTACGTTTGCGCCGTTATTATTTCTAAGTCTTTCACCAATATCCGCAGCTTTCTTACCTATATTTCACCAGAATATTTAATTAGGCTCTTTCGCAGCAATCGCATTTGTCTACTAATACTCAAATACATTCATCGTTTGGGATTTGACCGCATCCTAAGCCAAGAGTAAACTAACTGAGAATTCTCCAAATAGGCGTCTAGCCTATTCCCCTAAATTTCTGACTCCGACATTCTGGAGAGCCAAGGGGATATATGCATCAAGTATAATCTAGGATTAATAGCCACTAAAAAGTCATACATTTACCTGAAAAAGAGCGAACTAAGGGAAATTGTCTATAATAAAACGAAATACACAATGTAATCCATACCAAGTGGTCCAAGTTGGTTGCTCGACCATTTTAGAAAAAATTCATTTTTTGAGGGCAGATAGCCTTATGTTTCGACAGCTCAAAACAAGTTATATTTTATTTTTAGTTTCCATGGCAACCAAATGGCGGCCATTTTTCAATCTAGATGCAGAGCTTTTTTAGCATTTGCAAGCTTTGACATTAACTTCTGTTACTCAGCTACCATCGGTTATAGGAAAATGAAATAAATTTTTATGCAATACTCATACATGGAACTACAACTCTGTGTATGTCAAAACATGGAATTGTTATTTCTTCGTGATTAATTTAACAGCCAAACTTTAAAGTGAAAAACGTAAGGTTTCGTATATTTCGGAATTTTTTTGGGGAAGAAGAAATTTTCTTCGACCCTTAGAAATTACTCATAATATACGATGACATTAGATCTTTATATTTAAAAAATTTGAACTCAGAAGCTATCATATTTTCATTTTTACAGAGCCGGCAAATTGTAACTTTTTAAAATTTTGCAATATTCCAAGTTCAATATCTCTGGTGGGCAGTTGTTTAAAAATTTGAAAATTACAGAAAATAAAGATCTGTACATAATTTAACTATGGTATAAAACTTGACTTGGAGACTTTTCTAGTTACGCAGATATAGGTGTGTGAAAAAAGCAAAAATTCAGCATTTGCGAAATGATGTAAATGCATTTAACATGCCCATTATTGCACATCTTAAGGCTTGAAATAATACTTTTTTAAAAATTAAATGCTACTAATGTTTTTTAATCAAGCATATATTTATCTAGTACATACATTAGAATTTGAAATTATTCAAAAATATGAGTGTGAGTCCACATATCTTTTTGTGAAAGACTCCCTAAATTTTAATTATATGCTTTGTATTTGGGATAAATTACATTTTTTATGCATTTTGACAAATGTGTCCACACAAAGCGTTGCTACAACAGTACCTCAATTTTACTTAGATGTGTTGGAAAGAGTTTTAATTTTTCACTAGGTAATGGAAATGATGGAGATACAGTGCTCTGTTGGTGTGTTGACCGGAGAAGAGAATAAATGTGTTTATGGTACTGTAATGAAGGAAATTCAGAATATCAGTTATATTATCCAAGATAAGCAATATCTCTTAAAGGCTAGAATTTTTGGTGATGTGACTTCAATATGTGAGTACCATAAGACCAAATATTTGTTTAAATATTACCATATATTTGGATGTCACTGATGTGATCCTTTGAAAATCAATAAAAAGACAATTTCCAGTGGGCTCAAGGAAATACTTCCAAAGCATAATTATACCTCCAAGCATCTACCACCAAGTTTGGCCTAGTTCCTGGTAAAACAATGGCTTGTCCTAGGTGCTTCAAAAAATATTTATTCATCAGAAAATTACTAAACACAAAGAGAAACTTGAAAAAAGGTTTAAAAACTGCGTAAGAGTTACCGGGACTCGAGTATTTCATCGATTTGTTCCAATTTCGAAAAGGATAATTCGATGTTTCTTGACATACAAATCAGAAGAGTATGAGGAACTCCGAGTGAGCAAAACTGCTTCGTAGACACCAAGCACTAGTAAGATTATTTTTAGTGGATATGATGTTTGCTAATGACATTGAGACTTTAAGAGTTCCCATTTCTTTGAAAGTACAACCACCTGCCCAGAATGAGAATATCATTCAGAATATAAAGTGACCACTGATAATGGATCCCAATTACGAACGTGCTGAGAAAGATGAGACCCACAGAAATATCAAAGGAAACTAAGAGTTTTATTTTCATATTCATTTCTATGTACCGATAAATTACAATGCTGTTAAACAAGTAAGGTGATGAATGCTATTATAATATCAATAACTGACCTAATATTTCTTTCAATTTTCTTCGATATATTTGGTGAATGATTTTTAAGTACCATACAATTGGTACCCAAGTGTCAACAATTTTGTGGAGAGATTAACTATGGACTATTTTTCTATACACCATATTATTATATTAAATTTCTTTTTTTCAGTCATCTATATTTAAAAAAAAAGTATTATTTCAAGCCTTAAGATGTGCAATAATGGGCATGTTAAATGCATTTACATCATTTCGCAAATGCTGAATTTTTGCTTTTTTCACACACCTATATCTGCGTAACTAGAAAAGTCTCCAAGTCAAGTTTTATACCATAGTTAAATTATGTACAGATCTTTATTTTCTGTAATTTTCAAATTTTTAAACAACTGCCCACCAGAGATATTGAACTTGGAATATTGCAAAATTTTAAAAAGTTACAATTTGCCGGCTCTGTAAAAATGAAAATATGATAGCTTCTGAGTTCAAATTTTTTAAATATAAAGATCTAATGTCATCGTATATTATGAGTAATTTCTAAGGGTCGAAGAAAATTTCTTCTTCCCCAAAAAAATTCCGAAATATACGAAACCTTACGTTTTTCACTTTAAAGTTTGGCTGTTAAATTAATCACGAAGAAATAACAATTCCATGTTTTGACATACACAGAGTTGTAGTTCCATGTATGAGTATTGCATAAAAATTTATTTCATTTTCCTATAACCGATGGTAGCTGAGTAACAGAAGTTAATGTCAAAGCTTGCAAATGCTAAAAAAGCTCTGCATCTAGATTGAAAAATGGCCGCCATTTGGTTGCCATGGAAACTAAAAATAAAATATAACTTGTTTTGAGCTGTCAAAACATAAGGCTATCTGCCCTCAAAAAATGATTTTTTTCTAAAATGGTCGAGCAACCAACTTGGACCACTTGGTATGGATTGACCCCAATAAGGTTTCACAGAATTAATTTCTTCTCCACCGGTTGCAAATTTTTCATGTCATTTTCAAGGGGTTTTTTTAAAAAAAAGGAAAAAGCAACAAAACAAAGCGCCCATTTTATTTGAACGAAATGAATGTGTCAGGGGCGACTGATGTTGAGGTGAAGAGGCATGTGAAGCAGGTGATTATGTATCATGACTCATGACACAACACTTGTGACAAAAAGGTGATAAGTTAGATTTTATCGAAAATTTTCTCACAAGAGCTATTTTTTTAAGTTGAGTTGGAGATAAATGGTAAATGAGGATCTTTCGGTGAATATCTCTTCATTTCTCTCGGTTCCAATACCTCCTCAATCACTTCTCCATTATACTGCCCTTCGTGCACCTCATCGTTCGTACTCAATCGTGTTACTCGCCTCTTCACGTCAACACCAACGACATTCCTCTCATATTCCCGTTCATTTTTAAAACTAGAGGCTGACTGCTCCTCATATTAGTTGCCTCAAGAAAATGATGTGAAGACGTTGAATACGCCTGAGAAATAATAAGTTTTGAGGAAAATTATAAAGTGAATATTTTCTTCTGATTTAAAGCCAAGTAATATTTAATTTGTGGCGTCGGGAATTTCACTCACAAGAAAACGCGTGTTGACGTGAACATGGAGGTGTATTTTTTTTCTCAACAACCAACAATCCAAGTTGGTTGTCGAGGCTCCTTGTTATTTATCATCCACGCTTTACACAACATAAAAATCAATCAATAGTTAAATGAAAAAAACATGAAGATTATTAAACATCAAATGGCAAAAATCGATGTGCCGCCACAGCACTCCCCCGTTAGTGACAGAGTCGCGAAGTTCCAACCTAGAGTCGGTCAGGGAAGTGTACTCTCCTTCCGGAACGGGTTGTCGAATGAGGGGATGGTTCCAAGAGGGGACCGTTGTTCCCATATGCCCCGTTCGTGACGAGTGGAGCAGACTGCGTACTCCACGTCTCTACGGGAACGTAGTCGGCCATCACGTAGGTTAGCTTTAGCCTATCGATGGACACGGTTACGTGTTTCCCCTTTACATCCATCACAAAAGTTCTCGGGCTGCGGCCGATCACTGGGTAAGGCCCGTCGTATGGCATTTGGAGGCAGCCTTTTGGTCCAACGTGGCGGATGCATACGTGCTCCGTTGTGGTGAGATCTTTGAAAATGAACGGCAGCTGTTCGCCGTGGTGATGCCGCCAACTGGTCGCAAATGCTGAACCTGCTCCCGGAGATTCTTGACGTAACTGGCGGTGCTGTAAGCGGTGCTGTAACGCGGCGAGTGACTTTGGCTCGTTGGCACTCAATGCAACCCCTTGCCCAACGCCGACATTCGGCCCTGATAGAGGCCCAAACAAACCGCTGCTTGGCGAGTTTCATGGTTGCTTTAGAGCCTGGGTGCGAAATTCGATGGACTGCACTGAAAGCAGCATGTCGAACCGGCTTCGTGATGAAGGGGCGGGCGGTCGATGTTGATACATCGCAGAAAACTGCTACGTTCTCATCCGGCATATTGACCAGCTTGAGTGTCAAGCCAGTGCCTTCCCGTAGAAATGCTTTCAGCTCCTCGTCTTCATTCTGTGATGCAGCCAGAGCGGCAAACTCCAGTGGCGCTGAGAGGCCTCCACCCGAGAAAGGGCGTCAGCCACCACGTTTTGCTTGCCTGGAACATGCCTGATGTCAGTGGTGAACTGCGATATGAAGTCCAGGTGACGAAATTGACGTGGTGAGCACTTTTCGAGCTTTTGCTGGAACGCATAGGTGATCGGTTTGTGGTCCGTGAAGATGATGAAGTCTCGTGCCTCTACCATGTGTCGTAAGTGTTTGACAGCGAGGATGGCGAGGAGTTCTCGGTCGTATGCACCGTATATTGCCTCGGCTTCCGTAAGTTTTTTAGAAAAGAATCCCAGAGGCTGCCACTCGCCGTCGACCTGCTCCTGAGGCATGGCGCCGACCGCGATGTCCGAGGCGTCGCTGACCACGGCCAACGGTGCGCCATCCTTGGGATGTGCGAGGAGTGTGGCAGAAGCGAGCCGCTCCTTGCATTCGTCGAATGCCAAGATAGCCTCTGAAGTCCAAACAACGGGCGCCTTGCCCTTGAGGTAAGGAGTGCCTTGAGCGGGGCTTGGGTCTCCAAGGCCTTGGGTATAAAACGACGATAAAAGTTTAACATACCCAAGAACTGTCGAAGACCTTAGGTAGTCGTTCGCCTTTTGTACTCTTGAATGGCAATGACTCCTTCGGGTAACGGACATATGCCTTCGATTGAGACCAGGTAACCGAGGAATTTCACTGACATCCGTCCGAAAACACACTTTGTTGGATTAAGAATATTTCCGGAATCGTTCGAAGATCGCCCGCAAGTGTCCAAGATGTTCCTCCTCCGAGGCTGATGCCACCAGTACATCGTCGATGTAACTATAACAAAAGTCTAGCCCCCGGAGAACCTCATCCGTAAACCGCTGAAATGTTTGTGCCGCATTTCGCAGCACAAAGGACATAAAGGGAAAATCAAAAAGTCCAAAAGGAGTGGTTATTGCAGTTTTTGGCACGTCTTCAGTAGCAACCGGAATCTGGTTGTAGGCTCGGATCAAATCGATCGTTGAAAAAATCCTTTTTCCTTGGAGAATGTGCGCAAAGTCATGCATATGGCGGACTGGGTAGCGACCTGGCACTATCCGCGCGTTAAGGGCGCGATAGACCCCGCACGGCCGCCACGCGACGCCCTTGCCTTTAGGGACCAGGTGAAGTGGCGAGGACCAAGGGCTTTCGGAAGGCCGAGTGATGCCTAACTGAAGCATAGCCTCGAACTCCTTTTTCATGACCTTGGGTTTGTCGGGCGCTAGTCGTCGCGGCTTGCTTGCAACGGGTGGTCCAGCTGTCGTCCGGATGTGGTGTCTGGTCGCATGTTTAACATCCCTCGGTGTTTCTTCCGGCCGTGTTATTTCCGGGAATTGGATCATGTGATAGTGGTATTTAGACGATCCGGTCAAAGTTTTAATTGACGGAATATCGCACTCGCCCACTTGTCCACGAGCAGTGAGATGAGTGATTCCATCCATAAGACACTGGTTTCGTACGTCCACGAGAAGGCCATAATGAGCAAGAAAATCGACGCCGATGATGGGCTTCGAAACCTTCGCTACCACGAACCTCCAGGTAAAAATTCTGAGAAGTCCAAAATCGACCGAGAGTGTAATGGTACCGTAGGTTGCGATCGGCGTCCCGTTCGCTGCTGACAATACGTAGTTAAATTCTTCCCCACCGGCCATGTACCGAGCTGCGAGGAAAGACGCACAAATCTGTTCCGGTGTCGACGAGAAACTGCGATTGGGAGGACCAATCGGTGACAAACAGGCGGCGCGATTACGGGCAGGAGTCATTCGCCGCCATTAATGATTGCCCGTGTCGTTCCCCTGGTTAAACGAGAATGGTTTTTCGCATTCACGGGAATCTGCTCCAAAGCGCCAATGATACCAGCAGGTTCCGTTCGGGCCTCGTCGGCTGTGCGATCGCTGCCGTGTTTCTCGACGAGATGGGCTGCGATCCCGGCTCCGGTTCCGTGAGGGACGTGCGTTGATTGCAGAGATTTCTTCTTTTAAACCCGCGATTTCCAGACCGAGCGTTAAGGCAAGTTGGGAAATCTTCAAATTAAGCAGGGCTTCGAGGGCGTCGCTGGCCACTGAGGTTGCCGCGATTTGTGAGGGCGCTGGACGGGAAGCCTCGGCGATGTCGTCCGCGTGGGCTGCCAGGGCTTCTAGCTTGCTGTCCTTGATAATCGCGAGCGCAACTTGAATGCACTTTGGTAAGCGACTCAGCCAAATTGTCTTCATCATGGATTCTGGTACCGTGGAATCGGCTAAACTTTGCAAGTGCCGCAAAAATTGCGAGGGTTTACGATCGCCTATCTCTGCTCGTTCTAAAAGCTGTCGAGTTTTCTCCCCCTGAGAGGCGCAGAGGCGTTTGATAAGCTCCTCTTTAAGTCTCAGGTATTTGGCTCCCGGCGGCGGTGACATAATGATATCCTTCACCTCTACAGCATATCTCGATGGTAAGGCTTCCACGACGTAGCCGAACTTGGTGCCGGCCGTCCTGATGCCCGGGCTGTCGAAACTACTCTCTACCATCGCGAACCAGAGATCGGGGTCAGATGAAATAAATTCGGGCACCCTGACGGTGACACGAGCGACGGATTGCTCTCCGTCGGTCATTGTGCTCTTACAGCAGGTCCTGGGGATCCGAAAGGTCGATCTCGGACGACGCGGATGGTTCCCGTTCCGGCTTGCCGTTGGTGAGCGGTCGCGGGGAACTCCTGGCGGAGCGGTGGACGTAGCGACGACGATTTTCGCCCAGAAAGACTAAATACACCTCACGCGTGATTTCGCGTCGAAATCAAATCGAGATCACGTCGGGGTCACCACTTGTGGCGTCGGGAATTTCACTCACAAGAAAACGCGTGTTGACGTGAACATGGCGGTGTATTTTTTTTCTCAACAACCAACAATCCAAGTTGTTTGTCGAGGCTCCTTGTTATTTATCATCCACGCTTTACACAACATAAAAATCAATCAATAGTTAAATGAAAAAAAACATAAATATTATTAAACATCAAATGGCAAAAATCGATTTGCCGCCACAAAGTTAACGAACAAAATATGTCTGGCCACGGCGAGAAGGTAAATTTTCTAAACAGTTATCATTAGTATCTGCTGAAAAAAGCGTAAGGAAAAAACTTAAGGATCAGACTTTTGGAGTATAGGAGTATTGGAGAGATATAAGGTAAAAATAAGGGGCTTTTAAATACCTATATCACCGAAGGATTCATAAAATATGTCAACAGAGAGACGAGAGTAATCTCCAATAAGGCTGCGGGATAAAATAATCTTCATAGCAGAAGAGTAACCGGTTCTCAATTCCGCATTCTTCAAGATTTAAGGAATACTGATCACACGATATGAGTAAAATTAGTTTTAGAACTAATGGGAATGGATATTTACATAGCTACATAAAATTAGGAGTGTACAAAACTCAATATCGTTCCCTTGGAAAATCAAATATATTATCCACATACATGAATAGTCACAAATTAATACAATAAAAAGGTCATCAAACTCTATTTGTATCATCAATACTACTCTTACAACCTTATTTAATTCATCTCTAGTAAATCTTCTTCATTACATATTGCTTCTTGGAATCAATAAGCTTCATAGCTTGTCAATGCTGTCAATAACTTCAGAGGCAATTGCAGTTGTACTATTCGCTACCGCAGAAAAACCATCCTTGATGCAATTCTAAAACTTCGAAAACAGCGATAATGATTCAATGAGGACGGATTTCAAAATGTCAAGCTAACTCTATGGATGACGAACAGGAACTAAACCTAATATCCATCTTTAAGAAATGAAAGTAGTCTACACTTCAGGCACCTTTCTAATTATTGCCGACATAAGCGCTACAAGCGATTGAATTACTCACCACTACTTGTCGTCCCATTTCAATTAAGCTGACAATGACACCTCATGATAGATCCTCTTTGGAAGTCATAGCGATCGGTGAATATATATACAGGGCTGCCATGGGGATGTGTGATTCGTGCCTTTATTCGCGAAGTATTTTGGTTTGCTCTGCTCACCCCCTCTCTCTTCCACTCCGTCATATATTGCCATCATCCCGTCCACTTCCACCTCCTTCCCCTTCCCGCGCGGATCTGTGCCAGGAACTTTTGCGGAAGCTATGCCATGGCATAACCTCAGACAATGTGAAAAACCATGCGGCGCGAGCAAACCAACCCACAGCGTCAAATGGGGGGGGGGGTCACCACGGTGAATCAAGTGGCCGCGAAATGATGCACGCTCCCTCTGTGGCGGTGAAAGGAAGGACGAATGGAGGGAGAGGACACAGGGGAGGGAAGGGAGGGAGATAGTAATAGAGAATGAGGAGAGGGCGATATGTGCAGGGGAGGGGAGAGGACCATTCCTCATCTCCCTCCCTCCCCTCCCCTCCCACCGCGCACCGGATATTACTGTCTGGGTGCGCGAGGTGGTGACGAACGGTCGTTGGGTGGTGCGAGAGGGGGGGGTGGAGGGGGGTTTGAAGGGGTGGGGGGTGGAACCAAGGGGAATGAGGGTTGCGACGATGAGAGGAAAAGGGAGTTTCACCAAAACAAACAGGAATCAAAGGTGGATTCAGTTGCTGTGCTCATATTACGCGCATTCACATTAGAACTTAACTTCAGGATAGAAAATATAACATGTGTTAACTTAAGGTAGTCCGAGCGAAATATCTTTTTACTTAGAAATCAATGAATTTGGTCTCATTTTAAACAAAAATATCTCACCCTTCTAATGACACCAAAAGTTCTACCCCTTACCGCATTACTTTCGGAGATATTTGCCAAAAAATACCAGCCCTTTTACATGGGAAATGGTACGTGGGTGCACTCCTGAGAGACATTATTTACAAAATTAGGTGTTTCTAACACATAGATGTCGTAAAAAAACTAACAGTGTGCAGTTTGTATGTTTCCTCAACTATTTTTGAAATTTGATCATATTTTCACCGCAGTAAATTCTTCGGGATCACAAAAAACCTTCCGTTTTGAAGGAGTTTCAAACGCACCGCGCGAAAAAAATGAGTCAAGTTATAGAGTTATTTAGATATTTTCATTTAATTACTTACAATTACTGTCAGGTAAAACTATATTATTTCACCATTTATAATGCAATATTTAATTTATGTGTCCTACGGCCGGTGTAATGAAAACGTATAATTCGAATATGGTCTCTATTATGACTAGGGAACTATCCCGCTTGGACTATCTTAACCAAACATTTAAGATTGTGGAGAGCATAAAATTCAAAACAAAAATCATTCATAACATGACCTTGATTGATGAGAATTCGCCATGGAAACACTAAAGGATAGGCATAAGGGACCCTATGCATATGACCAATT
Organism: Ceriagrion tenellum; assembly: GCA_963169105.1. Classification (NCBI taxonomy): domain Eukaryota; kingdom Metazoa; phylum Arthropoda; class Insecta; order Odonata; family Coenagrionidae; genus Ceriagrion; species Ceriagrion tenellum. The sequence continues at coordinate 129,254,940 of OY720642.1, read as the reverse complement.
TTTGCATGAGCGTCCTAAGTCCGAGAGCCACACGAAGCACGGCAAATTTAATCCATTGAGCAGGTTCAAATATAGGCACCCAGGTACTATGCAATTGATGAGGAAACACAAAGAGGCCAGAGAGTGTAAATGAACTGCTAAATGTATTCAGACGAGATTCAATGCGCAGGAGATGAAGAATAAACAGACTTTGCTGATTGTTCCACACCCTTAAAGTTACAACACAAAAGGCATTTATTTGGGGAACTAATAGAGAGAGAGTGAAAGAGAGAGAGAGTGAAAGAGAGAGAGAGTGAAAGAGAGACAATGGAAAACCCAAAGCACATAGGGAGGAATAATAATACAGTCTGTAGTCTCGTTGGTGTTACTGACCTTTTACATCAATTTTCATGGGAATCGCTTTCAAATTGTAGATTGAAAATTAGGCTTAATATAATATGAAAATTTACAACCGACTATTTTCAGACAAAGTTTTCAATATCCTACGAATTCCAACATAATACGGTAGATCATATCATGAAAATAAACCCTTTATTTAATAGAAAAATTAGATTATAAATTGAAAAGGATACTCATCAAGCAGTAAAGGAGTGCAATTTCTGTCAATTTTACCAATAGATACCCATCACGCTCAGGCACAGCTTCACACAAATACGTACTTGAACAAAATTTGCTCCAAGCAGCCTTAGCCATGTTTTTATTTTCAATTTTAACAGACTGTCAGCAATGCCTAACTCGTATTCATCGTATAATGACAAATCCTAACAGGTCTTAATCACCAATATATTGATATAAGTTCATTTTCAACATGCCTACCTTTAATAATGCTATTCCGATAAATTAAGCTTCTATGGAGGGAGGTTGGTCTTCCCTCTCCTGCCACGCCCTTTGTTCTCCAACAATGCGAAACCTTTAACTCCCACCTCCCAGCCCCTCTTCATAAGTCCTCTTACCCTCACATCTCCCGCTCCGCCGATGCCAAGTTGTTTGCAGAATTTCTCCGCGAGCGGATATTCCATGCGGATTATTTGCCTTGTTTCGCAAGTTGCTTGCCCTCCGCTTCCCTCGGAATCCCTCTCGATTCCAAGTAGTCGTTTCATTTCGCGTCAGACGCAAATAGACCCTAACCTTCTGCCCAGCGTCCGCGAACCGCGTTGATAAAGGTGGCTGCGGCGAATTTCCTTACGTACAGAACTTCGTTAAGCGATACGAACGTGTTTGCATCATTTGCATCCATTAATAAAAGTGAACAAAATTCATGATATCGATTTTTTTGGCAATTCATTACTATACAATACTTAGTCTTCTGGCACGTCACGTATTTTGTAATAATTGGATAACGTAGTCACAGGTTTTTTTCTAAAATAATAAATTTCCAAGCATTATCACTTTTGCTAAAAGAAGTTCAAGGCGTCACACAGTGTACACTTAAAAAAAAACATTTTAATGTAATTTCATCGAAATTTCAATTAGCACGCCGAAAACTTTGGTAACGAGACGCTTTAACTGAGTAAAAATTATTTAAAATATATATCTTGTAATACTTCCAATATTATCTGCACGGGAGATTCCAAAGGCATGAACATATTCAATTGAGTGAAATGTGATTCAAGACTTTTTCCGACTTATTCATAATACAGTAAGATACTAGTGACTGAAGTGGCTCATTGTTACTCGGCGTTAAGTTAGCACCCGAACGAAGCGAAGGCGACATCGTGTTGTGTGATGTGAGCCACTTAAGTTTCGAGTATCGTATTCCAATTTATAGCCCCTGTGTATTAAATTCGCCGTTTTCTTTGGTAATAGAATTTGATGAGTACAGTAAATCAAAATTTACAACCAGCCATACATAGTTACCGTAGTTTACTCTTCATTTTTAGGTTTTTTAGTGATTTATGAGTGCAATTCTATAGATGGATGAGAGCCATTATTGACAATTCCACTGTCGGAAGTGCATTCAATTCTCATCATATTCAAAGAGTAATATCACCTGAACCAGGATTGCCATTTCTTTAAATAATCCAGAAATGACCAATACTTCAAAGATTCAACAGATTCTAATCCAAATAAGTATCTCACGTTCTATGAATATAATGCTAAAAAACATAGTGTTTCACATAAGCTATTTTGATTAATCAATGGTCCATGGGCAGACGGTTGAAACAATAGGTGTCTTTCTTTATTCGGATTCCGTAGAACTTCATGTGTGCTGGTGCAAAGGGGATCTGGTAAAAGGCGTCGGTCAGATCCATTTTACACAAGACCTTGCCTTTAGGGATCTTTAGCAGAGCAAGAGCAGCATCTTTCAGCGAGGATTTGGGTTTCCTGTACCATTGGATTCAGGGGCTAAGGTCATGTATGCGGCCTCCTGAAGCCTTGGGAATTAGAAAGATGCGGAAGTCACACACCGGGCGATCACGAGAGAGAATATCACGTTGCACTAGAACATCCAGGTAACTCCGAAGCGCCTGGGAATCGGGAGACGATCAATATGTGTACGGCGCGTCACGAGGTTTAGAAATTTTTGCACCGGTTAGTAAAGACTCAATCATATTGGGATCGTCGTAGGGGTAGACCAGGGCCGTCGGAAGAGGGTCCGCCGGCGGAAGCACAATCTCAGGGGCCGAAGTGGTCACACCGCAGGAGCACATCGAGAGGGATACCTGCATCGTCCATCGGAGGTATGAAACCCATAACTGGCCCGGCGGAGATCAAATCCGGGTCGTCTTCCATGATTTCTTCTTGGATGGAGTCCTGCGTCGACGCCGAGCGCCCGGAGTCGGCGAGTGATATGGTGTCTGCGGTGGAGTAGATGCGGGACGACGAGTGAAGAGAGAGGCAGCATCGTCATATTGGTGTCCTCCGCGACGTGCCAAGGGTCATCAGGCCAAGCGACGGGGTCCGATGGTTCTCCGGAATCGTCTTAGCGGAGGAGTTCCCCGAGGAGGAGATGATCGTCCTCGAGCAACTCCTCCAGCCGTTCCAGTGCGCCTGAATCCAAAGATTCGGGAAGATGGAGCACTGGCGGTGAAGCGGCCGCGGCTGGGAGAGAGGGTTTGGTCGCGGGATTAGTTGCGGCGTCTGGGGCCCCCTCGTTGCCTGTCCGAGCGCCCAAGTTAGAACTCATTCTGAAAGAAGAATGGCCCTATAAGCTACAAAGCGAGTACTGTCCGGGACGGACGGTTGGCCAGGTTGTCTTTGGAAGGCACGTAAACCCAGGCCATGTTACGTGGCATATCCTTTATTAATTTCAAATACAAGGAAACGAAAAATGGATCATTGAACAAGAGGCCATTGCCTTTGTTTAGAGTGGCTACAACTGCCTGATTATCACAGAGTACAATACAAACGACACTATGGCTGCGTATTATAATAAGAGAATATGAACGACTAGAATCTATGTTGCCACATCGTTTTTAAGAGAAGATAGCAATATAGATTCAAAAATATCTAAATAAATTCAGGGTTGGGAATGAGAGATAGACCAATCAGGGCGGGATGTGGGTAGAAAACGAAAACAGTTAAAACACATAGAAAACCCAAGCAAGCAGTGAGGGGGAGTATCCTGGGAAATAAAGGGGGAGACAAAATACAGATCAAAGTCATGCAAAAAAGATATGAGATCCAAATTTTAAAGTCGGATGGGTCCTTCACTGCTGTGGTTTATGTTGATGAGTCCTTCACTGCTGCCTCTCTCCTATGAAGTTAATCAATAAAGATATAATATTTGAAAAGTCTATTTAGATAAGATAAAGTTATAATAGAAAACCATTTAAGCAGGAAATCTTGTAGGAATAGGCGAGCGTGAAAGTGAAAATAAGCTAATCATCATATTGCCACCAGGATTTTCAAAGGCACAAAGGAAATACTGGCGAGGCCGTATAAACATCCCTATTTTGCCTCATACCACCCCCAGCTCCATACTTCCCTCTCGTCTGATCCCGTACCCCTCTTTCTTTCTCCCTGAAAGCAAAGAACTGAGAATCCGATGACGAGAACACCGCCTCGGAGATGAAAAAAACCACACACGTCCGTTGCCCAAGTTTCGGAGCAAAGGCCTAAAAATGACTAAGTCTGGATTGGAAGTAGGAGGAGCGGCTTTTCGCGTATTTTTTCTTGTCTTTCGCTTTAAGGGAAGAGGGGAGGACAAGAATTGCGGCACGAGGATGCTTTGTTTCTGGGGAAGTGAAGCGGCATTTTGATCATGGTTGTCGAGGTAGTGTCGGGTCGGTGCATGCGCTGAGGGAGTGGTGGCTGCTGAGAATAAACCATGGTCAAACCCAAGCATTAGCTCCTTCCAATAAATGATAATTTGATTGGTAGTCTCCGGCGTAACTTAGTGGAATTTGTTAACATTATAATGATAACACGAGATAACACTGTATGGAGAACCAAACATCATATCGATTATGAAGCAAGGAAGACTTTATTACTTCGTTGGGCTGGTCATGTACAAAGCATGGAGGAAATCAGGGCACCCAAAAAGGTTTTCATTGGCACTTCAGGAGGGAAGAGAAGCAGAGGAAGGCCACGAAAGCGGTGGCTTGACGATGTAGAAGCCGACTTGAGACGACTGGGGGTCAGGAGATGGAGGCGAAGATAGAGATGAATGGAAGCAGATCGTTCTGGAGACCAGAGCCCTACATGGGCTGTAGCGCCAAGGATGATGATAATGATCTGATTTTTCCCTGTAGTTTTGCAGGGGAAAACCAGTGGAGAGATTTGATGCGCCAATGAACTTTCGCTCAATATACATTAAGCAGTTGCAATGATTAGAGAATTAGAGTGTTTCAAGAGTATCTAAACAAAACGTGAGATTGATGAGCGGAACTCTATCTGCTTATGCCTGGAATTTTGATCTCGTCCTACAAAAACCACTAAATAAGTTTTGAGAACTTGAGAATTCCATCGCTGTTAAGAAAATTGAAATGTAAAATACATTATCACTTTAAATATTTGGAAATTGAAAATGATCAAATGACAAGATCAAAGGTATTTTCACCAAAGGCACCCTGAGAGAGCACGAACAGCAAGAGGAATTAATTTAAAGTGTCGGTTGCACAAGAGTTAATTTCTTCTGCACCGCCGTATCACTGAGAAGGGGAATAAAACTAACCGACAGCCTCTTTTTTAAAAAGGTTTTATTGAGTTTCTCATATTTTAATTGGTCAAATCTTGTAATTGTGAAGCAATCGAGGGGAGAGTCGAAGATGTCTCTCTCCAAGAATGCCCTAAAAACAAATTCTTCCCAAAATACGAGTGAGAGAAACAGGAGGAATCGGGAACAATCGAGTATATAAAATTACCACCAAATGAAAAATAATATATTTCAGCACCATAACACGTACAAACAAAGTAAGGGTCAGCCAACCTGTGTTCTGACGTCTAAGTTTCAAAATCAATCACCAAATATACGAGACAGCGAGAGTAGAACTTCTCAAGACCACGGTCAATATCAAAAGAGAGCGAGCCGCGGTTTCCGTCGTAGGAGGGGAAGATCAGACGGTGGGAGAGTGGAAAGGGTGAGCAGAGGAAAAGAGGCGATTTGTTACCTCGGAGGGGAAGTTTTCGGCAAGGTTCAAAGTGAAAGTTGCGAGGGAGAGTAAGGGAGAACAGGTGATTGGCAACCTTGGAAGGGAGGTAATTGTATGGAATAGGAACATATGCGGTGTAGGATTGCCATTGGAGATTAGGAACTGCTTTTCATCTCCGATCGCGGATTTCTGGTTTTTGTCTTTGTGCCCAGCACTACTGCCTTAGCAAATCCTCGTAGTTTACCGTCTCCAACTGCTATATAAACGAGAGAGGATCTGGTGAGGGGACGTGACGGCAGGACGTGGCGGGAGGACGTGGCAGGCAGGAATTGCTGGCAGGAGTTGCTTAGTCGCGGAGATGGCTGGAGTTCGCGATCGTCGTTGGCGAGACAGTTGTCGTTAGCGCGTCAGTGGCGGGGCACGCCTGAGCGCGCCTCGGGCAAGTCCTTCGGCTAAGTCCAAAATATAAATAGTCCGCAGAGGATAAATTGTCCAAAGAGGAATTAAATGGGGGGTATGCTCAAAAAATGCTACATCTGATATGAAACCTACATCCTGATAACTTAGAGCTCTGAAATTTTTACCGTTAGCCCAAATCCGGTCACAAATTAATAATCTATTTGAATAATTACGATGATCTTTATAATTACGTTCTTAATAAAGTTTTTCTAGAGAAAAAGCTGTTTGCCTGCGTCAAATCTTGTAACCAACATTTAACTAACTTTCAGATGACTTAGAGTTCTGAAACTTTCCATAGACCCAATTCCGGTGACAATAGGTTGATCACTTTATCACATCAAATAAAACCGACTATTATTAATTAACTACGCCTTGGTATTGGAGGGATGAACCGTCGTTTACGGCGACACTCTTCTCCACCAAGGAGTTGTTCTCATCGATTGTTGCTCTCGTTCATGGACTGATCCGTTCCAAGATCCGCTCAATGAAAGGCGTAGTTTTACTGACATTCCCGAAAACTAATAAACCATTTTAAAGCATAGGGATGGGATTCATTACAAAAATCTGAAGTGTAATTCATGATATAATATTTTAGCAAGTTGGAGATGTAATATCTGAGTAATTATAATAGGTTAGAATATCATCACAACTGATTGTAAACTAAAAACTTAAAAATGAGGCATTGGAACAAAATTGTTAAAGAAAAAAGTTTTATCGTTCATGACGCGCTCTGAAAAGTAAAAATTGAATTCTGTTAGCAAGTACCCGTTCTGAGTGTAGCTTAAAATAAAAACTATGAACGCTACATTTAAAGTCCACTAATCTACTGCTGAAACTGAAAATGGATGTTGATAAGAATGAAAATTTGAAATTGATAACGTGAATACCAATAAATGGTGATATGCATAAAATATATGTCCATTGTTATATGTTAACTCAATATCTGGAAGCAGAATTTTTACTCCTTTTATATTCTGAAAATTGCTGGAACAAATATATATTTCCATGGATATAAGTATATATAATGCTATCTACATATATATAACTCCTTCAGATACTCCACACAGCCAAATTGAGATCGTCGTAAAACATATGCATCGCTTAATAAATTTATCTATAAACTTTAAAGCATGCACATAAGAAATGTCAACCACTTCACCTCAATGTATGCTAAGAAGGGAGCGGTATTTTTGTCAAAACTTACGGCCACGCTATGTCGTCCCTAATGTAAACATATCAATTAGGCCTTAGTCTTTTTAATTATGTTTACAAATTATAAATTTAATTGAGTTTAACTATGGCGCCCAAAGGTTTCTATTTTAGTCGCACGCAGAATGGGTGTTTGCTGAAGAACATAATTTTTTACTTTTCAGAGCTAATTTTACAATAAAACCATTTTCTTAAAAAATATTTTTTTTTACCATCTTATTTCTTTATGCTTCTCTACCTATTTCTGGGCCACCCGCTCCTTAATTTCTATAGGTTTAGGGTTGCCAAAATGCATGGCTAAAATTGATCAATATTAAACTTCGCGACAATCAAATAGATGACTCAATCTCAAAAGCTCAGTGAACTCTTGAATACACTTTCGAAGTTACGCTTCCAGCAATATATTTGCGCGAAAGGTGAAGCTGTTTATTTAATAGTCCACTGCATCCGAACATCAAACCTGATGGAAGACGAGAGAAGATATCACTAGCAACCCGATAATGACGAATTCGACCATTTTAGCAAGCCATAGGTTTCTGATCTGTTACAATTTGATAGGAATTTTAAAAAATAGGAATTTCGGATGAAAATAGGGTAAATAGAAGTAAAGAAAAAAAATGTTGCGATGGGGAAAGGCAGCCGATGCGTGGGCGGTCCGTGTGACACTGCGTGTTCAGTATTCAGCTGTCCCGGAGCTCTCTTCGGCACAACGTGAGTGACAGTTGTTGAGTTACCTCCGCATAGCTCGTTTCTCTCCCCAGCTATCTTATGGGCGTGCTTTGTTTTCATAACTCGAATACAATTCCTAGATGGAAGCAACACAAGAGAGAAATATCGATTGGGAACATCGGAAGCATGTTCTCCGAAAAGAGAGCTCTCCTCCATGTTTGCCTCAATCAATTTCTCTTTATTTCGAACTCAGAACTACTAATAAATAATAAAGATAAAACAAAAGTGCTCAGAATACAAATAAAGGGATTTTGGTCATAAAAGTAGAACTGCAAATATATTGGAGATAGGTGGAGCGATTTCATTTCCCTTTGTAGAAGGTATGTGGGAAGATATAGAGGCATACAAGCCTGTTTTCCTCCCACTACCAGCACTATAGTAGCTGAGGCCTTAGAGGGATAATGCGAAGAAAGGGTCCAGAGGAGTTAGGTATAGTTTTGTGCAGTAATCCGGACTCAGAGAAACGAGGACGAGAGGAGACTGCAGGCATTTGAGATGAGGGTGTGTAGCAGAATGTAATCTTAGGAAGACAAACGTGAAAGTACACGTGGTCTGGCGGATGAGGAGCCCACTGGATAAGATTAGGCGTATTAGTATTTTTTTCGGATGATTAGGGGTGAGAGGGTGCTGATTGGGGAGAGACTGTTGGTGAGCGGGGAGACAGAGTGAATGGCCATTATGGGTGCGGGGGGCGTCAGGGGAAGGACTGGGATGCTGGGATGAAGACAGACGCTGTGTAGGACGAAAAGGGTCTGCACCTGCGGAAAATTTGAGAAATTCTTCAAATTTTTATTGCAAAATACTTTGACTAGTAGACTGCTCTTGTAAAAGTAAACTGTCTACCGCTATAAATGATAATAAAGGAGTAAAATAATTAAGGACGATCGAGGACTTTAATCTTGATACACAGTGAATGGTCTTCATTATGAATTTTGGTTCTCCTATTTTGCGCAAAGATTCAACATATTCTTATATTACAGTTATTAGATGCACAAGTAAGAGAATGGAGTTTTAAAAACTGGAAATATGTAGAAATTGCAACGGGAAAACTCATTCTGGACGGAGGTTTAACCACAAACTTTGGCTGGCCGGGCCGGTGAGCATGTAACAGGATTCATTGAATTGGATTGGATATTTGGGGAGGCGGCCAACTGCTAAGGTCATTTGCACCATAGGGGATAGGTAAGCGAAGAAGACTGGATAGAGACCCAGTGTCGGCATTAGCCTGCTCTTTACGAAAGGTGCCAAGGGGACCACGGTTTAATGTCTCATCCGAGAGACGGAGTACTGTACTTGAAGTGCCCTCCGAAAGACACTCAAGTAGCGATCGGGTTTCCTCTGAAAAACATCCGCATCTGCAGGGATATGAACCCTGGCCGTCCGTGTGGTAGGCGAGTACTCTAGCTACCACATCAACCCGATTCCCAGCAGGATTCATCCTCACGGATTCTGGCCTCTTATAAGCTCATATTCCCAGGCAACAGCGATCCTCGATCGACTGTACGGACAGGACATCTTTGTTCCCCTTATCGCCTCTCTGTGATCGCTTTAGGCTTAAAGACACCAGGCCAGCACTGTAAACTACGCATTGGCCCGGAAAGCCCAATATCCATATTGAATTCCCCTTCCCCGTGAATTTTTTACGGTGGTAATTTCCTTGTATCTTTTTCACCGGTTTCGGCAGTATTAGAAATAATTTTGAAAATTGGAGGCATTGTAGATATTTCTGTAAATATTTTCATTCCGAGAATCTAGACATGAAGAGTTTAAGGGGATTCGGATCTGAGGTGAGACTGGCTGCTTTCCAAAGTAAATAAGTAGATTACGAGAGAAGGCTGAGAGAAACTGAGAGCTCTGAGCTGCCAATACCCCTGATATTCTTAGATTTGATTTCTCCCGAAGTCGTTTTGTTGTCGCCCACTTCATCTGCCACTTCCACGTAGTTAGGAGTTCAGGATCCATTTTGTGTGTGACCTCGATGTGCGGAAACGGGACAAAGGGGGAAGAAGGGAAGTGGAAAGCAAGTTTGATGAGTCGCATGACATTCATTTTTTTTTATTTCGCGCGCCAAATGCAACGGACACACTCACACTTCAGCACGTAATTGGCCCTCGCGAATGGAGCGACAGAAACAGTGGCCGGAGGAGGAGTGATTGTCGAGGGAGGTGCGGGGAGGGAGAGAGCTGGGTGTGCGCGGCATCCCAGCGGAATGCCGGGAAGGCATCGACGAGGGAAGTGTTGATTGAAAAGAAACGAGTTTCGACGAGTTTTGACGCGAGAGGGCGCGAGAAGAGACGGCCGATCCAATAAACGTCGCCAAGGCAACGGCGGCGGCGGCAGCCGAGGTAAGCCTTTTCGCCGAATGCGGAAGGGGTGTCGGTGGTGGAGGCAAGGGGGGGGGGATGGGAGAGAGAGAATAAAAAACGGAAAAGATACGAAAAGGGATGAAAGGTAGGGTGGCCAACCTGCTTAGAAGGAAAACTGCACACATCTATCCGAAATATTACAAAATATATTTCATGAGCCATAAGGCTATGTGCTAAAATGGCTTCATACTGCCAAAAAAAAACTAAATCCAATGGGTGAGGGTTTTTTGCCTTCATCAACAGATATTACTTAGGATAAAATGCATACAAAGTGTCTCGCCTGTCAGTGCACTGAAAAAAACATTCCTATCACCAGATGCAGTAGATATACCCGTTTTAAGAGCAAGAAACTCCGCTCGAATCAGTGAAATTAAGTGGCATAGTTATTGCGAGCGTTGAATGAGTATTCTAAGAAATAACCAGAAGAAAAACTACCAGGTATTTTACCAAATTTAATTTAGCTCTACCAAGAGTTAGTTCAATTAGTCAAATACTATCATTCCCCATCAATGACATCAACACAATTTTATGAAGTTAATATGCATATGCTGTAGTATCGGATGCAGCTTACGTATAAACCGATTTATGTATTTTAGCATACGATTAATGTTTTAAGAATATTTTAGAAAACTTTTAATAAAACTTCATAACAGGTTGAACGCTACTCCCTAACACCTGAAATTCAACGAATTCCTTTAAGTCGACTTACAGCCTGACGCTTCACCCGCAGTCTTTCTTAACTTGGTCGTGAAGACCACTGCTTCATAAGACATCGCTTCTTTTCCGAAGCATCATACACATACGAACTCCCCACAAGAAAGAATTTTAGTACCCCGTTGAAAACGATGGGTAAGTGTTGGAACCGATCGAGGGGGGGGGGGGTTTGGAAATGATAGAGTGGAAATGACGGACTATTCCATTTCAACAATATGCATATTTCGTTAGTAACTGAGAAATTAGGGTTGTAAATATGTCTTTTAGCTAGTACTGTTCCATTTTATTCCTACTTCGCATAATTGCTTAATAATATAATAATAAATTTATTCCACGACAACAAGTGGGTTATTACATAAGTAAACAACATAAAAAATGCCTGAAATATATGTAACCCATTGGGAATTCCCGCTTTGGGTTTACCGACTCGATCATCTATTAACAGTTGTCATCTCTTCGATGGCGTGTTGACACATTAAAAAGAAGAAAAGAAAAAAATTTTTTTTGCATGTTGACTCTCCAGCTGGTAATACTATATAATTACATTTATGTTTTACAGTAAAAGAAAACTTACATTTTGACAAAAAATTGGCGATTATATGCTCAAATGGCGTAAGTGTCATTGTTACATATTCGCCCTTGTTTAAATAACAAATGAGAAACATCCTCAGTATCAAATGACCATTTTTTCAGCATTTGACAAAATTTAGCTTCACTTTTTGGTGTTACAATATCTTTTGGCTTTTTTTTTGGCGTGGCAAGCTTTAGCCTTGAAATCCCAAGCTCTCAAGCACTGTTATCCTGGTCACTCTCTTTCGCCAAAGGATAAGTAGTGACCTCTCCTTATTGTTCCATTTCAGTCTCCTAGACAATACCACAGGTAAAAGCGTAGCAATTCAATGAATAACACGGCTTTATCACTCGATTCATTTAACCATAGACCAAAAACCGTCATCAGAAACCGACATTGCCCAAATCGACAGAAGGGAAATCCAAACTTACCGGCTGCGAAGAGGGAACACGATCGAGAGTCTGAGCACAAGCGAGCTTACCTGCGGAAGAAAGACAAAAGAGGTGTCATTAGTTCATGCTCGCAATGCACGTTCACTGCAGAAAGCATTTGATGAAAATATTGCGAATCGATCACAATGCAAAGTTCACGAGAAAACATTTATGATAAATATGCAAAAAATGTTTTGCAATTAATAATAAGAAATAATAATATTTAAAATAATATCCGAAAAAGGTATCCATTATAAATTGAGAAAAATTTCACTTGTACTTCCTTCTAAAAGGCGTGAGCAAATCGCAAGCTAGAAGAGAGGTGGGGGAGGGAATTTGCAAATCCTTGTCCTATTCCGGGAGTCTCCGAGAGAGTTGGCAATCGTGTAAGAGGGAGAGGGAGGGTTGAAAGAAGGGTGGTCGCGGGTGGGTGAGAGAGGAGGGAGGAGGGGGAAGAGGGAGAGGGGAGGAAGGAGGAGGAAGGACTAACGGTTGCGCTCTCCAGACACGTAGAGGCCAAATCGTTTTTCTCTCGTCTGGAGAGTTTTCGCTGAAGAGGAGGAGGGGGAGGGGGAGGGGGTGGACCGAGGAATGGAAGAGGAGGGAGGGGAGGACGTGGGAAGAGAGAGGGAGGGAGGAAATAAGCCGGGAAAGAGAAAGAGGCACTCTGGTCGGAAAGATGAAGAATGGCACGTTGGAATGAAAAACAAAGAGCGGCGACTTCACCAATCGAGTGCCGTGAAAATGCATGAGGAGGGTGGGAGGGGGGTAAGTGGCAGGGAGTGGGGTGGGTTTGAGGGTGAGGGAGGGGATAGAAGAGGCGACTAGGACGCGTTGTGTTGCGAGAGCGCACGGCAGATATAATCCGGAAGTGAAGAAACATCTGAGGGGAGGATTCCGCGGGATGGATTCATAACGTATCGTGTGCTCATCAGTGTCTCAATTTACACACCATTCTGCACATACGTACAAGAATATTTAAGCCATAAATTGCAAAATTCACGCCATATGGGAATAAAAAAAGTGAAACATTAAACTTAAAAAATAAATAAGTATTTACATATTCTTTCTAATTTTTTATAGTATAGGTACATATTCCTCTCCGTGAAATCCGAGGGAAACTTTAGCTATTTGCTATATTTTCCTTACAAACTTATGAAATTAAATTTTATCAATTCCTTTGCCTTATTAAAATTTCCATTATAGCATCTTGTCTATATTCAGAATTCTTCCCTAAATCATTGAAAATTTACTAAGTCAACCTAATCCTATTTCAACTCAAAGTTAGGTCAAAATTTTTCGATACAGCTTGCCAACTTGCATATCATGAGGTTTTCTAAAACAATTTTTTTTTAATTAGAGCAATTACTGCCTCATATTTTGGTGTAATTTTAAATATATGTACCAAAGAAATAAAGGTAAACATTTTTTAAATGACGTCGAATCCATTTAATTTCATCGGTAGTGGATATTTCAGATATCGCTCAAACCATCCAAAACCATTGTACCTAGCGAGCGTTTTCTTACCCATGGCAAAACCATTAGTATTACATAGGAGGTGATCAACCGCTTAAGTGATGCTTAGGCAGGAAGTAAAAATGCCTTTACAAAACTTCTAAAGCAGATTGACTCCGACCACGAGTTCATTCCCCAGCTCGGCATTCCGCGTATCAATTTCCACCCATTCCCCAAAGACTGACCCACTGCTCTCCCTCCATCACAGACGCCAGCATACCCTTTCTCTTCATCACCCATTCCATCCACCGACTCTGCCTCGTATTGCCTCCAACTGCTAAATTCTCTCTCCTCACCCGCCATACATGTACAAAACATACGTGGCGCAGCATTAAAAAAACTAGGTTTTGTTAAGCGTATAATAGAGAGGTCCTCGGATGAAAAAGTCAAAGAGAGATGCTACTTCGCTCTGGTTTGGCCACACCTCGAATACGCTGCGAGCACTTGGCATCCTGGTCAAATAGATTTAACCAAAAAAATTAATAAAATACAAAGGAAAGCAGCGCGCTTCGTTAAAAACTGTTACGATTACATATAGTGTCTCACATCTTTTAGAGGGATTAAGGTGGGAGCCCCTAGAGGCTCGGGAGGCTATATGCTAGGCTTAGGTTGCTTGATAAATTCAGAACTGATATTTTTCAAAGCGACAAAGAGAATATTATCATGACTCCTCACTGTATATTTAGGTCTGACAGATGCGATAAAATAAGAGAGATACACTGCCGAACAGATAGGTAACAAGAACTCGTTCTTTCCGCGTACAATAAGCGATCGCAATAAAAATTAAGCTCACTAAATATAATTCATGTCACCATTTCATCTCCAAAAAACTAACACCTTTACACGGCTGGTGACTTAACACCCGCTGCCACACGCCCATGCGGCGGCTCGCGGCGTATTATTTAGATGTACATATATGTAGATACCAATGCTCTTCCTCGCCCGTCTCCCTCTCCGCGCACGTTATCCTCCTCACGCACATCCCAATCGCCTGCAAACCTATTCTCATCCTCTTCTCTAAGAGTCCGCCCATCGGCAAAACACATTAAACAACGCTCTGCATTATACTTTTCGCTACTCATTTCTTTTACTCTAAAATATGGACTCCATCATTAATTATTATGTATTATTGAACCCCTTCTTTGATTATGCCATTACCTTTCTGATAAATGTACTAATGAGTTCTTTTACCTCCGGCGTACCATCTTAAGTTAAACTTTGGCAGAAAAAATTGTGTAATTGGAAGAATTTTCCAATTTGGAAAGAAATCTCATCAGCGATAGGAGAAGCAAAAAAGGCAGTGTGAGTAGAATAACCCAAGAAAAGTGGGCACTCTACAGGAAGTCTGCTGACAGCTGGTAACGTAAGCCTTGAGAATAAGCAAGAAGCATTTAGCTGAAGCATGTACTGGGAGCATGCTCTTACATAGCAATGAAGCCAGGACGTTGTCAGCAGCAGAGCAATGCAGATGTGATGCCACCAAAGCCTGATACCAAGATCAAATGGACGGGCCGAATCACAGATGAAGTCCTACGAAGATCTGGAGAGAAATGAAGCATAAAGAAAACTCTGCGGAAATGGAAAGACAAACTTATTGGACACATTTTGCGAGAGGATAGTCTAGATAAAATAAAATTTTGGCAAGAGAAAGGAACGGGAAGAGTGAGAGAGGGAAACCGAGAATGGAATACTTAAGGTCAATTGCGAAAGCGGTCAAAGTGAATAATAATTATGTAGGAATGAAGGTGTTGGCAGAGAGGGGAGTTGATTCAATACAATCTCCGGCTTCATGACCACTGATGATGATGATGTTCAACCCCAGCAATTAAAATGATCAGAGGAGACGAGTATTCAGAGGAAATAATCAAAGATCGCAATGGACCAAATAGTTGAATATTGAGTTTTGAATCCGAATCCCCTGTGATGGTTCCTTAAGGCATCGCCACTCTGCCTTTCGAACGTTCAACATCTGAGGCTACTTGTTGCATCATTGATCTCATCAGAATGGTACTGAAGTACAACCACTGTAATCCGGACATGGATTCGAGATCCTTGACACTTTAAAGACTTGTTGATCAACACTATTAGCTGTTGTGAAACTAAGAAACACAAAAATCGTGCCAAATTAGGCCCAGGATTAACATGAAATATTCCAGTACGATTAGACGCATCATTTTTGGCCGGACAAGACGCTTGACAGCTGCAATCCTAGAATATGACATTCGGGGGTTTTTAGTGTCGTCAAGACTGTCAATAGTATTCGCTAGATTATTTTAAGAATGCAAGGTTCAATTCTCTTCGCAAGTTAATGCAATTTGCCTTAATTTCCTACATGGTATAAGCTGAAAGAGGAAATTTGAAAGCAGGGGATAAAATCTCTCGAAAATGGTAGGATTTCGAATTAACTCGTCGCTAAACTCTCAAATCTACTTCAAACAAGCCCCCAAAATCAAACACTCAGTTGAATTTAAAGTCAGTGCAAGGGAAGACACCCAATAGCTGAGGCGATAATAGCCATTGAAGATTCATTCATGAGAAGTTAGGATAACGCAAGTTTGTTTTCAGGTGGAGAAGTATATAATACCCTGGTTTCACCATTAACTCCGTAGTTTTAACGGTAAGCATCGACGCGACGTCTCCTAAGTTTTACATCTCATCCGAAAGACAGAATATTCCACTTTGGGTTCACTGGATGAATGTTAGTGACCTTTACGGGACGATATACTCGACTGCCGGACATACAAAGTAAATTGAGGGATCCGGGTTCGAATCCCGGTCAAGACGGATGGTTTTTTTCTCTGTGGAATTTCGCACATATTCAGTGAAGTTCAGCCCGTATGAGGCAATATACACTTTCTTCACAAATTATGACGTCACAATATTCGCTAATAATTTATCTCCAGGTGGCTATTTAAATTTATCTATGATATTAAAAAAATCGTAGAAATATTAATGCTTTATTGGTTAATTATGCTAAGGAGAAATAATCTTATTTTTCAAGACAAAGGAAACTACTATCGAAGAAGGAGAGAAAACAGGACTTTTTTTCCTAAGATAAGCAAAGAGTGTATGACTTTCCCAAAAATAAGATTGAAAAATGAATTTGGCGGAAATAAGTCAAGATAATTGAGCTGCAATTTTCATGCATTAATGCCGAGAATTATATCCCTTTGGAACTGTCAACGCAGATATTCCACTGTTTTCCCCCGCATGGTGTAGGCGGTATAGAAATTATTGAAATAAGCGCCATGAATGAATAACCGAAGAAGAACTGAATTATGCCTCTAAAGAAAGGGTTCGAAAATTGTAGGTGCCTCGCGGAAGGGGAGGAGTGGATTACGGAAATGAAGGGGAAGTGGAGAAAGTGACGCAGGGAGGCGACAAAAGACGGAGACGCTCCGGAGATAGCAGAAAAGAGAATGGCTCTTGGGAAGAGGAAGAGGCCTTCCGTCATCAACATTGAAATGAGCATTCGTGGTCCATAGCGCAGGATTACGATCGACGCTACCAGACGCGGCGGAAAAATGCGGTGGCGTTGGCAAAGTTCGTTTATTTTAATTTATTGGATCCAATTACGGTAGTCGGACGTTGACGCTGCCATCGATTGACAAGTAGAGAACCTTGCCAGTCTCCAAGGTTGGGATTACAATCGACGTTAACTGACGAGACGAAAACGGGCGATGAGATTCAGTTTTTTGTCATCCTCCCGTTAATTGGCGGGAGTATTCAGCGCCGAATTTTGACCGTTTTCGAAAGCAGAGTGATAAACTGTAATGAATTTGTTAATTTTTACATAAAAATATAAAAAAACCGTAGAATACCGATTTTTACTGCTTCAATAGGGCAAACTATTCTTTCACTATGAAGTTAAAAAGTGGGTAGGAGAATATGGAAAGGAAACTTTGTGAAAATTGATCAAAATCTCTCCTCTGATTGACTGACTTTGACGTGGAATGACGGAAAAGTTCGAGGAATTCCACTCATGATCAAATGACGGCGCTGTCAAAGCAGGCTATCAAATTTTTCTCCGCCAAATTACAATAAACAAACTTCGCGGACGACACCGTATGTTTCCGTCACGTCAGAAAACATTGATCGTAATCCCGCCCTTGATCACTTAGTACATGTGGTGATGATATAATTTGCGAATATCCTGTAGCTTTATACCATCATAGTTTTTGCGTTATTTTCAAGTCAGGATCTAAGTTTTTTAAATATATGTTTGCCAATGGAGACCGTTGAACTTCAAAATATAGATAAATAATTACTTTTAGCAATTGTCAACATTTATATATTGCCTTCGAATTTAGGATTTAACATTGAGTAAAATTCTACACTGCTACACTTTATTATGTCACCTAATTTTGGAGACCTATAAATGGCAATCAGTAATCGCAGGGTAATAAATATTAATCCTCCCTATCCAGGAACTTGCACATAAATAAAAATCATACCACGACAGAGGTTTTGTAAACACCGCGTAAGTTTGTAAAGCTTTTTCATTAATAATTTTTTCTTAGCACTTTTATGGGAAATTATTTTCAATAAATATAAAATTATTCGGTCTCTGTCCTCTTGATTCAAGTATTCAAAATAAAATACGCATTACAGACTTATCACATCCCTGTTCATGTAACAGTCAAGAATTTTGCTTGAAAAGAGGAAATTCTCATGTCTGACTATTCCAACTTGGTGTCCAAGTCTTTATCTTGGTGCTTTTATTTGTCTTTCTGTCATAAAGTGAGGGTGAAATAATATTTGAAGTGTCAGAAAAATTGTAGGGCGTTAGGCGAAAATTGACTTCTTTTTTCAAGCAAGTGTAATTGAATTTTTTTAGCAACTCGAGCCTCGTATTTAACCTTCGAATAACTAACACTCTGAACTCTGTGCTTCTAATGGCCAATGAGCTACTTGATTTTTCAAAGACGCGACTTATGTCTCATTTTGTTTAGTGATTATACTTTTCTGAACATAAATCGCTTCCATCTTACTCGCGGTGAGTCATGAGTGAAGTGGGGTCACTCATTCCATCGCAAAAGGGCTTTTAAATAGTTTCTCATTATATCCTTGAGTGTTTTTAATGCAATCTCAGAACTATTTTTTTGAAGAAATTGCCATGCGAAAAATTCGGCCTGGACCGGGAATCGAACCATGGACCTTCGGTTTGCCGGACCAATACGCAGACCACTACACTATCCAAACTTCCTGATTCCCATGGCAATTTTGGTGGACACAGTGGAACTAGATCTTGCGGTCCATCAAAGATGGCAAAGCAAGGGATAAGAGGGCTTCAAAGAAGCCACAACAAAGAGACAGTATCCTTCACCAGCACTTATGCCGTACTTAAATATTTGTATCCACCAAAATTGCCATGGGAATTGACGGGAAATCGGGCCATATGAGACGGTTGAAAGTGGAAGTTTTAAGAAAGGTAAGTTACGAAGGTTTCTCGACCACAAGCATGTAAGAGTTGATGATTTCTTGAATTTTCGCCTTGGCTGGTAGCTTAGTGTGCGACTAGTTTTAAGTGTCATTCATTAAATATTGATTTTCAGTTAACTTCGAAGGCTATAAAAATATGTTTAAATTTTGACACGTATTATACGCCACAGTGTTCTCGTATAGATATCTCATTATTCATTGGCCCCGGTGGCGGCGGGGTAAAGTCCTCGCCTGCTACCCTGAGGGTCGTGGGTTCGAGTACTGCCTGGGTAGAATATTATCTGAACTCTAAGGCTTCCGCGGAGTCGTTCAGAAGATATCGAAGACTTTTCGGGTTCTCTTCCGCGTGTTTCCATTGTCGAAGACGACGGTTTCGACAGCGTTGCAGCTGTCTTCTTCAGGTCAGAAGAGAACTTCTGACCTGAAGAAGACAGCTGCAACGCTGTCGAAACTGTCGTCTTCGACAATGGAAACACGCGGAAGAGAACCCGAAAAGTCTTCGATAGAATATTATCTGTCCAGGACATGGGTGTTTATGTCTCGTCCGTTGTTACTGTTATCCACCCGACGTATATTGGCACATTGTGCTGTATTCGGGATAGTGAAGATAAATAAATAAATAAAATTATTTTTCTTCAATCAATAAATTTGTTGTTGATCTCTGTATACTGGCTGTTGTGTTGCAGCCCTGATGAATCTAACAAATTCAATGAAAAGTTTTCCTTCAATAAAAGACTTGAATTTTTAGTATAAAATTCAAGGAATCATTAAATCTGTTGATAAACTGGCCATAACATTGGAATTGATGACCTCATCTCATAAAAAATACGGAAACAAATGAAATACAAAGCTTTCGGTGAGAGCCTTGATTTTTATACCCATTTTATACCTGTACCCAGTAATATTCCTCATGACCATGTTCTCCAACATCGTGCGCCTCAGACTCAATCATATTGATCGCAATGTCTGCGATGGAGGAACTGGCCAACACCAGCCGACTCTGCCATCCACTATTTCGATACAATCGACCATCGATGGGTCGATGGCCATTGGTGGCAAGGGAATGTATCAGCCAAGGTAGGGTGCAGCGGAGGCAAAAGGGCCGTATAGGACCACGGTCCCTTTAAGGCTGGGTATACTTCCTCCGAGTCTCCATCCCTCCTCCACCCCCACTCCTCCTTAACCTCCCTCCCTTCCCTCCCTTTCCCACACCCCCCCTCCTCCAGCCCCCTCTCAACCTCTCCTCCCCCCCCCCAAACAAAGAGCACTCGAATGAACGAAGAAGAGTCCGTGGCGATAATCCAATATTGATTCGGAGAGCACTTCTTTCACCCGGTTGAAATCACTGGAATAAAATAAAAAGCTATCCAAAGCTCTTAAAAGGCGAAATGTTGCGTTAGGAATCTCTCGAGCTATTCACCATTCTATAAGGAGGAGGTCTCTTCGGAGCCATTGCGTTTAAAGACCGGTCATTACCGATTACGTGAGATTTTGGCATGGGTTCCACGATTCGTTCTTTTTTCCAATCTCCCTTCAAGCCGAGAACCTTACATTATTTACATGCTCGCTTTTTCTCGGCCACTTGGTCAAATTTCGGCGTTGGTGAACGAGATAAATTCAAAATCCCAAGGAATCCATGCAGGTAAAAGCGAAACCTTTGGATAAATCCTTACTAATATATAAAAATCTAATGGTGTCTGTCTGTCTGTCTGTTGCTCCATCACGCAAAAACTTCTGAATCGATTGAGCAGAAATTTGACATGTATATAGAAAATATATCCGGTGGTAAAATAGGATATTTTAAAAAGCCCTCAGGGTCCCCAAAAGCCCCCCAAAGGCTCCCCTGGTAATCCATGCTAAGCATTGGGTTTGGTGCAGTGGTTTCTTTTTTTGCTTTTTAAAAGTACTTCTACTCAAGATAAAGGGCTGAAAATTTTTTTTATCGGGTGGATGAATCAATGAAGATTTTAATTCTTTGAATCGATTTCCTTTTACGCCTCGTATTTGCCTGAACTTCACGTTTTTAGCAGAAAAATCTCACATTTTTCTGTGAAATCAACAATAGCTAATTTCCTTGGCAACCAGATATTTAGACGTCTCTTGCATTTACATATCACGTTTTCCTGCAGGCGCATGATAGCACGTAGAAAGAAAATCTGTAAAAAATGGGCCCATAGTCCCAAGGGCCCCACGATACATTGCTTCGGGGTATAATCGGTAAATTCAATGCTTATTTACAACGAGTATACTCTTAACACTAGAAGCGTCGGAGCGGTCATTTTGACCGTTTTCGAATTTAAAATGATCCCCTTTTCCTTCACGATGGTTACAAATTGTTGATATTTCGTGACTTTTAATCAATATATATCCTACGTCCACAGGTAAAAACTTTTATTCCAGTCCGCATGATTTATGAAACAATTGTTGATATACATAAAAGCGCCAGAGCGGTCATTTTGACCAGTATTATAGACTTTCAGCTTATTTTTGTTCCTTCAACTAAGATGTTGTTCTGGCATGATGAGTAGCAGTTACGTTAACGGATTGAATTCAAAACTAATTTTCTGCATGTTTCCATAGAATTTTCATTTTTCAATTATTATACAATTACATTTCAAAATTATTGCATTGACTTTCTCAGAAATGTCTCAAGATATACACATCAAACCACTTGGAAATAGGTCCAGAATTCTATTCTATTCTAAGGGATGCGAGATGTGCTCTTATTCACCACACACTTCGTCCCATTTTTTTGTCCACACATGGTCAGTCAAGCTTGGCCAAGCATTGGGTCGGAGCAAAACTTCGACGCTCTGTCATGACCCGGCGATGCAGTCTTACTTCGGAAGAACTTGTGCAAATTTTGCAAGACTTATCAGAAAAAGATTCTGATACTAACGTACTCAACTCAGTGCGCTCTGATTCGGATGATGGAATTACTTTCTTCTCGCACACTTCAAGTGACATTGCTGAAAGTGGGAGCAGTAGTTCAGACGGCTGTCTCGACACAAGCGTCTCTGTAAGATCATCTGACGAAAGCACCCTTTCTTGACTCTGGAGAGTTATCTTGAGATATAACTACGATCCTGTATATTAGAATGAGGGTGCCAGCACATGAAAATCGTTAAAATATCATTCGCCGTCTTTCTTTTTCCAATTTTGGATAGTTTATGCATACATTTCCTCACATCTCCTTAGGCATCGGTCACGATGGTTCCTCAGGGAGCGAGGTTTGGTAGAGGAGGAAGAAGACGAGGGGGACGACAGAGAGGGACTGCTGAGTGCCAATCGTTGCTGACGCAATTCATGGGAATATCCAACTACACAGTGATGCTGCTCTCGCAAATGGCTCCGGTGACGGTTGCCTTCCTCCAAGAAGCGCAGAACGGAAAGGGGATCGAGGGCGTGAAATAAAGGACGTCAAAGGCTAAGTTGTACGATTCCACAGTTCTAAAACATGAATATATCACAATGACAATATACCAAGGTAGAAAAAACAAAACTGTATTGATTTTGAGTACCATGCATCCCAGCATTAAAATAGGTAGTACAGAAAAAAGATTACCAGAGTCAGTCAGTTTCTACAACTCAACTAAGTATGGAGTACATGTACTGTACCAAATGGCAAGAAAAATCTCCACGCGCGCTGAATCTCGCCTATAGCCTGTGCAAGTTTTATATAATATCTTAGATTTAGCTGTCATTAACGCATGTGTGATATACAAAGAGGTCACTCCACAAAATATCAGCCGCCATAAATTCATTTTGACGCCAGCTGAAGAACTACGTAGTGAGTATATCAAGCCAGCACCTTCCGTTTCAGGTACCCAAATAGGAAAAAGACATCAGTTCCAGGTAAAAGCATGTAAAGGGAATGGTAAAATGTTCAAGATGCCAAAAATATACTTGCGGAAAATGCACAGCAAGAAGTGAAAAAATTATTCTGTGTTATGTGCCATGAAAAATAAAGTCTGGGACGGTAGAACTAATAGATAATACACTTGGTTCAACGCTGTTACTTAAATTACATCACTACTCTCTGATGGTAAATAACATACTTATATTTACTCTACAAAATATTTATACACCAAACTACCATAATCTATGATTTTATATTGCACAATTGGTGGTACATCTGTGTATCCCAAAGTTTGTGTTAAAGTTGAAAAACAAAATTGTTTATACATCTAATTCATTACTTATAAATAATGTAAATTTGAGTTAAAAATAAATTAATCTCACTTTAAAATGGAATATCTAGGAGAAATTATCCATACGCACCACCCAAACGCGATAAAACGCCGACCGGTCTAAAGACCGCAGCCGGCGCTTTTAGGTGTGTGGGGAAAATACGTCGTGTTTTCGAGTGTTATATGTCTATTCTCGAAGTACCTCTCATAGGGACACTGCATGTACATGAAAGATCATTACGTAGTAAACGATACACATAAAGGAATTAAATAGACTATACACGCGATGAAATGTGCAAGAATACTTACGCGCAGCGGATAGTAATGGTAACAATGCCACTGTTGCCACAACAAACACAGCATTGTTTATTGTCATTTAATATTCAGATGTATTACACGTAGTGAAACCATCTTCCTCTCGTTACGGTTGCGAACTTTTTTTAGACCAATTCCTACATCAAAAACGTTACGAGTTTATCCTCCGTTATATATACAATGGGACGTGTGACTGACTCACTCACTCACGTATATAAATTCCCGACCACTTCTAGATCGGGTAGGAACATGAAATTTGGCACGAACCTTCTATGGAAAAATTCATCGGAGGGAAAATTCCGAAAACCGGGAATTTCCAACCGGAACCCGCCGAAAAAATATAAAAATGGCGGTTTTTCGACGTTTTCGAAAATTAGACCTTTGGTTCTCACTTAATATCTCTTGAACTATAGTTCGGATCTCAAATCTGATGGAATATTAATCCAGCCAAATCAATTTATCTACAAAATGTGCCATATGTCGTTTTTCTACGCCTCGTAGTTTTCTCACCAGAGGTCTCTGAACACGAAAATTAGTTAAAAATTTCCCGGTTTTTCCGGTTTTTGTGCTCTAGCGTCTAAACGGTCGATCTGATCTCAAAATGGTGAGCGGGTTTTTTGCAGGCAACTAAGCTTTCTAAACAATGACGCAAACTGTTTGTTTCTACGTTCGTTAGTTACGGAGTTAGAAGGCGCCAAAGTCGGAATTTGTCGTATTTTTGAAATTTTCAAACATGTTTGGAGCCGTCACGTCTCCAATAGCGGGGATATTACCGTGAAATTTGATAGACGTATGGTACGTTACAAGGTCCTTATGGTCATTTAGCGAAAACTCCGTCTTTCTATGAACAAAATGGCGAAAAAATAAATAAATAGCGGATTTTTCGCTCAGTGGCGGCGTAGGTCTCTGGAATTCATTGTGTTGCCTCTGAAGGGTAAGACATTTTACTAATATTATGAATTATTGTTGTAGCTATTTAAATGACGTATGATTAAATACCTTTTGGTTTTTCGTATCTCTCAAGTATATTTCACAACAATCCCCAAAAATCTGACTTTATGAAAATGATAACACAGTTCATCGCGGTAAAATGCCCGTCACGTGTCTACTATTGCACATATAGCCTTGAAAGTTGGCATGCATAAGCAGCATTACATGATTATGAAGGTTTCTTAGTGAAATTATCAACTTTATATCTACAAATGGCCGAAAAAATTTACAAATTGCGTATTTTTCGCTCATTTGTGACGCTGGCTTCTGGATTACGGTGTGTAGCCTATGAATGTTTTAACATTTTCCCAATGTTTTAAAATTTAATTGTAGACAATAAATTGCGCTAAATGAAGGTACCATCAATTTACTTTTATTATGTAAGATTATCTCACAGCAATCCCCCAAAGTCAGACACTTTGAAAATGAAAACTCTTTTTATCGCTGTGAAATGCCCTTTTATTTGCTATAAGCGCATATTTGACCTTGATATTTGGCATGCATATGCTACTAAACATGACAATTATGGGTTATTAGTGAAATTGACGCCTTTTTTCCTATAAACCGCCAAAAAAGTTTAAAATGGCGGATTTTTATGTTCGGTTGGCGCGCAAGCTTCTGGTATTTCGTGTGTTGCTTCTGAATGGTTAAATAGTTTGCTGACGTTAGAAATTCTTCTTGTTGCTACTAAAATGGTAAATATGATGACATCATTATCTTTTCTCTATCTTTCATATTAATTTCACGAACAATCCCCAAAATGGGACGTTATGAAAATGATACCATATTTAATCCCTGAGAAATGCCCGTCATGTCTTTACTAGTGGCTACATGGCCTTCAACGTTAAGAGTTTTATGCGCCTTTACATGCACATTGCGGATAAGTAACGAAAATTTTAATTTTTTATATAAAAGCCTCACTAAAATGCGTAGTTAGTGTTCTGTTTATGATTCCCATTGTAACCGAGTTAAAAATAAATAAACATTCCATTTGACCGTGCATTCCAATTTCCCAATAAAACGACACCATCCATAAGTGGCCTGGTTCATTTGGAATTATTTATGTACGTATTCATTCTAAATAAATGTTGACTTCTTATCCAACCAATTTACGCGTACGCGCCCTTGAATCGTGCCAACAATCCCGCGCGCCAACAATTAAAAAAGTGTCTCGATTGAAATACATAGTCTCAAACATTGTATGCCGTTGATTAATTAAGCGGCAACTACCGCTGCAACAATTAACCCATCGACCTCCACCTTTCCCTCTCCTCGCGGGCCAAACAATTACAGCACGTGCTGATGACCAACGCCACTTCATTCTCGGCATTTCTGCTATCAGTGCTATAGTGCTATAAGATAATCTTGTGTGTGAGTAGGGACATCCAGGGGGTCCAAGACTCATCCTCAGGTAAACCAGTTATATCTCCTATTTCTTTTGCATGTCACATTTTGCACCGCCCACTAATATAAGGATTCGGATCATAAGATACATTGCTCTCCCCTTTAATAACTGGATTGAACGTTGTTTGTTCTGAAGGTTTATTCAATTTTTTTAAAAGATTCGTATTTTCTACAAGTCGATTTTCCACCGTAGCGCGAGGAATATTTAATGGTAGGAGCTTACAATCTATATTCTTCAATGTCGATTTTAATTTTGAGTGTTAATCTGTATATGTTGACTCCATTCACTCTATAAAAAAGATGATTTGTTAAAATGCATGTGATGATTAGGCCTCTCTTTTCCCGCCTTTCGGTTGAAGTGTCCTTTTCATTTTACAGCATGTCTTGCAGTTTTTCAGGCGTTCACTTCCCATTTACCCGATTCGAAAATGCATCTCGCGTAATAAATTGACTGATGCAATGCAATACTAAGTGTGTACACGCAAATTTCAATATGTACTTACGTCGCCGTAGGGTACTCATTAATTTTAGTTTTCCACGTACCAAAGTGCTTAGTGTAAAAGTATTATACACAAGGGTATTAGATTAGTAATAGGTACGTTAAAACAAATAATTAATATCGGAAGTTCGCAGTTGTCTTTGACGCGTTTCATCTAACCTTTCGCAATTGCACTGCCTCATTTAGTACTTGTGTGCCTTATAAAATAGTTAATTATTTGTCTTAAAATAATGTCTCGATCGTGTTATTCTACGCTTCCTTACATTGTAAGTTATTTCATAACAATGACCATGTGTTACTTTATTTTCCACTCATTTCTTCTACAGTGCATTTATTTAGTTCAACGGATCCGATTATGAACAACGGTAATTTTTTCCGCCTCTCAAACGTACCTTTAAACGAAATTTTTTTATAGGAACCAGTCGCTAATTTTCACTTCGACTCTTTACTTCAATTTAACAATAAACACAGCAACACTTGGTTTCCATCGTATTCACAGACCCAGTATTGACGTCAACATTAAAGAAATCGACTTAGTCGGAATAAAAACATCCATCACGTCATGAATCTCAGCTGCGTTTGCTACAATGTGTCGTTCCTGGCCTTTTCCATAACGAGTTATTAACGTACGAATTCATTTCAATTAAATGTGGCATGCTTTTCCACCGATTTCCGCGTACGCGCCCTTGAATTGTGCCAGCGATCCCGCGCGGCAACAATTACAAAAGCAGCTAGATTCTAAGCCGTAGTATTAAACGTTATATGCCATTGATTAATTACGCGACAACTCCCGGCTGTCGATACAACAGTTAATCCATCGACACCCCCCTCCACCTTCCCCTCTCCTCGCGGGCCAAACAATTACAGCACATGCTCATGACCGACGTCACTTAACTGTCATCATTACATGCTAACTATATTTGGTTTGTTGAGGAGCTCTGCTTTTCTCTGAGATAACTACTAAGGTTAGTCCTCATCTTAATGCGGTGATTTCTTGAGGGACTTCCAAGATCACCTTGTGTTTGAGTTGGGTTACCTATGGGGTTTAGATTAATTATTCTCACAGGGAAATCAATGTTTTCGTTGCTTAAACTCCCTATATTTCTTTTGCATGTCACATGAAGATTAATTGCAGTGGATTCTTTACATTTCACTTAATAACCGGGAATATTTTGTCTTATGTAAAGGTTGAGCGACAAATTCCAACAAAAACACTATTTAACACAAATAAATGAGGAAATAATCGTGCAGGATCCGCAATACACAGTGCGATTTTTATACCGATAATTTACTTTATTGTAAATATCTTGCAATTGTGAATGTGCCTTCCTTTCCGTTCTTGCCATCCTTAGATAATGATCCACAACAGCTTATTTTGTTTCATTTTTAGGCCGGTTAGGTTGTTCCGTCTTCTTATGGTTTTCATGACTTCTCTTTCCTCCACTCATTCAGTTGTTATTGTCACATTCATGCAGACCCAGTGTCTGTGACTAGACTGGGGGCTTCGAAATATTTTAATAGCCACTGCATATTCTAAAAATAATCATTAATTGAGGATTAAAAAAAGGCCTCTTGGCTCAAAAAGAAAATTAATATTCACTTCACAAATCAATTAAATCAGTTTCACATTGAATACACTGCAACATATTGTCTTCTTAATGAGAAACCGGATCGCTTAAAATAAATGAGTTGATAATGTTGGCATCATAATAGTGTTTCTGTCAATTATATACTGGTCTTATGCCAAAACTTTTATCTACATTCACTATTTTTTGCACTCAATGTTGCCCTATCATTTATATACATTTAGTCTTGAAACGAAAGATATCTTAAGGCAACACGATTTCCCTTTAGTTGGTAAAAAAAACTTTATATTAATTCCTTTTAATTGCTTGGTTCTGCCATTATCACATCTAATATTATATTCCAGTGTATCCTGAGAAGAGATTGAGTGGTTGTTCGAGGCGTTATTTCCGGCTCAAACACAAAAAATATTGCCATTTTAAAATTCATACGTTCTGCATTTGCAACGACTTTGGGTGACATTCTTACCCAGGAAGATAGGGAGATCACTGGTAGATATTTTACTACGCATTTTTTCCCCACTCCTACTCGGCAGAGCATAATTTCCGGCCGTACAAACTATACCCTATCAATTTTTATGAGGTACTCGTAAAAATTGACAGGGTACATTTATCAAATTAGTAGTTAGTTATTTAGTACATATTAAGTAGTAATATTATTATTGGTAGGTTACTTCCATTTTTTTACATTTTTTAATAATTATCTTCAGCAATGCTTTCACCGGACAAGGGCTTTGTTTGCATAGCGTCGGGGTCTTTCAACCAGGATAACGAGCAGCTGTTTAGGTGGAGTAATAATGTTCAATGTGTTGCAAACTCGGCTTGTGCTCTAGCATGGAAGTTTGTTGGTGGAGCATTCACAACAAATTCCATTAATTCTATTTTAATGTGTGGAGACAGGCTGTACAAGAGTGTAAGAAATCCTAGAGTCACCGGTGAAGAACGTTTACTATACCTGGAAGAACTACCGAGGGATTTTGACATTTTCGGACGACGCGTGCACATTGAAGTATCAGACGTACACTATGGATTATACCCTCAGAATAATGCTAATGTTGATGACTGTTTAAGATCACTTTCAGAAGTTTTAGAGGGCCTCCTATCAAATTTCAATAGGAACGTTGGGTATTTGTTCACTGGACTACATAAGACTATTTCGTTTTGGAGTCGAAACAATGAACTATTTTTGTTCGACTCGCACGCCGTAAACAGTGAGCGTAGGCATGACCAAGAGAACAAAGAGAACAATTTAGCACGTCTCTTCCAGTGTGACAGCTATGTTTCACTGGCCAGGTTGCTGTTGTTGGAAGGCAGGATTAGCCAATTCACAGTGACTCGGCTAACTTTCTCGCATTCTGAGGATGAATTACTTCCTAACACTCCAGAGGGAACTATATGCGGCAAAACTACATCTGCCTCTCATAGCAGTACATCTGTAGACCCCAAGTTGTTCTTCATGAAGCCGGTAGTGCTCCTTTCTCGATTGGAATCGTTACCATCGGAGAACACAAATCGCGCAGGACGACCTGAGATAGTGAAACGAGGTCGTCCTAAATCACTTGTATCAAGTAGTGAAGAACAGTTACGGGAAGCAAAGAAGAGATATGCCGCCAAGAACCCAGAGATAAATCAAAAATCGGTTCGTCGATACAGTCAAGAACATAGAGACGTCAACAGGGAAGCAGTTAGGCGGTACGCAGCAGCTCATCCTGAAGTTAACCAGAAAGCTGTGATGCGGTACATCCAGGAGCGACCAGAGATTCATAGGGAATCAGTGCGACGCTACAATGAACGAAATCCATTGGCATCACAACAAACAACAAGAGAATTCAGACAGAGAAATCCAGAAAGGAAAGACATGCGACACGTTCCTGCAGCTACTGCGAGAAAGATTGTCTCTGTCGGGCCTATGGCTTACTGGAAGGCAGACGCGCTCGATGACATCCATCCGTGTATAAGTTGAAGAAACCTAGTCTTTGGGATGACGGAATATACACATGTCCTTACTGACAAGCACGGCTATTCGATGAAGAGAAGGCGTTACAGAACGTCACCGTTACTCCACTGGGTAGACAGGAGGATGAGGTTGAGCATTATGTAACGAAGAGGATGGTGGGTGCTAGCAACGCATGCTGGCGTCTCTTGGACTTCCCGATATCTAAATCGGAGCCCACTGTCGAATGTCTCCCTGTTCATCTACAAGGAAAACAAACGATCGTATTTAGACCTCACCGATCAGACCAATCAGAAGTGACATCAAGAGCAACCTCAAAGCTCATCATCTATTTCAATCGTCCTCATCACCATGAATTCGACTATTTAACGTATCAGAGTTTTTATGAGAATTATATGGTACACACCAAACGCCCTAACGAAAATGCGTACGAACATCCCGACGGACAACATTTCATCACGGCTCGCCAGCGTGGACATAAGGTGTGTAGGATATATTGGGTTTCTCCTAATCGCGGAGAACTATACTACCTGAGGATACTTCTGATGTCTACTAATTGTCGAGGATACGACGATCTTTTATCACGAGGTGGCGATGATTGCCGCACATTCCAGGATGTCGCGAGATCAATGGGACTAATAGAAGACGAAGAAGAGTATAACCACGTGCTACGAGAGGCATCGACGTTCATGGTTGGCTACAGACTGCGCTCTTTCTTCGTGCTGCTTTGCAACATGGGAGCTCCGGCTGCCCTGCTGTGGGAGACATTCAAGGACTCTATATGCGAGGATATATTGGACCGTCACCGTGAAAACCCAGAACGGGCATACAAACTTGCCCTGATCGATATCGATCGAAGCCTCCGTCGACAGGGATCTTGTTTGATCGATCACGGCCTTCCATACGTGCAGGATGACACGACCGAGCTGGACAGAGAGCTTATCAATTATGGAACAGACCAACAGAACGCCATCGTCGGAGAATGGGAACCAAAGCTCTCCGAAGATCAACGACGAGTTTATGAATATCTCAAGTTTCTGTGCGAAAAAGAAGGAAGAGGGGTTCAGAGAGTAATTTTCATCGACGGACCTGGAGGTTATGGCAAAACGGCTCTCATCCGCGTGATCCTCGCCTACGTACGCAGCCTTCGTCAGGTGGCTCTCGCCGTAGCCAGCTCTGGAATAGCCGCAGCAAACATGCCTGGAGGAACCACCGCACACAGTATGTTCAGGCTTCCATTGGATTTAGGAGACGGCACTGGCGTTTGGAATATAACGAATGGATCGCAACGCGCAGAGCTCATCCGAAAAGCCCGAGTCATCGTTTTCGACGAAGCATCAATGGCACACAAATTCATTTTCGATATTCTTGATAGGTCTCTAAGAGATCTAATGAATTTGAACATGCCATTTGGAGGAAAAATATTAATTTGCTCCGGAGATTTCAGGCAGATTGCTCCCGTCGTCCGGAATGCACGCACATCAGGCGATGTCACCTGCGTTTCTCTCCGTGCATCACCACTGTGGCCATTTTTCCGGGTATTTTCGCTCACCACGCCTCAACGAACGAGTGCCTCGATGGATTATTCCAACTTCCTACTTGGAGTCGGCAACGGAACTATACCCCCATTATCATTTGGAGAAGAATTAACATTGATTCCGCTACATGGGATTAGATGCGCCGCTTCACTGAAGGAACTACTGTCTTTCGTCTTTCCCGAGATTATCGTAAGCGATCCAGAGCTATGTGCAAGAAGAGCCATTCTTTCCACTCTGAACGTCAACGTCAAGGAAATTAATCATATGGTTCTCGATTCATCTCCAGGTCGTATCCATGAACTGAGGAGTGCAGACACCGTGGACAAAGAAGACAACGACGGGCTAGACATCGATGTCCAGCTATTAAATCAAGCTTCTCGAAATGGTGTACCGGATCACATCCTGCATCTCAAGGTGGGCTCCGTGTGCCTAGTCATGAGGAATTTGAACATCGGCGATGGACTTGTGAACGGCACAAAAGTGATCGTGACAGCGATCAGCAGCCGCCTTATAACTGTCAGGCTTCCCAGCAACAATCAACCTATCGCAATTCCTAGGATAACTTTTAGGTTTCCATTTGCCGAAGGGTCACCGCTTCAAGTACGTCGTCGCCAATTTCCTTTGATGTTGGCCTATTGCATGACCAGCCACAAGAGTCAGGGTCAAACAATAGATTACGTTGGAGTTGATTTAAGAACAGACTGTTTTACACACGGTCAGCTCTACGTTCTATTGAGTCGAGTACGAAGACCCGACGATATCGTCGTCCATGTTCCATCTCATAGAGTAATCGATGGAGTAGCTCACGTCAAGAATATAGTTTTCGAAGATCTTCTACTCTGAAAATGGATGGATAAATTCAAGACTTGGATTTTGATAACCTCTGGCGTGCCCAAGTGAAGAATATTCTACTCAAGGATCTCCTTCGTCTGTGATTTCCTAACATTTTAGTAGAGTAGGGTGTGTGATGACCCTTGCGTGCCTTCCATCGTCATCAGTAGATATCTTAGGGAGACCCAATAGGCGCCGTTCAGACCGGCTGGTCTCCGGGACGGGTAGAGTAGGGGGGAGAAGGCCACCATGGGTGTTTCCACCAAAATGAGTCCAGGACAATAGGCCGAAATATTAATTATCAATAAATATTACACCAACACTTGTAGGCTGCGTTATATTGACCCCGTTATAGGTACACATTTATAAATTGGCTAAGGAAAAGAACACAAAAACACAAAAAAAGTAAAAAAATTTAAAATACTACAAATTTACTTAGATAATCATCAACTTAGTAATGCACGTTAATGTAAGTTTTATTGTTATTAGAATCACCTACTGTAGATAAACAGAAAAAATATAAAAAAACAAAAATAAATTAACAATTGAAAATGAAAAAATAAGACTAGTGTTATATCTAATTTAGAAATGCACGCTAATATCTGCCTTGCATTTATTACTTCTATTTTTAACCTGCATGCTTTTATTCAATGTAAGTGGTTATCGTATCTCTCATAGAGCGAGGAAAAATAAAATAGAAAATTGTTCAAAACTGAACGAAAAGTTCAATATTGAACTCCAAAAATATAAATTTACTAACGTATAATTTATAATTTCCTCCCGTTGCACTCTTTGCATTTATAACTATGTTCATTGGAAGATGCATGCATTTCATTAATTTAACTTGTAGCCGTATAACCTAGCACTAGCATAGACATAGATTAAAACACCAAAAAAACCCAAAAAATTAAAGTACAATTATATGAACTGCACGTTAATGTATTCTCCTAATTTATTACACTACTTTAATTGACGCTGCATGCTTTTATTTCATGTCACTCGTATCCAACCGCCTAACATAGATTAAGGCTAAAGTAAAAAACTCAAAAAAAAATTGAAAAATTAAAATGAAAATTTTTGAATTTATATATATCTAATTTAAATTGCATGATAATATATGCCTTGCATTCATTATTACGTAATGTATGACGCTGCATACTTTAACTTCTTTTAACTTTTACCAGTATCTCTCAGTATCACCCTTGAGTTAGGTTAGGAGGAACAAGAGTTAGGAGTAGTTGTAGTGCATGCCCTCCTCAAATCCTAACTGCAGCCTCAACGTGGCGAGGGGGTGGCAAAAATCGAAAGCCATTTCATTGACCAAATTGAAAATGGCGCGCTCTCTGGGACGCAAGACTATCGAATTCGGATTCCGTCGTTTTTTCAAACGTGAATAATGAGTCTAACACATAACAGTCGAGCTTGTCTTCCTCTTTATCTATGACTTTCGCAAATTCGAAATGAATTCAACTTTTACCTTTAGTTATTAATGGCTTTCGATTGGCAAATGCAGTGGGCGATCAAAGAATCTAGATGGGCTCCAAAATCTATCAGAGCCGCTTCAATTAAAGGTTCATTTCTGGCATATACTTATATTTCATGGTACTATTGCCAAATACATCCAAATCATTTACGCAAAAGGATTCCAAAAAAATTTCCCAAATTCTAATGCATCTTCTCCTTCACTTGAGATATTGTCTTACTAAGCGTAATAACTACATCTCTAATGCACTTAATGCATCGTAGGATTCAAGGGAAGGAATAATTGTAAACTCCCCCTTTCAAAATTATGCAAACTAAAGGTGTAATGATACTTTTGGCATAATTTCACTAATTTCAATTTCAAATTTGATTTTCTCAGCGGGAGATGGGGTGAGTGACGGGGGGTAGAGGTGATCCCTTACGTCAGGTGACCGCATGGCCTAGTGAGCGGACACGGTGAGGTGTAAGGCGATCGAGGGATAGGCCCCCAAACCCTGGCCTTCACCTCCCCTCATTTTCAGCCGTTACAAGTTGCGCCTTAGACATCGCGTGATATTACACGATAATTTATGAAAACATTTTCCAATTAATTATATGTTAAGTTTGAATAATTGTTATCGATTTGCTTACAGCAATTTGATTTCTCCCCGAATCAATTTCATATTTTAATATGGAAAAAGTGGAAAATTTGCCATTTCTCATATTACACTTTTTGGAACACCCACACAAATAGACGGCGAAGCCGGCTCCGGGGGTTCTAGGGGGCGGAGCCCCCTGGCGAGCGAACGCGAGTTTTTTTATATATGTTTAAAAGTGTTACAGTGCAGCTAACTCAGATTCGCTCAATCATCGAGGCGCCGATTCAATACTCTCACTCGCCGCTGTGTTCCCCCTCCTTAGACTTAAAAATATATCCATCAACATGCCTCATAGAAAAAAGTGTCACCTTTCAAAAAAACTCTTTTAAAGCAAAAAGTGTCTTCTTTGAGAAAAAATTAGCCCTTGCAAGAAAAACGACAAAGATTAGACTTGGATGCTCAAAGACATGTCCACTAGCGATCTAATGAAACTCCTGAAGAGTGGCACGCGCGAAGGGAGCCGGATGCTGCAAGACACGCTTCCCCCCCTGTTTTCTCTGACAATATGTTAGTCATAGGGGCAGACCCTTCAAGTGGCTGGCCTTCAATTGAGAAGACACTGCTTCGCGCGTGAGCAACTTTAAGTGGCTCGCTCCCGCGTTTCGACCGGCAATAACCTTTTCATCAACATTCCTGAGGGAAAACAATCAATATAATGCGGAAGTCAAATTTTCTAATGAGTTGATACAGATGCTTCAATGATAACCAGTGTTTAAAAACATTTAATGAAAAATAAAATAAAAAAACAAAAATACAAGAAAGGACATATCAAGAAAAATGGGAAACTAAGTCGGTCACCTCCCCGTGGCGTTTCTCGGTTTAAGCTAAGAACCGCACAAATTTCATCCTATCCAGACCTACGGACGGATAATCAGCTATTATATTAAGTTCAAATATAGACCCATCTGTTTCGAAACTTCATTTTTTTAAGATGGAGGAAATTATTACAACGCCACTTCATGCCCCATACCCGAAAGAAGAATGGGTAATTCTGCTCAATGAACGACATCCGTACATGAAAATCGGCAATTGCACTAATTATCACCATAATATTTCGATTTAGTAACCGAAATCAGTGATTATGGCTCCCCTTTACACCGAAAATGGAGGATCCATAGGTCAAATAAAAATGGCTACTGCTGCAAAAGCTAATTTTGACGTTGTCAACCGCTGGATTGTACCCTGCTCTCCGATCCTGATTAAGATACTCAAGGCACATATCAATGTTGAATACCACAACTCAATTAGGTCATTGAATTCAAATATATTTATGTATATACACGAGGGAAACGATCAAGCTGTTAATTCACTCAGAAGACGGCTCAAGAGAACCGGAGGGACGAGGTGACCACCTATGAACCTGGGTGCCATTTAAGAAGTAATGAGTCTGCGTGGCCCATTTTTGGGTTTCCCGTGCATGAAAGAGGACCAACAGTCACTCATCTCTAAGTGCACCTGGAAAACGGTCAGCATGTCTACTACTACGAACACAACGTACAAGATAGGTTACGAACTCCTCAATTGACCACGCTGACTGTATTCTTCATGCTTTGTGGTTTTCTTATCCAATAAGTTTAATTTTTTCACACTCGTTAAAATTCAACTTCGGCTAGTATGTATATTTAATTGCGAAATGCCTCATTATAGTCCTTTTAATAAAATATCCTCCTCAGCCGGTTTCACCAGTTATGCCAGAAAGTTTCAAGATTTGCAATCTGGGACTTGAAATTGAGTGTAATGGGTAAGACTAAAACCGTTTGATTAGACTGGAAATTTCCAGTAAATTATCATAATTTTACGCAAATTTTACAAAGTGAGTTAAAACATAGTGCTCTTTAATGGCGTAGTAAAAAAATTATATGATCACAGTCAGAAGATCTCAGAGACAGAGAATAGATATGCCCGTTGATTTTCAATGAGTGAAGTCAATAAGTTATTACTATGTAACCAAAGGACTCCTCGAATTATCTATCAAGGACTTAAGATGACTCATAAAATATGATAACATCGGATGATTTATTTTTTTAATGAAATAAGAAAGATTGTAATTAAAATGCAAGAAAAAAGGAGTAAAATACATAATATAGGTAAAGCAACATTGATCATTGACTGACTTTGCCTTCGCACTTTCTTCTCTAAATCTTTAATGGAGTTGTCATTAATTAACGTTTTCCTCAATATGTAATCTGCACGCACACAAATGGAGGGGAATAGGCAGAGGGACACCCGATCGAGCACTCATCGTTTGAGGTTTAAGCCATCTGTTCAATCATTTCAGTTTCACGTGCAGTGTGCATCATTGCCGATCATCGCAGTTGACTCTCTCACTATACCATTCCCTTTCCGGTTTTGGCTCTATGAACGGAAAAATCCCTTTCATAGGTGCTCAGATTGATTTTGAAGAGCAAATTGGAGCAACATACCATTTATAAACACATTTTTATCGTTTTCGGCGATTATAAACTCTTATCCGATCACAAATATAACGTTATCTCGCCGATTCGCTCAACACGGCAACCGAGGCTAATGCGTCGGCGATGCTGCCTGATGACTTCCCCACGTGGCGCGGCAGGGTTTGTCAGGGCAGCATATCATGTGGACACTTGTCCAGGATTTCCGTAATATTACAAAAAATGAGTTTCGATCATTAATCATTCTGATGGAGCCTTAATAAAGACAATAAAACCCACTAACGATCAACCCTTCCCTCGCGGGATAGGAAAATCGACGACTGCCGCAGGGGAAAAGAAAATCGGTTAAAGTAAAGATATTGGCACAGTTGATAAAAAAGCAGCCTATCAGTAAACACGACCGATATAGTTTGGGGAAGGGAAACATGAGACAGAAGAATCCATGATCCCTGCCTTTGTTTCATGAGATCGTGAAAAAAGTCTTTACAATATTTTAGCCAAATCAGTGTATTTCATCTGAGCTATTACTTTGGACAGACTCAAATCAAAGACAATAAGGCGTAGTAGTTAACTATTCAATGCAGAGAAGGGACTCGTAGGAAAAGAAGTTGGGAAGCAAAAATATGATTTGAGGAGTATGAAACCCAAGGTATAGTGGTAGACAATGTGTCGGAAGACTTACCCATATAATACTAGTAAGAGGCCAAATGCTAAGAGGTGCTGATATATTTTTGTCGAGGGGTACGAAACTCTGAGAAATGGTGTACGCTTGTTGAGAAATGGTCGCAAAATGCACAGAAATGGACAGAAATGGCTAGAAATGGACATAATTGGGTAGAAATGGCTAGAAATTGGTAGAAATGGATAGAAATGGTCGGAAATGGACATAAATGGATGGAAATGGTTAAAATTGGATCGAAATGGAAATGCAGTGTACCATTGTTTTTGAAGTTGCGAACCCCTCGATTTTTGTCAAAGCGTACAAAGAAAACAGCCTTGAAATGGTTTGGGGGAAAAGAAGCGGTATTTGAAAAACGAGATGAGGAAATGAATGAAAGAAATCGAAGCTGACCCCGTGGGCATGGCGCGGCGCAAGAATGAGAAAATGAAGGGGAGACACAATGCTGGGGCATCACCGCAAAATACTGAGCGTAAAAATGGGCTTGGCCACTTGAAACGTTAAATGCAAGACGACTCGTACCGATTTGGTAAGGGATGGACCATAAATCACAGCATCCTGTTCCTTACTGGTCCATGAGTAAGCCTCGACGGTCACTAGTCGTGCGGTCCGCATGCCTAATCTCCCAGTCCACCGCTTCAATTGCTCATTTGTGTGGCTTCCATATTTGCCCAAAACCTAAATTACATTTTAATGGTAAAATAAAAACTCGCTCAGGGCATAAACCTTTCATTTTTGGATTTCCCAGATATCAAAGAGGGGGGGAAGAGGAGTAGGGCTTTGAAACGATCCGTAAAAAACGAGAAAACGACCATTTGCGAATGAATGAAATTTTTTCACCTCTCGGGAGCTTGTTCTAAAACTTTCGGAAAGGAATTGAAGGCAATTAGATACGAATTGCTCCCTTAAGGGTGCTAGTGTTACCGTACTGAGGCGCTCAATTCTCCCATTTCAAAATTGCTGCCACTCAGAACATTTTTAGAAGAAGTCAAAGAAATGGCTGACAGATTTGGATTGGCATTGTAACAATGCAATCATTAAACCCATTAACTTGCGCCAATGAGACATGAGAGATTTTTCCAGCAAGGTAGACATTCTTTAAGATGAAGAATAATCTTTATTTACAAAGAGGCAATAATTAGTTCGTAAAGCATTGCCAACGTTCATATTTGTATTAAGCCTTGACTTAAGATAAAACCCTTTATCCCCCCACCACCACTCGCATCCCTATATCTGAATTTCACCTACTTCTCGTAGCCCTTCCAGTTTTCATGGTCTAATACGGTTGTATTTATCGACTATAAGAATAAAACCGTTCATCTGTTTGATTGCCTTAGGGAAAAATATCAGCTCTAATGAATCTATATGAGATTTCAAATAAAGGAAATGGCCCAGAAAAAAGTCAGAAAAATACTCTTTCAGTTCACTGTTTATAATAATTTACTCAAAATCCTTGAGAAATTATCACTTATTGTACATCTCAAATGAAACTCATGAATGTTAAAAGCTTAGTGAGACCATTTTGTTAACGCTTTCACTATGAATTGTTCATTTGGTGACAAAATAAATTTTCATGTACGAATTTTCCAGATTTCTCATATGTAAATATTGTGGTTTCTGAATCTCCATTCGCAAGTCCCTCCACGCCACCTTACGTACGACCTTTAAAAACCACTCTATCGCGGCTTGATTGACCAACTTCATATCTATGACGTATTAAAATGTCATCATTTTTTTCTGCGTGTACTTGAAACCACATATCGAGTACTCCGTGAGCATTTTAGTCCCTCTACAGGACGCTTTAACTCGCAAAATAAAATGTGTGTACAAAGAAAGCGTATGCTTTGCTAAAGACTGCTTTCAGCAAACTGCACCGCCAATAGAGAGATTAGTTAGGTGGATGCAAAAGGCAATCACCTTAGCTTTTGCTGATGCTGTGCCATCTTCCTTTTCGGAAATATCTACGGCCATTTTTCCGTCAACAATTTTCGCGCAACAAAATCAATAATAAGTTAAAATGTCACGACAGCTGTTTTAACCGCCTCCTGTGATCGATTGGTTAATTTAAACATGTTTGGTAGACATCCATCAGAACAAGTTCAATGCTCGTGAGACACCCTCTGGAATGCTCCAATCACATTGGATTGCGGCCTCGATATCTAAACACTGGCTAGAATACAAGGTGTTGCGCTGGCTCGTTAATCGTGTGAATCGGGCTTTAGAGTCCACAGCCTCGTCCAAGGTGATAATACTTGGACAATTCAGATCATTTGAGCTTCAGAGCAACATAAAGGGCGTTATTATAACTGCGCACTACATCTCAAAAAGCCGAATAAGGCGGCAAGAGAGATGTGGTGCATGGAACGTATGATATGATCGGTACATGGATTTGTCAATCCGCTGTACCAAAAGAGACAAAAACAAGTACATATCGAGATAACTCAGGCACTCTATTGATACGTATGCGTATATTTTCAATTGCGCACTGTCCACTTTCCTTTTTCCTATTCTCGCCCTCTCTCACGTCTGCTGTTCTTGCACGCCCTGCCACCCACCTGTTAGTGATGCCCCAAGTGGCCAACTAAATTCTGCTCAGAGTTGTTTCAAGCCTTAATTCTAAAATGAACAAAAGGTCCACACCCAAAAAAAAGATTCCAAACCGCGACTTTCACATTTCTTTGGCGGAGAAATTTTGCCAAAACCACCGGAGCATTGACAAAGTTCCTCGCCATGACATATCAAGATGTCAGTATTGGTAATAGTGACTAGTTGAGAGCATTTTTCAATATTTTTTATGCAAGTCGAATAAAAATTCTTGGGCAACACTTCATCTTAGGGCTATGGAAATGTTACAAGAATTTTATATATACTTATTTTCCTTAATTATAGAATATAATAACAAGAATCCTATGCGTGGAATAATAAATGTGCACGAAATCGCGTTGAAATATTCATTTTTTTAGTCTGACTTGGTTTGACATTTTTATTGTTTAAGCAACAAAAATAATAATAAGTAATAATGTATTATCTTGCGCGTAGAAGAAAATACGCACATATGCCATCGAGTTACTACGAAGAATATCTCATTTCCAGGAGTGCATGTTAAAATAGCATCAAATCGCGAATAAAAACCTAATCGGTAAGATGTTTATAACTCACTTTAATCCATAAATATCAAAAAAACGAGAACACTTAAGGCCTTATTACACGTAACTCCGTATATAAATTAAAACCCTCCGGCCACATTAAAAAAACATTTTCGCGCACTTCGAGTGTCTTACTGTCCTGGGGCCATAAATTTCGCATCTTTCTACGACGAATAACGCGACCTTGACGGGAGGGTTGGGAGGGGGGGAGGGCAAAAGGGTGTCGCACCGTCTCGTGACCCGATTGTCGGCGCTATGTGCACATTATGTATATACGTGTATATACACATATCTGTGCCGATGACACGTGGGCCTTCCCGAAAATTGGGCCATGGGTTTGTCATGCGCGAATGTCACATGAGAAGGGGAAGGGGAGGGGAAGGGATGTCCTCTGGACTCCGTCTGCGACCTCTCCCGGAAAACGTCACTCCTCATAATCCGTCCAACCGTCCAACACATACACAAGTACGAAATTGCAAATCCACACAGTAACGCACACACGCAGAAGGCGATGAATGGAGCGACCGACACCCACGGCCACCATCCTCGCACCTATCCACTGCCCCTCTCCGCCCCTGTCTAGGGCCTGCCCGGGGCCAATGGAGGCCCGGCAGTGGCATGTTCCACTCCCATTTCGATGGTCAAAGGCTGGAGACCAAGCGACGCAAAATTGTTTCCTGTCTGTGGAAAAGAAAATATTACATATTTATATACCTACTCAACGTTACATACTTAGGAAACGAATATTAACAATATACACCAGGGTTGAAATTCGCCATGAAAAAATCATTTGACTTGACCGGGATTTGAACCCAAATCTCCCAATTGACGGTCAGGTGTGTACTTGTGTAACTGGCAAACACACCTGATCGGTAATTGGGAGATCCGGATTCGAATACCGGTCAAGTCAAATGATTTTTTCATGACGAACTTCAACTCTGGTGTAGTATATGCACCCGTGCGAGTGACTTCGTACCACATCATTTGTTAAACGCAATGATTGAAAATGACCAATATATTTTTATGCAATCAAAATCGTCCCCAGGCTCACCCTTTGGCCGAGTCCGAAGGGCGAAAGAGAATTTCACCGAATCGGTCGGAGTACTGCGATGTGGATGTCAACGAGAAACCACCGCAGTTGCCTCGTTGTATTTTCCAGCCCTTCATTCATATTTTCCTTCCGATGAAGTATTTAGGAGGTGTACAGTTTTCCCTTCAATTGGAACTCCGATTGACGGGAACTACTAATTGGGGAAAACATCCGATCAATCATTCTCGAAGAAACCCTTCAAAAATATTTGAAACCATCACGATATCAAATGGCTAGCGCAGACTGCTGACTGTTATAACGCAAATCTTCATGCTAAGTGTTTTATGGATATTGTAATAAATTACTACGTTAGAAGTCAGTTAAATTTAATCAGTAAAAAAGGAATACTAATATAATTTCTATGGAATAAATTTTTCATAACCTTGGAGCTACAGTGCGGAATGATGAAACAATGATTAATGAATGCATCATCATCATCATCATTGGTCGTTCACTCCTAGTATTGGTAGGCTGCAGCCCTCCACCCTTTTCCATTTTTCATTCAAAATCCGTATCCGTTCACTCGCACGGGTGCATATACACCATTTTTCATTCAAAATCCGTAGCTCTTCTTATGTACTTTCAACTTTATTAGGTCCATGAATTTATTCCTGGGGAATTTTCCATCTATTTTACCTTCAATCATACTCTTCACAAACCCATAGAGCCACAGAGTGAGTTCAATCCACCTGGTTCTTCTTTTCTGAATGGTGTCCCATATAATCATCTCGTCTTCTACTCTTCCGTAAACTTCATCATTTCTTATTTTGTCGGACCACTTTATCTTCAGTATCCTCCTCCAACCCCAGGATTTCGAAGGCTTCGAGTCTGTTCTGATCAGTCTTTCCAATGGTCCACGTTTCCGATCCATAGAACTCCACGCTCCAAACGAATGATTTCATATTCTGTTACCCAGTTTGTAATCCCATCAGACCCAGTATAATTTTCCCATGAACGCCTTCTTGGCTTGGGCTATTCTCCGCTTGATGTCCGTTGTACTTCTTCCGTCCCACGTGATGGTACTTTAAAGATAGATGAAGGAATTCACTTGCCCTAATGTCTCTCCTCTCAGTGTGAATTCTATATTCAGTGCCTCCCTTCCATGTTCAAAGATTTCAGTCTTCGTCTAATTTATTTTCATGTTGTATTACTGAGGGACTTGGTCCATCGCGTTTTGTGACCTTTGAAGGTTATCGAAATTTTCAGCTATGACTACGATATAGACTATGTAGCGGAGCATATTTATTTCTTCTAGTCATTTATCTTTATTCCGCTCAGTCCGATTTATTTTGTTTTTCTAATGATCTCATCCGAGTAGTGAATGAAATGGGTAACATTTTACTTAGGAAGCTCTGTAAGCTTAGGCATGATAAAAGATGCGTAATCACAAACACTGCCAATGCAGATTAACCCAGAGGTAGACTTTTAGCTATAGACAAAACCATAGCCAAAATTAGCAGATGTGCTCCATGCTCTCAGAGCTGATGTTTGCAATATTTCTCTATTTTCAATAGTCGGGTAAATTGGAAGCAAACAGTGTCCTAAAACGATCACGCCTATATTTAACAGGGATTAGATCCATGAGCTTCATACTAACAAACGGACGTTCTGCGAAAAAGCCGCGATTTGACCATGATGCACGTTAGAATTAGCACATTACATTCAATTTGGAGCTCATTCAAACGCAAGGACGCCCACCAGGCAATGACATAATGACGTAATGTAATTGGAGGTGACACGAGATACTCTGGTGGAAGAATTGGCCGACTAGCATCATCGCAACATTTTTTTATATCGCCGCATTTCGGGCGTTTCGTCCAATCACCGTCGTCCATTTGAATTCCTTCGCACGTCCAATGGCGAGTCGGCAGTTCATTTTGAAGTGTCCTCTTTCGGTGAAAATTGGCCCAACGATTCGCTGCTGTCCAGAGTGGCATTGATGCCGACTCGAACGGTGGATGTAATTAGATTTCAGGCTCTGCGGCGACAACCGGGGTCACCCCGCACCGTAAACGCAATTCAATAAACGCCACTTGCCTCGAGCGTCCAAGCACCAACTAAGGATTTTGTAACGAGCCACCTTCGATTTTTTTTCCTCCCGCGAGAGTTTGGTTCTCGTCGCTCACGTTGGATCTGATTACCAAAATCCTAAGTTTCTTCCGTAAAACCTAGGCCATGTTAAAGGATGTGATAGTAGTTATCAAAGTATATTACGGCTCTAAAGTTTATGCAAGCCTTTCGAGAACTGTAAAATACGATGTTTTTAATTTTCCCAGGAGGGAATCATATTCCTCTAGGATCAAACTTCTTATCCTTAATAGTAAAAGGATTTTCAAAAACAATTTATTCTTACACTTTGCTATTACATTACGACCGGAAGTAGTCCCTTACTAAACTTAAAACTTTGATCACACAAAATAATACTAACAGAAGTTAATACCATATGATTACCGAATGGCACACAGAAAATGATGAAAATATTTCCTCATTGAAGTCAGCGATAGTTATTTCTACATATGTATAAAACTAGAAGATTGACTGACTGACTCATTCATCGGTGCAAAACCACGAGGATTTCTAACCAAGCTGGGAGGTTGAGATTTTCAGGGGAGAATCATCATTTTAATTTGATTCAGAAAAATATCGTAAACCCCGATATTTTGTCTTTGTTTCGACCACAGCTAGGATTTTGTTTTATAATTGGTTTAAATGGGGAAACGGAAAACGATAAATCTTCGCTTGGAACAATTTTCTTTCATTCATCAGAATATGAAATAATTAAGTTAAGAGATTGAATCCTGCACCAATATCAGAAAAAACCTTTGAACATTTGATTTATGCCATCATTTTCTCTCTACCTATCTATTAACTGAATATTTTAAACTTAATTCGGAAAATTAATGCAGAGTTAGAGAGAGGTCATTATCACCTTTGCTGGCTTCACATACGCTATGCTGGCTAAATAGGTTACGTTAAATTGAATTTAACTTTCGCGGCGCGAACTTTAACGGCTTTGAAGGTCACTATACCTTAGTCTTTCACTATTAAGAATGTATTACAAAATTCTTATGTAGTTTTTAACAAGTTTGTAGACCTTTCACAAAGTAAAGAGACGGAAAATAATTACAAAAAGAAGTTACGAAAAAGAATTCTGGGTTGCATTTT
Organism: Ceriagrion tenellum; assembly: GCA_963169105.1. Classification (NCBI taxonomy): domain Eukaryota; kingdom Metazoa; phylum Arthropoda; class Insecta; order Odonata; family Coenagrionidae; genus Ceriagrion; species Ceriagrion tenellum. The sequence goes on along the minus strand of OY720642.1, from coordinate 129,210,055 downwards.
GTTATAATATACCACAATTTTGAAATTCATTTAGCATCCCTAATGGTATTTCAGTAATAAAAAGAGACCTAGGGCAAGGAAACGCTATTGTAAACTCTGTGATATTCTTAATTCTCTCATTTGACAATAGTTTTAGCGAAGGAAATTGTTAGATAAAGATGGTCGAGACTATTATGTTATAATCGTGACTATTGAATACTTAGTACAAAATATGATAGTTTTTCAAAACTGATCTCAGTAATGTTCAATGATTATTTTGATAAAAGAGCTGATTTCGTCTTTGCAACTTTATAGTCGTGGATCCAATTAGTACAAGGTATGCCATTAAGTTCAATTTCAATACTGTTCTTTGATGTCATCAACAACTGAATGAAACGTAAAAACTATTGCGTTTGGTTTGGGTGTTATTCATTCAATCTATCTAGCTAACCAATTAAAAATATATTCTCGGTCACAATTAATTGCATTTTTATATTAGTAGAAATAACTCAAAAATAAAGGTACGTTGAACATAAACACCTATCTCATGAATTAAATAATCCAAGGTTACAATTACACCATTGTTCTCCTTGCTTGCCAATAGAAGACACCTTGAAGAAATTTCATTGAGTTAAAAAGCATATTGCTTTACATTTTAATAATTTGCAATTCATTATCACACATAAAATCACTATCGCTTGCAAACCGCAAGTGCCCATTTACTATCGGGAAAAACGAAATATCCCCGAGTGGAAGAATTTTTTCTCCCTGAAGGAAATATGAAAAAAAGTAACTACAACGATGGTACTTATGCGAAATGACGCCTAAGTGACCAGTGTTATTTTTTTAGCAACCAATTTCAAAGTATTTGTTCGTGTATAGCGATATTTTGAGTATAAACGCTAGGTAACAGCCCTTCCTCCTCCTATCAAAGCCTAAAACTCTGGTAAAGACCACCATTTTCTTTGAACTTAAACATGTAGACAAACACAAATATATTCCAAACAGCCAAATTTTAGACTTTTCTAGAAATATAATAGAATAGTTCATTTATTATTTTATTATTATTTCATTAACATCAAACTATCTTCAATGAGAACAGCACAAGTAATATCTATACAAGAAATACGGTCGATATCCTTCAACGATGTTAGGATATTGTTGCTAACGTGTACACCGGTTGCTGTTCGTATGTAAAGGCCGCTTTACACGATACAATTTATTGTACAAACGATTGTGCCATACAATGTACAAGAAACTGAATGGAAATAGAGCAGGTTCTATTTTCCGTTAAGTCATTCAGACAATCATACAATTTTCCGCTTTACACGGTACAATTTTCCTGATGAAAGAGTTCATACATTCGTTTGTACAATAGAATGTACCGTGTAAAGCGGCCTTGAGAGCGACTGCCGCCTTTTACTTGTCATACTTATTTTACATTTCGCCTTTTTTACCGCCTTTTCATTTATATATTCCATTATATTCACCAAAACGGGTTTAGGAAATAAATTCTTTTACAATTTTCTTCAAAATTCCGTGCATTGCGCAGTAGCCTCACCTATGCTTATTTATTATTTCATTAGAAACGGAACCCATTGTCATCAAACACGCCATCGTATAAGCATCGTTATATTGCGCTAACCATTGCGTTGAGCATTCATCGTCTTATTTTCTGAGTATTTTCCTTTCATTTTCCTTAGAAATTTGATGAAATATAAATTAAATATAAATTCTTTCTCGAAAAAACCTCTTGTTAAGAATTGAATTGTGATTATGAAAAGTTTCTGAGTACTAGAATGCAATGTAATGTCGCGGTGTTAAAGAGAAGATCGCTAACATACAGATGATGATAGCGGAGCGAGGTACGCCTTGTAACGTAATTTACCCGTATATAAGGAGGCCGTGCGGACCCGTGACGCAAATTCACTTTTTGTGGCGATCAATATCCTAGGATACGAGTAAATGACGTCAGGAACCGTTTGAGGTCGACCATAGCTCTTCACTCAGCATAGGTAGGCATAGATCAGAGATTTTTCGCCATGTTTCCTACATTTGCTTTAATGACACCCCATCTCCCTTTTTGTCTTCAATTTCTTTGCGGAGTTGCAGAATATCCAGAAAAATCTTCTCGATGGGCGTGTAATGACGACATTTACGTGAGGTCAATGCCATTTTTCATTTGAAATTACCGCTTCGCGGTGACGACAGTTGCCAAGTAAACAAATGTAATAGAGTGTGTGATTGGTTGATCCAACAAGCATTTGCTGAGGCACAAGTTTCATTAAGCTCGCCTTATTGCACATAAGATGATCTTAATCAATAGGATTTAACTTTTTCCCGGCGAATGACAGCAATAAATTCTTCTCTGGTTTCCGTCCGGGTGAGATGCTCCGTCGGCAGTGGAGCAGATGGAGCATCTCACCCGGACGGAAACCCGAGAAGAATTTATTGTTGATCTTAATTAAGTTCACCTTCATGAAGACGGTCTTATTCGGTGACTATGACACCAGAATGAAAATAATATGGCCTTGACTAATAAAACAGTCTTCATCAAGATGGTCTCAAGTTATGACTTGAGACCTGACTATGAATCCGGGCCCAAGAGTTATCAATAATCAGCGATGAACAATGCGAATAACGTCCAGGGCGGAATTCCAACACGTTCGTGTGTTTTGGAAATCATGTACAGGGTGCGGCAGCATAATTTGCGTAAGAAAAGTACGCCTCTACGGCAAACGCACTCTGTCGTCGTCCACCGCATTCTCGGTACCAAAGTGAGAGGGAGAAACAGCTTCCCGACCCAACCGTTCGAAGGAGACCATCCGCACCCTCTAACGGTCAAACTTAGTCTCCGAGCGCCGAATTCAAATCAACACGTTATGCTGCCACACCCTGTGGTTAAAGCTGTCGATCCAGGGAAAAACTCATGCAAACAGCCTATTTTCAGTCACTCTAACTGCAATGGCCAAATAATACGATGTTCTTAATTCGGTGTTCGGACAAATCATGGCGGAAGTCGGAAGATAAATAAATCATGACGTAAGAGAGTTAGAGACTCCGCGAATGAGTGTGTTGTCGTCTCAAAGGGAAGAATCCGCGGCCGAATGGGGGGGAGGGGAGGAGGAGGTGGGTGAATGAGTGAGTGGAGAGAGAGAGAGGAAAGGGAGTCGAATGGAAAGTGCTGCTTCGGGCAACTCGATGGAAATTCACCGAAACTCTTTTGCGAGGCGCGTAGAGGATTGGCCGAGATGATGCTGAAGGACATTTGTCACAACTTCCCACTTTTTCCCCTTCCCACACCTTCCCCCCCCCCCTCCCCCCCCACCGCTATTCCACGCAAACCCTAACCCCCCTTCATTACCTCCCCCCTCTCCCTCCCAAAAGGAAGTGATGTCCCACCTGAAAGTCCCATGTTTGTCACCCACCCACCGCCAAAAAATAACTGCATAAAAATGAATTTTTACAATTTTACTGATAATCTAAAAAAATAACTGCGTAAAAATGAATTTTTTTACAATTTTAGTGATAATGTCAAAAAATAACTGCATAAAAATGAATATTTACAATTGTGTAGTGATAATGTAAAAAAATAACTGCATAAAAATGATTTTTTAAGCGGTTATTTTTCGTACATTATCAGGGCATGTCATGAAATATGCTTCGCACACCATGCTTATGCACCAATAATAATAATGATATGGTTCATTTTCGTTGGCGGCTGGGGAGACTTAAAACTTTGTCGAAAAATGACGATGAGCATCTATCGCATTCAATTAGAATTATTGTTATATTTTTACGCACCACCATTTAATACCCGGAAAAATATGTCAGTAGTAAGCAGTGCGCTCAGATGGGACTGTTAGCCAAGGACGCTTGGCGACTTCATGAAGGAACAGATTTGCGTGATTTCCGTGAGTACACGTTCTCATTAGTGATATCTTAAGATAAAAGTGAAAATAAAAACTGCAGCACACCGCATCACGTCTCCGCGTCCCATTGGCCGTTGGCTGCACCCGGACACGTGGAAACCGTGTCCGGGAACAGACAACTTGTGGTCAGTGACGCCTCTTCAGCAGGCACTGCACGCCGGCAGCCGGGATTCGAGTCTGTGTGGCGGCACATGGCTTACCCGTTAGGTCCTTCGCCGTATCTTGGCATTTCTCTTTTATATTTTTTATGTTGTATTCTAGGCGAATTAGATCCAAAAATCGCTTTATGCAACGGACCAAGTACTTTAAGGATATATAGCGTGAGAATATGTATGAAGAAGAACAAAATCTTTGTAAGCGCAAGCGAGAAGCTGAGTATAGAAGTCTTTCTAAGAGGAGAGAGATTCCTTCCCCTATGTCGAAAGTACCATCACGTGAGACGGAAGAGGTACAAAAGACGTTAAGTGAAGAGTAGCCCAATCTAAGATAGCGTAAATGGCAAAATGACATCTGCTGTACCCATGAGATGATAGGATGACAAACAAGAAAACAGTATGTGAAATAAGTTGTGAGGAGCGAGGCACTTTGTGGATCGGAGGCATGGACCACTTCTATTAAATCAAGCTGCAAAAGGCTAGAAACCTTTGAAACCTAGTGCTGGAGAAGGATGAATATCAAGCAGATGGATGAAATAAAAAATAGACAATTATACAGAAGAGTAGAAGAGGAATGGAAGATCATGGGGTCAGTTTATTCGGGTTTTTCCCGCGGTGATTCATATTAACGGACAACAGTTTCTCTAACGTTACAGCTGACGTCGTCAGGTTCAGGACCTGAGGTCTGACCTCGCCGTCAGGTTTCGTGACTGACGTCGTCAGGTTCAGGACCAGGTTCAGGACCTGACGACGCTATCTGTAACGTTAGCGAAACTGTTGTCCGTTAACATGAATCAACGCGGGAAAAACCCGAATGAACTGACCTCAATAAGTCATCGGGGAAGCCTTCGTACCGATGGAAGATCATATGCCGAAAGAAGGTCCAAATGTATTGGGTGCATCCTAGGACACGATATGTTCGCGAGGAATGTAGTGGACGGAAAAATAGAGGGATAAGTCCAGAGAGGAAGTCCAAATGATTAATCTACAAACCGAATGAAGAGGAAATTACATAAAAAGAGCAATCGGAGAGTAAGGTAAGTAGGAATTATTGTATTTGATAAGGAAGGATATTCCTTTTTCTTCCTATTCATTGCATTACACGATGAAGTGCTGCAGTCAACCGAACTTGAAATTGAAAGACTAATGAACGAAATCAAAGAAGTGTGATCGGCCCTCTTTTATTCATTATTTATATTAATGACCTAAGTTCTCGAATTAGTAGTAAACTAAGATTATTTGCAGACGATACAGTAATCTTTCGTGAAATAAGCGAAGACACAGACTTTTAAGTTCTGTTATCTGACCTTAACAACGTTCATTCGTGTTGCCAGGAGTGGGGTTTAGAACTAAATATCAGAAAATGCACCACAGTTCACTTCATGCGAAAGTCATTTCAAAAAAGCCATACATACACCGTGGGTGGAGTAAACAAAATCTTCAAATGCAGTAAAATATCTTTGAATTACCATAACTTCAGATATATTGTGGGGAACACACATACAAAACATATGCGGCACATCATTAAAGAAACTAGGTTTTGATTAGCGTATAATAGCAAGGTCCGCGGATAAAAAAGTGAAAGAGAGATGCTACTTTGCTCTGGTTAGGCCAAACCTCGAATACCCTGGTCATAAAGATTTAACCAAAATAGTTAATAAAATACAAAGGAAAGCAGCGCGCTTCGTTAAAAGCTGCTATGAGCGTACATATAGTTTTACACAACTGTTAGAGGGATTAAGGTGGGAGCCCCTAGGCTCGGCTAGGGAGAGCTCGGTGGGAGCCCCTAGGCTAGGGAGGCTCGAAGGCTGTACGCTAGGCTTAGCTTGCTTGATAAATTCAGAACTGCTGTGTTTCAGAGAGACACAGAGAATATTATCATGAAGCCTCACTACATTTCTAGGTCATACAGATGCGATAAAATAAGACGAACAGATAGGTACAAGAACTCTTTCTTTCCGCACACAATAAGTGACCACAATAGAAACTGAGCTGATCCTACAAATACACTCTCATAGTACATGCCACCATTTCACCTCCACAACTTTTACATCTTTACACGGCTGGTGACCTACCACCCCCTGCCACACGCTCGCGTGGTAGTATGTAGATGTAGATGTAGAAATCTAATTTCAATTTCTTCAACGATTCGATTTCAAGTTTGAATCTTCCCCTTAAGTATGACTCGTGAAATTGAGGTCAAAGAGGGGACGAGGAGAAACCCGGCGACCGGCATTCAAGTTTTCGCCGAGGGGATCGATGTTGTTACGTAAGAGGGCATAAAAATCTTTCGTGACAAAGGGCCAGCTGCGTTGGTTCCATAAAAATTAGCATATTCCACTTCTTCTGCGCTCGTCTTCTTAATCACCCCCCTTCCCCGCCCCCCTCATTGCTGCCGCTCTAACTGTCTGGGCCAGTGGCGAGACTCGGCGTCGCATTGGCAGAAGGCCCTCCGCTTCACGACCTACTCCAGCATCTCCGACACACGCCCAATTCAATCTAATCCGGCCTCTCTCTCATTCACGCCCCCACCCCTCTTTCACTCAACCCCCCAAGGGTCAAATTGCGCTCATATTTGTCAACTATTGTCCTTCCACTCATCAATTATTGCTCCCCCATATGGTCCATCTCGGCTCCATCTAGTATTTTAACTCTTAAGAGTGTTACTAATTTTTTCTGCAAGATAGTAAAATGCTGAGTGCCCCATTTTCACAACACAGCAACTGATACCATTATGTCTACAGCCTCCTTACCTGATCTTCCGAAATTAATGCTCAAAACTGACCTTAAGAAGCTCATTCATAGCATTCTCAACTCAACTACAGACTGCCCTGAACTGATCTCCAGCATCAGTTTTCGAATCCCATCTAGACCCACCCGCACGCGCTCTCTACTCCACCTGCCCATTCCCAGATCATCCTTGACCAAACGCTCCCTCCACTTCCGCCTCTCCTCCCTCATAAATTCTCTTCCTATCAACATTGATCCGTTTTCGGTTTCATCCAACACTTTTACACAACGCGCTCTTTCTTATTTCGCTAGCAATACTTGATAGCTTCTCTCCGCTGGTACCTTAAAAAAATGTTAATAAATTGCTATTGATCTTAGTTTTGTTTGAATTGTATGTGTCTATCTTCTGTGTTTGTTATATTGGGCCACTGTAAATTGGCAAGTATGCTGTATGTGGACAAATTAAATAAATAAATAAATAAATCTTTGGGGGGGCCGAGTAGCGATGGCCTCCCATCCCGAGGACCAAGGTTCGACGCCAGACAGGGATTATGGGTCCCTTGATGGCTTTAGTTGAGGTGGTTGAAGCTGTAACCACGAGTCAACGAGTGAACATTTCGGTAACTTTTCAAGTGCGTAAAATATTCTAAGACTACATTACGTTGAAAGGGCATTTAAAAAACAATTCACGACAATTGACAAAATATATGTAGCTCTAAAATATACTTGTTCATACTTCAAACTAAATTCAAATTAGGAACTATATTTTTTAAACAATTCATTGAATTTTTTTAGTCCAACCTTAGTACATAATTCCTTATGCTTAAGTCCAGGTGCAACTTAAGTAAACGAATCTGATTCTATGAATGCACATAATGAAAGCAAATATCTTCATTCATTAATTTTTCTTTAACAAAATGATAACGAATAGCAATATGCTTAGTGTGGTCAGAGGCAATATTGTTTATAGCAATACAAATAGCACCTTGATTGTCACAGTTTATTACACAGGTGTTCTTAATAAATCTTTCTAGACCTGACTCCTTAAGAAAACCTTTTAACCAGATAACTTCTTTAACCACCTCACTAATTGATATGTACTCAGCTTCCACCGAAGATAGTGCTACAGTTCTCTCTTTTATACTCTGCCAAATTATGCCAGCACCTGCTATGATAACAGTTCAGTAACAGTATGATACAGTATGATAACAACCACTGATCGATCTTATGATTTCTCACTACCATAGTCTGCATCACAGAATACCTTAGCAGGTTCACCTGTCTTGTGATTACTCAGCTTCATCTCTGCAGTAGCTTTGAGATAACTCAAAATGTGCTTAACATTATTCCAATTTTTCCTACTTAGACAGCTAAAACACTTACTTTGCTTTCCAACTGCAAAATCTGCTAGATCTGGCCAAGTGCCAGTCGGCAAATATAATAAACAGCCTATGGCTCGCCTATATATGTGTTCATCGAAACTCTCAATATCCTTAGTTGAACTATTTTCACATTTTACTTGTAATGGAGTAATGGACCCTTTAGACTCATCCATACTGACGTCCCTTAAACTCTTCTTACAATATTGATATTGATCAATTGACAGTTCACTTGTATTCCTACGAGTTACTTGTAGTGACAGTGTATTAGATGCCCAACCAAGGTCCCTAATTTCTAACATTCTTATCAAATCTCCAGCTAATTCACTTACTTCTGCTTTTGGTTCTATCACTGTTAGGTCATAAACATACAAACCGACAATTAAACTTCCTTTTCGATACACACAAGGATCACTTGAACATTGTTTCAAATCTAATTTCTTATGACATAGGTAAGCATGAGAATTCCAATCCTTCCCAGATTGATGAAGACCATCAAAGCTTTTAATCAGCTTACAAACAAAATTACTTCCTTTTTCAACAAAACCCTTGGGTTGTTCCATGTAAACACGCTCATTAAGTTTACTATGCAAATAAGCATTAGCAACACCTAAATTCTTTATTTCCCATTCATTTTCCACTGCCAGAGCCATCAACAAACGCAGAATTTTCCCTTTAATGACTGGACTATATGTATCTCCATAATCAATTCCTCTCATCTGGCCAAAACCTTGCACAACTAATCTTGCTTTATACCTTTCAACTTCCTCTGCTTGATTAAACTTTGTCTTGAATACCTACTTGCTACCAATTACATTCATGTTTTCAGATCTCGGTACAATATCCCAGGTGTTGTTTTCCTTAATTTTTGTCATTTATTGTCACATAGCCTCCTTCCACTTATTTCAATGTCTTCCCGATATGGCCTCTTCATATGTCCTTAGTTCCTCAGCTGATGCTGCTAAATTACAGCATGTTCATGTCTCTCTTTTCCATTCCCTCTGATTTCCTTATCACACATGGCAGTTCTTCCTCTCAATCATTTACTCCATTTCTCAGATTATTTTGCACATCTTCCTCCCCTTTTCCAATATTTACTTCTATATCTTCATCCAGTAACTCATACTCTGGTTTCATAGTGTCTTACCATAATTTTGTGGCTTCTTCTTCAACATTGCTACATTCTTCATTGTATAGAATTTAGTATCTTCTTCTTGTTGTACATTAAATTCTTCTAATGTTAACGACCTCTTCTTGAACGGAAAATTATTCTCACAAAAAATAACGTATCAACCAATAAGTATTCTTTTGTTCTTTATGTACCATAAGCAATAACCCTTGACATTGTTTTCATATCCGAGGAATATGCATTCCACACTTCTAGCATTCAGTCTGTATCCAGTTTTTATTACTGCTCATGGTTGACATCCAAACACCGTTAGTCTATTAAAATCATCTTCCAGTAATTTCTCTCCAGTCCAAATCTCCTGGTGGAATCTCATAATTGATGGCACTCGATGGACATAATTCCGTATGAAGCATGCTGTGTACAATGCCTCAGCCCAAAAAATCTTTGGCGAGCCAGATTCTACCAGCATACATCTCACCATATTCATCAAAGTCAAATTCATTCTTTCAGATTTCCCATTTTGTTGAGGAGTTGATGCCACAGTTAACCGATGCTGAATACCAGTATTCTCTAGGTATTTACGAAAAATTATTTCCAGTGTATTCTCCACCATTGTCACTTGTATCGCCTTGGTCTTAGTTTCATGCATTAGTTCATTTTTGTTCTGATATGTCTTAAATTCTTCAAATACTTGATCCTTTCTAAGCAGAACACTTACAGATACATGGTTTGAGAAATCATCGATGAATGAAACGTAATACTTTGAGCCACCATTTGATGCTGGGCTGACTCGACCACCAACATCTGTATGCATTACCTTCAATGGTTTCTTTCTACCTTGCTCCTCTTTGGAAATGACTTTCTCTTTCCTTTTCCTTGAAGAAAAACAACACAATTTTTAACTTCTTTTTCTTCTTTAACCATTATGATACCAGGAATTCTTAACAATACTCCTTTATGACAGTGTCCAAACCTTTGATGCCATAAATGTAGTGAAGCACGAGACACTTTCTTCATTCATGTAGTAGATTCATCAACTACATAGTTATCATTTCCCTTATTTTTATCTTTAGGTATGGTGTTTACAACATGGAGTCTTCCTTTCTTCTAAGCACTGAACAAAACTTCATTTTTGCTTTTGTCTATCACATCTACTCTAGCATTCTCAAAAACTAGCTTTCTATTTCTACTTTCTAGACAGCTCACAGATATCGAATTCTCAATATAACCAGGAGCAAAAAGTACATTATTTATCCTAATATCTCCTCCTATTTATCCTCCTCCTCCTATATATATAAGCGTACAATAAAGTCTTTCATTTATTTTAACTCCATGAATATTCTTTTTTCTGTACTCTACTTACTCCTTTCACAATTTTTTCTTCAAGTCTCTATTTCCCAATCTGGATTTTTATACAGCTGCTGTATTATTCCTCGACCATTTTGATCTACATTAAGGAATTTAAGCGCACGAAACAAAATATTCCAGTCAGCATTATCGAAAGCTTTTTCTACGTATATTAGTGGTATTACTAACAACTTGTTCACTTTAAGGGCCTTCTCGATGATTAGCAGACCTTGTCAGTACTTTAGAGGCGTGAGCTGTGAGGCTGTGTGTTCTGCGCTTTTCACATTTTTAAGCACTTCTCTTCTTTGGAATTGGTATCGAGATAGTCTGCTCAAAATCTTATGGAATGCTGGCATTCAGGTACATTTCGTTAATCAGATGCTAGAGGTATGTTTAAAACTTTTTTCTCATTCCTTCCAGCATTTCAGCAGATATTAGGTCTGGTCCAGGTGATTTCTCTTCTGTTTTAATAATCCTTTGAGAGCGTCATCAGATTCTGCTTTCATTATGGGTGAGAGCCAATTTCTTCCTCAACGACCTGTTGCTCCTCCTCTAGTCTCGTCTTCCGTCTCTCCTTCATATACTTCCTCTGCGTATTCTTCCCATCTAGCCGCTTTTTCTTCTTCCCCTTCCATCATTTCTCCCTTCTTACTTTTTAATTTATTCATAGGTCACTCCCTATAACTACACTGCTTTCGGATATTCAAATAAAAGTTTTTGATATTGACCTTTTTCATTGATTCTTCCACCTCTCTTATCCCTCCTCCGTCCATCTCTGTCTTTCTTTATTTCTCAATTGGTTTTATTTCGAATCCCTCAAGATGGTTCCACATCCACCTTTATCTATGCTTCCTTCACTCTCCCATTTAGTTTAACACTTCCTTCGCGAACCATGACATATAGTACATGGCATTATATTTTCCTTCCTATTGCAGTGTTCTGTTTGTTCCCGAATCTGTCTTTTGAAATTCCTATTTCTTTTGTATTGAGAATTTTCACTCGCTTCAGACCTTAGTTTCTCATACCTCTCATTTCAAATTATCTGTAGTGCTTATCGGTTTTCTTTCATTTTTCCAATGCTCCCCTGGGCTGGGCGTTTTCTCATCTTCCTTTTCCTCAGCTCTAGTCTGCTCTTCATGAATACTCGGATGTGATCCGTGTCAATATCTGTTCCTGGGTAACTTTTTATTCCTTTCACATGGTTACGAAAGCAGTCTATTACCACGGCATAATCAAATTGGTCCTTTCCTTTCCCTCCAGACATCATACATGTACATCTGCTTCTCTTTGGTTGCTCAAGCAGGTTGTTTCTAAAACCAAGTCTCGGATTTTACAGAATTCAATGAGCCTGTTTCCTCTTTCATTTTCAATTCCTAATCCAAAATTCACCACTATGTTGTCAATTCTTCTTCTCTAAAGACAGAATTACAATTTCTACACCTTATGAGGTCTTTTCTGACATCCATTTCATTGTCAACTTCTCTAATACTGTCTTCCAACTTTTGGATGTCGACACTTGTGTCAGTGCTATGTCCCATGGGCTATTTTCAAACTTGACCAAACTTATTCGATCGTCATGCAACCATATACTGGAAGCTCTTAGTCCTAATCGCTTCTTTAGGACAAATCCTACACCCCACATTTTGTTTGAGATCCAGAATATATTATTCTATATTCTCCACTACCAAAATCTCCAGTGCCTGGCCATCAAACTTCACTGAACCCAAGTATATCCATGATTGTCCTCTCTTTTCCTTTTTTATACATTCCTATATTCCTACTGTTTTCGGCGATTAGATATTCCATGTTCCCATTTCCAATGTACCCATTTTCTTAAGTTTCTCCTCTTGTCATCCCCTCCGGAGATCCGAATCGGGGACTCCTTTCCTCCGGATAAATTAACTTGTGAAGACAACAACACGCTGTGTTTATACGAGATATCTTTCTGTTAGGTCGGTTCCTCCTTGTCTTTCCCATTATTTGCCGCTGACCAATGTGGTTCATTTGTCTTTAGGAGCGGTCTTCTCGCTCGTCGGGCAAGAGAGTGCCCTTCCTTCCCCGTCCATCCGCCCTCCGAGGAAGCCGTTGGCACTAGGTGAAAGTTACCTCCTAATATCGGGATGTAATCGGTCCCTGCATTCATTGAGCATTTGCTAAATTAAACTTTGCTCCCTCTCTACCTCGTTGAGGAAAGCGCCAAGATTTTCCCTTCATTTGAGTACAGAATCAAACGGCATTTTATATTTTCTACAGTACTTTTACAGAGGGTGCAATAATAGATTGAAGACGCCACCGCACGTTTTATGGAACACCAATTACAAATATCCTCACCATAAAAAAAATTCACGGTCATTGGCAAACAGCGCTTTCAAGAGAGACTTAGTAACTGTGGTGGAATGGATATTTGATCGATAAAGAACAAGTGAAAAATCATCTGTGACTCACGACTATTTTGATAGTTTTAGGACCAGTGGCATGGGTAAGGCTCTGTAAGGTTCCAAAATTTTTATGCAAATTAAATTTATAAAGAAGAGGTGGTATCTATATGTTAGTACTACAGTTTGGATGGAAATGAATGTTTATGAATGACTTAGGGTTACATGAAATCCCTGGTAGTTTAACAAGATAGTCCTTCTTAGCTCGGTTGTGATAATATAGGCCAGAGTCCACCACGCTATGGCTCGAAGTCGGCTGCTTTGCTTTTTTACCATAAGGCCACTTGGGAAACTTCGGACAAGGTACTGAGGAGCGACACTGGAAATGTTCTAGAAATTTAGCGGTTTTAAAAGTATGGGGATGACTTTTTATATTCAACTATCTCCATTCATCTATCCTCTGGAATGTTCAATTTTAATCATAATAAAAAATAATTAATAACTTGCCAGGCTCAGATTATTGCCTCACTCTCGCCCAAATATCCCCGTTAAAAGTAAGCTTCAAAGCAATAAATACTGTCATTAATGCCTGTGGAAGTGAAAAATAGGAAAATTAAGAAGTTAAAACGTTATGCTCCCTGAATGTACTCAAACGAGTCAATGGCAGAGAAATTATTCACATTGATGAAGACAATAGGCGCTTGACATGTACGGGGAATATTATGTAACGGAAACGAGTTCTGAATAGAGGGATGGATTGGTAAAAAAAATGACCTTTTAGGCTAAAATGTTATTTGAAAACAATGTATGGACTCCCTATGAGTCACAAAGTGAACAAATCTCTGCGGATTAAAGCCCGATAGAAAATCCCTCTGTTGTATACTGCCGTTACCGCCGTTCGAGGAAAATTTAGTATGTACCTCACCCCCCCAGCGATGTATGTACCACCCCTACTGACCGGCCCTATTTCCCATTCCACCGTTCCCACTCCTTCCCGTCATGCCTCTGTCCTCCCTGATCCCTCCTCAGTTTGTTCCCCTTGGCGCGGAGCGCAAATGTTTTTCATAATGGTCATTCCAGCTTCAATGCCAGCTAATAAAATTCCGCTTACCGTTGGCGATTAATGGTCGCTGCTCGGTTTACCAGTGAATTGGGGTTTCAAGGGCTTTCGCGGTCATGATCTCCACCGATGTGCTCCATTTGCCAAGGAGCGGTGACTGATAATCTGCATTCGGTCCTCACGGACAGGGATAATTGATTTCCATTCATTGTCTATTTTCACATCTATGAGCTAATAAAAGCAACATGACTACATTATAGGTATCTATATCATGAAATATGAAATGAAAATCTGTGCTGGATGTTGATACATCCCAATAATAAGGCCTAAGAAAACTTACAAAAGGGTGCATTAGGAGTAGAAAGAATGATTGAGTTATGTTTTTGGCGATTAGTTGCCGATGAAAAGATTTCCAGTTTACCGAATGACTGTCCTTCGTATAGCCTAAAGTATATAAAACATTGAGGATGTTCATGCTCATTCTCAATTTTCTCACATGTTTCAATCCTATATTTTAACCAAACCTTGATACTGAGTGAGTTTGCCATTATACTGATATACTGATACGCCAGTATACAGATATGCCAGTGAGTTTTTAGTGGCTCGTTTACTTTGACTAATAATCATATTTATCCATCTTTATAACAAAGAGAATATACTCCCGAGTTTTCAGATTGTGAATGAAATGGAACGGATGCATTCATGTATTAATTAATCAAGTCAATAGTTGAGGTGTGGTTACAATGGTTATCGGTGATAAGATGATAGCAAATATATTTTGACACGATGAAATCATGTATAAAACACGGGTTTGGCCATAATTATTTCAAATGGTAAATCACAAGAGTTACTTCTTAAAAGCAAAATGAACTGGGCATTTCCATTGGCCACTTAATTTATTCGCCCTATTCGAACTCGAGTTTTTTACAGCAGTTTTATCGAGCCTTCTACGATGGCCGGACGTTGACGGCCACCGTCATGCCACAGAGGCAATTCTTTTTTACTGTCTTCGCAAAGATATTGCAATTGGATGCAGAGAGACAATCCATTTGTTAAAAAAATATAATAAATCCACCAACAATAGGTACTGAAAAAATGATGCCTAAATAAGGTCAAACACTTTTCATCATAAATTTAATAAGTTAGCTGTGCAATCTAGAAATAAAATTTAGCAAATACTGAAAAATTGGATATTCTCCTCGTCCTATTGGATGCCGTTGGTATAGAGTGTGAAAAGCTATCCTTTGACAAGAGTCTTTCATTGTCCGACGACGCCTGCCGTCAACGCCTGGCCATCGTGCTTGGTTCCACTAAATAAAAAGAAATAAACCTCTCGAACGCCACTGTCCGTTTCTGTTTCTGTCATTATTTGGTATTTTTTCGGATCATATAATCTTTGAATAAAAAATATAGAAATTAAAAGCTACATCGCAATGGTTTACTGATCTGTATACCAAGACGGCGCTGAATACCGTCAATCGTTATGCATTCTTCTTTGGCGGAGAGGTCGACGGAAATCTCAGCATGCTATCGTTCCATTCCATCACGCCAGGTAATATTGATCGTAAGGCCGCCCTTATCGAGGTAATTTTTCAATAGTTACGACCCGTGTTCATAATATTCCTCGGGGATTACTAGCATTACTCTCTCTCTCTCTCTCTCTCTCTCTCTCTCTCTCTCTCTCTCTCTCTCTCTCTCTATCGATACATCCGATGCGAGCGTCGTGAGATGAGAAGTTTCGTATGCAGTAGAGTCGAAGTAGGGAGAGGGGGGGAAGGGGTAGGTTGGGCTCCATAAGGGAGAGGAGGATCTTTTGGAAACTCGCCGATGCGGGAATTTAAAGGAGTGCTCGCAACCTCATTTTCCAGAGCATGGCATCCTCGTCCAGCCCGTAGAGCACACTCTTACCTCCAACTACATCCACATATGTATACATCCAGGAAACAGATGTACATACATACATATGGATACATGTATGGTGTGGGCGCTTCTTCTCGGCGGCTCTTCGCCCAGCCCCCTGCTCTCCTATACTCCCCTTCCTCCATTTGAACCGCCCATCCTCCGCCACTAGAGCCGCTGTTCTTGCGCCGTATAAGCGGAATCTCAGGAGTCTCCAGACCTTAAGGGCTATTCGCCTCTCGTGAGGAAAGGGGCGCGAGAGGGGTAGGGCGGGTGGGTGGGTGGGGCCGATGGGAAGGAAGATGGGAAGCATGCATGCATGTAGTGTTAGTGGTAGTGGGTAGTCGTCGTAGCATCAGTGGGCCGCGTAGTAAGGAGTTCTCCGGAGCGAAGACATTTTTCCGGGGCCGGAGCCAGCCATAAGGAGTTGCCAACACACACCCATTCACTCCACCCGGTTCAAAAGCAGTTTGAGCGATATTTTATCACTTTTTCACTCGGCACGAAATTCGTTTTAAAATGTAAATACAGTCACAACAACGGCGAAGAATCATTCTGCACACGACTGAATTTCTCAGTTAATTATTATTATTACGCATACTTGAGGTTTTAACTTTACGTTTTTTTTGTTTCTCGCTGTATACTGTAAACAAGATCACTATTTTTCTAGTTTAGAGAGAGAGAGAGAGTTTATTTTGGGTATTAATAAAATACTATTGTGGCAATAGACTAATTATTTTAGAAAACGATAGATAAAATTCTATGAACTACGCACCGCTACATATCTGGCGCGATGTGTGTGTGTCCGAACTTATTTTGGTCAGTTTGCCACTTTGTAGCAGGCAGTCATTTC
The DNA here is from genome assembly GCA_963169105.1 of Ceriagrion tenellum. Lineage (NCBI taxonomy): Eukaryota > Metazoa > Arthropoda > Insecta > Odonata > Coenagrionidae > Ceriagrion > Ceriagrion tenellum. The sequence goes on along the minus strand of OY720642.1, from coordinate 129,193,217 downwards.
GTATCCCAAGGAAAAGGGATTCTTATTTTATTACAAATCATGATATGTAGAGCTGCAAATGCTTTAATGATAATAATTATCATGCCAGGATTTATAGCAATTAAATAAATGCAGTCATATTACATAAATGTAAGGCTAAATTATCTCTATTGAACTTCCTTAATCGTAAACAATAAAGTTATAAAACATTCTCCTCATTCTTACCGTTTGCAAAGTTCTATGTCTTTAATTAATCGTCTGCTAAAAGACGCTTTCAGAGACGCCACGTCCTCTGAAATTCATCGTGAGGAAAATAAAATCTGGACTCGTTGCATTAGCAGAATCCTTACTGTATGACTTGCAAAATTCATGTTTATTGGATTGGTCATTTACATCGCACTGAGGGCGAAGAATATTCTTATTATGTAACCCTGGTCTATTGATCATTTATTTAACCTAAGCCTGGAGATTTGACTTTTTTAGATGCCCCATTGTTTCATATTCACGGGCGAAGCGGGTACAAGTTTTCCTGGATTTGAAAAAGTGGGAAATGATTCGATTCTCAACTTACAATTCAAAATAATCTCTTGCAAGGGTCATTTCCGCTGTTAATAAATTATATCCTCAAACTATAAGTTTACTCACCACTACCGATCGATCAATTATGCCATGTACTTGAGGAGGCAAACATCTGCTTCACTCAAATCTGTTGTGCAAAAAGACTTCATTATCGAAGCTTTCACCCGTTATGACCACTCTGAATCTCGAGTCATCTGCTTCTCAAGTAATCGGATGTCGTCGTGCGCAGAACAGACTCAAGTTTGCTCATGAGTACGTCCTACCTTTCACCAGTGAGACCCCAGCCAAAAGTGCGTCTCGGGCATATGTTTACATTTAATGAAACCAAAAAATAGGAAACACATAAGATTTTTTAGCTTACAAATTTAAAATTTAAGGAGAATAGGAAGCAATGGCGAAAATCAAATGCAACAACCATAAATTTTGTTCTTTCAGTCACCCGATGCTTTAATACTTCTAAGTCTATACCATCAGTACTTTAATGTAATTTTTTTTTTGCTCCAAGGGTGATGTCCAGAGTATTATAAATATATATTCTATTGTATTCTATCAGTACAAGTTACGTAAAAAATAAATAAAACTCTACACTGACTTCAATACCTTCAATTATGTCTCCGCATTCAATGTTCCGTTGACACTAAGGGCTTTACACGCTAGAGTTTCATGAAAGCCATTAAAACGCCTCCGTGTGAAGGCAAATCAGCGCTAACCGTATTAACCGGTCGTGACCGTTGTGTCAATCACCATTCTACTGTATGGTCGGTGCTGGTTACCGGTATTTGAGATGCGAGTGAAAGGAAGTTGCTTAAAATGCGAGTTCGAATGGAGACTCGAGCAGTAAGACTGTATCACTTCACTGGAAGGGAAATCAAAACATTTCTCCCTTAACACTACTCCAGAAATTCCATTCATAGGAGTATGCATGGGTTAAAGTAACATCATCATCTGGTCTGGTGTTCTGCCTGCTGGCAGGTCCCGTACACCGCTGCTGTCTCCATCCGCTTCTGTCCCGAGCTTCCTTCTTTGCTTCATCATAGCTGATGTTCTCTACCTGATCCACCAATTTAATTCTTCTCCTTCCTTTCTTTTTCTTTCCTTCAATTGAACCCTCAAGTACCACAGTTATTATACTTTTCCCTCTCATCGAATGGCCCAACCAGTTTTCTTTCCTTTTCCTTATTTCCTTTAGGAGCGATCTTCCTTCTTTTACTTTGCTCAAAACCTCTTCATTTCTCAACTTATCTACCCATCTTACTTTTCCCATCCTTCTCCACACCCACATTTTATAAGCTTCTATTCTATTCCTGTCCCTCTTGCCTAATGTCCACGCTTCACATCCATACATGAAAACGTCCAGGCTTTTATTGCATAGCAAGTTTTTCTTCTGGCTGAAGGCCTCTTTTGCCATTGCTGTCCTTGCTTTTATTTCTGCAATACTTCTCCAGTCGTCTGTCACCATCGTTACTAGGTACCGGTAGCTTTTCACTTTTCCTATTACACCTTCATTTATTTTCACACTCGTATAATGTTCACAGTTTACTGGCGTCACCTTTGTCTTTCCTAGGTTTATCTTCATCCCATATTCCTTCATCCCTTCTTCCAAAACCTTTATCAACCTTTGAAGAGATTGCATATCATCTGCTAATACTATAATGCCATCTGCGAATCTTATACTTCTTATCTTCCTACCTCCAATGCTGACTCCTTCCTCTCTCCCATCAAAATATTTATGGATCATGTCCTCAACATATATATCAACTCTACACCGAATGTTACAAAAGTAACACTCTACAGATATTTGAAATGTGAGTAACCAGTGTTTTAACGTTCGATATTGCGTAATTATGGAAAGATATGGGGAGAATTAGAATCCATAGAAACCAGATATGGTTGTCTCCAAGTGGTTAATAAGGGAACTATACCTATCTCGATCCTTTCTTTCCATGGACGATATTCCTCTCATTAGCGAATCTGAACCTCATAAGATGGACAAAAGACTTCAAGGAGCTGGCTTAAAATCTAATATTAATTGTGCCCAACGCATCACCTCCAATTGGGGTAAATATCCGAGCACAATGTGCACATATTGGCACCTTTGCTTAGTTTGAGTAATTTCTCGAGTGGTCGTCACGGTTTCATTTCCTTACAATTTCAATTTTCTGACTTCGCCACAAACCGCAGATCTTCCCGTTTTCCAGCGTTCTCTCCCCATTGCAACCCCGGGGATTACCTTGAATCAAGAGTTTCGATAGGTATTTCATTAATTATTGGTACTTTTACCATTTGTGTATAAGGAATGCATGTATACTAGAAGAAAATCATGTTTTTACTTGACAATGTTAAGAAGAAACTGAAGGGTGTTACTGCCCAACTGATATAGGTAATTTGGCCACCACCTCGGTACACTCGGCATGTGTAGGAGACTGCCTTTTTCAGTGCTCGAAATTATCAAGGAAACACATGCTTTTTCGGCCCGGAGAGACTATTCAAAGGTTTTGGAGATTTTCACCTCAGAATCCGAATCTGGTTATTGGTGGCTCGAGCTGTATCATCAACGACGAAAGACATAGGAATTCGCTATCCTGTAAGAACTGTATAAGCCGATTCAACTGCATCTGATTGAGACAATTCAAATGGCCAGTTATGATTTCTCTAATATTTTATTTAATTTCATCGTTGTAAATCGTATTTCCTATGCACCTGGATGCAAAATGTCGATAACTTAAGTTTGTTCTCACAGTGCCTGAGATCTAAGACAGAGATATGCGGTCGATCTTTTATGTCTGGCACACCTTAATCATACGCAGTACCACCATGTCATGAAAGCAAACTATAAAGCATCACTGGGACCTCACTATGGATCAGATGAACCGCTCTTCATGCTGTTTAAGAACCGTCAACTATAAATCAATAACAACTTATTTAAAATAGGACTTATGGTTTCCAAAATCCTCTGGTTTGAAAGGAAAAGCCGAGACTAAAAATAGGTCAATATATTTAATTTAGACATTAAGTGTTGTTACATAGTGAATCGTTTTATAACGAGTTGTTATCTTTAAAATATTACAATTTTAATCTAAAATATTGAAGTAGTCACATCCACGAGATGATTACCGTGGTTTCCTGGTGTTCTGCTTAATATTTATTGATCCCAAGAAAGATTTCAACACCTGACAATTCCTGACACCAGGTGCTGTTAATAATATCCATCGAGTAGAGAGGGCTTTACACTGCTTAAGATACTTAACCAATCGTTTTTTCCTCCTTAAAATTCTCTCACTCCCAAGCCCTCGAGTCACACTTGGATTTCCGCTGGGATGTAACTGAAACCCTGACGCAACCACTTCACCTTCAATACCTCACCACTCAGCATATATCACTGCTCGTGACTGATATGTATCACTGCTCGTGACCTTTTATCTGTACTTAGAAAAGGATTTAAAAGCAATCGACGCTCTTGTTCAGTAAAAAAAAAGGTTATCAAATGTGTGGAATAAACGAATTTTGCTCTCATTTGTTGACATTTAGGTTCTGCCAAGTAGCGCCTGAGTTTATTTAATTTATCTGATATTGGACTTAAAATTTCTTAGTTCTTTTTCTGAACATATTCCGATAATTTGGGGGTTTTGCACAGGTGAAGACACTCAATAATCCTCTAAGTATTTTAGAGACAATCGGATTCAATAGCATTGTATTAATTATCAGTGCCAGTAGAAATAAAAAGAAAATAGTGTGTAAATACCTTTCTCACCGGCGTAAATTCGATTGAAGAGGCCATGAGACATTTTTTTGACATATATTTTTCTGGTAACTCAATTGATAGCGTGTGAGTCGTTCACGAGGGTCGGTGACCAAGTGATTGCGTGTGAATCACCTTGAATAAGATGGGAGGGTGTGTTTTTTTTACGTAAAACCGACGAAAAGGACATGTTGAAGCCAAACTGACGTGCTTAATAATTATGTGCTATCTGGAGTGATAAAAACGTTAAAATTTAAATAACTTCCAGCCTCATTATCCTTCCATGAGGTGAATATTTAATATGAGTAAAAGACTTTTGCATTCATTTCGAAGTCATATATGAAATATATTGATGCGTTTAACACGATTTTTACGATGACTAGGAAAGGTAGAGACGGTCACACACAATTCGTAAGAGTACAGTTACTGCTTCGTTATACATATAAAATACTGGAGTAGCTATAACTGCTGAGTTTCGTTCGTACTTTCGTTTTCAAGTTTCGACTATCCTCGAGGAAAGTTGTATTTCAAATCAATTTTCGTTTCGGGGAAAAAGAGCAAAAATGTTTGCTGATGGTTGCGGGTTTCTCGGTTTCCCGAACATTTTATACTTCCGATCAGGTGCTACCAAGGAATTATTGCTCTGCGGAATAATTTTCATTTTCAGACGATTTTAAATTTACTCCACCCACAGTATAGGTATGGCATTTGTGTGATAACTTTCACAATAAGTGGACTGTGGAGCATTTACTAAGATTTACTTCTAACTTCCACTCCTGGCACCACGAATAAACGTTGTTAAGGTCCGATGAAAGAACTTCAAAGTCCATTATTTCACGGTAGATAACAGATCGTCTGCAAATAATCTTAATTTACTGTTAACTCGAGAACATAGGTCATTAATATAAATTACGAATAAAAGAGGGCCGATCACGCTTCCTTGAGGAACACTTTTGTGAAGAACCTTGTCGAATGGCTTCTTTAAATCAAGGAATATCGCATCGACTTGCTTTTTCGCTTCACCTGATTCTAGGATATCATGAAGGAAGAGCGCAAACTGTATTTCGCAGGACTTGTCCTTACAAAAGCCATGCTGACTGCCGTGTGAGAGGTAACGATTATCCACGAATGTCATAATATTGCTAACGACTATGTGCTCGAGGATCTTGCATAAACAGAATGTAAACGATATTGGCCAGTAATTTCCTGGGTCATTTCTCTTTCTTATTTGGAATATTGAAGCGAAGTTGGCTATTTTCCAGTCTTGGGGCACCTCGCCTTCGGATAATGATTTGCTAAATATTATTTCTAAGAATGGTGCAATCTGTGATGCTAATTTCTTGAGCACGCGTGCATGTATTCCTTCTGGACCTGGGGACTTGTTATTTTTAATCGAACGCAGTTGTTTAGTTATTCACGACTATAAGGAATCGGAAATATTGTAAAATAAAATTTTCTCCTCTGAGCAAGAATTCTAATCTACCAAGTCTCCCGTATTTAGACATGAAATTCACGAGACAACGTGTAAACGTGTAAAATGTTGAGTCGTTAAGTTAAATATTTCTTTAAAGTAGCCTGAATTGTGAGAAACGACCTCCATCTACAGATATATCGTATACGCGGAAAACCTTTTCGTTATAGGTACGTATATATGACCTTGAGAGATAAAGCGTAGTGTATCCCCAGTAATAAGTCATTTGTCGCACACATTCTTTAATTTCCAATCAAAGTAAATGAAAGTATAACTATATAATTAACTACGACTTCGGAATCTCGACTGGCGGCGGGGCGAAGCTAACTTATATCATTTTTTGTATCTCGCGAATGTGGACCTTTTTAGTAAGTAATCCTAATTTTGCGACGCTTAACATTGATGAAGTTTTAATGTTCCCGGTTATAGGTCGTATTCAGACGCAGATGAATTTTGAGTTAATTTTTCCGCCACTGACCACGAGTGGCACCGCAAACATACACGGCATTATGTTAGTAACAGGTAACAGATGGGAACACAAGCGATGGGCGCTAGTTTTAAAACCGAGAATGTAACTTTACTTTTAATTCAGAATGGAAATGTCAATTGGAAGCAATATATGTTGCTGTTTACTTTGGTGGAATTTTGCGCAATGGTCGATAGTAGACCCATTAAAAGCCCTAACGACCCCGTCGCTGCCATCGAAGTCCATGCTTAGATATTCATGAGCAACTCGTGGGCGACTTTCAAACTGCTGAAACGATAGTCAACTTAGATATGTAAAGTCACTTAAATACAATGCCATGGAGAGGAATGAGGATTCGACTGTGGCATTCGAAAGGTGGGGTCGATGTCGCTGTGTCAGCGGACGAAATTTGATTTTTCTTCGGAAAAATGCTTCTAGCAAATTTGTACACTTCGTCGTTAATAAATTTGATAATTGGCGATTTCACTTTAAGGAATTTGATGAGCGTGTTGATTTAAAAAACACTTAGTATTACCCCCACTTTTTTATTAACTACGACCGTCATTCTCAAGTAGAAAACCCAGTAAACCCTCAAGTATAACTTACTCAACTTGAGTATGACGTGAATGTCAAAAACGGTCGCAGCTGATGAAAAAAGCGTGGAAAGTACAATGTGTTTTTTAATCAAATTTTCATCAATCAGTTGAAAGGCTTCGGGTTCAACGATGTGGAAATTCATTTTTCAAGTGAAAGAGAAAAATAAAATCTTAGTTTAAGGGAAAAATTAAATTGAAAATGACAATGAAAAACTTGAATCAACTTCTGCTATGGTTCTCAGAAAAAGTAAAAATATATGAGTACCCTTCAAAAACTCATAAAAGCCTGAATATCCTGTCCTTTCAACTTTTAACGGGCCTTCGGGTTCCACTGCATCTCAAAGTACTGACCTCCAGATTTCACAGCCAATGTAGACTGCATTTTCAGAAATAAGGAGATTTGTAAAAGCTGTTCCTGAAGATGCCGCCTGCTTTCTTAGCAGAAGGTGGAGTTCATCAAACAAATATGAAGCCGAACCCGAAAGCCATCACAGAAGACTGACATCGCAGCGAAGGCCTGCGACCAAGAAACTGGTATGCTGTGCACCTCACAAGGATGGTAGTGTGCCGCGGCGAAAAGCGTATATTATACGGGTGCACAAATACGAAAGACGGTTGCTCAAGTAAAACCTCAGCACGCGCAAATGAATTATGAGCCCTGATGAAGGAAATCAAAGTGAGTTATAGACCAATTTGACATGTTTTTGTGCTCCAAACATGACGAAGATCTCTCCTTTCATTAGGTATGCTTAACAGCATCTTAAGTCATTCACCCGGAACGACGCTCATACGGGAAGAATGCAGATCAGGGTTGTTCGTTAGAGCACTCTGGAATAGGGCGATCAGTCGCCCCGTCACCAGAAGGCTCTCTCTGCTGCCCCACCCAAGCCCCCCCCCCCTTCACCCTCTCGCTCCCTTTTGAAACGCATCCATCATCGCGCATTAAGAGGTCATGACCCGTCTTTCACGGCATCCGCCCGCCCATTTCCCCATTCCACCGCCACTGACAAATTTCATTCTCTCTTTCAACGTTTTCCTTAGCTTCTATTTTATTTAACTTTTCCATTTTTTATCTCAACGTCCTTCCACTTGCTTAGGATATCTGTGCTCTGCGTTAAACCATACCAGCAATCAAAGTGTTTTGCAGCTTGTAAAGAGATAACTTCGCGAGAGACTGGGAGGCTATACGCTATACTCAGGCTACTCGAGACATTCAAAACAGGTGTGTTTCAGTGTGTCTTAGAGAATAACATTTTGACGCCACACTATATCTCTAGGTCCGACGGAAGCGACAAAATAAGAGAGAGTCGTTACCTGACAGATTGGTAAAAAACCAAAACTATTTCCACTCACAATACTCCAAAAATTAACTTGAACTTTTTCCGAACATATAGCAGCTTCAAAGTTCCTGGCGCCGCAAAGTGAAGGACTTGGGACATGGATTTCTTAACTTTTGAAATCCTCCCAAACAGGGAAAGAAGGTCGTTTAATGTGGAGATTCAAAAAAAAAAATTTCCATTGCTGCTAACACAAGGGATTTTAGACGTAAGATGACTCAACTCTATCAGGACATCCCATTTCAACTCGTCGTCACAATGACGTCTCAACATAGGTCCTCTTCAAGAGTCTAGGGTGATGTTAACCCCTGTCTCGCTACACCTTTCGAATGTAGGTTCCTCATGTCTTTTTCGCGAAATAGTTTGGTTCCCCTGCCTCTCTCTGTCTCCCATCACCAAACTCTCTCTCCACCCCTCCAATTATCTCCAAAGTGCTTTCGAGGATCTCGAGAATAAAGAGAGGAGATGAAAGAAAAACATCGCCATTATTCAATAGTGTTACATTTTACTCACTTAAGGATAATTAACAATCATTGGAAAATTTTGTATCCGAACGACTCAATGAGTTCAAGAGCTGTTGGTTTTTGTAATGTAACACCCTCAGCGGTAAGTTTTAACGCAAAAATACAGGTTATCTTTTCATTTTGTATTGTTCCATCATTTACGAGAGAGGTTGTAAAAAAATTAGTAGCAAATTTATAAAGTTCTCTACATGACAAAATTCAGAAATATTTATATTAAAATTTACCGTGTGTTATTCGTTTGTAATATAAGTACATTCCACAGAATCTACGAATGATTAATGATGAAATTAACGCATATTTATTGCTTTTTTTACAACGCAATGGAACATAACTGAAAATAAGACAATTATAGATATGCCTCAACCAAATGGATAGTAATGTACGATGAAAATCAAGCACTGGGCGTCAGAGAGGTACAGTTATTCAGTTTTCTTATGCAAGCTTTTAGGACGTTAAAATATTTTGATTGCCCAAGGTTTGGCTGTGGCTTATAAATAGCATACTATCGTGTAAGAAACAGTCTAAAACGATTGAACTGCTAAGCGCTACACTCGATCAGCACAAGGTCAACTGCGCGCTGCTTTTCAAAACATTCAGGCGCACGTCCTATGGAGGTGAACTGAGTTCCATAAGTGACGTCAAGCGGAGGGATGCCTGTCCGATCGTCCACTGTTGTGTTCGTCAACCTGGTGCGTCTAATTAATCTACATCTACATTTACGAAATACCACTAGGGTGTGTGGCACGGGGTGATTCCACACCAGGCATGCAGCACTCATCCCAGTTCAATCAGAACCGCGCGCGTTCCCCCGAATGCCAAGCGCAGGCCAAAGAAGTTAGGACAACGGTACGCAGTCAGACTACAAACTAGGAGAGTGATACGGAGAAGAACATGCTACCATGCAGCACACTACTCAAGATATAACTACTGGTCAGTATTATTAATGTGACAAATAAATAGCACTACAAGGTACTCAAACATGCAAGAGTGTATCATGCCGGAGATTGCATGAGCGGTTAGTATTTACAATTCATGTTAAGATATATAGCACTACAAAAAAAACTATTTAACCTAGTCAGTATCCTAGAACCGATCTATCACAACTATTATGACCCCTTATTTTAGGTGGAAAAAATGACATCTATCGGTTCTGCAGTCTATTTTCTTAACCCTTTGAGTAGTACAAACGTACATGTACGTCCTCGGGCCTCCTGGCCATCTGGAGTACGATCGTACATGTACGTCCTGTGAGCTTGAGCTAGAGCAGTAAAGGCGTACATATACGTATCCTTTCAGAAGCATAGTAGCACACTTTGCCATCTATGCCGGAGTCTGGTGAGCATAATTATCACTATAAAGTATCTCTGAAGAGTGCTACCATCTATACTTTAATACTAGTCATTACGTTCTCAGAAAAAACACTTCTGGGGGTCAGCCAGCAGAAAAAGAACTCACTACTCAAAGGATTAATCTTATTTCTGTGATCGTTCATACCCTAATATTGTCTCTAGAAAATATTAATTGTAAAGGACTACATGACGCCTGATCTTGCGATATCGCTAGAGCAGATCCTTTGTCCCGCATTGACACGGGTGACCAGACAAATACGGTATACTTCTTTTATTTATAAATACATTTCCCTGAAATGGCTGAGTTTTTATCCTTATTACACTCTAACGCCACGAGACCCCGATTCCTCAAACGCGCGCCCCAGATGGCAATGCTCTGGCCGCGAAAAAAGCGGGCACTTACTACTACTCGTCGAGAGGCCATCGAGAATAATAAGAGAGAGGTCGGAGCAAGGAGAAAATATCGCTTCTCTCCTCGAATGATAGCGGAGGGAGTGATTGTTAAAACGACAGGAGACGTCAACACGTCTCTCCTTCGTTGCGTCACCTTGAATGGCGTCGAGCGATGAGTGAATGTATATACTCTTTCCGCCCTGCGGGATAAGGGGCGAAGGGAGGGGAAGAGAGTAGGAATGGGACGCACGTTTTTTTCCGGGGAGAGATCTTCATTCGTTATGGGCGGATGAATAGCGGAAAGAGAGCATACAACATTTCCCCTTGGCTGCCAATGAAAGGAGGGAGGCAAGATTTCCTGCTAAGTTTCCTGCACACGAATGTCAAAGGTTAGAATGAATGGAGAAGGGACTAAATTTTAGCGGGAAGTAGATATGAGGATAATTTTACCTATTTTACGGAATAAATTGAGCGCCTTATGTCTCTACTAAAACATGCACCATTTTCACAAGGCACAATATAATATATGGGCATTAAATACACGTTAAGAAACGTGAGTTCAAAGATAAATACGTAAGCGCTCTTAAGAAGACGTACATTTTAATCTGTCGTATAATCTTTACCCAATAAAAATTTTGACAATCCTACAAAACCATGTTATGACAATAGATGTCATGGCGATCAATACAGAAAGATTTAATATAGAACAGACAGATTTCCAATCATTGCATTGACAAATGATGTGGTACGAAGTCACTCACACGGGTGCATATACACCAGGGTTGAAATTCGCCATGAAAAAATAATTTGACTTGACCGGGATTCAAACCCGGATCTCCCAATTGCTGGTCAGGTGTATTAGCCAGTTACACCACCAGGCTTGGTTAACACACCTGACCGGCAATTGATAGATCCGGGTTCGAATCCCGGTCAAGTCAAATCATTTTTTCATGGCGAATTTCAACCCTGGTGTAGAACAGACAGCTTCAACAATTCTTCCGCCCTCGCCCTTCTTCACAGCAGTAACAAGAGCACCAGCTGGCTGACACTTATTTCACCCGAAACACACCGTACAAAACAATCCAGTTTCTCTCTTTTCCGTCCCTTTCTTCTGCATCGCCAGTATATGAACATCAATGAGCTGTGTTGCCAATGGTTAGTACGTGAATGTAGTTATCTACCATTCGACATCTACTTTTCAATGAGGCAAAATCCCAGCTGCTGTCATCGATAGGTTAATTTTAATATTTTAGTGGGTAGGAATGCGTTAAGATATGAATAAAAATTCCGCTCTCCCGCCCAAGCCCGAATAGACCTACCACAAACAGTGGTCGTACTAAAACATTCCGCAGCGGCACCATTCACTCTGGATTCCGTCCACAACACCTAATACTGGCTGGTATACGAGGTCTTGTGCTGAGTTACATTTTGCGAAAATCTTCGATTGGAACAAATCATGTCTTGAGTGAGTATCGCGCTGAAATCCTATTTGAAAAAAGATGGCTTAACGTGCCTAAATTGTTAACACACCTGTACAGCAGAGAGTTCAAATCTCGTTCATGACAATTTATTTTCAATTCAAGTGTTAATGGAGATATTCATCCATTTGGTAAGTAACGGATTACCGGCTAGTGTGACGTTCCATTGCGTTAGTGCAATTCGCGCTAAATTGGTAATTATCAATTTACATCACTTGAACATCAGAAAAGAAAGGCAAAATGGGAAGGACGAAAATGTATGGGCCATATGTTACGGAGAGATTGTTTGCAAGAAGTTATGATATAAGGAAAAATTCACAGAAAGATCGGAAGACGAAGGCAGAGTTTCCGTTTGATGGCAGATCTGATGATAAGAGGGAAGTAAAGGGCGATGTAGGGCCTCGTCCGAAACGGATGTTCCCAAAGACTCCCAGTTCAATTGAGACCAGACAATAGACAGACAGACAGAAGAGAAGAAGATCACTAGCCACAGCATGCACTCTACGGGGAAACTCTCGCGCAGGAACGGATTTTCGGGGATCGAGCGAAACCAACGGACTGAGAATGTGGAGAGAGAAGAGCCGGATAAACAAATGCCAATCTCGTCGAGCGACGGTGTCTCCGTGGGGCGAGAGACGTCGCAAGCGGTGCGACGGTCACATTACGAATTCAAGTGCATTAAAAAAAAACCGTTCCCTCCTGCCCTTCCAACCGACACTACCCCTCACCCCCTCTCACCTATCCTATCACCCTCTCCCCCACCCACTCCCCACTCCCATTTGCTTCCATCCCACCCCTTGGCTCCTCCCTCCCCCCTACAACCCTCCTCCTCTTCGTCCTACTCCATCCATCCCCAAACCATCCCCCCCTCTCACCCCATTCTTCCTCCTCTTCTTCCGGCCATGTTTTTATCGCTGGGCTCCAACCCCGTGCAGATTTGAATCCGAATCCCTCGAGATTCGAACCCGGATCCCTCGATTTCTCGGCCAGAAATCGAGGGATCCGGGTTCGAATCCCGGTTAATGCGGATGATATTTCTCCGTGGAATTTCGCACCATTGTACATTGCGGGTGACTCCGTCGAAGTAGAACTCCGTGGCTAGTCCCGGATAGCTTAAAATCTGTCTTTAGCTGGTTCATCGTCCTTGTGAGAACTTTCTTTTTGCGTAGAATACAAATAGAAACTCCAGATATTAAAGCCGTTTTTAAACTAAAATTAGCCCACGCTGAATAAGCGATAATTTTACAAACGCATCAGAATTATATCTAATTTGAAAATGATTTCGGACTTCGAGAGGTACCCTAAACTCAAAAATATTGTAATAATATTTAATTTAATGATTCCGATTAGCGGAATCATTTTCACTATCCTTATACCTACCCTTATTCGACACACTTATTTAATAATGTATGATTCAAGTCTATTAAAGTGAACTTTTACGAGCACTTAACGTCGGTTTTGATGACAACAGGCTCGCTTATTTAAATCGAAATTTATTTTTAAAGCTCTAGTGATTCGATAGAGGAAAACAATTGTTTCTTGTTGGTCCTTGAGTTTTGATGAATCGCTATATTTTTTCCATTTTTTTGTTCGAACATTCATTAAAGCGTTTAAAATCACAGTTCTGAGGGAAACCAAGAGTTGACAATATCTGAGTAATCATTCATGCCCGTAAAGAATGCTAGGCTCAAAACAAAAGATTTAAAAAAATAAATATATGAGTAACGACGGTGGTTACATTTTTTAGCCGACTTGAGGGTGATGGTAAATAACAACGACGCGAATGAGATCAACAATTAAAATAAAATTGTTGTTTCAATGTCAAAATTTTGTTGCATGGCGCGAAGAATGATATGATGTAAACATTGTATATCTGGTAATCTTTGGCTTCTGCGAGTAGTTTTTGTTTTTTTTTGCAACAGTTTCGCCGTGCTCTGTTGCCGGCTTCGTCGGGCTTTTTAAACAACGATGGTTTTCTTTTTTATAAGTAAATAAATTCGGCAGTTCATGAATTTAGAATTAATAAAAATAAAAAAATTTTATTTATAAAAAATAAGACCATTGTTATTTAAAAAGCCCGACGAAGCCAGCAGCAGAGAACGGCGAAACTGTCGCAAAAATAATACAAAAAAATACTCGCAGAAGCCAAAGATTACCAGATATACATCATGATCTGCAAAAATCTACACAATGTAAATATTGGAATTAAAATCAATTTCGAGGATACAAGGACTAACAACGGGATTAGCTTTACGAAGGTACCCAAAAATGCACTTAAGCGCGAAATTCCACAATCCCGGTGAAGGTAAATGATTTTTCCCGAACAAAATTGCGCTCTCATTGAATCAACGTGCTTTCCACCCCATTATTTTATTCCCATCCGAGCAGGAAAGCGCCACCCTCCGAGATTTGATTAAATAATTTTTTTCTTGAAATATATTTTCCTGTCGAAAATCCTGCCAATTTCACTTTTTTACTCTGGACAGTGTAACATTTGAAATGGCTAAAATCTGACAATATTCTTCGACTCGAAAGTTCAAAGGTCATTCACATACCTAACACAGGTAAATTCCCGGCAGATATCGGTGACTGAGCAATAGAAAATATTCAAATTCTGATTGTATATGCTTGCCAAACAAAAAGAATTATGATAAATATTATTATTCATTCAACCAAATTTTGTTTTCCTATAGAATTCGCCAAATAAAAAAAAAAACATTCAAAAATTGCTCGAAGTTACACTTTCTTTGGTAAAGGGTCCCCTTGACGACCAACAGTATTGTTGACGCCGACTCTGATATAAATATACCGGGAAAAAAGTATGGAACAAATCAATCGGCAGTGATCTATAGCTTGTGACAGAAAGATATCTGATTTGATCCTGAAACATGATCGATGGCAAAGTAATGAAAGACACTCCCAAGAAAAACAGGTGTGGAATGTGGTTGAATGGACGGTAATAAAACAGGCAACTGTTCAGCAGCATTATTTTCTGCTACAGTGCACAGTTTTTTATTAAATACGACTTGGAATAGTACTTTTACGCCTGGAATTAAGACCTAATTGATTTACTGCAAGCTAAGGTGGACACTTACGGCCGTATTCATAGATTTCAGCTAATAGGCGCTAGAAGGCGACTAACTTAGCTACGAAGAGCACTTGGTCGCAAACTAAAAAATGGAATTTCCTTTCCAGTGAGCTACTAACCTAGTATGCTACTATCGCCACTATCGTAGCAGAGTACGTAATTGTAGGTAGCGACTGTCCTAGAAACAATGAAGTAACGCTTGGCAACACTGTCACTTGCTTCATTGTACGTGAATTCGTATGACATTCATAAATATTGCAACTACGGCGCTATCGTTAAAGACTCTAATTTCCCCATATTTTAGCATTACCATCATAATTCCGACAAATATATAAACATTGATTGTTATTGTATTGAAAAATCTGGAATACGTGCTTGTCATAAACTTTATTTTTGCCACACGTAGTAATAATCCCTCAACTGGCCAACGAGAGTAATATACGCTCAGCTGTATTCCCCTCTTCAACTCCCCCATCCCGTCTTTAAATCAACCGGACCCGAGAGCAACCGCTTTAAAATCCACCTCGCAAACGAGGGCACGCTTTGAGCCGAAAATCAGCGCCCGCGAAAATCATTTTCACGGCACCATCCAGGATTGGAGGAGAGTTTGGTAACCCTTGAAAGCATCCAGCACGTGAGTGATTCCTATTAACGCGTGCAAAACCTTCCTTGTTCCTTTTATGGGTGCAATCTGGGTAATTGGGACAAATTAGGCTATCTGGGGATTGAATTCGAGGCCCGTCAGAACACCACACAGGAAAAGATACTGATAGCATCGCAGAACTGCACTCGAAAGCATTTATTAACACAGCTTGCCGCGTAAGTTTTCATGATACATCAAATGAAAATTTAGCTTAATATCAATTTATAAGGAAAGAAGTTTTCTCGACATAGCAGAAAGAATATGAGTCAATAGAGAGCTACAATCATAAACCATTGAGACGTCCTTGAAAATAGATTTACAACCATTGATAACTATGACAAAACTTCAAATTGTCTAATAAATATATCTAATAATTGGAATTAACTAATTTTGCAGTCATTACATCCAAAGTTGGGAATTGCAAATGAGGCCTTTTAATATCAATATTTAAATGTATAGGATCAAGACAAATTCTGAGGCTACCGTCTTTCTTTTCCACAATTACAATTTGCTTTACCCAGTCACTAGCTTCATTAACTGGTTTAATAACATCCAATTTGCACCAATTATCTAATTCTAAATTCAATTTATCATATAATGCAATTGGCATTTTCCTAGGTGGGCACACAACAGGATTTACATTTTCTTTTAAATCCAAATGAATCTTTATGGGAACATGTCCTGGAGTTTTAGAAAACAGATGTTTATACTCTTCTACTACTGAATTCACAACTCTTATTGGCATTGCCAACTTACTTTGAATTAATTTCAGATGTATACACGAATGATATCCAATTAAATTGATGCAATTATTCTTAGTAATGTAGAACTTTAAATTATAACTTTCATTTCTAAATAAAACATAGTAAATAACAAACACCTAATATTGGTACTGCATTATCAGTAAACGAAGTAATTCTTACTTTAGTTTGCTTCACAATCCTGGAGTCAAGTTTTAACTCTTTAAATGATAATCAAATCGATAAAATAACGATTTGTGCACCAGTGTTTATTTTAAATTTTTCCTTTGTGTTGAAGATTGTGATTACCTCTGACCAGGTGTTACAATCATTATCATTAATTACATTACAAATTATGGAATTACCAATTTCACTTTTATTATCATTTCTAATTCTGACCATATCAATGACAAAACCATGATCACCAATTGAATCTTCGTCATCATCTTCGATTTTACCGGAAACCACATATAAGCAACTTTAACTTGCTTACGACACATTTTGGCAAAGTGATTCATTTTGTTACACTTAAAACACTTTTCACCATATGCTCTACACTTTCCGTAATCATGAACATAGCCACATTTTCTACATACATTATTCTTTGAAAATTTAGAACCGGAACGACCACTTATGTTTCGGCGTTGACCTGATGCACGAAAAGTATTTTCATTTTGATGACTAAATTTGTGTTTTGATCTTGCACCCTTTTTTACGTAATTAACACTTTCATCAAACACTGATTGATTTGGTAATTACTGTTTAGCTCTATTAAGGTGCCATTTTTTTCGATTTACAAATTTCTAATACTTGGCTACAATCAAGTATTGAACTTCTCATGAGTATTTCCTTTAAAGTGGTGTCTAGTGTGCAACTTATCTAAGATATCTACAACAAGACTATCTTTTAAATTACCAAATTCACACGTTGCACTTAAATTTATCAAAGTAGACATATATTGCTCAAATGATTCATTTTCCATTTGCGTTCTATTAAAGAAAACATGCCGCTCGAAAGTTACATTTGCCTGCGGAAAAAAGTGACTGTCAAATTTTTGTAACACAGTCTTTGATACTTTCGATTCTGACTCTCCTAGATTGAATGAATCAAAAGTTTCTATACCTCGTTCTCCCAGGGAGTGAAGTAATAGAGCCACCATCTTCTTGTCTGGTACAGTGTCCGCAATGAATGCTTCCAAGTACAATTCAAATCGTCTTCTAAATTTTTCCAGTTGTTGGCCAAATTTCCATGGTACTGCATGGGCTGTAGTGAATTCCCATTGCTAAATGGCTCCATTATCTCGATCTTCTATGCTAGCGACCACGTGTCGGCAATTCCTCCGAAGTTCGTAAGCTGATGATGTTTTTTACTGATGTATTTATTACATACAGCAATGGTGCCACGCCAGATATTGGTTTCACCACTAATACTCATCCCGCCGCTGTCACCATGTTATGTTCTATCATTAATGACTCGAGAGTTATTCCCTTGCTGATTTATTGTATATGACATGCTCGTACCAGACAAACAGACAGAATACATATGACAGTCCTTCCTCGTTACCGGGACCACACTTTTTCAAACAAAACACCAACGATAACATATCGATAAGATTCAATTCGGTATATACAATATAAGCTTCAAGTCTGTTCTCGCCAGCTTTTCCACTAGTCCATGCTTCCGATCCATGGAGTGCCACGTTCCACACGAATTTGGACGAACTTAGTCCTTTGCGTTTAGTGACCTTTAAAGATCATCGCGATTACCTGCTATGACTACGATATCACCTGCGAGGCTTAGCATGTTTATTTCCTCTCCGTTTATCTTTATTCCGCTCAGTCCAATATCTCCTGCTTCTCTTATTACCTCCTCTTAGCACATGTTGAACATTGCTGGTGAGATGTTATATTTTTTCTTACTTTGTCTTGTCTTACTCCTTTGTTAATTATTGCTTCTATCTTACTTCCGTCTTTCATTCGGATTGTAAAGATTCACTTATTTTACAGTCGGTAGATCATTCTTCTGTCGTTGTAATCCATTCCAAGTTTCTCCAGCAGCCTGAACATCTTGTTTTACTCGACATTGTCAAAGGCTTTCTCCAGGTCCACGAACGTGACAAACAATGGCTTGTGCATGTGTGTTGTTTTCTCTACCAATACTCTCAGGCAGAGTATGATCTCCCTGGCATTCCTGCTCTTTCTATGTCCAAAATGGTTTTCCGAGAGGTTGTCTTCAATTTTCCCTACCATTCTTCAGCGTGCTATTCATGTTAGCATTTTTCATGCACATGACACTAGACCCTAGGTTCGGTACTCCTCACATCTCTCGGTCCTTGTCTCCTTCGGTATCATGCTCCTTTGATAGCTATTTCGGATTATTTCGTACAGATTTTCCATATATTGGTATTTCTCGGGTTCCGGCGAAACGGTCAGCCACACAAATGCACCGAAATCGGGGGGCACCCGAAAAATACCAATACTCAAGAACACCGCGGAAGCCTTTGCTACAGGTTTTCCATGGTTTTACTTCCGAGCGCTCTGAATATTTCTCCATTTATGTTGTCTACTCCATTCGCTCTATTTGTCTCGAAGTCCTTTACTGCGCATCAAATTCACTCCTCAGTTTGAGTGGCCCCCGGTCTTCCTCGTCAACCTCACTCACATCATTCATTCTGGTTTTCTTCGAGCGGCGTCGGCGCTTGGTAGAGCTCTTCTTCGATGTACTACTTCCATCTATTCCCAATGTATTCGTCCTTTATCAATAAATTTCCGTTCGAATCCCTGATGTTGTTGCTTCGCCATTTTATATCTACGATGAGTTTCTTCACTAGGTTGTATGCTTATTCGGTGTATCGCTGCTTCATGTTTTCGTTGACTTCGTCGCAGTATGTTTTCCAAACATTCAGTCAGGATATAGAAAGTTCTACTTGCTCGCAATTAAATATTAATACAGATGAAAGGCTTTGGATGATTGAAAATTATTCAGGAATGAGTATATTTCCAAAGAATATATACTTAAATCCAGGAGTGTAAGTACTGCTACTTCTTTTAGTAGGTCGAAATCTCCACGAGCCAGCTTGAGGATGTGCGGGCACAACTCTAGTCAGACCCCTGGGACACTAGACGCAGCTCTGGTACGAGGATATTATAAATGTTCGAATACTCAGGTTCATGAGAGAACATTTTCAAAAATCACGCATCTATTTTATTACAGCTGTTATAAAATATGCGTCATGGAATGAATCATTTTATCGTTCAAAAGGCGAATTTAAAATTTTTGCGCAATTGCTACAAAAATATCCAAAATATATTTCGACAGCAGTTCTAATACCCACAGACTGCCAATAGCCAACGTTTTGACTAATTTATATGCTTTAAGTATCGAGCAAGGCGAGGTGAAGTTGGAATCCGTCCAAAAAACATAAAAAATGATATAATAAAGACACTGTGCATCCAATTGATCATATTCCCACCAGAGATAGTTGATTTTTAATACATTAAAAAATACATTATAAAAGCGACAGTATTCATCAGACACATAAGTTTCGGGAATCTCTTATAAATAGAAACTAAAAATGTAAATTAGAGACGAGGCCAACCGCCCATTTTGTTTCGGTGCATTTAGAAGCAATGGAGGAGGAACAACAACTGAAAATGAAGCAATATTTTAGCCCCAGCCGATAATTGAAGAATGATCGAATGTTTTCCCGGAAATGAAGAACCTGACCCGATGGAAATCCCGAATAATCTTCAACGACCAGCCGATAATTGTCGATAAATTCTACCACAATTAATAATTAAAGGGAAGTGCAAATTCACAAAATTTCCTGACCCTGCTTTTAACTGAAATATAACTAAAGATACAGAGAAGATCGTCAGGCGGCCACACCAGATTCTTACCGTATTATTTTTTCCACTTGTGACTATCGAATTTCTCCGAAATTCGGGTCCAAAATTGCCCGTCCCGAAGGGCGGTGGTGCCGTTACCTCCTCGGGAATGTGGGGGGAAAATTGAGCCCAAGCACATTAAACACTGGAATCACGCTTTATAAGTTCTGTTTCAGATTGATAAGAGCCGCAATATTCTCTCTCTAACATTTTAGAGCGTAGAGCTCATTTCCATTTTCCAAGTTAAAATCATAATGTCAGGCCTGTCCGAAGGAAGTAGCCAATTCAAATATATTTGTTTGGGTTACTTTAAATTGGAACATTTAACTCGTCAGTCTTTTTCATGTAATAATGGAGCCACGTCAAAAGCAGTGACTTGAGAAACTTGATTCTTGAAAACTGGGTCAATTGCTGCAGGAGCGCGCTTTTCATACAGGACTCAATTTTACAAGTTTATTTAAAAGGAATTTCATAAGATGCCATTACCAACGATCGAAAAAATAGCGTCTGTCTCGCTTTTTTCTCTGCGAGTCGCACCACGATATGGTATTCTTACTCAGTTTATCAGCCTAAAAATTGGATAATGTATTGCATATAAATTTGTCCGGAATCAATCACTATGCTTTAATAAGTAGACGCTCCCTTAGGAAAAAAGGTTGACTAATCTATTATTGAAATATACTCACGTACATTAAGATATTTCTTTTGATATAGAACTGGAAAAAATACATTTTTTAAATGTTAACCCAACGAATTCAATGCTACGGTATTCGATCACTATTTTATAGAATTATGCTCAATTTTAAATGAATATTTTAATAATAATAATAATGATTTATTCCACCATTAATAATTACACAATAAAGTACAAAAAGAGATATCTATTTTAATGTGGAATAAAGACACCCCAAAGGATAACCTGTATCCTTCATCTAATGTGTGAATGCAACGGCTGGTTTTATATATATGTACATTGCTTCCTAGTGGTTGAGTAACAGTTTTCACTTTCAATCATTGTGTGTTCAATACAAACAAAAATATAGCAAACACGAACAAAAATACAAACCGCGAACAAAAATATAGCTGTGGACAAGTGAAAATATATCAGTGCCAACAATAGTCACAAATCACAGTACAAGAGGAAGAGAAAGCTCATGCTCAAAATTGCCAAATTTAACAACAACTTCCAGCAGTCCTCCGGCATCCTCACCCTCCTTGACGAGGAGCCATTGTTTCAATTTGTGCGAAAATACTGCAGTGGAGTTGCGTTTCCACAACTCCACCGGGAGAGAGCAGAACAACTTCGGTGCAAGATAAGCATAAGTTTGCCTGAAGGCTTGAAGGAAGGTTTTGGAATTACAATATCTAAACCCAACAACTAAATATCTTGCTTCGATCATAATTTATGTGAACTGGCTGCTGGCAATAAAAAATGGCTATGTTCTGTTACCTCCGCGAATGTAAAACATCTTGAGTACCTTATAAACAAATAAATATCTTAGTGGCAGATTTCATCCAGATTTTGTAATAAAGGTAACGAGTGCTCAGTGTTTGGCTGTCTGAATATAACTCTCATGATCTCCTTTTGGGCAATCTACAGAGGCTTAATATTGGTAATATAGACACCTCCCAAACAATAAATGCCACATTACAATCTGGAATCAACGAGAGCACAAGAGACGGAACGGACAACTGCTAATGGACATACATATTTCAAAAGAAATCATTTCCTAAAAATAGACAACATTGCCATATTTAGTTTGTTAACATGTAATCTCCAGGTGATATTTTCATCTATTGTTATTCCAAGATATTTGATAAAAGTAACTTACTCCATTTAAAAACATATGGAACAGTCTCTTTCATTATTATACATGAGGCATCTATAATAAACACTCTATCGTTCCAATAATTTCTTTTTAAAATTAAATTTTACATATTTTGTTTTTTCGCTTAATACCAATTTAATCACAGTAAATCAAATTTTAATTGGATCAAGATCTCTTTGTATTTGCGAGTAAAGATCACCTTAATCATTCGTGGCATAAATCAAGGCTGTATCATCCGCAAAGGATGTTAACTTACCATTGAATATTCCAATATTGAAATTATTTACATATATTAAAAACAGTATAGGCCCAAGGACTGAGCCCTGGGGGACCTCACAAGATAAAGACATCTCCTGGCTATAGCAATCATGGATTTTAACGTACTGAGTTCTTCCTGTTAGGTAACTACGGAACCAGTCATTTGCGACTCCTCTTATTCCAGGTTGCGTTAATAATTTCAATAATAAGGTATGATCTACGCAATCGAAAGCTTTTTTAATATCAACAAACAAGTCTGCTACTCTCTTATTATTGTTAAGTCCATCAAAGATGTCAGAACATGACTGTAAAATTGCATCATCAGTACTTTTACGTTGTAAAAATCCAAATTGCCGAGCGCTAAAGAACTTATTAGTTTTTAGGAAATGTATCAGTCGAATTTTTATGATTTTTTCCAAGACTTTAGAGAAGGCAGGTCGATATTGGTCTATAATTTCAAATCTCTATTTTGTCCCCCTTTTTAAAAATTGGCACTACTACAGCAGTTTTCAACTGTTTTGGAAATGCACCCGTTATCATACTTGAATTTTCTATGTATGTAAACACAGCTGCAATAAATTTATTTACCGACTTAACTGTATTGATGCTGATTTTATCATAACCCACTGATTTTGTGGGCTTCTTTTCTTCAATAATATTGCTAACGTCTTTAAAATCTGTAGAAAACAAATACAATGATTGAAATATATCAGGAAACCATTGCTCATATTCTTTTTCAAAGCAATGACCGCATGTGGTTGACTCGCGAGTCAGCCCCTGTACCACTTCCATAAAATAATTGCTGAATTCATTCGCCATATCTGGAGCAAGAGACAACGAATTACTATTTTTCGAGAGACTCTATCTTTTCAATAGTGTTTCCCTTCCGATTTCTACCTACGATGTCATTTAAAGTCCTCCATTGTTTGTCTGAGTCATTGCCATTATTTGAAAAGTGTCAGATAATAGGATTATTCACGCACAGCAATGTCATGACGGGACTTACGGGATTTATAGTAATGTTGCAATTTCTCATTGTTAAGTTGACTCCTCATTTTTTTATATAAAATATTTCTTTTCGAAATTCTGTTGCACAATTCCTTCGTTATCCACAGTTTTATCTTCCTGTTCTTATTTCTTATTTTAGTAATATACTTGGCACAATCAATTCCTCGTTCGATTTTTTTCTACAAAAACTGCATAAGCATAGGTAACATTTGTATCTTTAGAAACATCATCCCAGGTACATTGACGTACATAATAATACGAAGAATGAAGGTCAATTTGAACAAGAGATTCATCAATCACCTTTTCCCATTCATTTCATGCATTCAGTTCTGAATTGCATAAGAGTAGGTGATGATCGTTTATATATACATTATTGATAAAGGAATTATAATCCGACCCAAATAAAGTTTTTAGCGAATTTCTTTTACACTGCTGCTGTCTAATCTCACCCCACGCTTCACGACTTTCCAGCAGCTCAAGTCGTATTACGTGGATGAGGTTCCGTATAAATAAATCAATTATTATTGGTCATTCGGTTATTCCACCAGGTTAATCATCCATCGTAGCCAACGTTTCGATAGACGAGTCGTTTATCATCTCCAGGGATGAGTGTCTTGATGATAAAATTTGCCGGAATATCTAGTGCGATGGGTCAGCAGGGTTTGTCAGGAGCCAGGGGCGGTCCAAAATGACGGCCGACTCGTCTGTCGAAATTTCGTTTAATATGAATGAAATAACCCGAAGGAATACTCTATTAATCCGTTTGTATTGCATAAGCCGGGAAAGTATCAAACCTTATCAGTTATTACGTCAATAACGCTTGTGAATTCAGGAATACCATGTTCGTGTCCCCTTTTCCTAGGTTTTGTTTTGTGGAAGGGAGAGGTGAATAGGAAAATTTAAGAGGACCCTCTCACCGTAGTATTTCAAGCGTGGTAGGCAAAATCCTAAAAGTTATGCTCCTCACTTCTCAAGCGTTCGTTTTCCCTCCTGCAAGCCACGTCACGAGATGGACGCGAGCTTACGGAGAGAGAGATTCGCGAATTTTAATTAGTGCACTGCCATCCGAGTGGATGAGTTCCCTTCCCCCTCCCTCCACCTCTTTCCACCCCCTCTCCCCCCACCTCACGATTGCAGAATATAACCAGGAAGGAAGGATAGATTATTCGAGACGCCTGGCGATCACGCGACAGGGAACAGGGAAGCGACATTTAAATTAAGCGACGTACCGCGCTGTGTCAGCTGAGGCTTTTATTTTGGGAGGAGAAAATAATATTTCGGGATTCAAGTGCACAAAGCCAGAAGAAGAGCTTTTCTTAGCAAAGCTTTGATGTGTAATTTACTGAAAAATCCATTTATATGTGTAAGTACGCGTTACCGAAGCAAGAAATATTATAACTTCACAACCTTTCCCTTCCCACATAAATATCGAAAGGCCGCATATGCATTGGTTTTTTTAAGTGCTACATACCATGGTTCTGGTTTTATAGAGGGTAAACTATATAATTGGACTCCGAATAGTACGTACTTGATATTTCGTTATGAAACAAATCCCTCAGAAACTTCAAAAATGGATTCCAAGCCTTTAAAAAGTAGCAAATCGGTTTAAAATCTCGAGCAGAGCGCAGGAGTCATGGCCGACCAAGATAATAATATTTCTTCAACTAAATTAATTTTCATTATCCCTTTTCCTTTTCTCTCACTTGGGTGAAGAATGTTTACATGATCCAAATGTGTGATTTTTATATCTCCAGAAAAGCCTGTCCATCAAATATGTTTTGTACGCTGGTGTCTATTATACATTAGTATGCATTGATAGTCATTGATAGTGTACGTATATTAATGAGATTTTTACGAATTGTATTGGAAAAACCAATGCTGAATTCATCTAACTAATCGTGAATGACATGCTTGAGTCTAATTAACTGCCTTTTCGTGGGATTGATCATTTACACGGCCTGAGAGCGAACGCATTGTTGTGTCAACCCGTCATTTTCGCTCCATAGCAATAGCTTAACCTCATGCCAACTCCAGTATATCCAATCAGTTAGCCGGACGCAAATATTATGAGAAAAACTGCACTTTTTAGTTTTATTTAATCATTTTCAGTCGGGAATAACTTCAATAATTGTTATTTTATTTTTATGTTACAATTTAATCTTTATAAATGGATTAATGATGTGGCCTAAAATAAATACTTGGAGATAATATGTATAATACTTGATTTAATTTTAAAATACTTCTCATTACCTCAACTTTATGCTGTAATTTTACGTTGAGTATTCATGAATTACTATCCTTCTCGATGTCCTCGCCACGCAGTTTAGCTCAATGGGGAAACGACTCTTAAACGGCAAATGGCGGTAAATTTCGGGCAAACCACAGGAGGAAATAAAGCCTATTATATTTCGTTGGCCCGCTTTTCTATTCCACCTGAGCTAAGGGAGTTCCTTCCAAAAAGGCACGACCTTGCAGGTGGGTCAGTGGTAGGAGGGTCAGTGGGTCACGATGTATGTGGATTCGATGCTCAGGTAACGGACATCTGTAATAGAAGAGTAGTTTGTTGGTTTGGTATCGCAGAAAGAGATTTAATGAGAGCAGAATGAGGAGGCAGGCGGTTCGGCTCACGCCGCAGGATTACAACTTCCGCCCCCGGTTTGAAGCTCTCGCTTATCTCCGAGGATATGGAAGAGGTGGAAGGAAAGGATGGGTAGGGAAGGTTAGTGAAACCACTGCCCCTTCGAGACCGACACCAATGAGGCGGATTGAGGTCAAAAGGACCTCAAGGGCCTCCGCCTCCCCGAAGTGCTCGTTTTAGTTTGGTTCCCCCAAACAACTGAGACGAGTAACCGTCGGCTCCGCTTTCGCTTGAGCCTACCGCACATCTCTGCGTACCGAGAGAGCCTGTTGCCCAAATATTTGGGATTAGGTATCCCTCTGATTCGCTTTATGGGTTGCCGTCGTGCGGTCTGCCGACTTACGTCATTGGAGTGAGGATCACCGGACCCAATGGAGGGTCAAAACGGACCAATTTTGGTCAAATGTGTGAGTACAACCCACTCCTCAATAGGTCCCGGCAACCCCTTGATAATGAGGAGGCAATGGAGGCACATGACAGAGGAATGTGTATTGTGGGAGCAAGAAGGGATGGAGTCCGCGAAGTCCATGAATGAAGAAGCCGCGGAAGCTGCGCTCAAGAGAAGGAACTTGAGGAGACTTGAAGTCTTTGAAGCAATGAATGATTGTGACTACAGCTAAATATGTGAGCATGGAAGAATAATACACAATCGCGGAAATTATTTAAGCCGGACGGGGTTTCCCAGGCTACAAATATTAGGCTATACCAAGTTTTTATAAATCCGCCGGCATCAAAAGGAAAAGGCGTGATGGTTACGGCACGTAGATATGTCCTTGCTAAACAGAAACAGGAGAACCTCCTAGCCTGACTCAGAGCCCATGGGAACGTGAAACCGTGGACTCTATGGTTGGGATTTGATCCGTATGTGGAGTAGGACACATGAATTTTTAATTTTAAAAATTAAAGATCGTTATAATATGATGATATATAATATAACAATAATATGATGTGGCATTACCTCATGAACAATTACTATCGATATATCGATTGCATACAGATTCACAAATCGACCATAACTAGTACATACGCAGATTTTAACAGGTACACAACCAAATCCTATGATATGACGAAGCTAGATGAATTAGTAGGGCATTGCAGAATATGATTTTGAGAAGAAAACATCGCTTTTCTCCGAGAAGGAATCGCACAAGTGACTGCTTTTTTTTCGTCGAGGAAATGAGGCTCGGGTCCCGGATAGTGAAGTTGAATATCATCCGAGTGAAAGAAAAAACTGGCAGTCCACATTTTTAATGTCTAAAAGAAAAGCTCCGGCGCACGATGCGCACTTCACTCTAAAAGGAAAAGATTTGATTACTTCTCTCCTCTAAGTCCTTCCCCCCTGAAACCACCTTGAAGAAGCTCATTCCTGCCGCGAGTATAAAAAATTCAAAATGACGCGGCGATGCCTCTGTCTGTCTGTGTGTGTAGGTGTCTAACATTAAGACGTCGTCGTCACGTCAATGCGCAGTGCGCAGCAGAGTTTGGCGCTCGGGAGGTACGTGGAGCGAAGGTGCTGCCACCACCTTTTCCTCTACACTCACACGCGAACGAACTTTCTTCGTTCGAGCCTTCGCTCACCCCTCCCCCCCTTCCCTTCGCTCTCTCTCTCTCTTCAAGGGAAAAAAAGGGAAATAGACGGAAATAGACGTTTTATTTATTTCCTTCTTTCCGCCCCTTAGGGACACTCTCTCGGAAAAGAGAGGGAAATGGGATAGGAGGAGGAATTGAAGCTTAGAAGAGCATCCCAAGAGACTCGTCTCGCGAGCCGTGAAATGAAAGCGCCGGGAGGAGGACGCAGAGGAGAAAAAAAATGACAAGTGCCGAGCGGGAAAGGTAAGGGAAGGCTTCGGAGAGTGGGGGGGGGGGGCGAATGCGAGCAATGGGAGGGCAAGAGGGGAAGCCTTTTTCCTTTCTCCTTTGAGCGTGGAGCTTCCATTATGCCCGTGGTGTGAGCACCAGTCATAGATTATAGACAAGAATGGTGGGAACCTCGAGGCGCGACAGCATAGGAGAGCATTGAAGCGGCTGAAATGCGCGATCGGCCGTAATGAAGAAGGCTCACATAAAGTTTATGCCCAAAAAAATTGAGGTTTCAGCTGGAACATAACTAAAGAGACGCGATTTTTAATCTCATTCAGAACGAAGTCAAACCGAGAGCAACAAGAAAACGCGAATCGCATAATTATACTGAACGAATTTTGCGGGCTAACCTTGTTGATATTTTTCACAAGAAAAACTGGGATTTAGTATGAACAGTTCTCTGCTTTCAGGCCGGATAATGGGTTTGAATCGCAACAAAGCTTCGGTAATGTAGTTTTCCATCGTCTCCGGGGTGAATTTCTTGCCTCGTCATCGTCTTCAGGGTGAATATTACTAATATGCTGAAATAGATAGCAGACTTCTTCATCGAAACGCCGGTTAAGTTCAAATTCGTTAAACGGATGGAAACTCGAGACTTTTTCATTCTTAACGTACGCCAGGAAAGACTCAGATATTAGACAGTTTTTCTTTGCCTTTTCTCAACCAGGGCCCCAAGTCTTTTGATAACTGGTCCAATTTTATGTAATTTGAAGCGCTCGACTCGATTTCAACATGTATAGTGTTTTCCAGTTAATCTGTATCCGATGGCGTAATACGAGCAGTAAGCTACACAGTTGCGGCCTGCTTTACTTTTCAACGCCGAAAATATTGCTCTCAAACGATACGCTTTGAAAATCAGTGCCCATTTCGTTTCTTCCCACAATTCCTTTTGGTTGTTTTGTCTTTTAATAGGCCTTGCAATTTATCTGCAAATTACAGAAACATTTCGGCAATTTCCACCAAATTCATAACTACTCCAGAGTTATCTCACGCATCCATCCAGTTATACCATGAATAAAATACGGATATCGATAAACCTTGCATAGACTCCGTGAGCTACACCTTATGCATTATTAAGTAGCGGCATCAAGTTATAATAATTTTATCCCACGCGCCATGTGCCAATTTCAGGACAAATTAGCACCGTTCACGACCGAGTCATCATTTACTCTGAATGGTAAACGTTGTGGACTTTCCTCTTCAATCTAATTTGATGGAGAATGACAATAATTTTTTTTAGAATTTTTCTAAAAAGAAATAACTAAAAGTCAACCATATTCCATTCCACTATGGTTCTTTATTTTATTGATCGGTGCCAACGTCCATTTCCTCATTTTCACAATAACTTGGAGAGCTTTCCATTGGTTGGCAATCACTTTGCAGCACAATAGCAACATGACCTATTCTTCACAATCATTGAAGTATAGGGAGAGAGTATTACGTCATTAGACTGTAGCCTGACAACCGAAATAACAACCATATTGCTTATTATCCCTTCTCTTTCCTTTCGAAGTAATTGACGGAATGGACGAATTAGCGGCTTTAAAGCAATTATATCCACTATCTGTTCGAAATTTGAGGCAACTCTTGAAATGTATATTGTTAATGGATTACACTCGATTTTATCGAAGGCGGCAATACGGATTATCACTAATTTAAATAAGTGAAAAATATATAAGAGGAGAATTCATATTAAAAGAGTAAGTGTATGCTTATTTTTAGGAATTTATCGATTGAAAACATCGCAAAATTGCAAAACTAGTGCGTCAGCCCGTAAGCGTTATAGAGAAATCGGGGTTAACGAAGATGGTGGACGAGCCACGCCCAAATTACAGCCTCTTGACTTTGGCCACCATTAATGTCAGCGCCTTCTCCCTCCATCATAATTATTTTGAACGAATGGATCAGTTTCTCGAAAAACATTCGGCAATGTCTCATCCGCAGAATTCCATCTTCCGTCAAGTGCCAAAGTATATCGCCAGAGCGCGCGTATCGATTTCGACGTCGTTCATTGGATATTTGGGGAGGCGACCGACGGCTGAGGTCAGTTGCGCCATAGGATTAGGAAATATGACATCCACGGGTAAAACATTTCTGCTGAAAACGAATTGGATAGGATTGGATAGTCGGGGAGGCGACCGACGGCTAAGGTCATTAGCGCCACATGGTACAGGAAAGGGAGGAAGAGTGGATAGAAACCCGGCGTCGGCATTAGCCTGCTCTTAACGAAAGGCGCCAAGGAGACCACGGTTCAAACGTCTCATCCGACAGACGGAGTACAGTACTTGAAGTGCCCTCCACAAGACACTCAAGAAAGGATCGGGTTTCCTCTGAAAAACATCCGCCACTGCAGGGACTCGAACCCTGGCCGCCAGCGTGGTTAGCCAATACTCTAGCCACCACACCAACCCGATCACCGACGTCGTTTGTGCGTTTCGCTCAAGTGCGCCGATGCGTTCTGATGTGCGATTGTTTCAACTCCTTGAATGGAAAGCTTCTTTCACGTATTCTGTGCCGAGGTATGTACCTTCAGAATGACATATTTTGCGTTTAAATAGATCAATTGAATTAATGAAGTGAAAGAGTGAAAAATGAGATTTCTTTTCACCATGCCTTGGGCAATTGAAGTTTTGCTTGCATTTCATTTATGAAATCATTGCGAAATTTTCGCACAGTGTCCAAGTTTCAGGCCCTCTGCTTGCGGGTCCAGAAAAAGAATCGAACGACGGACGCATTCTAATCAAATAACATACCAGAGTGTGTCCTCGTTCCCACGACGAATGTCAGTAATGCGGGCTGATCTCTCAGGCACGTTTTGCGAGTTCCAGAGATCCCATAACTGATGTGGCATAGAATTAATGTAGCTCCCTAAATCTTCTGGCTCGGTCCATAGTTGATATAGTCGTCTATTTAGACTTAGAATGTGATATTCATTCATCCTTGTAACTGTTTTTAGGAAGCCACGTTTTTCTTGTGAACACGCGTAAACATGTTACTTGAAACGGACGAAGTTTCCAATATTATCAGTTCTTTAAGCACTGTAAGAATGCGAGTGCTCTTGTAATGGCCTCCTTCTCCAAACTCTTCCAAATGAATTCACTCGTGAACTCAGCACGCGACCATACCTCGACCAGAACTAATTTTACATCGAAAGCAACTCATGATACACCTATATAATGTGGCCCACTTGTTTTTTTAATGACGTTATCAACCCCATAATATAATAATTTGTTTTATAGTGAAAACCCTTCTCTTTCGATTCTGTTGTGACAAGTTCAGGTTTATCTCATAATTTCGGAATTTTGGAGAAATACTTGGTATGCATAACTTTTTAGTATCACTGCCGACGATAGAATTTGTTAATCGGTGTCGATTTACAAGAAATTGGTGACAATATAACCGAAAAGAGGGAAACTAAGCTAATCTCCACACTTACTTAACTTCATTGACCTTAGTTTCGGCAACTTTAACCATCATCACGGTAAATAATTATTTATATATACTTCTCGACTATGGCAAAAGTTAGCGACACCTAAGTCGGTGAAATAAAGTAAAACTGGAAATTTAAAAGGAGCCTTTTGTGCATTTTGTGGCGTCATGTTTGATCATATGTCGGCGAATGTTATCGATCTTTCTTGTCCACAATTTGTCACCTGACATTTTAAACTTGAATTACAATAAGATTCACGTAAAAAAACACTGTCGCGCGCCGTGACTCCGTTGGCTTTGCCACCTCCTTTCATCTGCAGCCCCACTGAAGACGAAAGAAGGCGGGGGAGGGAGGGAGTAGAATTGAACGCTCTTTCCCCGTGAAATGAAGAAGACAGGGGTTCGTGGGGAAGGAGTGGTGGAGAGATGCGGCCGCAGGAGAGGAACGCGAGAGGTGTTGGAACGCTCTGGGGACGAGACGCTGCCCTCGGTGGATTTGCCACGTTCCCCGGCACCTTTCACTCCCTCCAGGGATGCCGCGCCTCTTTCCCGCGGCACCCAATCGCAACCGCTCCGCCTCTCATCGCCTTCATTAAGAGAGAGAGAGGCGAACGCATTAAGACCGCCTCCGATGAATCGAACGAACAATGGAAGAGCGAAATTCACGAGGCCGTGGAAGAGAAGGGAAAAGGCGGCATTTGTCGAGATGATAAATACATGGAGGTGTCACTCCTCTCCCACGTTCAATTTGTCTAGAGGTTTCAAACGAAGAAAGATAATAAAGCCAAATAAATCAGCCCCCGAAGCCTAATTACGCCCAGGTTTCTTTTTTTCTAGGGAATTTTCAAACTTAAATTATATTAAATTAGTGAGAAAGTCGCAGATGAAAAAATCAGAAAACTTGACCGGGACTCGAACCAGGACCCATCAATGTTGCGTAGTAACAAGTAAGTTAGCAAGTAACCTACATCTTCTTCTACAGAGAGACTTCCAAGTCTGAAATTGAACACGTGACGTGAGTATTTTATGCCCACAGTGGGCAACGTGCCTAGTCCTTCTAACACCGTTCAACTACGCCTAAAGTTAACGTAACGCCTTTCCAACTATTATATTTTGATGTTTTTCATTCAAAGTAAAATTTACTGCTTTGGCCTAAATACAAATCCAGCATTCAGAGCCAATTGATTGGCAGTGATCGTAATTGTGTCTGATAATTATAGTATAACCAAAACTAAGCACCTTCGAGAATCTTTCGGTATCATATCGACTTACGTTTACTTTTTAACCGCATAACTATACAAGTAAAAATATGAAGCCATGTGTCCTGCCAACAAATGTTTGACTGCTTTGGATCTAAACTCTCTCCTTCTCCCTTACGAACACATCATTATCAGTCCCTCTTTATCAAGTAACCCTTTCTCAAAATTAAGACAATAGGTACCACAACTGTGCTTCCAACACGTCTTAGGAATGTACAAACCAAATTTTAGCTAAAGTGGGAATTTCACTTACTTCATATTCCAATACAAAGATGTTCAATCTCTATGGCCAGACTATGTTCCTGTTTTTGAGAACGTAGTTGTAAACTGCTACGTAGACATTACAAATAAAAATTCAATAAAAAGACAACTCAGTGTTTAACCCACTTAATTCCAACGTAGATCATCATCTTATTATCTCTCATTACTATTATTTATGAATTCCATCATTGGACTTTCCTAAATTTTTCCCTTTCATTTCTCCGACCTATTTTATATCTAGTATGTCCTTATAGCTGAGAATAAGTTCAGTAAGTCCCGAATAGATAATTATGTATTTGTTCTTATCCAAACAGAAAATTGAATGAGGCTCCTTTGATGACTGTATGATCACATAATCTTTTCTTTCAATGCAAACAATTGAAAGCGACGAATTGGAATTAACATTTGTTCGCCCTGACTTGATCAGCCATTTCGAATACTTATAATAACGCTCCGCCGATCTCTCTCTCGCCTGTCTGCAAGCGCTACTTTTTCACACAATCTGCACTCTCATTCAACCACATCTACATTCTACCCCGCGATCCGTCGCATGGGCGTGTGGCAGGGGGTGGTAGGTCACCAGCCGTGTAAAGACGTCAAGGCATTGGAGGTGAAATGGTGATATGTACTATGGGAGTGTATTCAGAGGAGCTCAGTTTTTATTGTGGTCGTTTATTGTTCGCGGAAAGAACGAGTTTTTGTACCTATCTGTTCGACAAAGTATCTCTCTTATTTTATCCCATCTGTCAGACCTAGAAATGCAGTGAGGCGTCATGATAATATTCTCTGTGTTGCTCTGAAACACAACAGTTCTGAATATCTCAAGCAGCCTAAGCTTAGCGTGTGGCCTCCGAGTCTCTAGGGGCTTCCACCTAAATCCCTCTAACAGTTGTGCAACATTATATGTGCGTTCGTAGCAGTTTTTAACGAAGCATGCTGCTTTTCTTTGTATTTTGTTAATTTTTTTGGTCAAATCTTTATGACCAGCGTTAAAATCCTTGCAGCGTATTGGAGGTGTGGTCTAACCAGAGCGGAGTAGCATCTCTCTTTCACTTTTTCAACCGAGGACCTTCCTATTATACGCTTAACAAAACCTAGTTTCTTTAATGCTGTGCCGCATATGTTTTGTATGCGTGTTCCCCACGATATATCTGAAGTTAAGATAATTCCAAGATATTTTACTTCATCTGAAGATTTTATGTTTACTCCACCCACCCATGCATAAACACACCGTGACGCAGACGCAATCACGCGTGGAAAGGATATTCACTGCGCAACGCAAAACTCACTCACGGCACAAAACACGCAATTCACACAGGCGCGGGAATGAAAGATGAAGAGAAGGATATTGCAGCAGAGCCGCAAAGGCGTCGATGTCTCCCTTCAACTTTTTCCTTTATTCCTCGGACTAGTTCCCAAGGAAACCAAGAAGCGCTAACAAAAAAAAAGTTTATTTTTCTCTCTTATCCTCAAGAGTTCACCCATGAAATCTAATAAAAATAAACATTGTAAAATATAAACTGTTATATACCACGGCCGCAAAACTATTTCCTGCGCGAAAGGTCGCCGGCGTTACAGCAGTGCGGACGGCATTTATTTTTTTTCGAATCGTAAAGCAAAAGAAAGGAGAAGCAACGTAAAAATAACTTAATAAAAGAAATCGCAGGCTTTCCTCCCCAAGGGATTGGACGCGGCCCTCCCACCGACATTCAAGGACAACACCCTCATCCTCCTTGAACTCACTCAGCGATGCACCCGACTATGCTTTCACCTCTGCCGTTTCGACTCCATTCATGTCAGCCATTCGATCCACATTTTTCTTCCTTGTTCTTCTCCGATTCTATCCTCGTTAGCATCCAAGACACTTTTTGCACGCAACTCCACGAGAGAGCTTCGCGGAAAAAAAAGACGCGCGATTGTAGCAACATCCCTGAGTGTATTTTGCATGCAGTAAAATATATCCACTACGGACGGTGAGCCATTTCCCTTACAAAACATGGTCAGCTGGATGGGAATGAATATCAACAACTTCTTTACAAGCTGTGTCAGATTTTTGTTAGTGGATCTAGTGCCCCGAATATTGCGTTCCAAAACCTAGACCAACGAGAAACGGATTGTTGTTGGATATTACCTACATCTTTTTCGCTAAAATTTACTAACAATCAAATACAAGGCCTCTATTGTAAACAAAGAAATCACCAAAAAAGTGACAGTTACCATTGCCTTGCTTCTCAACTTGACTTTTGAGGTATCCCTGAGATATATTTTCCCAGATTTGTAGTTAAAAAACCTGATATGCATCTCGTAAGGTAGACTTTATCAAATGTAAATAATGCGTCCTAAACACCTAGTGATATTTCGTATCATTTCTGTCTAGTGACATGTCGATTACATTCAAATATGCTGTAAGGAGTATTTGAAGTATTTAAAGGAGTAGACTCGATTGCCCACCAATACACACACTGATTTATGGATGGAGAACGCGTAGGGAAAACCAAAACCACCAATCCATTTCAAACAAACATTCAGCAGTATTTCATTTGGCCATTTTTTGCAATTGGAGATCAATTAAATGTTTGCTATATATGAAATGTATTTTAAATTTCCGGGATACACAAATACAGTGGTGTTGAATTCACATTAAAAAGTAATCAATGTAAAACCACAAACTTAAAATTTTAGTTTCCTATGAAATGGACGGACTCAAACTGTATGAACTACTTTTGAAACAAAAATTTAACTGTATAATGTCATAAAATATCCACTTATTCCACTGAAATACTCAATTGATGTATGTATTTATGAACATAAATTTCTCCCATACGACACGGAAAGGAAAATTACACCCTAGAGAGTAAACCCATCGACTTCAATGGGAATGAATATGTTATATGTAAATTGCTCAAGGATTTGGGAGAATCGGATACAAATGAAAATTAAATGAAAAAAGAAATTAAAACTAGTATTGCAGCAGGAAATAGGATTTATCGAACTTAGTTGTAAGCGCTCACGTCACATTACCTCAGTCGGCACTAGAAAACAAAGATTTTTCGTACAATGATAAGACCGGTAAGACAAGTAATGAGTGTTCTATAAACATGGAAATGGACCAACGAAGAGAAGTAGTAACTTAAAAAGTTGGGATAGGAAATTACAGAGTACTAAACTATTTGTGGTTCGGCAAAGGAAGGTGAACATTAGAAAGCACGGACGAAAAGAGAGCTTGAGAAGCTCTACAATCACCCAAATATAGTCTCAGATATTAAAAAGTTCAAAGGTTAAGGTGATTATAGCATGTTGAGTGACTGTCTGAAGATTGGCTGTTCCTAAAGACATAACTACGAAGACATCCAGGAGGTGGAAGATTGAGATGAAGACGACGGGAAAGAGGGTTGGATGATTAACAGGACAAACTGAAAAAAAAAAGAATGGAGAGGGCGTGCAGAAGATCGTGAAGAATGGAATAACATTATGGGAGAGGCACATGTCAGAGGGCTGTTGCGACGAGGAGTAAACAAGCATGAGTCAAAGAAATAAAAATTACGGGCGATCACTGTGAAGTGACAGCAAAACCTCCGGTGAGGGGGTTTTGTTGTCGAGGTATTTTCATCAAGGATATCGGTTCCTTATTTCTTATTCTTGATCCAAAAATTCAATATTATCGATTAATTTTAAGCCGTTGATGGTCATTATTTTGCTCTTTAAATTATTTTAAATGTCGATATTTGATTGTTTCACGTAGGCGTGTTGAGGGGTTAAAAGGAAAACTGGACAGCCAAAAAAAACGTATTGTTGTGACCTTTTCATTAACGCTAGTGCGCCAATCACAACGCAACACAACAGCACACGTGTCTTCCATTCGAAGCAGACCCTCTGCGCACTTCGTAGCCGACTCAAAAAAAAAGCGGGGCTAAATTTGATGCACGCTAAACAAAAATATAACTTTGATAATGGCATAACGATTTTTTTAAGTTTGTTGATTTTCATATCAAACATTACTTGATATATTTGTCGTCAAGTATTCATTCTGTAAATGTTTTAAGTTACTCTTTTATAAAAAGCTTACGTTTTCAAACACTTATTTTGAACAAAGTCGATGGCTGTACACAAGAAACACGACCGTGATTGTTTTTCACCCGTATGAGTGCAACCTGCCGGCAAAACGAAACATTTCGCCTTCGCACATCGTTCCATCCGACATCTTTCGTGGGCGTCCAAGTGGCCTGGTGTGCTGCGAGCTTCACTGCCTTTAATGGAGAGCTAACATCATTTGTAATACAAATTTTAAGGAATCCGAATGCGACACTTTCCCTCTCTCGACACGTGTCGACGTCTTCCCTTCGGTTATCGCCGTTTCTCGAGGACCGAGCGGTAGCAGACATCATCTTCTCAAAAGAGAGGCGAAGGCACGGGAGCGAACGTAGCGTACCTACACACCCACCACAGGGTATACCAAGGAGGGCGAGCAGTGAACGCAGGCGGAACTCCGGACGCAGGACACGCGGGGTCAAGGCCTCGCCGAGTGCCCATCTCGCAATTCGCGAGGTTGTGACGAGTGGAACGGGAATGCGACATTTTTCCCTGGAAACTTGGCGAGTGGCGAACCGACGATTACAGGGGGAGCGGTCCAATGGATCCAGGAGCACAATTAGTTCACTATAATTATTTATTAATCTACGGGTAAGTTTAGGTTTAGCTGAAAGTCAGTAAAAATGCTTTGGATCGCTCAAAATTGGAGGTCCCAATTAACGTATAATATTTCTTTCTTAGTCTTAGCCTACTTCCTACCCTTCTTTATCCCGTCCGTCCATGAAACCTATTATCTTTCTTCCCCTTCCCCGTTTGCACAACATCCGTCCCTGTATCACGGCTTTGGGCAACCCATCATTACCCTTAAAAACCACTAACCCTGCCTCCTGATCTCATCCAAAACTTACCTTCCTCACTAACCGTAACAAGCCCTTTCCTTTTTGCCATCCTCTCTCTCTCTCTATCCATCTCTACGCACACATCTTCAAAACCTGCAGCTAGTCTCGTCTCGAAACTTCAGGTTTCTGCTCCATTCAATGCTACTCTCCGAAACAAACTCTTCACCAGCCTCTTCTTAATATCCTTACCCAAAGTCCTCGTCACTAACTCCCTCCTACTGCAGCGAGCATGTTTCGCTAGAGTAACTCTCCTTATGTCTTTGCTATCATGCTCATTTTCTTTTAATATAAATTACAAGTAATTAAAATTCCCTACTTGCTCGAGGCTGTCCCCTCCTATTTACATGCACAGCATTGATTTCTTTGTCCAAGAGAATAGTATTATACATTTTGTTTTCCTGCGATTTATCTCTATTCCGTATTTCCCGCAAAGAATTGTTTATGCATCTACTCAAGTTCGCAATCCCTCCGATGATCTACTAACTAACGCTTGGCCATCTGCGAATCTAATCGACTCAATCAGCTGGCCTCCTACTTCGATTCCCATACCTATGCCTTTCCATTCTCCTCGATTCTCCCCCATAATTCAGATCAATTCTTCGATGATTTGAGCTTTTAACTGAAGGACAGAATAGATAGAAGTGTGCGACGCGATAACAGAGGGATGCTAAAACCATTAGGAAAGCTGCATTGGACGTATAGAGTAGATAACTCACACCGATAATACTCTACAGCAAAGGTATCACTATTAAATTGCTTTTGTGGTATTATATCAAAACATCGTGAATTCGAAAAAAATCCACAAAGACACATCCTTTTCACATTTACAGACAACTTATCCGCGATGGACATGTTGAACAGTTCATTATGCATAGACACTCATCACATCATTCCCTTTCTAAGTACGAAAAGTCGAACAGCTTTGTTTTCGCTGTAACGTCAAAGATGCGTTCTTCGTAGGAGGAAATAAAGAGCATTGTTTTTATCGAGAAAGACTATTAAATTTAATTTATTCGTTATAATTAACATACTTCAATTTCATATGCAAAGGTGCAGGGTGATTATAAAATACTTTTGATAATTCGATGATATTATTATTAGAGGTGGTCTGCCAGTTTAATTACGTTTCCATGGAATGTATTAAATCCTAAACTAACCTCGTTCAGTTCAATGTGTGTTCCCTCCTCCACATACCCCTTTCATTCGCCTGCTCATGGCCATAGTCCTCCTTCATCATTGCATTCACTATTCCACTATTCAATTCATCTTTCAACTCTTCCTCCGCTCACACAGTCTTACCACTTTTCCCATCCGAATTCCCACCCCTCACACCACCTCTCACAACCATCCAATCTGTCTTCTCCTGCTTCTTAGGCCTTCATCATCCTCCTCTCCACATTCCAAACCCCTTCTCTTTCACCCTCCTACACGTTCATTACACTTCCTTCGCCCAGCTCCGCAATTTCTAATGCCTTCGTTCTCTCCTCTCATTCTATTTCCTTTAAGTCCAGGTTTCCAAACAATGCGATGCCGCACTACATATTCAACTCTTTGTCAACTATTTCTTCACACTCGAGGCACCCGTCATCAACTCCCGCGCATCTCCTTTCGTCGGGTCGATGCTGCATCCAATTCCCTTGCGAAAATTACTTTCGAAGATACTAATAAAACCAAATACTAAAATTTATCAGACTTAAACCACTAAATAAACAGCTGTTTGGAGAAATTTTTCAGGAGAAAGTATTAAGTGAAATTGACATTGAATTAATTCGCAGGGCGATGTGGTACATACATTAAAGGCCTTACCTCTAATAAACTTAATGGTTGAAAGCGTAACTTTGTGGAATGTTACCGTAGACATGACGAAAATGAAAAATCTCTTAGTTTATTCCGTACTTAAAACTATTATTCCCGACCTAGGTTTCAAGGCAATTTGATAGCAAGGCAATCGAAACCTTGGTCGGGAATATACGTTTTAAGTGTGGAATATACCAAGAGGTTTTTCTCTTAGTATATTCCATTTTTTTACTCCTTTACTTCCAAACTATTTTTTTACTTATCATTGGAGAAAAAATTCTGAATGTATCTACCCTCAAGATGTCCTTCACTTTTAACCCCATATGAAAAAAATAAAGCACCCTCACAAAAATGACCTTTATTACACCAATCAGTGGTTAAAAATAATACTAACTAGTAAAATAAGTAAGCCATTTGAAATGAAATTTTCAATATAATGTTAAGGAAAACACTGCCTCTTATATTGTAGACTATCATCCTCTGATCTATCTAAATTAGTAAACACTGAAGTATCCATCAAAAAAAAGAACGAAGATAACCAACTCTACCTATGACTTGTTTCAGACAACTTGCTTCTTAGTTGTTATTACATATATGGAAAAGACTCCTACAGGGTAGAGAGTAATTCCAATTCCAAAGACGCTAGAGTGAATTGGGTGAGCTTGGACGACGTGCGATGTGAATTCTTGTTTGCCTATATCAACCATCAGGATGAGTATTTATATAATAAATAAAATGAAACAAACGGATATTGAATTCTATTTAGGTACGTTAATTTTTCTCTGGTTTCACAATTGGTTAGGTTTTCCTTAGTCACTAAAGTTTCGAATAGAGAATTTTTCCTCGTACTAAGGGCTGATGATGCCGGATGTATACAGTGGTCGGTTTACATCCTAATCGCTTCAGGTGAGGTATGTTGTGATTCGCGGATTCGTATGCTCTATTGCCGCCAATATGAGATTTGCATTCCAAGTTTTACTGGGATGGGATACAAGAATCGGAGAACCAAGAGGCCATTGAAATCCGCCTGACATCCAACGACATCAGCAAAGATCTAGGATTCCAGGTACAGAATTTTTATGTAGAAATGACAAGAGAAAAAAATCAGCCTGGACCGGGAATGGTGTGTTAACAAATTATGTTAGAATTTCATAATAATTAATCAATTATGTTAAGTATTTCCAGCAGCGCTCATATTAAAAAATTCAGTAACAAGTAATGAAGGCAATAAATGGAGGTGTCATGGTCTTAGATAGATGACTTAATGCACTCACTAGGAATAAATTTGACTTTTCTTTGAACAGCAACTCCACTCATAACTTTTACGAAAGCTATTTAGACGAAAATAGCTCCCAAAGAGCAACTTAAGATGTTCACAAATTCTGCCTCACTTCGGTGTTTACTCGACTTTTTTCACAGAATTTTCTTTCAAATGATGCATTTTGCATAAAAACACTCGAAAGAGTGACTTAACATCTTCCGATATTCAGTATGATGATGACGTAACAACCGAAACCGGCCGCGTCGAGGGTAATAAATCGGGTGAAAAAATGAATTTGATTTTTTCATTTGATGAGGCTCCGATGCGATGGACGACGGGCATCACACATTCGCAAATCATCCGCATTCTTCCATTGAAACTGCGCAAAACTTCAAACCTCTGCGCCATTTTCTGAGAGGCATTGGAACAAACAAGTTTTTCCCTTAATGCAGCAAATTAACCGAAATTTTTCATGGGCTGTGAACCGGATGTTCAGCCATTCTCTTGGGTGATAATAAAAATTAGGGGAAGAAGCAGTAAAGGTCGGCTAAATAATTGATAAGCCAACCCTTATTAGGGTCGAGGACACGCCATAAGGGTGTGGGAAGGGTCTTTTTTGGGAGGAGCGGGCGGGGAGGAAGGGGGGTGAGGAGGGAGGGTGTGTACGAGGTACGAGGAACGGCGAGTTTACTTGCTCCGACTTGACTCGTTATGAAGAGGCGTCCGACAATTACGAAGGAAGATGCCAAGAAGTAGAACGTGACTCACGAGGAACCACAATGACTTCTCGTCCCCGCCAACTCCCTTTAATAAAGTCCGGCCCTAAAAGTAAGTTTTGGAGAAGACAAAAATGAAAGTCTGACTGAGGAGAGGCTATGGTTTTACCACGCCAAGGAAAGTCAAAGAGATTTTCGAGGGATCATCAAGACCCTAGATGTAAATTATCCGGATTGATGCTCAAATCTGCATTCCCAACGCTCAGTGAAGACAAGATGTCGGTTGATTCTTAAAGTTTACCATACCGAGATTGTGCTTCGTGTGAAATGACTTCAGAAAATGGGATTCTTTAAAAGCGTTTCTCTCAGAGACGGCCGTTTCCATGAGATCTTCCCTAAATGACGGCCTTAATTCATGTAGTATCATGTAACATAGGAATCAAACAATTTCTTCTCTGCAATTGTCCGAGAGTTTTCCTGTAACTAGCGATCAGAAATTAGGATAGATACGTAGTGCCACTCGTTGGGAGGAATGGAACTAATTTTATGTTTTGCTTTGCTATCAATTAATACAGAGAGTTATTGTCGTCCATTTTAAAAATATATTATTGATGAGTTAGATTTCGTGTGATTAAGCTCTCCGTGGACGCTTCCAGTAGCAATGCAATAAGAAATAATAATACGTTCATTACTCCAACAAAATTAATACTTGCATTAATTATTAACAATTCGCGAGTACCTAACGTTAGGCAGCCTTGATCGAGGTCTTCTGTCAAACCAACCGTCAAATGGTTAAACGTCATGGTTTATAACTCACGTAAATATAGCACACGTAATGGGATTTAAGCAATCACTTTCATATGAAGCCTCATATTTGGCCTCACTGTTCATATTTGGATGCTGTTTTCTCGGACTTCGATTGAATAAAAGCATCAGGGAATAAATGGCACACCTTATGTCCGATCTTCCAGTCCGGACTGCAGTAGCTCTCAGCGAAGTGCATTAGCTAATATAAGCCAAATACAGATTGTCGTCAAATAACGCCGTTTTAAAGATAACTGGCATTTGCCCCTTAGAGTTTTCCGCATCGTAAAAACGTATGGCTAAAGTGATTTTGCGATAAATTCTCTGCAGTGCATTCTTTCGGAGAGCCTTTCAGTGATATTTATGCCCAATGGACTCCGGCCTAAGGATATTATGTCCTTCATCGTCCGGATATCATGAGTGTCGAGAGCTGGATATCTTATATGCCAGATAGACATTTTGATGACGAAACTGGAGGGGTCAAATTAAATGAATAATAAAGAATTTTCCCCGATAAATGAACAGCAATAACGATCACGGTATAAACTAATTTTCTGATGAAGGATATTTATTCCATAAAACCGAATGCTAATATGTAATGCACCAATGAGAGCATAAAATAAGGCGAGAATGAATGAGAAACCCAAATAGGTTATGAAATTCAGTCGTGGATTAAAGCAAATTGTGATCGGAGATATTTGTTAAAGTATAGAGTAGCTTGTAACAAATATACGCTCAATGGAGAACCAAGAAAAGTCAAACAAAATTTGTACGTCTCGTACTTGTGATTCTTTGCCAATAATTTTTTAGCTTGAAACAATATAAAATTTCGGTGGGAAAAAACCGTTATTATAATATTCAATCTCCATTTCGGGCATAATTCCTAAATCCTATTTTATACCACTCGTTCGTAAGTCGGAAAACTAAGGACCCAAATTTTCTATGATGTTGTCGGTGATCCCGAATGGAGTGCTTTTTGGATATGAACCAACAAAACAATGCCTACTCTGCGCTTCATTGATAATCATTAATCCAACACCACAATTCGATGCCTCCATCTAAGAAGTGTGCTTTACTCGGTAACCCCACCTCAAGCGCGTACAGATTTAATGTATGGAAACATACAAATCATTTACTTATAGACGTATTTCACAATCTATAGAAAAATTCTATTAAGTTAAAAACAAAACAATGGAGCTTGCGGCGAGAGAAATATATGTTGCTCAACGCTCAAAAACGAAGAAAATAATGCGCGCTACTCTACGAAACTTCCTCGGTGAAAAGAAAAAATTCCTCAGATGACTAGATGAAAACCCTATGTCATTCTGGTCTTACACGGGAGACCTTCGAAGCGAATCATCGAGGGTAGAGTCTATATTGGGCACAAACAGCAAAGGGTCACCAATAGTATCGACAAAGACAAGTTATTAAACCAATACTTTGAAAGTGTATTCACTAAGGATGGCAAATACACAATTCAGATATCCCTGACTTTAACGAGCCGATGGCTGACTTAACAATTCAACGTGGTGGAATAACTAAACAACTGCGCTCGATTAAAAGTAGCAAATTCCCAGGTCCAGAAGGAATAACTGCACGCGTGCTCAAAGAGTTAACGACAAAGACCGCACCATTCTTGGAAATTATATTTAGTAAATTATTACCCGAAGGCAAGGTGCCCCGAGACTGGAAAATAGCCAATGTCACTCCGATATTTAGAAAAGGAAATAGAAGTGACCCAGGAAATTACCGGCCTATATCGCTAACATTACTTTTATGCAAGATGATATGCAAGAATACATTGTTGTTAGCAATACTGTGACATTTCTGGATAATCGTAACTTGTTACATAGCAGTCAGCACGGCTTCCGTAATGGCAGGTCCTGCGAAACACAGCTTGCGCTCCTTCATGATATCCTAAAATCAGGTGAATCGATTAAGCAAGTCGGCGCGATATTCCTTGATTTCAAGAAGGCATTCGACAAAGTTCCTCACAAAAAACTCATTTATAAATTGTATGCATGCGGAGTTAATAAACAAATACTAAACTGGATAAGAGACTTTCTCAGTGATCGAAAACAAAAAATGGTTATTGACGGTTTTAGCTCTGATATGGTCGAAGTCACATCCAGTGTTCCTCAAGGAAGTGAAACCGGCCCTCTTTTATTCATTATTTATATTAATGACTTAAGTTATCAAGTTATTAGTAAATTAAGATTATTTGCAGGTGATAAAGTTACCTACGGTGAAATAGCGCGAAGACATGGACTTAGAAGTTCTGTCAACGGACCTTAACAGCGCTCATTCGTGGTGTCAGGATTGGGGGTTAGAATTACATATCAGTATATCACCACAGTCCACTTCTTACAAAACTCATTACACAAATGCCATACCTATACTGTGGGTGGAGTAAACATAAAATCTTCAGATACTGTAAAATACCTTGGAATTACCTTAGCTTCTTATATATCGTGGAGAATACATAAAATACATATGCGGCACAGCATTCAAGAAATT
Source organism: Ceriagrion tenellum (assembly GCA_963169105.1). NCBI lineage: Eukaryota > Metazoa > Arthropoda > Insecta > Odonata > Coenagrionidae > Ceriagrion > Ceriagrion tenellum. The sequence continues at coordinate 129,148,383 of OY720642.1, read as the reverse complement.
AGGTTTCGTTAAGCGTATAAAAGGAAGGTCCTCGGATGAAAAAGTCAAAGAGAGATGCTACTTCGCTCTGGTTAGGCCACACCTCGAATACGCCGCGAGCATTTGGGAACGTGGACATAAATATTTGACCAAAAAATTCAATAAAATACAAAGGAAAGTAGCGCACTTTGTTGAAAACTGCTACTAACGAACATATAGTGTCTCACAACTTTTAGAGGGACTAAGGTGGGAGCCCCAGGAGACTCGGAGGCTACACGCTAGGCGTAGGTTGCTCGAGAAATGCAGAACTGATATTTTTCAGAGCGAATAGAGAATATTATCATGACTCCTCACTACATCTCTAGGTCTGACAGAAGCGATAAAATAAGAGATACATTGCCGAACAGATAGGTAGAAAAAATCGCTCTTCCCGCGCACAATAAGCGATCAAAATAAAAACTGAGCTCCACTAAATACACTCCCATACCTACAAATCACCATTTCACCTCCCTGAACCTTACTTCTTTACACGGTTTGTGTTCTAACACCCCCTGCCACACACCCATGCGGCGGCTCGTTTGGTAGTATGTAGATGTACAGATTTCACCTCTTCAATATCATCCCCTGTCACTCCAAAGCTGATAGTGTTTAAATGTCCAATGGAAATCCATTCGCATTCCTTTTAGGAAGAAAATCGAAAACTAATTGATGAGCAAGTAATTTGAATGAAGGAAAAGAAAAGCAATCTGTAATCGGTTCAAATAAGAAAATACAATACAACAGATAGGTACAAAAACTCGCTCTTTTTGCGCACAATAAGCGACCACAATAAAAATTGAGCTCCACTAAACACACTTCTATTATGCATGTCACCATTTCCTCTCTAAAAAAAACTTACTCCTTTACACGGCTGGTGTCGTAACGCCCCCTGCCACACGCCCGTGCGGCTTCTCGCAGTGTGTTATGTAGATGTAGATGTATGTCCGTCAAAATATGCTGACCTGTATTCCCAATGATTGAATTAAAGTAGAGTAATTCAGAATATCAAATCAACAATGTAAAATCACGAGTCTTCAGTAATGCCAAACCAACAAAATACCACAGTCAGCTTGTTTGATAATCCTTTAACCTATTGAATTATATGTTTTCTATTAATTCTATGAATCTCTAGCCGTGCAAAGCGTTCCATTCTCCAAAATGTATAACTTATGATAAAAGCTACTTAACTTTCCAATTGATTCTTTATGGGCATTTATCTATATAAATACCAATTTATTTATACGAACAACATTATTGATCGTCAAAGGGACGGTTTACAAAAAAATTATGACCAATTCGCGTATTTTTGACCAATTTTTAAAAAGTTTTTTCACAAAATCGAAAAGAAAACAACATACTGATAAACGTAAAAACAAATGCGAATATATCATTACATTTTTTTTCGTTTGGCGTAAGTCCAGACTTTGAATGTACAGTATTTCTAATTTAAATGTGCAAAACAAAATATGACTACGAGGGAATTATATGACCTCATTTCGCGTCTTTCCTTGTGGGAATAGATTTCGCGGACTTACACACACGCAGACAGAGAAACTTTGGATTTTATATTAATAATCTGTGCTAGAGTAATAAGGGTACGATTTTTATTTGTATGCCAACTCTGCCGGAAAAAAGGGGCGAAATTTTGCCGTAAAAATTTACAGAAGAACATCCAAATCGATTGTGATGCAGATGATCTGATTCCATTGAATGAGTTTTTTTTCGAAGTCACCTCAAATCCTTCTCTCTTTAAGAATCTTGAAGTCAGAGAACCGTCATTGAAATTTTCACACTTAAATTAACCACCTATCAAAGTTCTTGGCTTGTTACGCCGTCTTCAAGACATAGTTATACAAATATTTTTACGAATATCTCGGTCTTCATATCACCATGCTCTCGCCTCGGTCCCCCATTGAACATAAACACGTTACAAACCACTGTCTACTTGAATTTATATCTAAGAAGACATCTTTAAAGTGGATAGAAAGAGATACCAGGAGGTAAGGGACATAGATAGATAGGTAGGGAAGGGTGGAGAGATGCAGTCAACCAATCTTAGGATCGAATGACCAATGATGATGTGACGTCTTGCAAAATTTACTATTTTTACCTGCTTTATTTACGTCATTCTTCCCAGTTTTTCAAGGAAATCCGGCCAGTTCATCATCATAACCTGGAGTGAGTCTCTTTTGTGGTGGTGTTTAACTACATTTGAAAGTTTGACGTCGGGTTGAGTCGCAGTCCCTGTTTAGAGGAACATTCGTCCCTTTCCATCTGAACTAATCTCTTTTTAGTGCGAGACTTCAGGCTTTCCCGGCGAATGCTTAAATTTCAAAAGGACCGAGATCCTCCACTCTTCGCTCAGAGTTATTGGGACCGGATTGTGAAGGAGGCTGTGGAAATCAACAATCACAGAGAGAACACATCAACAGAGACAGAGGTTTTCAGAACAGCAATGCGTGGGAACCAATCACGAGTCTCATAAGAAAAAGAGCGGGAAAAGAGGGCCAATCAGAAGCAAGCTAGCTCATCCACAGAGCATATATAAAGTGACACCCTCCTGGCCAAAATTATCACCCTGAAGACGATGGCAGACTAAGCCTTCGAAACGTCGGTGCTAAAACCCATCATCACCCGGCTGGAAACCCGAGAGCTATACATTATTTTTGGTGCGTTTGCGGTTTCCCTTGTCTTGTGAATATTTCTGCTATTTTCCGACCGTCGCGGAAAGAAGAACCGAAGGAACTATTCGCGAATGTAGCGGTTAGTGAATGCATGGAATGAGAGAGATGAGATGTGGGTGAATGGGAGAGAGAGAAGGGAAATCTTAAAAAGAAAAAAACTCGATGGAGAGGGGAGGAGAGGAGAAGGGTAGGAGGGGGAGACAAAAGAGCAAAAGAAGGGGATGTTGAGATGAAGGAGACTCGTGTTGGGAGGAGGGAGGGGAAATGGGACAGTGGTGCCAACCTGAAAAGATAAGAAAAACGGACGGGGAGCTTGTAATAAGATTACCGCATCAAAAATTCCTAAAAATCTCCCCGGATGGCTGAACTCCTTCGTGAAGGCAAACGGAAAAATATACACACATATAACTCTACTAAAAAAAAGCAGTCTAAAACTCATAATTTACTTATCCTATTACCAATTCCCTGAAGTTCCGCACTCTTCTCTCAGTTAAGTCGTGCGATAAGTTCCTCGTGGCTTCAAGCTTTGGAATCGCACATTTCTGCCTTTTCCATCCACGATACATTCATTTTTTTACTTTTTTGGATGAAAATGAGCATTTTGAATTTATGTCCACGCTATAGTTTTGCTGATTCTCTGCGTAAAGAAAACATTTCTCTTCACATATGTTTGCACGCAATATACAATCACTCCTATTATCGACCACGTTGAATTACATAATATATTCTCTTTTAGAGGCTTTTGGTCAAATGATTATGTCAGTTGCGTATGCCTACGTCTCATAGTCATTTTAAAACTTTTCAGGTCTAAATATAAAAGGTATCTTATTGATTTTGGGAGTGTAATTTTGTTGATGGAAAATTTCAAAGCACATACCATGAAAGCCTAATCGTTTTTGCCATAATTGAGTATTTTTCCGTAGTACATTCATTTCTCAATGTTTGCCCTGAAAAAGTTTTAAAATTAACTCGAAATATAGGCAAAGGCAGCTTGCATAATTATTTGACAAAAAATTCTGAAAAACGAGGATATATTAACAAACCGTACGGTTTCAGGGTGAATATTGTGAAATGTTTCCATGTTAGAAAAAAAACTATGCAAATTCCATTTAGAGAAAATTTATAAGATGGCATAATGTGTTGAAATCAAATTTTATCTAAGTGGAATTTGCATAGTTTTTCTTTTCTATATTACATAAGGTATGACTACATTTTATTAACTTCTTTTAAATGAGAGTATTTTCCAAGCGTTAAGCGCACTGGCGGCCATCGTCGAAAAAGTTCGAGTCCGCAATGTTCTGATCGGCTTCAGTCAGTTCCATTGGTAATTGTCGTTTTATTCATGTAAAATTGTGTAGATAACAATAAACGACGATTTAGGCAAAGAATGAGACGCCGACCGACTGCTTGTTAGAGGAACCTGGATCTCGTAGCGCTGAGTTAAATGGAGACAAATCTCGGCCATTTCTGGGAAACTTACGTATTTAACAGAGATAAGCGAAATTTTCCGGTCACATGAACTCGTGTCAATGCTGAAAAACGTCTGCTCTGATGATATTGCAAGCCGAATCATACATACGTGATCCGGTGTCACGTAGTCCTTCACAATTAAACGTCCCAGGTGGACTCAAAATACAGCTGACGATCGGACAGGTATCCCTCAACTTGACGTCACACTTGGAACCCAATAATGAGGTAAGAGGTAGAATTCTTTGTGTCATTGTATAGGTGAGACACTTTTCTTCAAAATGAGACCAATTTCATTGACTTCTAAGTAAAATGAAATTTCGCTCGGACTACCTTAAAGGTGGACGCTTTGGAACAGATTGAAATTTATAGAAAGCCAAGTACCCTATGCAAGGAACTTTGTCCGGACTCCTCCCCACTCCTCTTTCCGGCAATATTTCCCTTCTCACAAGCCCCTAATCTATGTTCCCCTTTCCCCCTCCCCTCCAAACGTTAGTTTGTTTTCCAAACCCCTCTCCCCTACTTATCTTGAGGCTACTATCACAGCAATCAATAAATAAATTTTACATAAACAATTGTAAGTACATGAAGATGCAGCAAGCTGAGATACGCGTTGTATTAATATAATAAAATAACTTTCGAAAAGTATTCGATATGGATTTTAATGTAAGATTTCTTGAAATGACGCTTGAATTAGTACAGTTTATAAAGGGCTGTGCATTCAATTCTGTCCATAATTTAACTATATTACGACTTGAGGTTTAGGAAAAAAACGAAAGGACAAAAGGCATTTAGAAATACCAAGCACTCCCATAAATTTTGAAAAAATGTAGGAATCGAGAGATAAAGAGTTCAAAGATGTCACATTTGTAATGCCTCGGCGAGGGACTCCGATATCAAAACTGGCGAGGCGTGAAATTTGACGTCTTCACTTCTTTTCCGCTTGAAACCACCAAATGGAGAGGCTATGGAATCCACTATCGAGGAATGGAGGAAATGAAAAAAAAAATCCGATAGATAGCAGGGCTGTAAGGAAATTATAGGAGGTTTTATGCCACTACAATACCTATGAGAATCGAAGGCCTGTTCGAGAGGTCGCAAAAAAACTCAGTGGCCACTGAAAAATCGAAAGTCTCCATTTAGAATGAATTTTTTTTATGTTCTTTCAGAATAGGCCTCCGAAGTAAACGATGATGTATATAAAAGAAAGTGAACTAGAATGGAAAATCTCCCCGGTTCTTTCTCTTTGAAAGTTCTTTGAGAGGCTTTTTTTGGCATAATTGTTGCCACAAAAAGCAAACAAATCGGTGGGATCAAATCAGTCATGACCAACGGTGGAATATTTTTTGATCACGCGTGCAGGGAAAATGTCTTTTGAAGCGCGGAGGTTTTTCGTGTGCTAAGTGGTCAATTATTCACCGCGTGCGACAATGAATCTCTCTTACCTCTGTACACAGATATGAACATATTTTCTCGAAAGGGATTTAACGTGTGTAGGGCACGAAGAGTCCTTTGGTCTATTGATCGCAAATGGCTCTAGGGCTCCTAAATTGGGCCCCTTATTCGTTTCCTTAATGAAAGTATTGAAATCAGTGCTGAGATTTCTATTTTTTGCTTTTTCAAATTACTCATACATAGGGCTCAAATTTTCGCCATCGGATGACAGAGAGAATTAAGTGTCTCATACATACTTGTACTTGAGTTGGATTTTGTTATTCACTTCGCGTTCGTTTAAAACTTACGTGTTGAATGACGAAGTTATAATTCTTTCTCAAATTTCAACAAAAGCATTTTTCCTATACACACTCATGCATATATGCAAATATTGGTCATTTAATAAGATAAGCTGTAAAACTACCCGGGGAAAATACTCTCTCTCTCTACGGCTGAAGAAGGGATAAAGAGCCCAAAACGTGCCGAGTAACACTCCGTCGCGATATATAAAAAATAAAATCCACTGTTTTTCGAATTTAAACTGTCAATCTGGTCTTCTTCGGACGGAGGAAGTAGTCCCGACTGCTGTGGCAATGAATTTCTCATTAAAGCAATGTAAATTTCCTTTTCCTCCAGGACCCACTATTTGATGGTTTCGGTAGTGGCCGCTTAACACATGTTTCACTGCATATTTGAAGAACCACATTAGAGTGTCATCGTGCCAGACGGTGTTAGATAAAAGATCTAAGGAAAAAGCCAACTTTTATCATGAGACTTATGTCAAAAATTAAGACAAAGTCATCGACCAGTTCGATTAGTTCATGATTTACCCACGTTACAAGACCATTCTTTTCACTCTCCCATTCGAAAACTACAACTTTGACCTTCGTCGCATTAGTCCTCAAATCCATTTTTCTTGTTGCTTTAAGAATTTACCCAGGAGTCCCAGTGACTCTTGCGGATAGCGACACTACACTACCTGTTTACAAAATGACTCGTCTGGCCATTACACCGACGTTATCCCTACAAGAGTCTCTCACATTTATGAATAAAAATACTCAACAGCCATGGTCACATAACGCATCCCTGCTTTACGCTCTGTTCTACATTAAACCAGCCACTAAATACCTCATTAACAGTGCCACACTATTAATACATCGACTTGATAACATTCTATAGCCGCTCATTCACCCAATATTTCCTCAAACACTTCTACAGTTTGTTTCAGTTTACCCTGTCATACTCCAAATCTACATCCAAAATTGCACAATTCACTTTGACTTGGACTTCCAGACATTTCTTCAACTTCAGCTGCAGTGCGAATAGCTAATCGCTATATCCTCGGTCAAGAATAAACTCACCGTTTACTACCAAAGTCTGTCGTAGATACGCATTCTTACTTTTACCATTACTAGTTTGGTGGACACTTATTTTGGCACGCAACGGACTAATTGCTACATAATTTTTCATTGTCTTCTTCCCACCCTTATATTAGTACAGTGGCGGAAAAAATTAATGCAAAACTCATTGGAGTCTGAAAGCGGCGGACGCGGGAACTAACTGAAATCCCTTTCCGTCGACAACTTGACAACACTGAGACAGCCAATGGAAACCGGGAATATTCAAGCTCTGTATGAATGGATATCGATTTAAAGCGTCACATAAATAGGAATACTAATAAGGTTCATGTTCGTGAGATCGTCTACGAGTTATAAACGTGATGAGTTTGCTTCGCCTTGCAGCCAGTGGAGGTTACGAATTCGTAGTCAATTATTTAGAGATACTTACCATATTTTTTTATAAACTTGGACCCTTTAAAAAACATTTTTCTCGATTGAAACTTAAGAAAAGTTACGATGAAAGAATTATTAGTTGGGACACAAAATATTTTTATTTCCCAAATCAAATCCTCTAACAATAAAAAGTTTTTCCTCGTGTAGGAAATTGCTATGGATGAATTTCGTTTTGATAGGCCTCCAAACGACTACCGAGAAATATCGTAGAGTATAACAAACATTTTCGTGTATTATCCTGTGGATTACAAGTAATAATATGGGAAATCTGGTAGAACAGAATGGTTTCCATGAGGAGAAAATTTATGTTTACAAGTATTTCCGATACCTTAATACTCCACGTTAGTTTCCGCCCTTGTGCATTCAGGAGGTTAAAAACTTAACTTTCTTAATTCCTCCTAACGTAATAATTTATACCTTCTGAAAACTACTTGCAAAAGTCCATGACATCTTATTTGGTCCAGTTTTAAGGGAAACGTTGGAATTTCCTTTTTTCGATGTATCGTAAGAATAACTGGACGCGGACTCATCTTAATCGATGCAGTAGCCTTGAAGGAGAGCGTTCGTCTACGGCCAAGAAAGTCTGGGGTTCAAATCTAGGCGAGGCCTCTGCTAGTGTCGTCATCATTAATCTATGCGATGTGGCTTCATTGCTGCCAAAACTTCGGAGGAATCCGCGGAAGGCCCAGTGAATGGGTATTGACCTCAACCATGAGTGTGAGAATTTTACACATATTCGGGCTTTGTAAAGGAATCAGATCCTTGGCCTCCTTGATCGTCAAATGAAACGTTTACTTCCCATTCTCGGGTACTCGGGCCCACATGATTTCTTCGTTCTGCCTGTCGTCTGATGCTCATATCCACTCACTCGCAAATGTATCAATCAATGAAAAGCTATTCATGAACGAGGGAATAGACCGGATCTCAGATTGTGTCAATTACTCGATTTAGTGAACTTACCTAAGTCTACTTTCACTTTTAAATTACTTTGAAATGATTTAGAAAAGAGGGCAATTATTTTTTTTGGGAACTGGAGTTTGGTTCCATCAGCCGAATTTGTTAATACCGGTTACTTATCTGAGTGAGAAACCAAATCAGTGTGAATTATTCTTTAAAACATCTTTAAAACTTGAAAATATCTTATCGTTTAACGGTAGTGAGAAAAGGGATTTTTTACATTTAGAAACCAAATAAAAGTTCAGTGGGTGAAAGTTGAAGGCGGAACACCTATTCTGGTAATTTTTCGACAGATATATTTGCCTTTTATACATCTACTAACTGATTGATTCTCCTTGGAAAAAGATGAGGCATACCTAAAGGCTAATGGGATCTTTTTTTCCTCCAAGAACTCACGGAGAGGACGCTATAAACTTTGAAAAATATCTCTGCTTGACTGTCTACCGACGCTCGTCTCAATGAAGTAGTCATCTGTAAACCTAAGCGAATTTCCTGGTGATGGTGGTGGTGGAGGGGTGGTTTGTAGTTGTGAATGACGCACAGGTTTCCAATACTTGCTTCACCAGAAAGAAAAGGCTCGTAACGCTTCGGAAAATTTGGAGGCACCCGTCGAATACTTTCGAGGGGGCGAAAGAAGTCAAATACCACTTTTTTCCTGCGGTTTAAACGACTGGCGTTCGAAACATGATCTTTGGCAGAAAAACCATCGCCCGCAAACATATGGGGAAAATAAGCTCTTATTTAAGGCATAATACGTCCCAAATTAATATCGTGCGCCCTTCATACATTCCGAGTTTCAATGGATTTGAATTGACGGAGCTTTATATTGACACGGGGAAACCTTATGGGATCCAACAGAGTATCACAAGATTACTCGTTGCTTGAACTCAGACTTAAGGCAGTTTGAGCGAAATAGCATTTTACCCAGAAATCAATGAATTTGGTCTCATTTTTAAGAAAAATATACCATCCTTCCATTGAAATAAAAAATGTAACCCCTTACCACATTACTTTCCGAGATATTTGCAAAAAAATACCATCCCTTTTACATGGGAAATGGAACGTGTATGCACTCCAGAGAGACATTATATTAAAAATGAGGCATTTCCTGCCCTTAAATCTCGTAAAAAAATCAACAGTGTGTAGTTAGTATGTTTTCTCAACTATTGTTGCAAATTAATCATATTGTCACCGCAGTAAGTTTTTCGGGATCACAATAAACCTTCCGTTGTGATGGAGTTTCAAACGTACCGCGTGAAAAAAATGAGCCAAGTTAAAGACTTATTTAGATAGTTTCATTAGATTACTTACAATTTCTGTCATGTAAAACTATTTTATTGCGCCAATTATAGTGCAATATTTAATTTGTGTGTCTCACAGTTGGTGAAATAAAAATTATATATATCAAGTAGGGCCTCTATTATGATTAGGGAACTATCTCGCTCGCACTATCTCAAGTCAGCTGGCCTCAAAACCCACGCACGATAGGAGGTAATGACATTTGATTGGAATGGTCTAGGCTGATGAGGTGAAATCCAAGAACCACTGCTTTCTGTTTGTATGCCAGTGAAAGTAGTATGCTTTTTCATTTCCATATAATTCCATTCAACGTTCGCAAGCAATATCACCACGCATTATAGAAGCAACTCGGTTCACAGTAACGCATATGGACGCAAATAAATACACCGAAAGGATACGAAACTCCATTTAAAATATGAAAGCTCGGTAGTTGTAACTGGAGAACAAACCTGAATCGCGATTATGGTTATTCATAATGATATTGTTCAATTGCGCTCATGACTTCGAAAACGTGATCGTCATCAAGAGAGATCAGGTGCTTCATAGCAGTGGAGTACGCTCCCAGGACATCGAACATTGCCCTAACAATGCGGCTTACCTTATGGATGACGATTAGGATCACGATCACGAAAAGGAAATAACAGTGATCCCACCCCAGGAGACATTTTTTAGTTTTAAATTCAATTTCAGGTCAAGTAAAATGATTTTCACATGGTAGATTATATATTTTATGTATTTATATAGTTTCATTTCGTCAGACAGTCATCACAACCACATATTACATTCATTCATATCACCAATATAAGAAAATTCATATAAAAACTCATATGCGTTCATTAAAAATCGAATACGGACCACTCATTTGCTGGACAAATACCTACATCTGACACCTCCAACATTAACCATTAGCAATTAATTAATTTCATTCATCACATTTTACTCTTTTAAATCAATTTTTGTTAATTTTGTATGTACGGCGAGTATACCTATAGCTACTACATATTAGAACATATTATGCAGTCAGACGTAAAATAGTTGTTTATCCATAACTACACCTAATTTGGGTTAAACGTTTCTGTGTGCTTATTGGAATGTTCTGCATTTACTAGATAAAGCTTCAAAGTGAACGGCTCATCACCAAGCATCCTGTGATAAGACGGAAGAAGTGTCGGAAAAATATGTCTAGATTATTCGATATCAATGCGAGCACATTTACTTTTAATTCATGAAATCATATATTTACGTATATTTCCATAGTTTAATCCCATTCTGAGGAACTATGGACGGATTTATATTGGGTCATGAACGATTCATTACTAAATATCCGTTTTGAGATCGGAACTTCAACAATATGCTTAATGAAAATCGTGAAAAATTACATCCCATAGACTATGCTCATTTCAATTAAGTTTTTTTGCATAAACATTTGGTATGAATAAGTCTCGATTTATATTATTTCGGATAAAGAGACACAGGACGCGTAATTCAAAAGGATCCTCGGAAAAGTAGACCACAATAAATAACCGTTGGTGGTAGCAGATGAAGATCTCAGCATATATTGCGAATTTGGTGGGATAGTGAATATTTTTTATAATCAGTCTTTCTGTGAAAATGATATTATTCGGCGTAAGAAACATGCTGAATAGCACAGCGACAAACCGCAACTGAATGCGCAAATAACAAGAAGAAAGCTCTAAAAAGAGGCATTGATGATTAAGTTATAGGCTCCGGCAAATGTGAGTTTCATTGCGGAATTCAAATATTTGCGGTACACGAAGTGTTGCCAGTCTTTCGAAGGGTATGCTGCTCCGAGACGTTCCTAAGAATGCCGCATTCTAGCGCGCGAAAAATTTTGCGTTAATTTATTCCACCACCCTACAATAGAACTAGCATCGCCTTTAAAATCCACTTGAACATGAGAGGCTTTTAAACATTGTATTTCATGTTTCACTCAAGAGACTTATGAATAACTTACGCCACACTTCAGCATTTCACTCAATATCCCACCTACGCCGGAAGCCTGTCCATCATCAATATCCTCACAGTCGTTACCACATTATACTCACTTATTTCCTTTCCCATACTGACTAAATCCCATACTCATTTGCGAGATTTATTCTTACCACCACTGATTTTTTCTACAAAATACTCCCTCCAACATTCCCTGACGTTGTTTCCTTCCACACGATGGCGCCACTTTGGTTCCGTTAGCATCCATTCCCCAGGCCTCACCGTGTTTACCCCTTCCTTTTTACTCATTTTCCAAATAAATGTTTGCTCCTTGTGACTTCGGTTCAGTTTTGGATGGAATCTCTCAAAGAGGCTTAAAAATTAGTTAAAAATAGGTAGCAATGGACTCTTACAATTTTCATCCAAGAAAATTTACCTTTTCTAAAACTCACATGGCGATGAGAAGCCATTTGAAGAACATATTGATCATCACTTCTGTAGATTTGTATCAAGAACTATTTTCGTTGCATCCAATCTGGTTTCAGGACAGTTTCATCGGTCAAGAAGCTAAAGAACTCACATTTACTAGTTTACGAAAAGTTTTCCAAATATTTGCCCTGAATGTCTCACTGAAATAGTGCACATGCGCTTACAAGTGCATAAATAATATCAATGAGAGTAATGTCACTTAAAATGCGGTGTACGGTTAGAAAAAATCCGCTAAACTCTTTGGAACCTTGCTACAAGATGATCACGGCTAGGACTTTTTCCGCGCATTCCGCAAGCCTACCAAATCAAAGTGGGGCCCAGGGGTAGCAGATGTGTATTACGGCTGAAGATTGTAGGTATCGGAGGACAGGCCTTTAACGTCCCTCCTCGGCAGTGAATCGTCGAGGGTGGCCTGGCGTTGGGGCTGTAATAGCTGCATCTTTATCTCGTTCCCCTTCCTTCAGTTAAGGTGGATGCAATTATGAGGTTCCCTGTCTTCTAAATGCGGATACGGATTGTAGTGGAAAGATGAGCGCGACTGCTGCTGCGGGTTGGTTGACTAAGGCTGGCACTAGAGGTGGGTTGCTCGAGCGAACGGACGAGTCCGAATGCATGGATCCATTGGATATTGAACGGGAGGGCCGAGAACCTACCTATATGGCACGACTGTTCCTTTCGGTCCGTCATACCTCTCCCTCCTATCTTTAAGAGAGAGGATGTTCTTTATGACACTCCATAAGTTGATTTGCTGATGCTAGCGGTAATTAGCAGTACTTTTTTTCTTGACATAAATGAAATCTTTTCACTAAACCATTTAAAAAGTTGGTGATAATCAGGAACTATATGACCTTTATCGAGACAACACCATAGTAGGATTACTAAGATGCAGGAGATTGGAATGGTTAGGACATGTGGAACGGATGAACGATATCCTACACTTGCAATATACATATGAGCCCGGAGGGGAAAATACCAAGGGGAGGGCCAAAGAAAAGATGGATGGATAATATAAGAGAGGACCTACGGCAAATAGAATCCTGGGAAGATTGGAGGGACAAATAGTCAAAAGACGAGAAGGGTGGAGAGCCTTGGTCCTGACATCGCGCGGTCCACTGGGATCGCCTCATCGCGTAAAGTAAAGTAAGTAAGATATTACCTTCCATCTTTTATTTCATCCAACATTCCCAAACGCCATCATTAAAATTTACCAATAATTTCTAGTTTTCCTTGTATTCTTTAAACACCAATAACACATTAGAAATAAAAATGTATGACCAACAATAACAAATGAACGGCGAATGAGTGAAAAGGAACGGGTTCCAAAAAGGACCGGTAGGGAGTGCACGAGAGTACAGCCAAAAATAAACGGGTTTTATCCCCTCTAGCTGGCACATATGGCAGACGGCGATGCAGCAAAGCTTGGTCCACAAAACCTAGGCAACATAAGCCCTAGGGAGGTGGTTGCGAATCGGGCGATGACAGAATTACATGAAGCGCATTTTAGAGGCAAGGAGTGGATTGCGTATTTGATATTTGACAGGTATTCAGATTAAACTGAAGTGCGAGGAAACATAACAAGGGAGAGGTAGTTTATTAGATATCCCACTGATACATCTGAACTGGAGAAGCGTCGGAGACAGGACGACTATAATGCTGAAGATTGTATGAGTTTCAGCTTTCATATGCTAATTAATTGTTGCTAGGGTTATATCCGCTGCAAACAAGACTATTTTCTGAAACTGCACAATAACTCATTGTGATTTATCCAAAATTTCGTGTAATTAAGGATTAAAGTATCTTCTTGACTCCATTCTATCGTTGACAAAAACTAAATTATCGTCGCATAATTCATCAATCAGTACCCCTAATCATCCTCCGCTGCTCATGCAACCTGTTTGACGTAATTTTGGTCACGGGTAACGTCCTACCTAGAACCAGAAGTGCCCAGTCCATAAGCACCAAAACATTCCACGATCCATTTCCCTGCAATTAAATGCACCGCTCTCGAGTTCCACGTTTCCCGCAGCCGCGCAGTTGCATCTCCGATATATTCTCCCGCAGCCCTCCACATTACTCCATTCTCCAACCGCCACTGCCGGCGTCGCTCATCCATACAACATCATTTCAATGGCATTTACAAAAGAGAGGGCCCTACGACAAAACATTAAAGGGAAAAAAAAGAGCGTCGGTATCCTGCGGCATAAACTCTTTCAAGGTTGGCAGCTCCTCCGAAGGGGATAGGGGAGAGGTGGAGGGGGGTGAGATGGGGGTGGGGGGGGGGGGTAAGGGGTGGGGGAGTTGTTGGGCGTGGGAAACGGGCAGGGAGGGCGTGGTGGCATTCGGCATGGCGCAGTCCGATGTGCAGTTGTTTTGTTGCGCGGAAAGGAAGGGAGAGATCAACGGAGATTTGAGTGCCTCAGAGCGACTCCCTTTCCCCTCTCGTGCTACACCCACACCCCTCCCTTATTTCCACCACCAAAATACCACCCTCCCACGCCCCCTCCTCGTCTCTTATTCCCATCACCCCCCTCCAACCCCCTCCCACCCCCAAAGATTCCCCACCACTCCGTGTCCCTGCTAAGAGGAATGAATACAGCGCCCTCCCATTCCCCCCAACCCAATACACCTCGATCCACGGTTGAGCGTTTATTGCGACGCATTGGCGGCGATATGGCAGTGATACATCGCACTGCGATATCGCTTGCCTACGCTGTCAAAAATATATACGAATCTGCATAGAATAGATTTTCAACATAATGTCAAAAACCAATTCACCAATAGGAATTTGAATTACATAAACTGGATAAATACCGTGTGCAAAATTCCACAGAGAAAAAAATCATCCGCCGTGACCGGGATTCGAACTCGGACCCCTCGATTTCCGGCCTATCGCTTTAGCCAGATTAGCTAACGAGGCGTACTATTACCCTTTGGATTTTAGTGACCTTTACGGGACCAGATGTTCTCGACTGACGGACATACAATGTGACAACCAGTCGCTACTGAGCGCAAGGCGAATGATTTCTTTTCTCTGTGGAATTTCGCACAATTGTGCATTGCGGGTGACTCCGTAAAAGTGGAACTCCATGGCTAGTCCCGGGTAGCTAAAAATCTAGATAAATACCCGTTTGTAAGTTAAAAATCCATTTCCCTAACCCAGAAAAATACTTTCTCCATCCAAGAGAAACAAAAATTCATATTCTACATACGAGTAGAAAAAATGTTCTCCAAATTGCATGAAGAATACAATGGTGCCCTTCCGCGCCGTTTTCCTCGCAAATTAAATCTGAAATAACAGGATCGAATGGGAGAAGGGAAGAAACTACTTTTTATTCAGCGTTACCGTTAACTTTCACGAAAATCCGTTCTTAGAAGGCGAGAACTCCCTGGAACACGGTTAAAATAAAAAAGGACGCACCTAACTGCCATATTTTCTGAATTATTAGCCCATTATACCGATAATTTCGAGTCTTAGTGAGATTATTCCTTTCAAATGACGCTCAACTCGTTGCGCCTATGCCCATATTCTAATGTTCTCATTCTTTATGTATACTCGTGTATAATCGGAATAATTTGTGACTTAACTTTGGCTTTCAACAGGTCACCCATTGCATCAGCGAGTGCAGAATATTTAAACCAATGGAATAAAAGGTTGGAATTGAGGTTTTTACTCACACATTAGCTTTAATTTCATTAAATTATTTCAATGGTAAATTATTAAATATTTTCAACATAAAAATGAATACTTGTGGCAAGATTGTTGAATGATGGAAGATCACCGAATAATCCAGGATGATTCGGTGATCTTCCACCGAATCGTGGATGATGAACATGCGTGCCAAGGCCAAGGCCAAGACACGCATGTTCATCATCCACGGACCGTTCTAATGGTGTCCTTCCTAACTCCAATTGGACAGACATTTCACGCGACGTAGGCCGAAAAATTTCGTGCGGTCGTGGACACCTCCTTTGAGTTGTTTTTTCTCATTGCATCCAGAACGTCCTTTATCAGCCGTCAATGTATTTATTGTGTTTTGCTCTTACGGAGAGCCAATTAGTTCTGCTAATGCTTACATCATCTACATCTACATACTACCCCGCGAGCCGTCACTTGGGCGTGTGGCATATGGGTGGTAGGTCACCAGCCGTGTAAAGATGTAAAATATTTGGAGGTGAAATGGTGACATTTACTAAGAGAGTGTATTCAGAGGAGCTCAGTTTTTATTGTGGTCGCTTATTGTGTGCGGAAAGAACGAGTTTTTGTACTAATCTGTTCGGCAGTGTATCTCTCTTATTTTATCGCATCTGTCAACCTAGAGATGTAGTGAGGAGTCATGGTAATATTCTCTATATCACTCTGAAAAATATCAGTTCTGAATTTCTCCAGCAGCCTAAGCATAGCGTGTCGCCTTTGAGTCTCTAGGGGGTCCCACCTTAATCCTTCTAGAAGTTGTGTAACACTAAATGTTCGTTCGTAGCAGTTTTTAACGAATCATGCTGCTTTTCTTTGTATTTTGTTAATTTTTTTGGTTTAATCTTTATTACCAGGTTTCCAAATGCTCGCGGCGTATTCGAGGTGTGGCCTGACCAGAGCGAAGTAGCATCTCTCTTTTACTTTAACATCCGAGGACCTATTTCTATTATCCTATTACACGTTTAACAAAACCTAGTTTCTTAAATGTTGTGCCGCATAAGATTTGTATGTGTGTTCCCCACAATATAACTGAAGTTAAGGTAATTCCAAGATATGTATTGTATTTGAAGATTTTATGTTTACGCCACCCAAGGTGTAGGTATGGCATATTTGTGATGAATTTCGCAGGAAGTGATGTCATATGTGCATGCATGCATTTTCCAAGGTCGCAAGAATAATTAGGACGAGAGAGTGAGTAATGAAGGCGCGAGGGAATGCAATACATACACACAGTATACATTTTTCTAATAGGGCCGAGTTTGAAACTTCAACCGTCACCTATTAAACACAAAAAGTACCTGCTGCGGAAAAGCAACGCGACAAAAATGATATAACAACGAATTTTTTACTTTCAAACTTTCTCAGTATTTGCACACGGAACACGTTTTATAATGGAGAATTCCTGCGCATGATGTGCCACGCTTATGCGGATCATCAGGTATACACACAATCCGCAATTTCACTGTTTGTAGGTTACATGTCGAGATGATATGTGAGACTTTCTTATTCCATCCATTCAATGATCCCCATTTTTCAGACTGACACCCATTCTCTTTATAAAAACATTAATGAACACATTCGTGAGCTATCAGACCGAGGAAGTCCCACACATCTGTTTCAAGTTAATGAACCTGATTTTACATATCATATGGGGCTGATACCTAAACAACTTCATTGCTCAACAGCAATCAAAGTCAAGAGACTAAATAAGTTTATGTCGTCATCTAAATCTTATAGCAACCATTTAACATCACACAATTCAATTCCATTATTGCATCTCTAGCCAACACAGCACCATGCAAGCGGTGCAATATAATGGTGATGTTCTGAAATTATAAGGAATGAGAAAATAAGTTACTGCGAGCATTTGGAACTTGAAAATGGTCTCCAATTTAGTCCATCTTTTCAACAATGATTTCGATATACTTATGCTCCAGCAGAGTTGGATGGATGAAAAAATGCACAGCGAAAACATATCCAGCCAGTCCCGAGGGAATAATAAGAAGTGCCATTCGGTTTTCAATTATGAATCTGTACTACCACAAGGATGCGACATGAGACCTAAACTTTGTCGAATACGTACCGAGTTGTTTGAACTTGCATTAACATTATTAGTCATCGAATCCAAAGATTTAATCCATTTCAATTCCACAACAACCGTATATTCAACCCCTATCCTCCGCTTCATCCATTATATCCCAGAAGCTCTTTTATTTCATATCTCATTCTAATGTGGTATAATGTTTTGCCCCGCGGTCATCCTAGCGGCGCTTCAGCTATTCATTTCTTATTCCTTTTATTTATTGTTCTAATGCATTTCTCAAAAAATGGTTGTGCCTCAAAATTTAGTGTAACTTTCTTCATTCCCTAAAAATATTCTCAACGTCCACAAACCATTCCTGTTCGTCCGGGATAAATTCATAGCTATCCGTACTTATGATTCTCAAAAAATCTGAAACCGCCCAAACTTTATTTGCTGGTTACGCTGATCAGCCGAATGCCTCCGATAGATTAATAAGAAGACGATGAGGATGCCGTGAGAAGATGGCAATGCAACTAACCGACAACCGAAATGTCGCTGGTTCAAAATAAAAACTCAGCAAATTGTTGCGGCTTTATTTGAGCAATGTGGTCTGAAGGCAGAGAGTGTGATATAATCATAGGAGTTGGATGTATTTAACAAACTTAAATAGATCCTCGGAATTTATGCCCGAAAGAATGGAGTTTTTTAGGATCATTGCATGATATAACTACATCATGAACATGGGAGTTTGTATGAAAAACTTAATTTTTCACTTAGTTGTTCTAATTTCCGGAGAAAATTTTTACTTGACCACCGTATACCGATCGATGTCCATTGATATGACTGCCCACCATTATTCACTGAGGTATGTGTATTAATTATTTGGTTTTCAATTATATTCCACACACAAGCAATGCTATGCTTATCAAGCACCAAGTTTCCATCCAGGTGCTACTCTTCGGTGCCACACACACACAACCTATTTAGGCATAAAATAATTTGAGATGTTGCATTATTGTGCTTTTAGAACAATTTGTTCAGTAAACATTAAAGTAGAGAACAGTACGAGGCGTATTACTGTATACTTTAATGCGGAATTGTAAAAATCAGAAAGCTAATTTTTTAACCACATAATGACTCTTTTAACAGAAAGCCTATATTACATCAGTAGAGAGGCATGTGAAAGGCGAAGAAGTGGTCGGGGAAAACATATCTAGCGAGATCAAAGTATCACTTCGTCAGGCATTCACTTCATTGAATGAAATACAGTGAAAACTGACCGAAGAAATACAACAATACGGAGAAAGTGCACATCTTATGAATTTGGGTGAGGCATTGCTTTTTTAATTAAAATTGGGAAGGAAAAAGGCCACGTAACCACGGTGTAAAGCGAGAAGGTTTTCAAAGCGAAAGAAAGATATTTCGGAGAGGGTCGCGTTGTTTCTCTTGCCTCTCAGCATTCAGGGTCTTCCCTGTTCTGAGGAGTAAAACGGCTCCCGGGAGAAGGCTAATAATAAGGTAGAACACCGAAAACCCTTCATGATCCTGACATGGAATGCCGTGAAAGCTTTTGAGGCAATGAGGAAGTAAGAGGAAAAAGGATTCGCCAGCTTCTTCATTTGGAAAAAGAATTCGCCAGCTTCTTGCGCAATTAACGGAGGGCAATATCTCAATTAGTTAAGAGAGCACTTCATCAGCGGCTCAATGTTCAACTTCAAAGGGAAAACAAAAGGCAAATCATAAATTCGATATTTTTTGGCTCAAATGTGTGATACCATATGATCAGGTCCCACATATTGTCGGAAATTTGAAGAAACAGTGCAATCAATTCTCAGAAGACAACAAACTTTCTACTTACCTAACGTATTACATGAATTTCATATCACCAAGCTATACGCAGTATTATAAAACAATCTTATATCATAATGTTTAGACTGGAAAGGCAATTGAGATTCTAATTAGAACACTTCAGCCGAAATGTATAATAACTAAGGGAAATTTGAAAAAAATTGCTGATATTATCTGAATGAAATTGATTCGTCAAAAAGATTGCGTCACGTGATATATTATTTCCAATCCTAGATTCAGCGGATGTAAGGAACACGTGCTTCGCAATTGACAACTTGTGAAGATGGAAAAAATTTATTATAACTCGAGTTTAGTGGCAAATGAGAACTTTCAGCTGAATTAATTTTTAACTCCAATCATTTCCGAACTGAAAGCCTCTGAAATGGTCTAAGAAGCAGAAATAATTCGAAACTTTCATCAAGTCTCAAAACTTTTGAAGATACCACGAAAGTGAAAGCCTCTAGATTCTCGCTTTCAGATTCAATTTTCTCCGGCCTCACCAAGAGATTTTGAACGAAATCTGGCCAGATGGATTACAATTGATCACTAATTTAATCAATGCCGGAAATGTTTTCTTGGATACGAAAGGAACGCAAATACATACACTTTATTCAAATAATGTATCCCTCCGAATAAAATGAAATGAAGATTAATTATCAAAAAAATAAATAAATCGGATTTATAAGAGAGAGAGAGAGGAAGTGAGGATGAGTGTGTATAAAAGATGGGAAAATCGAGGGGAAGAGGAAGAATTTCAATCGCTAGGGAAGTAATTTTGGTATCAAGACTCTCGCAGCTTCTTTTAACAAATAAATATTATGTTTCCGGGATTCGTTGCTGGTTTTTCTGTTTCAGACTCTACTTTTCTCTCCCCGTACATTGAGCTTAGTCAAGAGAATGAGCATTAAATGCTGTTGACGTTCACAACAAGGAGAGGAAAACGCTGAGTTAGAAATGGACGCCATGCATAAAATTCCAAAAACATCTTTTGTTACTCGGGTAGCATGTTGAAAGGCATAATAGTCAATTTATTAGACAGAGAACACCATTAACAAAGGCGGCGTTAACTGATGGGCGAGTATGAACGACGGGGAACTTGCGAATAAGTGAAAAGAAAAGACTATCGAAAAGTTTTATATGGAGTGCTGCGTTACATTTATGGTCGTATGGTGCAGAAACGTGGACTCAAGAATAGGTGCGATTGAGGAGTGGGGTTGGAGGACGCTATAGTGACGATTGTGCGACGGAGGGAAAGGATGGCGGAAGATTGAGAGGTGGAGATGGAGAGTGCGAAGAGGAAACTGCTCGAGAGGTGGATGAGTGACTGAGGCGGATGAAGAGGTGGGAAGGAAGAAATTATCTTATCACCAATGGAATGAAGAAAGGCAGGACGTAATCCGAGATATATCATGTAGCCATTCAAAGAGACAAGGGCATGCCGGATCTGGTGTTGCTTATTTCACAATTTTTCCGCCGGTATTCAAATTCTACCTCTCTTGTTATGCCACGGGGCTTGAAAATGAGCTCCTGAAATTTTGATTTTATTAATTAGTACTCAGAGATTTCTCAAGAGATATAAAGGATGTTAAATTCACTCAAATAAAGGAAATACATGTTCCCCTCCTAAGAGGCACGCACGGAAAGACTATTTGAGACAATATTCAATCAGTTTTTACGTCCAAAGTTGTAATCACTCTCAATTTCGTGGGGATTTTACTATCAGGGGAATGTATTATCATAATGTTCGAAAGCGCGTTGCCTCTTTTATGCGTCAAAAACTATGTACTACAGCATATTTAAAATGAAACGACTAAGAAAAGTCCGTTGAATAAGATAGATAAGAAGAACTTTACAGGAAAAAATGAAATATTTTTTTTCCTAAATACGCGCGGCAGGGAAACGTGGATAATAGAGAGGATCAGGAAAAAAGAAAAAATAGAAAAATATCACAGAAAAATACAAATGACAACAATGTCGAGTCGTTTTCTAAGCTGAAAGCAATATAAGTTGAAACATGAGCATATATGCTACTGATTATTATTAACTCACAAAGGTAACGAATAATTGCGATTTTCTAGAGCGCCAAAATCGCCACAAAGCGTTTCAATGCGTGTATTAAAGGAGAAATTGCAAGAAGCGAAATGCTGAAGGATGACACGATATTCATGCGGTAAATGACTTCATTGAAAGCTTGAAAGTGTTTACATTTTATAAAGCTTAAAAGTATTTACGCATCGATTTTTCAAAATTAATCCGCTCGTACTGTACCACAGTCATTTGATTCATGATCGGCTAAAAAATCTTCACTTCAGTATGACATGAACAGTACAATCGTCCTTTTCATTATTTTTTCCTCTTCTGATTATATTTCTCGTTTTCTTCTTACTAATACCATAATTATATTTTGTTTAACCATAATTATATTTTGTTAACCCTTTCCAGCCAAAATTAAAGCCTTAAAGGATACAAAATTTCTTTTTCATTTTGAAATCTTAAATATACCTAACAGCATAAATAAATCTATTAATCCGTTAATTTTTGTTGTTTGGTTGAGATTTGTTGGTGGTTCCATATGGACCCGATGGGAACCTGGGACATTTACATACATACATACATAACATTTACAGCAGTTTTGGTTATTCATGGAATAATACACAAAATATATGTAGCTACGCAATTTGTCAAATCTGTTTCTTGACATTACCTCTGCAATTTTCTCAATCCTGCTGTGTTGAGTCCAATAAAAGCGATGGGATGGGACATTTATTACTCCACTCTTGATAACAATACCAAAAAATTGCTCTATTTCAGATCAATTTGTGTTGATGCTATTGCCTGTTTGCTGCGTACTGTATATAGTTGTCTCATTTGCGATATTTTCTATCATATCATCAGAAAAAAACATTTTGAAGTATTCCACCGGAGACATTTCTTCAAGATGTTCTAAGAAAACAACGCTACACTCTGTAATAACGTTGGATAAATCAGGATCACTACATTTCCATTTTAATACTGCCTTCGATTAAATGCGGTATTCTATATCCATTTACCGAGGGTTTTCGCGGAAAACTGTTTCTAAAATGTAATTGTTTTAAAGGTTTTAAATAGCCATGACATTTAATCAACCATCAGTGATTTTTGTCACTGTGACAAATTTGTGTCAATATAAATCACTGCAGTGATTGAATACGAACTACGTTACTTCGACAGAAATAACGCGGCAGTCAACTCCTGTGACAGGAAAAAGAGTTCATTAAAAAATATTCGCAAACCATTCTACTAATTGTAAAATTTGTTTTTTATTTCACCAAATAATAATGTTTAGAATTATATTCCAAAGAAATCCAAAAGGCAATGTACTTAAAATACTTAGAAATAGAGCGGTTCCATTTTGTAAAAATAGAGGGAGTAATTGGAGGGCAAGTAATTCAGGCATGCAAAATAGTGGGCTGCTTAAACTTGACCACAAAAAAGAAGTATAAAAGAGAGGAAACCAAGGTATATAAAAAGCAACAATGACAGAAACACTGATGCAGCACTGATCTATATGCTAACACAACAGTTAAAAAGTACCGCAGGTGTATAAAAATATTCTGCAAATCATAGGATGGAAATTTCTTTGGAAACCTTATTGGATCGAATGAAAAGTAAATACATCAGAGAGGACAGTTGCGTGGAGAATGTCAGCAAATGGGTAAACGGGTGGAAACCGGAATGGATAGGTCATACAGGCAGAATTGAATTTGGATGAGTAGCTTAGATTGTCATAAATATACTTCCAAGTGAAAGAAGACCTCTCTCAAAATATGACGGAACAAAGGAGGAATGAAATGCGGAGAGAACTAATCCAAGCGTGAGAGGAGCGCGAGACTTGGAAGCAAGCGATGAGACGAAGCAGGTTTTAAAATGGCCGATGAAAACAAACATTCGTGTGAGCAGTATCTGATAAACAATATAAACCAAAATATGGTACCCTGTATTGCTTTTGACTTGTGCGGTTGCACTGAAACCGTTGTTAGGGCGGCTGGAGTGGTGATCGTGGTTGTTTGGCAGCGAATTTTTATAATATTTTAAAAGACGAAAATGATTCTACAACCACTGTGTCATTAATGTCATTAAGTTGCACCTGCTCATGCGTAGGAACTCACCCTAAAGGCACTAACGAAATGGGAAAATTATTATGCTTTAAATTGTTTTCCTTAATTAAATCAAGTTAAGACTAATATTGCTCTTTTAAGGTATTGCAAAGAAATTTCAAGTTAAGACTAGTTGTGACGCTACATTCGGCGACATTAAATGGAAAGGTTATTTAATTGTGAAATTGGCGTGACGCACTGATATTTAACAGCAACAATTACAATGATATGAATTATATTTTCTTGTCAATAAGAAATATTTTCACTATGTAATCTACTTATAATTAAATATATGTCGTAAGCCGCGAGGTCACTTGTTAAAAGAGCATTGAGCTGACCATATATCAATTCAGTATGATGCATTTTTTACATTTATTAATCGATATAAAAAACGACAACACCATGCAAAATTTTACGAAAATCTGGACATAAAGAAAAATCAACCATCTTAAGGTAGTGCGGCAACCATCTTATTAAGATTACCTATGCGATTAAGATTAAGATATGCGATTACCATCATATTAAGGTAGCCCCGGCAACCATCTTAAGGTAGTGCGAGTGAGATAGTTCCCTAATCATAATAGAGGCCATATTGGAATTATACGCTTTAATTTCACCAGATGTGGGACACACGACTAAAATATTGCAATATTAATGGTACAATTATATAATATTATACGACTGAAATTTTAAGTAATCAAATGAAAATATCTAAATAAGTCATTAACATGACTCATTTTTTTCACGCGGTACGTTTAAAACTCCACCAAAATGGAAGGTTTGTTGTGATCCCGAAGAATTTACTGCGGTGACAACAAGATTAGTTACAAAAATAGTTTAAAAAACATACCAACTACACACTGTTAGTTTTTTACGACATCTAAGTGTTAGAAATACCTCATTTTGTAAATAATATCTCTCTGGAGTGCATACACGTACCATTTCCCATGTAAAAGGGCTGGTATTTTCTGGCAAATATCTCGGAAATTAGTGTGGTAAGGGGTTGAATTTTTGGTGTCAATGGAAGGGTGATATATTTTTCTTTAAAATGAGACAAAATTCCTTGATTTCCAAGGTAAAATGATATTTCGCTCAAACCACCTTAAAGAGGCATAAACTTGGGAGGATTGGATGGTTGGAGTATTGGGATGATGAAATTGGAGAGAATGATCACTCTCTTTCTCGTCATGAGTTCGCTTCTCCGCCCCAGGATGGACGACGCTCTCCGTTTCCCGGGCGCGCGTTCCCCTTCGCAGTCCGACGGGGCAGTCAGTGCAATCGAAATTCCCGTTCGACACATTGTCTTTAGCGCACTCCCCTTCACTTCTCATCGATCGATCTCCGATACATTATTCTCCTTCTCAGCCACCGTCGTCCTCCAACGGCACCAACCCTCACCCTCTTCGCCTCCGATTCGAAATGCTGCCCTCCCTCCCCGGCCCTCTGCCTCATAAAACTCCTCCTCCACGGATGGCTCCACGGAGACCTGAAAAGCCTTTTCCTTCTTCCCCTCTCTCACCCACCCACCCACCCACGCAATCCTTCCTTAAACTCTCCCTCTCTTCTCCTCCTCCTTTCCCCTCCAAACTGAGGGCGAAAATCCGAACCTCTCAACTCGTATTCCTCCTTATTTCCCTCCGCTCCCATTCCCGACGAATCAGGAGCATTGCCCACCCCCTTCCCACATCCCAATCTCCCATTCTTATAAATAATAAAGCCAAAAATCATCCGCCGCCCGTCCTTTATCTATTGTTGGAGTCTGTTTTCAGGGCGCCTAAAAACAATATTTGGAACGTGGGTCGTTCCACCGCGATTCAACAAACGATGGCCTCTTTAGGTCGCCGATTTTTCTCCAAATTGGTGCAAAGTTTAGCCTATGACCCGAAAATAAAAAAACGCAAAGAAAGTTAAAAGAGAGGATTCATTTCAGTAATTTATTCCTTTTTTCACAAGAGACATCGACCTGCGAAGAGAAAGACACAAATTCAGATGAAAGTTGAGCCTAGCCTAACTCTGGGATTTTGTAACTCAATATAGATATTGACGTGAAGACAGAGCTGATTTATGCCATGTTAAGGTTTGATAGAGTATTTAAGGAGGACAAGACATAATTTTACTCATTCTTTTAAGTTAATGAGATCTGATCGATAGCAATTGCGGTGAAGATAGATCATTCGTGGAATTCAAGGCATCCGGTTCACTTCTTGCTGTCGCATATTACTAGTTACATAATATGCATATTCCGATTAAATGCCGATACATGCCCACTTCTAACAGATATTAACACTCCACCTCAACTATGGGACTTGACTATTGTATTTGGACGGCCTACATCCAAATAAACAGAGGTGTGATAGGACAAACCGGAACAAATTGAATTTTTTCCGAGTATTCGTAAGCAGCAAGTTGAATGAACTTTCCGAAATGGGAGAGTAAGAATGGAGCACACACACAATTGGGAGCAGCGGAATATGTAGTGATGTTCAGCCGGGCGTCCGGGATCGCATTCCACGTGCACATTTCGAATCAGTTCATACCCGGGTGTCACACGTCCTTAGTCACATTCCGCGGATGGCGGCCGGACACACACACACGAGCGCGGTGCCTAATTACGCCCCCTCACTCAGTAACGCCCTCCTCTTTCGTCCTTCAGTCGACCCAATTCCGGCATCAGTTAGCCAGGCACTCAGGAATAAACAATGTCGCTAAGTGCGATCGGTGCTATTCCTGTCCCAAGCGACGAAAGTTTAGCGCGTGCGCGGTCGCAATAAATACTAAAATGGAGAAGGGGGTCGTTCCGATGTGAAGCATGCTGGAGTTGAGGTGGTCTCAAATCTTCGAGTAAAATGAAAATAGAGCTCCGCAATTCAGGGAAACGTACTCATTGTAAAGGAGGAGAGCAACAGGGCCTCATCACACGCTCTCCGCAAAGATGCGGGACCAACTCTGCTGTGGCCATATCACAAGTTGATGAATATATGTATATGCATGAGCAGGCATAAAATAATCCTCAACTATTAAAAGTCTCAGGTAGACGAGCACAGCATCGCACAGGTAATCCTTCGCGCTAAGAAGCACATGGGACTCCAATCAACATAAAGAACTCCATATATCCAGAGCGCTAAAAGGGATTGGAGCCATTATAAAGGTCTTTCTTTGTAAGTTTTAAATTTCAAACCGAAAGGAAAGTGCAAAAGTCGGTCGGATAATTTACTTATTCGCTTCGGGAATGAAGGAGAATGGATAATTGAAGCTCGATGACAAGGCAGACTAATTAGGGAGTGATATCATTGCTAAAACAGAAACTGGGCGATAAATGCACATAAATATTTCCTCTTGAAATGTAAAATGAAAAAAAAAAGAGTCAGTCGATGAGGAAAGCAAAAAATTAAGTTTAAAACACAGTGTGGGAGTAATACCTCGCATATGAAACCTGAAGAAGATGAGCATGGTCGCTGAAGAGAAGGATATAATGCATGGAATAAGAGCTTAATACAAACCACTTCCATCAATCAGTTTAAGAGAATGATGACTAATGGAATTGAAAACGCGATTCTTATTAAGTAAACCCTTCCGTTCGGGTAAGGTGCTCCATCACACGCGAAGCCCGAGAAGTATATACTTCAATCATTCGCCGGGAGAAAATTAAATCTTACAAACTATTTATTTTCAACTACCCTGGATTCGTCCTAGATTCCCAATTTTTTAGTACTATTAATTTTGATTATAACTCCTGGAAGAGGAAACATCACGCAGGAAATAATATCTTTGTAAAAAAACTTGAATTTTGTGAGCATAAATACGATTCACGAAGCACCCTTGCGCAGAGATGATATTACTTTCCTTAAGTTCATAAGTGTGAATCCCGAAAATATAGAATACACGATCTATTGTACGCAATTGTAAATGGTGTTTGATGACTTAAGTATAAAGCTACTTTTATATATAGTTTCCATGAATACTTAAACGTACAGTTTTAAATGTAAAAGAGTCGTACTGTTAACAGTCTTCGTTCAGCAGTATCTCCGCCATCCATTCGTTGACCTCTGGATGATTCCACGCAAACTCAACCAAGAGGATGGCTCCAACATCTTCGATTCTCAACAAATTTAGACAAAAATGAATATAAAAAATGATAATGCGCTGAATATTAGCTTTCTAATCATTTTAAATATCAAAGTATTTACACCTCGAATATCACAAAGTTAGCGCAAAATGTCGCTTCGCAGCTTCAAACTTGAACTACAATCAATGTCGTTCTAATGGCCAGATTTAAAATAAAATGCATTTTCGAAATGAAAAGACAAATATTTCCCTTTCCTATTAACTTTTAATTAAATATACATCTATTCTGGCCTCTTACATGACTTTAGTTTTTTCTATGTTTGTATCTCTTCCGAAGGACGGCTACCTTGTCGTGGATGAAGGTTTTGTGCTCTTGATGATTGGAAGGTGAGTTTGTGAGCCGAGGGCGGGTGTGGCTTCCTACGACCTCTAGCGCTGAACTGACGGGAGCAATGCTCCAAGTAGGGACACCCATGCCAGATAGGTCGACGGTTAGGAGTCAGACGAATGGTAGTACGCGCAGCTGCCGTCCCTGAGTGAGGTGGCTGAAGAAAGCGTACGACCCCTAGGGGCGGCCTATCACGTGGTGGCGTCACGTGAGAAACACTATTGACAAGGCAATGGAACACCTACCAACAATCAATTAAAATCCTCACACCTTTGGACAGTTAGTTCCATTACGAAAATAAATCCGGACTACTACGGGACTCGGCCCAGTGAGGCCGGGCGTCGTGCCCGACAGCAGAGGAATCACGGCCCCTGAGGTTGTCACCACACGAAATACGGAAGTAGAAGCAAATTCTGAAGCAGAGGGAAATAACCTGCAGATGAGGCTCGTGGAATGTTAAGGCTAACCTGAGGGCGGGCAAGTAAGAGAATAATTGGCGAACGTGGCTGAATACGTCATGGATCTCAGCGAAGTAAGATTGGAAGATAGCGGAGACCCTTGAAGCGACGACTATAGAGTGATATATTGCGGAGAGGAAGAATTCCTGCGGGAGACTACATTCGTAATTAACAGGACACTTGGAGGAAAAGCAGCCAATGCAGAACAGGTGACTGAAAGGATAATATTCGCTGAGCTAAAGGCAGAGCCAACGAACCAAGTTATAATCCAGAAGTAGACGCCTCCTTAGAATCATTGAGAGGATGAGGTAGATATGGTGTACGATCAGGTGGAGGGAATAATTTAGAGATATCTGGTAACAAGCAGAGATAACATACCTGTAGAGTTTCTCAAGAGTATGGGCCAAAGCGGAAGAAGGAAACTTTTTAGCGCCAATTCGTAAGATTTATGACGGAGTGTGGCCGGAAGACTTCACGAAGAAAACACTAATCCCGATACCGAAGACGAGCAAGACAAAAATTTGCGAGGACAATAGGCTTAACACACCATGTGGTCAAAGCAATCCTCGATTAGAAATGGCAGGGCTGAGTAATACCCGGATGACTATCAGTTTCGATTCAGGTGAGGGACGGGAACACGGAGTGCTACAATAGGAGTGATGAGGACGTTAGTAGAATGTGACCTAGAATATGGACAGGGTGGGTTTGCTTGTTTTGCAAACTTCGAGAAGGCATTTGATAGGGTGGACAGGGAGAAATTAATGGGCGTTCGGAAGAAATAAGGGGTCGTTTGGTGGGACAGACGTCTCATCCGGAATCTTTACGTGAAGCAGCGGGTTCAGGGTGAACGACGGAGAAACGGGATGGGCCGTGTTAAGAAAGAGGAGTGTGGCAGGGGTGCCCAATATCGCCGTTGCTTTTTAACGTGTATTGAAGAAGAAATGGTGAGGGAGTCATGGGGAGAGATGGTGGTAGGAATAAAATGAGGAGGGGATATGATAAATTCAGTGAGATTTGCAGATGATCAAGCATTGGTTTGTCAGTCACGCCAGGAGTTACAGTCTATTATGAATGCGTTAGAGGTGTCATGTGAGAGGTATGGGATTAACATAAACCATAATGAGGCAAAAGTGACGAGATTCTCTCGAGAAGCAAGAAGGCGGGGTTGAACATAAGGGTGGGAGGGCACCAAATAGAGCCAGTCGAGCAGTTTACACATCCGGGTTGTTCTTTGGAGGAGAATGGGTTTAGTGATCGGGACATAAGGCGTGGAGTTGCCACGGCTTAAGAAGCATTTTCCAAGCGGTGAAATTTGATGAAGGGAAGTCTGAGTCTCAAAGAAAAGGCTGGTAAAAACCCAAATATGTAATATAACTTGGTGCTGTATGGTTTGGAGAGTTGGTCATTGCGAAGCACAGATGTACGTAGAGCTGAGGCGTTTGAGATGTGGGAGTGGAGAAAGATGGATTAGAAGGTGAGAGTTGGATGGCGAGAAGGACGAATGAGGGAGGTATTGGATATGGTTGGAGAGGAGAGGAACCAGGTGGCGAAGGTTCGGAGGAGGCAAAAGAGATAAATGGAGGACGTTTCGAAAAGAGAGGGAACACTGAAGAAAGCAATCCAGGGGAGAACACAAGAGGAAGCAGCGTGGAAGAGAATAGGAATTCTGGACGAAACAAGAGGAGGAAGACGATATGAGAAATTAATGAGGGATCTAATGACGGGCTTGAGTCGCACAAATACGGCACATTTGAGTAACAAACACGGAATGGCGAAATTTTTATTAATTTTGCTATGTTTGACAACTAATCTTAGGCGTTAATGCATTTTCCAACACTTCGAACCAAACAGAGCTTTCTAACAGGTCCATACTGTTTCGTTTGAGGTAACAGAAGTTTTCGTTGCGTCGACGGTTGGCGTCGATGGTGAACTTTTGGCTTGCGGCGTGCATGGTGGAGCTATCCGATCAACGGACAAGCGTTTGTTGACAAAACAGCGGGACCGCCTCGTGAGCCGGCGACTGCTCGGCGGTCCAGGTCGATGAAAATGAAAAACAACTCTGGGTAAAGAGTTTCAGGAAGGATTGCGACGAGCGAGTCTTAATCCTCTCCTCTCTTCGAAAGCGAAGGATTTATCCGTTCCGAATTCCTTTATTTTACTCTATTTCCCGTGCTCACGAGGTAAATACCACATGTCCATAGGCAGCATATTTATCGATCAACAAAAGAGATGTACTGAGGGCATCATCAAGATCTACAGACGGATAATTTTCCTGTTTCTATTTCACCTTATTTGTTGCTCATCCTAAAAGTAGTAGATGACTTAAATAACTAAACCTATCCTTTTCTAGCTACAGTGACTCACACCTAGCGAAAAGCAGTGATAAAAGAATTTCGCAATATGCCCTATTGTTTACGCTAGCACATCAGACATTTAAATCGTTAATGACTCAGAAACCTGAAAAAATTAACTTCAGATGCTACCGTAGCGTAACTGGTAGGTCGTCTTGAAAGAGACGGTCGATTCAGACGAGCAAGAAACTAATTTGGTGAAGTTGAAGTAGAAGCCAATTTATACGCGTTTTAAACGAAAATCTTTGGCGTGCTGTATGCACCCCGTCTCGCGGGATGAACACATCGCAAAGTTAACTCTTTCTTTAAAAATTGCGGTGGTTGGATTGTCGTTATTCAAATTTAAAACGATTAGTTGATAGATTAAGATTCCCAAGTAAAAAGATCATTGAATAAAATGATAGGCGAGTTCAGGAGACTGAAAAAAAACCTCAAACGTTGAACCAACTATTTCAAGGTTTACAGTACGTTAACCAAGAGAAACTTGAATTGAAGAAAGTGGTCCGGGAAGTGGAGTGAGGGAGGGAGTGGCAGGCATAAATGGCAGGAGGAGTGAAAAATGTCAAATAATGCATTCTTAACGTCAATTATTAAATAGGAATATGTTAAAATTATTGTGAGTATTGCGAAATATATAAGTTATATTCTTAACTGACGAAATATCACTGGCAATACTGCATTTTCACGAGTCAACAAAGTATCTGAACGATGGGTTCATACATTGATCAATACCGATCGAGAGTGTGATGGCTAAAAGCACATATTTTTGGCTAAGAATTAAAGGAGGTCCTCTTGGTATTTAGGGCGAGATATTTCCCATATTCTGGTTGAGACTACATTCGAATTTTAGCTTTTAACAGCTTTAATCAGCAGCTGTAACAAGCATGAAGTTAGTACAGTAGCATCAAATCAGAAATAGTTATGTTTTACTCGAATGAAATTCTCCGTAAATAACTAAACATGCATACATAAGGATTTAGCATGGCTCATTTATTTCACGTCGTACTCTTAAAACGCCTTCATTATCGCAGACAACTTTCAGAGTCAGTACAAATTAGCATGGATAGTGTTCAATTCATTTCAAATATAATAACGAATCAATACAAAGCATATTTTTTATTTTTTTAGAGATCTATACGTTGGCAATTACTAATTTTTTTGTAATTAATTCTCTCTGTAATGGCTTCTTTATGTTGGAAAACACAAAACGCGAAAATTATCGCAGCAAAGAGCAAATATTTAGATATCTTTGGAAAGGTGAGACATTATCCTTTAAAATGACGCCACATTCTTCGATCACTATGCAAAATGACATCTCGCTCAGAGATTTTTTAAAAGGTTCTGTTTATCAAGTCACGAATTTCATGGAAATAAATGAAGTGGAAGAGTAAAAATGTCACTCGCTCCAGAAATCCACAATGAGTTGTCAATCTGAAAGAAAAAAATTCGATCTGAGAAGCAGGACAGCCAAAAAAAGAAAAAAAAGATGCAGAAGGAGCGTCATTAAAGGAAGACGTGGCGCGGTGGTGAGGGAGGGAAGAGCGATGGGTGGGTGGGTGGGACGGGAGGAGCGGGAGGGCGTGGAATGTGTTGTACACTCTTGGGTTGGACGGGGCGCCGTGTCGAAGGAAGGGGGGAGGTGTCATTGGCGGAGGCGGCGCTGAAAGGCGTGATTTTCGGGAGATGTGTGCAGCGTGTGAACGGAGTGATTGTGTGTTTGGTTGCGGAGGAGGAAGACGGGTGGTCCACAGAGGGACGGGTGGCGAGTGAGGGAGGAAGGAGGAAGAAGGGATGGGGGGTGCTGGTGGAAGGGGGGTGCTGGCGGAAGGGGGTGTTGGGAGCGACGAGAGAGGGGACTGCCTTCTACAGAGAGTGAGAAATCTCCCCAGGGGAGGGGGAGGGCTCATTCCTTGGGAAGGGAGGGAGGGGGTTTCCGAGGGCTCTGACGAGGGGTGGGATGAAATGAGATGGGATGGGATGTGGGGTGAGAGAGAAAGAAGAGAGAGTTAATTGAGTGAACGGATTGTGTTGCGCGTTCTCGTCTTAATAGAGTGAGAGGAAGAGATACGGCGATGCCAGTTGTCGTAGGAAGGGGGGGAGGGGGGCGTGGTGAGGAGGGGGTATGGGAGGGTCTATGCGTTCAGAGGAAATATCTGTCCCCTTCCACCACCCCCCTTCCACCCTCCTCCTCCCTCCCCCCCACGCCCCATTTCAGTTCCTCCTCCTCTCAACTCACTCAAGCCGCACACCGTGTATTGCCAGTATTCGGATCTTTTTTTGTTTCAAAACCAAACAACCGTGGCTATAAATGAGAATAGGGAGATGAACAAAATCATCACAATCATGACGTGATATCACGTCATGTAGGGGGCCTGGTGTAACTTCCCCAGTGAAAGCTGGAACACTCTCACGGTACCCTTGACGTGATATAACGTCATCAGCACCAGCGTAAAGACAAATCACGTCATGCCGTGCTCAATGGGTTAATGTGATATAATGCAGAATCGTGGCAAACATGAAGCGAATTCCAATTGATGAACATTTAACCCTGATTATGCAGTGAAAGTAAGAAAGTAGCATATACCTACAAGAAGAAATATGCGACGCCATACCGGCGTATGCGCTTAAATTGGTCTATTATTGCAATAATATTCATAACGGAAGGCTTAGAGATACCACTTGAGAAGAATGACTGCTACAGAGAGACTCCGGGTATTCTCTCAGAAACTCTTGAAAATCCGAACTGAGAAACACCCAAAGGCAAGAAAAAGATACCATAACCTCGGTAAGAGGTTGTGATGCCTTAAGATAAGGAAAATGACTCAATATTAGTAAAGTCTCTTTAACAGCACCAAAAGGAACATTTCATAACGGCAATGAAAACTACGGCAAAGTTCACATTTGACCATAAGCATAACTTAAATGCTTTATTTACCTCTTGATTTTTTTTAAATTTACTTTGCTCGCAAATTTTCTTATGAGTACCCAACTTTAGATTTATCGTTCTTTTCCGCTACTTTTGCACGAACAAAGAGAATTTGACCCTCAGTTGACCTTCAGGTGTCAATTAAACCCACGCGCTATACATATGGTGGGACGTGGAAATTAGTAGTTTTTATTGCCGATATGAACAATGCATCTCTATGCATGCTATTAGTTTTTAAAAGCCACGTAAACTACTTTATTCAAAATTCGACCTTTTTAGGGGAAAAGAGTTCAATATTTTACAGTCAATTTAGATTATCAATATATGAATTATATCATCTTCAAAATTATTCTTAGCTCATCTTCCTATTTAATTTCTAGCAAAAGGTACTAGATTTTGACAGAAAAAATGATCCAAATGCGACATTGTACCCCCCTCTAACGAAGAGTACCTTTACAGTTAATTTGATAGAGATTAATCCTCGAAAATAAGTGTATTCGACTGAATTCGAATTTCAGTTTTTAACTTTGCAGCTCTAAGATACATGACTACGTAAATTAATACTCATAATGTCACTATAGAATATTTTTCTAAGACTAAAATTTTTAGTTATTAAATAAATAAACCTATTAAGGTCATTAATTTCACTCATTTTTTATGCTGTAAGGTGACAACTACAACGGAGGGGTTTTTGCGATTCTGTTAAAATTACTGAGGTGAACAAACAATTTATGTCTAAAAGTAGTCGAGCAAAAAATGAATAGCGATAAATCTGCAGCCAGATCTATGCGTTAAAAAACCCATTAATTCTTTAAATAAAGTCTCCTTGGAGTGGCTACACTTACGAGAAACTACATAAAACGGCTTACATTTATTTTGGCATTCATCTTCAAAACTAATGCGGTAGGTGACAAGATATATTGGAATCTTTAGAGAGAGGTGAGAAACATTCTTTAAAAATGAGACGACTTTCATTGACTTGAATGTGAGAATTGAATTCTATCACTCGAGCTATCGTAAGACGCCGGCGACACCCCCCCCCCCCTCTGGTAGAATAGCGGAGGAGTAGAGGAATATATAAGTGAGAGGGAGGGAGTAAAGAAAGAAAGGCGTCCTACTACGCTGCCTCGACGTTTTCATTATCCCATCCCAATGAATTCGCGCCGAAGGAACAAAAGACTCTTCTCCCCCAACGAATGAGATCGCAAAAAGCACCAATCAAGTTTCGCTTAATTCACCCCCTTCCCTCTCTCCCGTCTCTCCCATAACCTGCCCTCCCCATCTCACTCTCCTCCACCTCTTGTTCCTTCCCTCCCTCCCCCTCTTACCCCCCAACCCTCGCCTCTCCCCAGATTCCCCACCGCGCGCATAAACCCGTCGACGTCCAAAGACGATCTGAGGCTTTAAATCGATACCATTCGAGCATTATTTTCCGTGCACCCGTTTACATTTCAACGGGAGAATTGGGTCGGGTTGCCTTCCTTATTCTTCTTGGCCAAATGGGAATTAATTTAATGGAGTGGGAGGGAAAACAATGGGAAATAAAATTTTCTAAGAGCTTCAATCCGACGCTTCCTACATACATTTGTGTCAGGAAACTTCATTCATTGGAGAAATAACAGGTATTCAACTATCAAATCAGACTTGAAGTAACAATTAGTAACATTTGAAACTATCAAATTTCTTTGCAAAACTCGTGGATTAAGGCGATATTGTTCAATTTTTTCCAGCATACATAACTTGGATACATGTGATGTTCCAATAACAGATAAGTTTCACATGGACCAGACAGACAGAACTGAATATAATGAATAACTTCAACATCCGAGTGGTCATTTAAGTTCACCTAACGATGGAAAACTCCAAATATACAAGTTATTTATCATTTACTATTTGAGCAGTAATAGGAAAAATTATAAACTATCTCAAATAATAAGACTTGTCTCACTGTGTTATGATGGCGGTCGGTGATTTTGGTACATAGAATCAAAAGTTTAATACAATTATTTATGATCCACTAAAAATATTCCATTAAAAAGGTCGGAAAGCTCCGACATTTTATTTTTTTATTTGAATTGGACAAACATTATAAATCTAAATTTTCATCCCCGATGTGGCATCATTTGTTTTTTTTTCGAGAAAAATTTTCGGACTTTCTATTTATTCCACAGCAACACATGCCTTTTTTTTAAATAGTGTAAATTTGCTAATATTTCAGCCCAAGCATAGCTCTTTATGTTCGATGAATATTGAGGAATGTCTTCTCCAAGAAATGGCTTCTTTTTGGAAAAAATAAAAAAAAATTCAATTTTGTGATTATTTGTCAAATATCTCAGAACTGCCGCACCTAAAAGGAAATTTATGTGACAAAATTTTAAAATTACATTCAGTTGTCATCAATTTGAGCCGACACCGTCATCTATACCTATCTCATACTTAAATTTTTAACGTCAAAATTCTTACATATTCGATTTTTAAAGGTAGGCATGGACACGTTTCCGCATTGTAGACAATAAGGGTAACGAAGAGAAAAGGTGACACGGTCTTAACCGCAACAGAAAACAACCTTGACTACTTAAGTTTCTGGCGTTAATTGATGTAGATATGGAAACACCTGTTTTAACAGTTAAAGATAAAAATACAACTGTTCTTTCTCCCGCCACAGTTGTTCTGTCGATCTTCATGACTGCCAATGGAAACCAGTGATGTCAAGTAGCAGACAAAATTCAATTAAGCTCTTTTTCAATTCTATAATGTTGACAATCATTAAATAAATAATAGACGCAGAGAGGACAGGGAACTTCGATTCGACAGCAGTTCAACCAATATTTCCCTTTTTCTACGCTAAAAACTACATTTTCTACGTCAAAAGTGCATATCTCTACGTGCAGGAGATGTTAACGCCGGAAAACTAATATATTCCGCTGAATACTATAAATTCACTACAAAATGATATTCCACTAAGAGGCTAACCAGTAATTTTTGCCAGAAATTCGGTCCGTAATGATCGCACAAGACAACAGCAAACGCTGATCAAGGCCATGACAATTTCTGAATGATGACCCGTGGCCGTGACATCAGCAACAGTAAGCTCACTCAATGGACGAAATGATTCGCCTTATATGCGGCGAAAATGATGTAAATAGGAACACACATGCGGTGGAGTGGAAGGATTATACAATATTAGGGGGGGGGGGAACATCAGAACAACATGTTTATGCGAGTCCCAGTCGCATCACATAGATCTAGATGATGAAGCTTATCTTCTCTCTCTCTCTCTCCTGCAGTTATCAATCCTTAGATTGGTTTGAATATAGACATCCATTTATTTCTTATCTGAGCTTTCATTTTCATTTCTTCGTGGGATGTTGCCCCAGCATCCTTCCTCACTTGCACCAGACATTGTTCCCTTGGCCTCTCCCTCTGTATCGCACCCCCCTCCACCATTCCCTCTAACACACGCTTCACTAGACTCTCGCGTCTCAATATATGCGCCACCAATTCTACTCTTCTTTTCACAATACTCTTCCATAGTGCATTCCCCTTTTCTTTCACTCTCTTGAACACCTCTTCATTTTTAACTCCGCCAACCATCCAACTGATTCTCAGCATTCGTCGACAACACCACACTTCTAAAGCATCCAGTCCGCTTCTTTCTTCCGTTGCGTAGGCCCAGGTTTCCCATCCGTATAGAACAAAGCTCCACACGAAAATTTTTGCCAATTTTTTCCTTATGTCTATGCTAATGTTTCTTGCACTAAAAAGTTTTCTCTTCTTGTTTAAAGCTCTTATAGCCATGGATATTCAATTTCTAGTCTCTCTTTTGCTTTTTGCGTCACTTGTTATTATTGCCCCCAGGTATTTGAATTCCTTGACCATTTGTATGCTTTTGCCTAGTATACTTAATTTACAATTGACATATCCCTCTTTACTGCAAACCATTCCCTTTGTATTTATTGTTAATTCTCATATTGTATTCCCTTCCCATTGTATCTTCCATATTTTTCTCGATGTCTGTAGTTTTCTTCACTTTCTGCTAACATCACTATGTCGTCCGCAAATCTTAGCATGTCCACTTTAATCCCTTGTACCTTTACCCCTCCGCTTATCTTTTGGCGTATCTTTTAAATTGCTTTTTCTATGCACAAGTTAAATAGAACAGGTGATAGGGCACAGCCATGTCTCACGCCTTTCTGGACCACTGTTTCCTCCCACTTGTTCCCATTTCTTATTACTGCATTTTTATTTACATAGAGGTTCCATATAACCCCTCTATCCCTGAATTTCACACTTGTTTTCTTTAATAAATTAAGTACGTGTTCCCATTTAACATTATCAAAAGCTTTTTCTATGTCTATGAAAGCCATGCATGTGTTTAGTTTACTGGCGATTCTCTTGTCTAGCAGCGTCCTTAGGGTTAGAATTGCTTCTTTCTCGAGTTCTCATCTTTTTTTCGGAAGCCAAATTGATCTTCACTTATTTCTACATTTATCTTACCTTCAATTCGGTTAAGTATTATGTTATTAATGATTTTTGAAGCATATCAGATTAGACTAATTGTACAATATTCTTCGCACCTTGTCGCATGGGCTTTCTTTGGCACTGGTACTACTATGCATCTTTAAAAGTCATTTGGTATTACACCCCTTTCATGTACTATGTCCTTGACCATTACAAACAGTGCATCTTTTGTTCCAGTCCCATACAGTATGCTTGAATCAATTTTGCTGGTATAGAATCAATCCCCGGCGATTTATTGTTTTTAATTCTTTCCAATGCCATTTAAAATTCTGGTCTCAAAATTCCATCCCCTAAGTCATCTTTATCAATTTCTTCTACCTTCTCTAGAAAGTTTCCTGGTTGCTTGTCTATGTACAATCCTTCTAAATAATCTCTCCATATTTTTACGATTTTATCTCCTTCAAACACTGCATCACAGTTTTCATTTCTGATGGATTTCCCATGATTATTCCTTCTTTCTCCAAGGAAGTTTTTGATCTTTTTATAGGCTGTTTCTATTCTATTCCATTTCATATCATTATCAATCTCCTCACAAGCATCTTCTAGATGTTTTGCTTTTGCCTTACGCCCTTTCCTATTTCGTTTCTTATCACTTTGTACTTTTTTTGGTCTTCTTCATTCCTGCTGTTCTTGAGTTTTCGTCTTTCATCAATCAGGTTTAATATCTCTACGTCGATCCACTTCCTTTTATTTCTCTTTTTCTCCTTTTTCAGCACTTCAATAGAGGCATCTAAGTTAAGCTTGCACCTTGGTCATCTTAACATCAACAGCTTCATGTCCACGAGCAGTTGATTAGTGGGATGTGAACTACCATTGATCCAAATTGGCAAGAAAGGAAACCAGAGAACTAATGGAGTCGCCTTCGAGGAGGCGAAATCCAGGAGGAATATCAAGGTGGTACCCCAATCACCAATTCCGTCAAAATTTGAAATGAAAAGCTAACTATTGATCCCCGTATGAAAT
Organism: Ceriagrion tenellum; assembly: GCA_963169105.1. Classification (NCBI taxonomy): domain Eukaryota; kingdom Metazoa; phylum Arthropoda; class Insecta; order Odonata; family Coenagrionidae; genus Ceriagrion; species Ceriagrion tenellum. The sequence goes on along the minus strand of OY720642.1, from coordinate 129,108,919 downwards.
ATTACAGAGTTTGCATTGCAGATACTGAGGTGAACCATGTTAAAGAAGCCCACCCTTGTTTGTCGAAGCGACAAAAGCCGTGAATATTTTTTACCTCGCTGTAAAGAAAATTGTTCATTGAGGTCAGTTTATTCGGGTTTCTCCCGCGTTGCTTCATGTTAATGGACAAAAGTTTCGCTAAAGTTGCAGCTAGCGTCGTCAGGTCCTGAACCCCTATCTATTTCTTCATTCATTTCAGGGAATATTCAGGACCTGACGACGCTAGCTGTAACATCAGCGAAACTGTTGTCCGTTAACATATATACGATTTAGGATCGCTGTTCACCAAACACCTTTTGTGTTCAGACACCCTAGTTAACTGGGAGAAATTTTTTAACTAGGGTGTCTGAACACAACAGGTGTTTGGTGGACAGCGATCCTAAATCTTATTTCGCCAAACATTTAATGGAAGAATCCCACCACTCCACATTTAATGTGAAAATCCTCCGTTTCCTGGATAAAGGACACCGTTTAGATGTGTCGGAACAGTGTAAAATAGTCAAAAGGAAACGAAATAAAATGAACATATTAAATGAGAACGACTTTGTTTGTCATTCCCCTGTTTTTGACACCATCTCAGCATAACTTTACCTCCTTCAACAAACCACCTCTCCATTTTCTCCCACCTGTCTTTCTATCCTTTCCCAGTGTAAAGCAGATCTGGTGTTTGACGTAATCTTTTTTTTGGGTGAACAAAGGAGCATATCCCATTCATGATTTTAGCCTTCCCCTCCTATCCTACCCCCACTTACCCGTACCACAACCATCCCCAACCTCCCCCCCCCCCACTACTGTGTTTGGGCAATGTAACTCCATTCATTTCAGGGACGCTATATATATATATATATATATATATATATATATATATATATATATATATATATATATATATATATATATATATATATATATATATATATATGCTCATGTCTGTTTATGTTAAAATTAGTCTTACCTGATGATGCCTGCTAGACAGTTGAAACACGTGTTGTGAGCGTTTGAACTGAATTTGTAGACAGTACGATATCGTTTGAGTATCATTGTTAGAAAACAGGAAAAAAGTCCAAAAAATATCGCGATTTTCCTCGAAAAAAATGACGAAAGAGGCTGCGCTTGGCGCAAGTTCGCAAACTTGAATTTTTATGTCAGTCCTAACACAAATGAAATATTAAAAATTAGAATTCCCCGACCGAGTGCATCTAAACGCTTACTTTTGGCTCTGTTTTCTGGGCTATTACTTCCACATATAACTTACAATCATTAGAATAAATTAATAACCGTAGAGGTTAAAATGTCGTAACCCAGTTGTAATTATATATTAGCCTATCTACCTCAAAAAAGAAGATGTTTGTCTTTTTGCAAGAATACCTTCACCTTTCCTTTTTAGGGTAAACGACTCATAAAATACCTACCTAATCAAAACAAAATTCTATTATCAATTCTTGTGCAATGAAAGTGGTCATCAAAAATATTTTTGCTGCCATCATCTGGCGCAGGAGATAGGGATTACTGTCACACAAATTAAAGGTACGATTGAGAGTTGATTTCACGTGCACCGATTTGTGTTATATCTCGTGGCATAAACCTAAATCCCGGAAAATTTCATGATAAACATAGAAATACAAGATCCGGGCTGGATTTGAGCGCAGGAATTTTTAGGTCCACAATCCAGTGCGTTACCAGCCAGTCAAACGAGATCGGCTGAAAATGTGACTTAAACCTGCTATAAACGTTTTGATGGTAACAAAGAGCGGATTTGTAAGCCCAGGATGTATGTAAAACAATTACCAGAAACAGAAAAGATTAATTATTTTTTACCGAAGACCCAACTTTTTGTTAAAATCACGGATTAATCCCTTCATATATTTCTATTTCATGCTGCTAACAATTTTTAACGATGTAGCAAAATTCTTTATCTCATAGAAAAAATTCCCATGTTTTTGTATTTTAAACGACGTGAACGCTATAAAAAAGTTATTTTTTTATTTTATGGAAACAAGTTAATGCATTTGAGCTGGAATATTTTATTCGGCGTACTATGAGTTATATAACGTCAGTTCGTAACTGAGGTCTCGCGGTCAAGTTCCAATGTCCCTATCCACTCGGGAAGCTTGTCAAAACACGTAAAGGCGGAGAAGAAGGGGGAAAAAAATGAAACAATTAGCTCTTCAAAAATAGGGAAGGTGGACATTTTGCCTTCCGTCTGTTTATCCGGCGCCTGAATCCCCTGGATCATGGCCACGGTGGATTAGGGCGTCGAGCGATCCGTGTTTCGATAACACTCCGCTTCGCAGCGCTGCCGCTCCGACGATGCCCGGCCCCTTTCACATTTTTCCCATTGCTTATTCAACTTCAGCGATCCCAACGGAGAGTGAAAACAAGGGAGCGTCGAATTCCCAGAGGCTCTCGACGGGGATATTGGCCACACGCCGGTATTTAATAAACGACTAAAACTTTTTAAGCTGCTTAAATCCTCGACAAAAACTTTTTCCTTCGTCTAAAGGATTCACAAACAGGATATTTTCGAGTGAACACTAATCAATATCAATTCAAAATGGGGTTTCATCCTCTTTCGTTTTATTTTTGGGGGACAGAAAAGAAAATTTTGCCTTTTCATTCATTTTTTATAAAGTACATCATTGTATTTATGTTTTTCCGCTGGAAAATTAAGTCCGATCGTTTGCGTTTCATCAAAACTGTTGTACGTATTGTCGTAAAAGCAAGGAGCAAATCAACTAAATAGACTCACCACTTGTTCTCTCGGTCAAGCATTAATATGAAGGTGTAAATACTATTTAAACTCACAAGTGCGAATACAATGTAGTAATCACACTAAAATTATCCAGAAGCATGGAAAAGACAGTCTTTATATCGTAGACACAGCTATCCTCAGTTTATTTCTCCAATATATTTTCCTAGCAAAATGAATATTTATTTAAAAGCATTTTACTTTTCCCTCGGTCGCGGTCTCTCCGCTTTCCATTAATTCGACCAATATTTCTGCTTTTATTCACATTTTCGTTCTAAAAATATTCCTTGCACGTGGCACAACTATCAAGAACCTTGAAAGATAATTTTTTTACAGAATTTTATAGCAAATTATTGCAATGTACGTCAAAATTGTGATTATCATCATCTAGGAGACTCAAGAGCCAATAAGAATTTGCGAGAAAAGTAGTGTGGAAAGTTCTTCTGTTCATACCAGACAGCGGACACATTTTTCTATCAGTAGCCAGAATAGAAAAAAAGTAGTCATGATATCTCTCGGACGATCCTCCATCAGAAAACAAACTCCCTGAAATTGGAGCTCATTCGCTGCAATGCGATTAAAAGTTCCAGAAGATTAGAACAACTCTACAGCTACGATTGACACTCAATTATGCTATTAGAGTATGAAACGATAATCCGGACCACACTGAAAACACCAACAAATTAGAGTAATTCTAAAATGTTTTCACAACCCTATGTAAATTACTAATTTAATTTTAAATTACGACACTCAGTGAAAAACTGCTAGTAAATTCTATCATACTTTTATAATGAGAATACGATTTCAATAAAGATAAAGATAAGAAAGAAATATTTATTGTTCTTGGACCACTTGGTCTACTAAGAACATACAAAAGGTATACATTAATATTAGAGCTCGAGTGCAGAGAGAGAGATATACACAGAGAAAGTGAGTAGAAGCAATAAATGATATAGTAATGGCAACAAAGAAAGCAAAAAAAACAAGCATATTGGTGAAAAAAATTTTTTCCTGCAATAGCATTTTATTAAACAATATGTTTTTGAAAGCCATCAGTGAATTATAATTTTTGGTTAAGGAGTATTATTCCATATCCTTGTCCCTACGACAGAAAAAAATTAATGAATGTAGTGGTTCGATGAAGAGGGACAAATTAAAAAGTCTGGTGACATTCGAGTTACTACATTTCGGTTTTTCTCCTTAGGCTGAAAAAATTGCATAATATATTCAGGCTGTTGACATTTGAAAAGTTTATATAAAAAAGAGGCAAGCATGTATTCCCTCCTTGTTTTAACTTTAAGCCATTCTAATTTAGTAAAATTAGGAGATATATGATCTTCTTTTTTTAGATCATAAATGAACTTGACACAAATATTTAATTGCCGTTGAATCATAGTATTAATCTCTTCAGCTAGGTCATGATAAACAAGACAGCAATAATCAATACGGGGAAATGTTAGCGAGGATACAAGTGGCTTGCGGGTATGAGAGGGCAAAAGGTTTTTATGAGTTTTTAGTTGAAACAGGATAATATTAATCTTATTGCAGATGGCTTGAACATGGTTTTGCCGAGACAAATTGGGCATCAATGTGATCCCAAGATTTTTAACAGAGTTTGCATATGATATATCCGCATCACCAACAATAATAATCTTAGTCATAACATCAAAGTCAACATGTATATGGCTTGTCATTTTATAAGGCTTCAATGGCTATACTTCAATGGCTTGTCATTTTATACGGTTTATAGTTTTTTTATGGTGCTGTAATTTGTAATGTTTATCAATCCTCAGTCTCAATCTCATTGTTCTATTTGCCACATACCACAAACACACACACAAAATATATACTGATTTATATTTATTCAACCCCACTCCCATGAGGAAGACGTTCTCGGCTGACAGGCAAAATACAAGGAGCCGTGTTTTTTTCGCCTGTGTCACTACGGTTTTTTTATCCACCACACTTTTGCATAATTCAATTGTTCATCACTTGAGTGATCATTCATCAAGTTATACACATACTTTGTAATCATTCGGTCAATGTTACCGTGCGACGCGACCCAGCCATAGCCACCCATAGCGCAGATGACAAGCAGCCGATTCATACACACACATTCAATGCCATTTGGGGTAGGAAATCACGTGACCGAAGAATCTATGATGATTGCTTTTATTTCAATCATACAACTGTTGAAAACAAATTTTTCTTAAAATATATTTTTTAAGGAAAGTCAGTACATTATTTCAAGTAGCCTATTATCTTGGACACGGACGGATCGTGTGCGGGGTGCAGCAGCGGCACCCCCTGCCCTACGCGCAACGCCCAACCGGCGCCTTCTTGCGAAGGAGAATATGCGGATGAAAAATAAATGCCTCTGGAAACAATTTCCGTGTTCCGGAAAAGGAAGGACGTGGGGGGGGGGGGGCGGGGGGCGTGGTTCCCCATTCTCTCGTCTCGGGACACTTTCACTCGACCTTCCGTCTCTCGGCGAGAAAGAGGGGAGGGTGCGTGTGTCTTGCCCTCGCCCCCCTCCCATCCCCTACCCTCCCTCCCCCCCATTCCTCCCCAGAAAGGATCCTCGGAGGACCCTGTCCCGTCCCTTTTCCTCCGAGCGAAACCCTTCTTGGAGATTCCCTGGATCCAGGCCCCGCAACTCCCAATTCAATCTCGACACCTTGTTGTGAGTGTCAGTCAAGGCGAACCCCTTTCTACTCTCTCCTCCCTCTTATGCCCTGAACCCTTAAAAACCCCTTTACCCTCCCCCGCCGCCGCTCCCCTCGCACCCTGCCTCTCGAACCTCCGACAGACCGACTTCCAAACATTGTCCCCGAGTGACGCCATTTCCCTTTGGGCCACAATCCACCCCTCCGCCTCCCCCCTTCCCGACCCCCCCTTCACCCTTCACCCCTCCCCTTTCCTTAAGATTCGCTCTGCCTCCCTCAAGAATTGGGATACTATACGGCGTGGCGGTTCCCGGGGAAAGCAAGAACGCGAAAGCGACCACTATCGCATCAACATTTTCTGAGTATTTTCCTTTTTAGTTTATGCGTCGCAAAATTAGCCGATTATTTTCGTCACAAGGATACTTCTGTAGTTCACTGGAGGTGTAATAAAGTACTCTATCATCCACGCTCGGGTGAAGGTGAGCCTAGTCGATCTTATCACTAAAATCACATGAAATTGTGAGTGAAATTTGACTCATAACACTTGGATTCTCACTTCTTATTCCATATTTTAAAGTCTCCTAGCGGCTCTTCATTTTTTCATGTCATCCGATGTGATTTATTATCTGTTTCTCTTTGAGTGGATCCACGTCTCACTACCATAATGTAACACAAAATAGGAGAGAGTTTGACCAAGTATTAAGAGGGAAATTACACATTTTCAAACTTGAAGAAAAAATAATAATTGAAAATGCAAACAGTTTATTTGCATTTGTGAAGAACGGAGCAAAACCCTTTCCCAAAAATTGTCTTATAGTATGAAGTTGGTAACTGCTATGTTTCAAAAAACCTGTTTCTATGTGTGATTTTTGTTTTTTCTGAATTGTTGGGTGGTCCGCCATTAAGAAAGGAAACCCAGTACACTGAGCGTGCATTAATTTTTAGCGCTGGACATAACAGTGACATAGCAGTGACGGTTGACCGGAGCTAAGATGATTTCTGGTACAGGCTCTTCCGCCATATCCATGAAGTGAAGAAGAATACACCGCCTCTCTTCTAAAACTGTCTGCTTCCAAGTGAGATATTATCACAATGAAATACTGGCATAAATGCATAGAGAAAATGATTAGTTGATGTGTTTGGTATCGAGAGTCTACGAAAAATATTTCGCGGGAAACACAGCAGTATTGTGGAGAAGTTTTATTACAAAAGCTAAGTGAATGACGACTAAGGAAGCTTGTATTTTGAAGGATGCATCGGAGGAAAGGTCATTTAAGTGACACGCTTTGTGAGTAAGGTTGTTCAAAATAGTAGATGCGGATAAAAGAAAGGGTAAGGCGAAATCTGGGAGAAAACTTTTCTCCAAGAAGTTTGAACTAGGTTTCTCCAATAACATTAGATTTCTCGTTATTTTATTTTGATAGCAGGTGAACAACACACAAACAGTCTAAATTCATCCCGATTAAAAGGCGAAAGAAAATTTGTTCCCGCGGAAATAAATCATTCCATGAATATTCATTTTAGAAATTTGAGAAATCTTCATACACTTTTGTCTAAAAATTTCATTGTTGGTATATATGCTAACTTCTAATTTGGATGTATTAACACTCGAACCCCTGAACTTTCCTTCCTACCTAGAACGCCTAAGCGGTCATTTTGACCGCAGATTGATATATCATAAGAAAATGTCTTTATTGTCTTTCAAGAATATTCCTGGAATAATAGCTTTAGAAAGTCTTCATAGCTACAGAAAGGGCACTGTTTCATATTTGGACCAATGTGAGGTTGCGTTCATTCGAGAAAAAATTCACAACAATTTAATTTATTAGAGCAAGCGGTACTATATCCGATGCGTATTTGCCACCCCACAACCCCCGCCATCCATCAACCCAGAAGGTTATATTGTTATAATTTATGAAATATATAAAATGATTTACCTGCTACTAAACAAGAACACTTACATTCATTTTAAAACAAATAAGAGCAAAAAAAATCTACACTCTTAACTTCACGCATTTCATATGCGGTCAAATTGACCACTCAGGCGTTCTAAGTAAAAGTAGTAATAAAAAAATAACTAAAAGACCGATCAAAAAAGTTTTTCGCCAACATAATGCCATCTTTAAGTTAGGAAAAGTCACGAAAGGAAATGCTTACACTACAAAAATTAAACGTGTGGCATGAAAATGAAATTCCAACTGCGGTCAAAATGACCGCACCGGCGTTCCAGTGTTAAAATGGAAGAATTTGTCAATATGGCGCTTGGAAAATCACTCATCTACAAGAAATACGGATGGTGGATAGTAAAAAACTAACTCGCCAAATTCGTATCAGAATGATGACATGCTTTTTTTAATGATCATGACTTATATTCAAATCCGGCCCACTGTAGTTCACTGACATTTCCATTCGATAATTCAATGTCATCCATCACGTGCTCCGAGTTGAAAGCAGACCGAAGTGTCGGCGGTTGAAAAGGGAACGTGGTCAGGGAGGGGTCGACCAGTCGGGGAATGATCCTGGAAACATCCCTCCTCCCCTATTTCTCTCCCTCCCCCCTACCCCTATTCCTCCGCCCACCCTCCTCCTCCTCCTCTCACGACTTCGGAGAGGGAATGGAGCCTGAATAAACACACACAACCTTTCGCCAACAATCTGCAGGCTTCATGGAGCACAAGTTTGCAAAATTCACTTTATTTGAATAATCAACGGCCATCAGTCCCGAAATCGAAACGTCGCCGGTCTCCACTGTTACTCCTCCATTGCGAACTGCCCTCTTCATTCATATTTGCAACCTTCAAGGGGTTCACCGTCACAAATCCCCGGACGCCTCTCCTATTCATATCATTTGATGATCCTTCCATGACTGTCTTGAGGGAGAAATTGTATCGCCGAAGTTTCCAGATGACCCCTTCTCTCCACTTATCAATATTACTCCGTCGGTCTCTCCTCAACGAAACTAAATGAAAATACGACTCTTGTTTCGCTTATTCCATCAGATCTTCATTGTTCCTATCTATTACCACATTTCCACCGGAAGCACAGGTACCTTGTTAAATTCTATTAATTTTTGCGTCCCTAAACGATTAAGGTGGTGTAATTAAGCACAGTAACGCTTTGTATTTTTCATCTCATTTTAATTATATTTTGAGTTTTCCGTTAATATTGTAGTATTACGCGACAACAATCGATGTCGTTCGACCCTTTTGTACCGGTGGTTACTATACTTAAGTGGTAATAATCACAATCCCTTATTCATATGGAAAAATTAGACTATAGTATAGGGAATATTATTTTTGCATATCGCTGGCCAAGTAAGAACGTGCCAGGTAAGCGTGAAACAGGATCAGGTGACAAGAGTAGATTTATAGTTAAATTACAATGCCAATGGAAATCATAGTTATCAATATTAGGGTGAACCCTTTACCCAACCTATACCACATTGATGCAGGCTTTCTTCTTTCCTTTCAAGCCGCCGTGCCTCCGAATAACCAGATCCAGAGGTGGCACCAAACAATCTTGTACAATTTTAGCAAACATCTTTTTTTTCTCATTCCTGTTACGTCAGTCTAAATATCCAACAACTTTCTGACATTCAGAAAATAAATTTCTCAACTTTAGGTGAACGTAGAAGAAGGCATTGATGAATGCCAGCGTCAAGAACCGCAGTTGCGTGGGCTGAAAGCAAGAGGTGCTTTGACTTACACGGAGATTTTAATACCTTTCTAATTCATTCACGATTCTAAATGATAAAAATTTGAATTTCTTTATTCAATTCACCTGTTGTGACGATGAAATTACATACAAAAAGTTTCCGTTACAGTTTCCACGAATATTCATTGAAGCCAGCACCGCTACAGGTTCGAAGAGCTTCTGTATTTCAAGGATGGCGTAATATGAATATCAGGTGTATTTAAAAGTGAAATATTGCATAAGCAAAATTGAAATTGATTAAAATTCTCGTGAAATAATCCACATTAAATATTTGGACTTAAACAAATTTGAGGGAAACTTAGAAAATAGGTAAGTCTAAATTACTAAAACTGTGATTGAATTTGTCAAATTACCAGCGTATTAATAATTTATAAATGTAAACTAGTAAATAAAACAGGGCATTGATCAGAGATGCGTTATATGACCGAGGCTGTTAAATGTCTTCATGGATAAATGTGTGAGAGATGTGAGTAAGGATAACGTCTTGTTTACAGGTTGGACAGAGAAATGTTCGAGTTTTATTTTACTCAGAAAATTCAGTGCCGTTAATGCAATGCAGTGCTGTTGCTAAGAGGCCTCTGGAATGACAGTGGCTCCTGGATTAATAATGCGAATTAAAATGATTAGTGAATTTAATGATAAATGCGCAACAGCTTTAAAAGAGGAGTATTAGGAGTCTTAAGAGGAGGAGAGCAAGCATGAAGCAATGCTTGAGTGACAGAGAAGTGAAAGCGTTTGTAATGATAGGGTGTAATGGAAAGAATTATTAGAAGGGGGGCAGTTTTCTAAGACTCACAGAAATAGCACAATTTTTTGACCTTGTCCACCCCAAAAGGGAATGGATGGATGGGTATGCATGAATGTACATAAATACAACCCTAAACTTAATCGAATAATAGCATTCAATGGATTTTACTATAAAAATTTAAGGGGCTAGAATATAATTTTGAGGCCTATTTGAACAGAAATATTACGGGTTTTTACATTGGTTAATTTAGAAAACTTTCTAATAAAATGAATAAGTATTAGCTGAATGTAACCTCATCTTAACTCGTTATCAGGTCCATTTTTATAAAATAAACTCTTATTCAGTCGTTGAGTAGTCAAGTGACTGCGCGTTGAGTGCACATCATCGTAAAGGGCTCTTCCTCGCTCCGCTCAATTTTTTTGTCGTTTCTTTTTTTGCCGTCAGCCCGGCCCGAGGAGTTCAATGAAGAGAGGCTGCCAGTGGCGACATCATCAATCTCAGCGCGAAAATTTGTGCCCCACGCTCACGAGGTTGTGCCAGTGAATGTGTGAGGCGGGTGCGGGTGGGTGCAGAAGCGGGACATTCGTGTCGGGAGCGACGCGTGAATGATATTCCGGCCACAAACCAACTCCTCCCACATCCATTCCGCCGACGTCCACCAGCGCTCCCTCGAGGCGAGCCTCCGAATCGCAAGACTGAAGACGACGATGGCACAAGCAGAGGTACCAACTCAACCGGAGCCTCCAAGTATTAGTCAATAAATTATTAAAATTCCCGCCAACCTGGATTACCGCATTTTCCTCCTGTTAGGGTTTAAGTAAATAAAATGATCAGCCATTTATTGTCGCATAGTTCACTTTCTTACCTTTAAACTTAATGGCTGAAGTCGTAACTTTGTGGAACGTTACCGCAGGTATTACGAAAAAGAAAAATCTCTTAGTATATTCCACACTTAAAACTTTTATTCTCGGCCTAAGTGTCGATTGCTTTGCAATCATTTAAAAAGACCTTTGTTCATCCTACGATTGTAACGACCAGTAGATCGCGGATTTGTATCACAATGCATTCAGTGATTTTTCACCATCCTGTGCTAGAACTTGTATGCCTATCTAGTAAATTACCTTCACTTTTTTTCCACTCCTAAAGTACAAATGTCCGAATATATACTTCCATCTTTAGATACTTGTATCAAACCTTTAAACAAGATGTCTGTGAAGCTGGATCAATAACCACGAGTATTATTTAGCTACCGGGCTATGTGTGCTCAGCGTCAGTAGGAATGGCAGGGGTGTCTCAGTATTTACTTGGTTAGGGCTTGGAAATTGTGGATGAATTCTCGCAGAGTTTTTATCTGTGAGAGGAATAAAATAATTATGAATACCTTTCCTATTCACTTTAGCCAGGGAGGCTCTTTCGATTTACTGTTCGTACCATTTAACATTCGTACCCATAAATCATTTCGCAGGAACAAGTATTTTCACGGGACCTAGTTCCTTGGAGGAATATGTATCATTGGTCCCTCTTCATCACTGCCTCCTTACAAGTCTTTCCCCGAAAACCTATAAAAATGGGTCCCTGGACAGTCCCTCTTAATTCAGAGCCGTAGAAATTAGGCGGTGCATGAACCAATCGAATACCTGTAAGCACAGATTTGTATTTTTTCTTAGCCCATGTATATTCATTCTCTTTCTGTATTTTAACATATTCGGCCAAAATTTGGGTGCGCACATTTCCTAAATAAGATACATCAGCAGCAAAATAAATAAACATAATATTATCTCCTGAAAGTGGGTACAGAAGAAGAGATCAGAGTTGACTTGGGAGGGAAAAGACTCGGTTAAGTGACAAGATATAAGTATTTAGGGATGAAAATTACACAGGACTGGAAATGTGATAAGGAGATTAAAGGTAGAATTGCAATGGCCAGAGACGTTTTTATCAAAAAGAAAAAGTAGTTGTGTAGAAAATAGATATTGGGCTCAGGAAAAGGTTGGCAACGGGTTATGTTTGGAGCGTCTTACTGCATGGTTGTGAGACATGGACGGCTTTGAAAAAGGATGTAAAACGGATTGAAGTATTGGAGATGGGGATATGGAGAAGTATGTTGAATATTAGTTGGGCAGAGGGAGTGAGAAATGAAGAGGTATTGACCAGAGTGGGGGAAGATAGAGGACTGATGAAGACAACTAAAACAAGGAAGCAAAACTGGCTGGGATATATATTAAGAAGAGATTGTTTGATGAAGTATGTATTAGAAGGGATGGTGGAAGGAAAGGGTAAACGCGGAAGAAGAAGAAGAAAGGAAACGACGGATAATTAAGAAGAGGAGAGAAGCTACGCGGGGATGAAGACGAAGGAACAGGACAGAGTTATTTGGAGGAGAGGCTGCTGAGAACCTGCTAAACAGCAGTCTACCAATGATGATTATCTCCGGAACTTAGCAATATAATATAATTTATACTTAATGCTATGACACCCTGTTCCATCGAATGCAAACCTATATTAGTCTATTCCGCCCTACCATTCAATGCTCCGCAATTTAACTTCGTGGGATTTAGAGTTCATATAGTGCTCATAGAGTTCATAGTTCAGATAGAGTTCATAGGGTGCCTTTAATGAACTTTGTCATTTTTATACAAGTTTATTGGTAACAAGCCCCACCAGTTTCAGCAATTTCAAGTCATTATCAAGGAGATAGAGAGTATTATCCTTAAGATAATGACATGGAACAATGAATCTGGTCGGTGGGTGGTTGTTTTCCAACTAACAAGTCCATCCAAGACAATTGCGAGGTTTAATTTTCTGATTATGATTAGAAAGGAACGAAAAGTACACAAATTGTTCACGATCGTATAATTTAAATCAAAGGCCACCGTCGTGGATTATTCAGTCACGCGATTCTCTTCCACGCACGGCATTTGTGCTTTTTACAAATTCTCTGCTCTTCTATCAACTGAAAGCTATTATCGTGGACGCACTAAAACATGAAAGATGAGTTTAGTTCAAATGAAGTTCATTCAATGTCACTCTCCAATGTCCTAATATCTCTCATTTCTACATCTACATCTACATAATACCCTGCGAGCCGCCATATGGGCGTGTGGCAGGGGGTGTTAGGTCACCATTCGTTTAAAAGTGTAGGTTTTTGGAGATGAAATGGTGAGATGTATTATAGGAGTGTATTTAGTGGAGCTCAATTTTTATTGTGGTCACTTATTGTGCGCGGAAAGAACGAGTTCTTGTACTTATCTGTTCGGCAGTGTATCTCTCTTATTTTATCGCACCTGTCAGACCTAGAGATGTAGTGAGGAGTCATGATAATATTCTCTATGTCGCTCTGAAAAACATCAGTTCTGAATTTATCAAGCAACCTAAGCCTAGCGTGTAGCCTCAGAGTCTCTAGGGGCTCCCACCTTAAACCCTCTAACAATTGTGTAGAACTATATGTACGCTCGTAGAAGTTTTTAACGAAGCGCGCTGCTTTCCTTTGTATTTTATTAATTTTTTTGGTTAAATCTATTTGACTAGGATGCCAAGTGCTCGCAGCGTATTCGAGGTGTGGCCGAACCAGAACGAAGTAGCATCTCTCTTTGACTTTTTCATCCGAGGACCTTCCTATTATACGTTTAACAAAAGCATTACATCTTAGCACATCCGATTATACCCGACTCTAGCCTATTCTATTAATGAGCTGGCAACCGCGACTCGCCGAAGGGAGCGGAGTGTGTCTGTGGATGTGTTTTCCGCGAGGGGGTAGGGGGTGGAAGAGGGAGAAGAGGGAAGGTGGGGTGGATGAGAGAACGGGGGGACGCCCGAAGACGAATGTTGCATGGAGACAATGCAGGGAGCGCTGAGACTCCGAATGGCGCTCCTGTCACTCGACAACGGCCCGAGCGCGGAGACTGCCATACACACTCACACACACACTGCCCTGGAGCGACCCTCTTACTCTTCTCTTCAAGGAGAAGACCTCCAGCGAGAGATGCACTCAAGGAACTCGGGCGTTCCTTGCAACTGAATCTCCGTCAACGAATGTGCGCCGGCGGCGCGAGATACGCGTTCTCCGCGACTATCAATAACGCCCTTAAAATGGTGAAGTGTGGTGGTGGTGATGAGCCCGAAAGGAGGCTCAAAAGGAGGAGGTCGCCGTCTCGCCTCCTCAGCGTCCAATCAAAAGGCACGCTCTGGGGCGATGCATTACACGTCACTGCACCACCGGAATATCCTTCGCCCTCCATTCACACAAAAAAAATGTAATCGCCTTCTCTAATATTTTTTTCCATTCTTTTTAAATTCCATCAACTGAACTACAATGCAAAACTTCAGAATTCCTCGCCAAAACCTTAATGAAGTAATTACTGCATTTTTTGTCATCTCCTATGACTGATAGATTTACCACCAACACGATGAAAAACTTCTCCCCGATGAGGAATCATGGACAGTAACCCGATTGTGTGAGAAGAATTGCCCAAATGAATGGAATAACGTTTGAATTTGGTGAGAGTTTTTCAACGACTGGGAAAACATCTGCGTTTTATCTAAACATGCTTGCGTCTGTTATGAATTCCTCCCTATACGTGTATCATTTTTCAGTTGAAGTCTGTCTTCCTTTCCTTCATTGTTTTATTTTTTGATATTTTATTGTTTTTATTTGCTTAAATGTTATATTGATATGTTAAATCGTCGACATAAATTATGCGATATTCATATTTAACTTCGTATGCATGAAGTGTTACCTTAAGTACTAGTTCCCTAATCCACGGTCAAGGATCGAATGAAGCAATATTATTACTTGATTTATGCTCGAATTGGAATTATTTCGAAATGAGAGTGCTTCCATACCCTAGATTCTTCAACTTTTGAATGTTTTGATCGTTGATGAACCTGCTCCCTGAGCCAAAATCATATCTTCTTATTTTTAGAGTTTGCTATCTCGATTCCATGCTGACCTCGCCTATATCAAGACCATAATGTCAGAATCAGTGGCTATCCAACAATCGTCTTTTTCCTAAGAGTACGCCTTTCAACACATCCCTGACTGAAATTCTCACTTTATTTTTTTTACCGTTAACCGTTCTAGAATGCAAATTTTCTCGGTTTAAAAAAACAGCCCCTTCGGTAAATATTACCTTTGTCTCGGCCTACACACTTTCCTTCGTAAATCCATTTAGCCATACATCCACCTGCATTCCGATACAACTGCTTAAATCAAATGAGTTACTCCTTAGATCTTCGGATCGCTTTAATTTTTTTTCAATCGGCCATATTGCGGGGTCCGCTACGCACTGATAAGACTACCTTCGTATCAACAAATGCCAGGGAAAAGTACTTTTTTTCAATTTACTGCTCAATATGAAATATGAGAGCAGAATAGTCTTTCTCGCCTTAATTCTACCTCTGTAATTAATCTTCTTTAAACCAAACATGTAAAATAAACATAATCCAAATAATTTGCACTGGCAGTAATGAAAGAAGGAAGAAAAACTGGTGATTTGCAATCATTTTGGAGATTGAATTTAAAAATTGTAAAAATCCCTGATTTAAGTGTAGTAGACCAATGAGGGTACTAATGTAACTTTAATTGTCTGTTTAGGAATGAAAAAATAGCCTTTATCACAATCGACAATATCATTAATGAATGCAACTGCTTGGGGGGGACATATTTATTAACTTAAAACAAAAAAGATGTCAGTAATCATTACGGACAATCATAATTAACCACTAGAAAACACCTTTATGAGACATCTGTTAATTAAGGTGGTGGAAAATAATTATACTATGATATTTAAATATGGAACAGCAATTACCAACCTAGGTGAAGCATCCCTTTGCACTAATTCCATTTTGTGCCAAAGGATATGTAAACTACAATCGTACAGTTTATATTAATTCCATTTTTCGAAATTCCAACAATTATTTTCCCTCGAAATATTTTATCTTTCAACTAAGTCCATTAAAATGGCGGAGTTTTTAATGCTTTAAAATTAAATCCTTTCGTCGCATCATGGAAACCTTAACCCAATGCCACTCAAAACAATCGCCGCCTCAACTCAACAAGTTGTCTGAATTTTTTTCTAGGTCAATAACAAGGACTTTCAGAATAAAAGGTAAATACCGAAAAAACTTAATACTCCTTAACATATTTTCCACCATTTGTCTGCTATCTATTAGGAAAAATTTTATTTATGCATGGGGACACTTTAAATGGAGTATTTATGAGCGATTGAAAGATATATTAGGTACAGGTCAGATTTCCAAGTTTCCGCATAAAATTTTTGTCATTGTTAATTTTGCAATTTTCTGGGCAAAATGTAATGCGATTCTCAATTCTCCCATTGATAAAAGGGGTAAAATCCTTCACGAAGAAGACCTGTACTTAGTGGTCTAAAAGAAACTTAGGTTTTATCCAGTCTTAATTAGGACTACTAATAGATTGTTTCCTGACTGGTGACGAATGTCACATTCCCATATGATTGATATATCAATCATACCTGCTGAAGCTACAATCTCCTCGCTGTTCCCATGGTTTCTCGCTTCCCATGAGTCTCTGGCAGTGCTTCATTTCCTATGCGATAGGATTGGCACTCCCCAAGTCGATATAGTTGTGGGTCCTCGCCACATCTAAGTGTGCACCACGAAGGCAGAGTGGGCAGTTGGCTGTTCATCGCAGCCCTCAGTGTGTGGCACCTCAACGCTCTTGAGGTTCGACTAATGAAGGATACCAGACGTAGAAGAGATTGGACATCATTTATCCCAAAAGGGGCCTAATACGTCAATCTTACTTCAGATATGTTAGTTTCACCAGGAAAAACGATCATCTTGAACCGGCTGGTCTTTAACCCGAGGCGCTCGACTCTCGTGGGTCGCACAACAATTGGACTGAAATATATAAAATAATCAATAATAAACTTAAACAATAAAAAGCCTGAGATATTAACACTAGTTGAAGTTTGGCAGATCACCTAATTTTAAAGATGTGTCGGCTAAATGTTTGTCTGATTACGCAATTCACTCGTCTTTGGGGCCGTTCAAACCAATTTTGGCTGTTTGGAAACATTTCACAAAGCGCACCCTAACCACTGAATGGATACATCCATAATATTAATGAGAATTTATTTTTCAAAATTCAATTTTCAAAACATTTACAAAAAAGGTTCGTTTCGATATGAGTGAGACGCAATGTAATATGAGTGACTGCAACGTGGATTAGCAACCAGGCTATTGTGGTTAATTAAAAATATTAAATAAATCATGTGTTATCATCTAAAATGTTAATAATTAATATGTAATCCCCAAGAGAACAAGGGGCATTCATTACATAATTGCGAGACTGGAAAGTCATTGAATAGAAGTTCCATGAATAAGTATTATGCTCTTTTTATTGAGCCATGAATTAACAGTCCTTCAACATTATTGCCAATGGTAGAATAAACAGTGATCGGACAAATGACGCGACACGCTTCCCGCAGATGCATATTAAAGCTTATTGTAAAATGGGATTCTCTCTTTTATAATTAAGAGGCATGAAATAACTCGAAAAATATGGATCCAGCACAACGTAAGTCACCATTGACATGTCCGGCAGCTTGTGAACCCCATTGGCCACTCACATCATCATTCCTCCCCTTATCCATCATTTCACGACCCAGGGGTGTCCTCCACTCGCCCTAGCATTCCCCTTTGCAAACCCCACTCGCCTTTCCACACGACTGTACCACTTCCTTTTATTGACTGAGGATTCCCGTTTTCGGGCGACTTAATGACTTGCCTCTCTACGCTTCAGATGCGCATGAATTTCACCGAGCGGAGAATCTTGCGCAATATCGGAGCGAGCCGGCAACAGGAGACGAGTAAAGAAAGAGCGGCTCTCCATCTCTGCACACTCTCCCCTCTCCCTCCCTTTGCATCGCATCCTCTTATCCTCTCTCTCTCTTATAGCCGAGAGAGGAGACGACAAGGGAGAGGAGGAAGGCACGAGAGCGTCGTTGGAGACGAGGCAGCGTTTTTACGGCTGGGTCGTTTGAAAGCGTTTCACGGTTTCGCCGTTACTCCGAAACATAGAAACGCCTAAAACGCCTAAGACTGTCTCAATTTTTTCAGATACAAATCGCGGTAAATCTACTGTTTCCCGTTACTGACATGCCAAGACTTTGTGAGTAATTCAGTGGTGTAGACATTGATTTCCACTCTTTGATGAAACCTGCGATTATAAAACAACTTCATCGTTTCTGCAATCGGTAAGAGTGAAAGTTTTTAATTATGTTATTCAAAATCTTGGATTCAAGGTAGGCTCTGAAAGACTGAAAGTCAGTATCGCTTAAAACGCCAACAAGCGTATGGACAGATTTAATTTAACAGATAAAAAATTCGATGATTTTTGCAGTCTGCCATTCATTTAGTCTTTCATCAAATATAGAGAATAGTGCGGATTAGTTTAATGGTCAGTCAACAAAATGAGTCCAACAATATAAAATTCTGCGTTCTTCTGGCGTCACGAATGGCTCACTCGTCTAGTAGGAACCCTGCAGACATATTTAAGCGGATAATTATTTGGACTTGAACATTTATTTGAGATATTTTTTAAACAACGGAATATTAATCATATTGAGTTATTTGAAATTGATCATTAGACATTATTTTTATTTTCACACAATATTGTACGAAGGAGACAATTGTGCCGCACTTAAAAGCCTCCTATGCACCACGTGCATATTCCCAAGAAACCCTTAACCCTTTATACTCCACAGTACGGCATATAATTTTATTATGTGATTGAATCTGAGATACACGTGCTTAAACGCATTAATTGGTATTTAGAGAGAGCTTCTGGTCTGGCGTGACATTTAATGAGCATCATTTTAGATACTCAGCTCTCATACTCCAACAAGTATAATAAAAGCACGATAAGTCTTTAGTATTCATTAGTCATTGACTGATCCATAGATGAAATAGGTTCTTACAATAATCGTTCATGATAATAACACGATATATAATGCGATAAACATCTATGATAAGCTATAAAAATCAATACTGATCCACCAATACAGTACAATAGCTTGTACATATTTTTGTATAACTATGCATGTAAAAGCTTCATAACTTCATTAATATGACCCGGAGAGGAAAGCGTCTCACAGATATTTTGCTTAACTATATTCTTCATATAGCGCCCAGGGTTTGAGGCAAATTAATCAATAGCAGTCATATTGAGCTATGAGGATGATAGCTGGAAGGATTTTTATCGTTTTTATGAGTTCCAGCAATAAAAATCCTTCCGCATCCCAGGAAACAGTTGCTATGACTTTGCCGGCAGATTTGGCAGTCTTGAACATCTTGGGCAAGGGAGATGCTCTGTAATTCTCTGAACGCCCCTACATAAGCTCCATTTTAGACTCAGGATCACAATGATAACGTACGTCTCATCGCCAGTCACCAAGTGGAGAAAAAAGCAGCCGGTTCCTCACCAAGCAGCTTCAAGTTCTCTTGGGACATTTGACGCCAGGCATTTTTCTGAAAAGGTATCAACATTCCCGTAACCCATCTTCAGCTGACTTTTTCAGTCGAAACGCTCATACATGATAGTTTAAACAGTATCAACTAGAATGACATTTTTTCTTACTCATGGATCACCTTCAAACGTCTGTGGACAAAAATAATATCTTTGACATTATCGCAAATTTTCGGAGGCATTGCTGTAGCAGGTTGTCGTACGTGAGGGCCATTTTTACATTGAATCTATGCCCAACTTCAATTGATTGCTCCAAAATTGTATATAATATTCTGAAGGCGAAGAATTTCCACATTCATCTACATCTGCATAGTACCCTGCGAGCCGCCACATGGGCGTGTGGCAGGGCGTGTTAGGTCACCAGCCGTGTAAAGACGTAAGTTTTTGGAAGATGAAATTGTGATATGTGTTGTAGGAGTGTATTTAGTGGAGCTCAATTTTTATTGTGGTCGCTTTTTGTGCGCGGAAATAATGAGTTTTTGTACCTATATGTTCGGCAGCACACACGCGCTCCCAGATTTTCTTATGCCTGTTTCCCTCTGAATTGACAAATTTTTTCACATCCCGGCCCTCCAAATCAAGCGATTTCTTGGGATTCTCGGACATTTTCCGACATATGTTCAACATGCAGCCGCTCACACTGTTGCTCAATCACTGAGCTAGCTCTTTTTACTCGTGGCCTTTAGATATGTCCCGACCTGAATGCGCTAGTTTGGGCCGGGTCAGCTTGATGCTTCAACCTGAGGTAGATAAATAATGGAAAGCCCCTCATGAGTGAGTTTGAGCCATCATTAGCGATTTTTTATATAATATTACAATGTTTTCATGTCTAGTATCGTCCCCAATTTCCTTAATTATCGTCATCGTTCGAAGACAAACACTATCCGTCCGTTTCTCGTCTAGACTTTTAGAATGAAATAATACAGTACAATCTCCAAGTAACAGAATAAAGTTGACTAATATTTTTCCAAAAATAATTTTTTTAAAGCTTTTACTGTTTCTGGTAGACATCTAAAAACATGGCACAAGAAGCAATTATAATATTGATATTCTCTACAGCAAATTCATGTATCTCCGAAACAAGTCAATTGATGTCGGACGACGACCATATTTGTGACCAGCATGTCGAATTACTTGAGGTAATGTATATTTCCTTTCAGCAGATCCTTCGTACCAAAACAGCTCCCGTTGCGAGATGCCCAGTTCGTCGCTCTTTCTCCGGCTGTCATCCTCTCCTGACCTGCCTTCTCCAACTGCAGTTCTTCCGTCTCGCATACAGGCCGCGCGGCGTGTATCCAAACTCCTTCTCTCAAACCCATTCTTAAACCCCAATATTAACCCCTTCTCAGCCGCGCATCCCCTGCCACCCCCTCCTCCCAACCGGGTCTACCATACCCTTCCAGCAGAGAACCCTATACCCCCAACACACCCTCCAGAAAACCCTCCCTGACGAGCCTTTTTTTTAAGCTCCAGAGTGGGTTTTGAGGTCCCTGGCAATTCCGACCGCAATAAAATCACTCCTTCAGACAATTCCCTCCTCACACCATTTCGCGCTCAACTCCCCCTCTCCCCCAAATACCCTTTCCTCCGAATATCCCCTTTACCCTTGTCTTGAGGATGTGGGTGGGGTGCAGGGGTGGTGGTTGGTGTGGAAAAAGGATGAAGAAGAGCAAGAGTCGATAAATAGACCGAATTCACGCCATCAACCACTCGCGCACCGACAGTGGCGCCGAACTACCCCTTTCGGCAGGGATTGGTATTTACGATGGCAACCGATTATCTTCTGTCGATGGCGATGTTTACCCTCCCCCCTCGCCCTTCCACCCTCCTCCCATATCGATAAAAAAAATAGAAAACCCCTTGTGCCGACGATCACACAATTGGATGTTGACTATTCAGTGTCCTGCGGTGAATTGCAGAAAAAATAATTTTCGCCCCCAATAGTCCGATAGACTCACAAGTCTGATTTGTAGAACCGAAGTATTTTGCCGCCCTAGGCGTCAGAATAAATGTGCCTCATATTCGCTCTAGTGTGCTAATTACTCCGCAACACACAAAATCACTGACCTTCCATTCACTAGAGGCCCTTCGCGCAACTAGGAAGCGCGCTCGAAAGAAATCGACAAACAATTATCGACAATGCAATCCGTGACTTTTGTGAAGTATTTTGACTTTCACCAAAGTAGCCAAACATATTGCAAAGATTTTGACGTGATATTTTGATGTAATAACTGCGTTTTTAAATGCGAATTTAGAACAAATTCGACCACCTTACACTTCGACTTCGACCACCTTACACCACCTTTGGACGTTACTGTGGATGATTCAGAGAACAAAACTTACTGGTAGGTTACTAAACTTTCCGCCAGCACACACCGTCCCATTTAACGTCGTTCGTGCGCGAACCGATATGTTCTGTTGTGCCCTTACTTTCACACCGTGAAGGGAAATCTCCCTAGGTCTCTGTTCCATCAGAGTATTTATTTGACAGCTAGATTTTTAAGAACTTTACCAAAGCTCGTTTCGATTAATAATACTTCACCCGTGAATCCCTTGGGGCGTTTCCGAAGACAATGGCAGCATCAACCAATGAAACGATGGAAGCTGCCACAAACATCACCTGGCGGAAATCGCGTGAAGTATTTACGTTCATTATACGCGGGGAAAATAACATATCTTTAAATTCTTTACTCGCGTTGGTTGCAAGCGAGCGCAATAAAATTTAAGTTTAGCCTTTTTTTAGTTTTCGTTGCGATTAATAGATTACGCTGCTAGTTATAAGTACGTCGGTTGCCCAAAAAGCAATGCTTTCCATTAAAACAAGCTCTCTCTTAACAGAAATAGATGCGTTGAAATGGTTATCAAGAGACGCATCACTATTGGTTGCAAAGACTCATCAGGTTATCACGACACTACTGCGACTTACATCTGAGTGTTCTGACTAATTTTGTGGACTCTGCTGAGGACACAGAGTACAAGATTAGCCTTGCAAATGCCTGTCTGGCACAAAATAAAGACGAGAAAGAATCAAAATTGCTTCGTAATTTCTCTTCTTTTTTAAGTCATAGTGAATTAAGACACTAAGTAATTTTTCGCACAATTACTTGAAACGACGAAGAGATGATTAGTGCAGTGAAAACCTGGCTACATAATAACCAGAGCGAGGACTGGTATCGACAGGGCACACTTGCGTTAGTGACTCGCTGGAAGTGGGAAATAGAACTTAAAGGATACTATGTGGAAAAATAGAGTGAGTACATCGACAAAACATCATTCTTCCATATTTGTAAATTATATATTTGCAGAATATATAATATTCGAGAAAAATGAGAGGCATTACTTTTTGGTCAACCCTCGTAATCGCATCTTTAAAATTTTGTTTCATTACGACTCCATGGCTATCAAAAAGGAAATATTTAAATACAGCGGTCCTCCTTGCATTGAATTTGATTTTATTCGACCAGTAGAGTGCACAATTGTAAAAGGCATAGTATTCCTCAGTTGGGACCACATGTATGATAGCGTTAAAGAGTGACAGCTTGACTTATAAAAATAAGACGGGAAGCAGACTATTGAGTACACAATATTTACTGGATTGCATAATATTAGAATTTAATTAAGTCGCATTAACCATCAGTCTAGGCTAAAGGCAGGTATATATGAGGTATCTGATGAGTATTAAGAAATGGGACACTTTTGGAATGAAAATCTCCCGAAAGATATTGAATGCAATCTCCGGTAACGGCTGTGTGTGAAAGAGTCGCGCTCCGCTGGTTTGGCCATGATGAAAGAAGTGATGAGAGTCGCATCACAAATCAGTGGTATATAGCGTTAGGACAGTAAAGAAGAAAATAATAAAATGAAAACATTTTCCAAGGCTAAACGCCTTCCTTAGAGATGATGGTCTTTTGACAGTTCTTAAACAAAACGCCGCGATAGATAAGTATAACTGCCGCGAAGTTGCTGGTGCAGACTTGTGCGGCAATGAGGGAAGGTGGAAGTGGTGACCAAACCAAAATACTCCCCGAAAAAAGCTAAAACGCAAGCTATAAGGTAGTTGGTTGAATTCACCCATCGCTCTGACTAAAAAAGAGAGCCTATGTTAAGGTCACATTGTGCGGTGAGTCGAAATGGGACGGCGGGCATCAAAGAGTCATCCAAATTCTCGAAGCGCTTGGGTTGGCAGCAATTAGAAGGGCTTCGCACTGAAACACCTCACTCCTCCGATTTGCAGGACGATTTGCGGGATAAGAAGAAGCCCATATCCCAGCGCCACGAATTTGTGCGAGATAGCTTCATATATAAGAAGGGAAATTCCGCAACAGCGCGCTTCATGAATGGACGACTCTGAATATGCAATTCGGTGAACTAAGTGGAGGTGTTAACAGCGTAATCTCTCAGAATGGGAGTCCAGTGGTTAAATGAGCATTCCGAGCAATGCTCTCGAGTGTCCATCCACGACAGACTTTATTACGATGACGTTCCGATTTTGATGGCGCACAAATGGGTGACATAAACTGTGCGGCCACCGAACGGGGAGGCCGGGGGTTCAAATCCGGGCGAAGCCTCTTGAAACACGTATGGTTAATCACCAGCTGAGTGATTTTCTCTGTACCGGGTTATTAAACAGCATCAGGTGTGCTGAAGTCCGATTCTTCGCTTCCGTTGCCCTGAGGCGAGAATTTCAAGCCTCGTCGGCTAAACTCTCCGAGAGGACAACTCGCCAACCGTTCTCTTCTTCTCGGCTCCTTGGGCTCGAAAATCTACTCATCAAAAGGTATATATCCTTAAACTACTCAAATTCTGCATTCTTTCTCTCAATTCTGCATCAACTTTATATTACATTTTTCATGGCAGGCCATCAGCGACAGTAGTATATTTCAAATTTCTTTAGATTTTTCATCATCACTTCTCATGGTCAACAAAGAGACTTTGGATCAGATAGAGAATGATAGAGAAATATTTCAACGGAAAATAAATGTGCGGTGACAGATATAATTAGATCAGACGTTACTCTGAAAAATGTTTAGAGGAATAACAGCGCAGTGGAAATATTAAAAAAATTTGCCCTTGAATTAAACAAATAGATAACTGAATGTGAAATCATAGGTGATTTTTTAATATGTTTAAATTGTGACTTCCATAGTGATGGATGAAATCATTCCACTGCTGACGATTCCCACATAGATTGAGCAAACATTACTTATGACGTAGTTCAGTGGCGATTTAACTCAAAAGAAACGATAACTTTAATTCGTTTTTTAGGAACACTCGGATATTTTTTCTACATTAGCTGAGAGGCGCAGTACAAACAAAATGGAGGTGAACTTCATTAACTTAATTATTATCATCTCCATGGAATTTCAATGCCTCCTCCAACAAACTAGCATTTCCTCCGTTATTCTAATCTGTTAACGTATCTGCCCAGCTCTAGACCGATATGCTTCTAATGGTTAAATCCAAGTCCATCCTCTTCCTCGTTTGATTTTTATCGAAATGTGGGCCAAGTTGACAGTGTTTCACCTCCTTTTCATGCATGGAAATTTTCGCCAACAGAGCAGAATCGGTCGTCGTACCGGAAAGCCAAACGCCGCTCTCGACAGCCAAACCATCGATCTGCATCTGAAAACGCCCGAAGCGAGTTTTCCAAACAGAACGACCAAACACGATGGGAATAGCATCAAAATCGGGTCGGTTGGTGTGCCTGACGGATTCTTAGCAACCTCACTGCTCGAGAAAGCTAATACTAAATGTTTGTGTAAGAAAAATATACTGGAAAGATGATAATGAAATGGAGGCTTGAATGAGTCGCTTCCAAGACAAAATAAGTGCCGAGTCTGACTCCTTCACCTTCATTTCTTGATTAGGACAATTAAGAGACTTCATCGAAAGCTAACATACTGATATACAAGATAGCCAATTTTAGAATGAGCCGGAAATGTATGGAACCCTCATCAAAAAGGTCAAAATCTGATGTAGCCCGAGGAAAAGAAGATGGTTTTATAATTTCGAGAAAGGTACGATGGGGAGGAAGGAATGTGTACCAAAAATGTGAAATATTTTGGGATATGAGTCATTAGGGGAAATAATATGAGCGAATACGCTCTTAGGAAAACAATTAATATATTTGAGTGAAGAATTTTGGCAGTATTTGGGGAGTCGTTCCTAGACATCCTCTTTTATACGGAAAAATGACCACGCTGTCATAAAAAAATGGCAGAAACAGAACACTAATGCTAATAAGTATTAATTTATTAGAAGGGGCGAAACAAAGCCATAATATTTCGAAGTCTTAATTCATTAGAAGGGGGATGTAGAAATAGAATGCATCAGTTGGAGAGAGCTCTTGAATTCTTTCCTCACCGAGATAAGACTGTTCAACGGAAAGCTACGTAGGCGACACAAATGAGGTAATATATAATGATGTAGCGTACACCATTCCATCCTGGGTTTGGTTTCAATTGTCACATATATTTCATGAAAGGATCGGCAATTATTTGCACTTGCCTTCTAATTGAAATCTAACTGCAAGTTTGTCTCAAATAAATAAAACTTAGATGCATATTTTGAAACGGAGGCTGAATTAAAGGTTGATTTAAGATAAGAGGTATTTAAGAAATGGATGCAAACATGGCGGCTCCCATGTGACAAAATAAAACACGTTACCAAGTATGATATGCCAGTTTGGCCATCTTCGATCTCTAATAAGCTTAGGAGGGAGGAAGAAATCTCACTTTTCACGTGGTTTGGGCAATTTTTTTACGTGTACATTTGCGTGAAATGATGCATATAAGTTCTCCTAAGTGATCTTAATTGATAAACGTGAAAATATTACATCACATCAATTCAATTTCTTAGTTCTTAAATGCTATTTTAACGCCTAGTCTAGTGACGCATGACATTTATTTCGTAATATTTCGATTTCATTTGGATAACTTTTCCTCCAAACGTGAAATGAGACTCAACTAATTATAATAAATGTCACGAACAAATATTGAGGTGTGAGAATATTCGAAGGAAACACATTTCAAATGTAACTGTTTGTATTCCTAATTCTCCGATGAATACTCACGTCATGACAGGCTTTAATGTAGAAAAAAATATAACTCTCGTATAATTATCATCCCAGACGATACGTTGAGTTACATCGCATAGATATTGCACTTAATTGGAATATGGCTCAAGTATGTCATCCAAATGTTTTAGAAAAATCATTAAAACGTGCACTTAATGACCCACGATTGCAGCTCCATCCACATTAAGGAAAGTGCACAGAATCCGAACGTTGACCTTCCTCTATAAAAGATTCCTCCATGAATTAAGATAGTTGGAGGTGGAGTGCAGTGACAAATGAGAGGAACCTGACGAGAAAAAAAATAGTGACGACTCAGCCTAAGGGCCTCAACGATGAAAATAACATCAAACTACAAATCTACTTGAACTTGTTCCGAAGCAGCTGCGTTGGTCAAAGTTCATTGACAACAGTTTCTTTTCCATTACAGGAAGAAGCTCCACCATGCTTCCGCAAGCCACCACGGAAGTCTTCGTTCCAACCAAACTACAAATCTGTTTTTAACAGAAACCTGCATTCGCACTGCACTGTATCTATCACTCCATCTACATTTACATCTACATCTTAATCTACATAATATCCCGCGAGCCGTCGTTTGGGCGTGTGGCAGGGGGTGTTAGGTCACCAGCCATGTAAAGTTGTAAGTTTTTTGGAAATGAAATGGTGAAATCTATTATAGGAGTGTATTTAGTGGAGCTCAATTGTTATTGTGGTCGCTTATTTTTCGCGGAAAGAACGATTTTTTGTTCCTATCTGTTCGGCAGTGTATCTCTCTTATTTTACCCCATCTGTCAGACCTAGAGATGTAGTGAGGAGTCATGATAATATTCTCTGTGTCGCTCTGAAAAACATCAGTTCTGAATTTATCAAGAAACCTAAGCCTAGCGTGTAGCCTCCGAGTCTCTAGGGGCTCCCACCTTAATCCCTCTAAAAGTTGTGTAATATATGTTCGCTCGTAGCAGTTTTTAACGAAGCGTGCTACTTTCCTTTGTATTTTATTAATTTTTTTGGCTAAATCTATTTGACCAGGGTCCCGCGGCGTATTAGAGGTGTGGCCTAACCAGAGCGAAGTAGCATCTCTCTTTGAATTTTTCATCCGAGGACCTTCATATTATACGTTCAATAAAACCTAGTTTAACAAAAACAAAACAAAATCAATAAAATGATGTGATCAATTTCTTTTCCATTATTAATAAATCACTGAAAGCGAGCAGTCGAGAGTTTAAAACCACGCAGCTATTTTCATAATTTTATAGTTCAAGGTGCGAATTGGCCAGAGTTGTCGGCTCACTTAAAACATCAAATCTACAACTGGCATATATTTCAAAACATGTCCACCGAATCAACTAAACCTCCTTTTGGCCACTCCTCTGATAATCCTCCCAACCAAGCGTTCATACTAATTATGCTCACCCTTCCTATGACCGGAGGTCAATTCGGGACCTGTGGCATAAAGCGTCAAGCATTTTCGTTGTGACCGCCTTTGACCTTTCCATCGGAAAGTTATGCTTGATTTCTCAAAGAAGAGCCGCTTAAAAAATCGGTCACCAACAATCGTCATTTATCAACGCCAATTGCAAGCTGATAAGTCTTTACAAAAAAGATTAGAACGATTTCCGCACACTTCACTCCATTTACGGTTTCCATATGATCGACTGCGGGGAAATTTCCCATTTCCGAGGGATTCAATTGTATTTCCAGTAATGAGAAAAAGGAATATAAATAGTCACCCTTTAATGAAAACGTGTTTTCCAAAAAAAAATAATTACATCTAACCGTAAAAAAACATGTGTCAAATGTAATGTATTTAGAATTATCCCAAGCACTATTATGATTGCATTTAAAATATCAGCGCTATTGAACATTTAATTCCACTGCAATAACGCATTTTATTAAAAAACACCCAATGCCACATTTATCGAGGCCTCGCAATTAAGGCTCTGGAAAAAGGCTTCTGGCGACACAAAATCGAAAAATTCTAGTCAGGTCGTTAAAAAGTTGTCGAGGCCATGACGCCTATATGGCATAAGTGTTCTCCTGTCCAACGTACAGACCCCTGGGGTACACAGTATTTGTTGCGTTTTGAGAACTCATTTTGTTCTTCTTTTGTTTTGTCGTCTGCTGACGAGTTTTCCTGTGTTCCGGCGGAGGCGCTGACGGGATACTCTTGTACTCGGCATACTCTCGTGCGCTCTCTCTCTCTCTCGCTCTCTCTCTGCTGGCTCGCGGGCACTGCTGCATGCTGTCTTTCACCCTCTCACCCGCATCTCGCCTAGCTGGCCCAGCTGGCCTTGCTTGCTGCCCGCACCTCGCCTTGTTCGCTGCCTGCACCTCGCCTTGCTTGCTGCCCGCACCTCGCCTTGCTTGCTGCCCGCACCTCACGCTGTTACCATCACCTTCTGTTTATATTTTTATGAACCTGTAACTATCACAAAATACATGTGGAAGTAGTTTTTTTGTTAACCGGATAATTACAGTCCACTTATTGCCTTTTTACTTCACATGTTTTTGGTCCTTCGGGCCGGATAGCGCCTAGATTTTTGAATTTAAGGTCTTTGAGTTATTTTGCATTAATTTTGTTTTCCACTTTGTTGAACTGAAGTCGAACGGATTCTCTCTCGGAGCAAGTGCCGGTCTCTCGAATGGGGTCTCGAATCGGACTCAGTCAAATGACCTCTCCTGAAGCTGTAGTTCTGCTAGCTGGACTCATTATTCAACATAATGCTGTTAATCGTCTATCTATTCAATTGATATCATATGAATTAATCTCTCTTTGAAATTGTTCCTCTCCTTAGCCTTAACCCTCTACCCCTCCTTAAACTTGGCTAGCTGTGGAGATCTCAACGTCGTGGTGCAGGCTGAGGGTGAAGGTCACAGAAGCTGCTAATGGTGAACGAATCGGATCGTACACCGGATGACGGACTACGCATTGAACGGACCCTACTGGCATCTCTTTCACCTCTGCTTCGACATCGAACCGGTAGGACTACCTTTTCTTTTCATTCTTTGGGGGCCGAATAAAACTTCACGATGGATTTCTCAACTTTCGTGCGCAAGGCCAATCTTTTAAAACGCAGATGTGAAAAGTGCCGGGATTCTGTCCGTCAAATTGAAATTACTGCTACCCAGTCCACTCTCACGGACACTTTGACTAGACGCTTAACTAGTTATCATGAAGAGATTGTTGAAAAAAAGAGGGACTTCCAACATGTCTTAAATTTGTACCTTTCCGAAGATCCCTCAGAGTACGATGAAGATAGTGTTGTCAAAATTCAAGATGATATAAGTGACTTGTATAATGAAAGTAGAGTAATTATTCTTTCCCTACTTCCTCAGTTAAATGAAAATCCTCCCACGCAAGATAATACGAGTGCTGTTTCGCAAACCCCTACCGCCGTAAGACTGCCAAAAATGGAAATGCCTCGCTTCTCGGGAGACAGTGTAAAATGGATGTCGTTTTACAACACGTTTGACACTACCATTCACCAGTGTCTATCTATTTCTCGCATTGAGAAATTTCAATATCTGAACAGCTGTCTCCAAGGTGAACCATTGGAGTTAATTCGCGGTTTACCCCTCTCCGACTCAAACTACTTAATCGCGTGGGACTTGTTACAGAAACGATACCACAATGTGAGGAAACTAGTTTCTCTGCACATTTGTAAAATAATTGATATGCCCACACTAGCGGGGCATTCTCTTCACGGTATTCGCACATTTCTAACTAGTTACTGGGAAAATGTGCAAGCTTTACGTGCATTGGGTCATGATATCACAAAGGAAAATACCTTGTTGGTAACAATTTTGCTTCGCAAGTTGGACTTTGAGACGCGCAAACGTTTTGAAGATACTCGTAACGTCAGTCATGAACTGCCGCAAGCGACTGATTTGATTAAATTTTTAGAGAGGGAATGTGCTCGTCTAGAAGATTCTTTAGTTGATGTTCGCGTTAAATCACAACGCCCAACAACCAGAAATCAATCGGGTCGTACCTCAAAATCGGCATTACTCGCATTCAACTCCAATGTGTGTCCATTTTGTGGTGAAGGAACGCATTCAATCTACAATTGCCCAATGTTTGGAGGTAAAACGCCTAAAGAACGGCACGATATTGTTCAATCAAAGGGATGGTGCTTTAATTGTTTAGGGACTTCCCACAATATGAAGTCGTGTAAATCTACTCAGTGTTGTAAAATATGTCGCCGGAAGCACCATTCTCTCTTGCATATAGATTCGTCTGCTAAAAATAAGTGTGATCTTCCTTCGACATCTGTGTTTGCCGGACTTTCAAATAGTAACAACGCGACCCGCATGATTGAACCAATACCACCTTCTGCCTCTAAAGAAAAGTGCACAGTTTTGTTGGCAACAACTCTAGTTTGTCTCTCTAATCATCATGGGAATACTTGTATTGTAAGAGGAGTATTAGATTCCGCAGCGCAATGCAGCTTCATTACTGAAGAGTGTGCCCAAATTCTCAAGCTATCACGCCAACGGGTGATCAATCCCATTGCAGGAGTGTCACAAGCTCATGTTCAAACACAAGGTCTTGCATACCTTAATGTGGCCTCCATTAGTGGCTCATCTGTCGCAATTTCACATCCCATGATTATACTGAAAAATATTACCTCTCCTATCCCACGATTATCTGTATCACCTGAGGTCAAAGGAAAAATGAAATCCTTTGTATTGGCGGACCCAACCTTTGATGTACCTGGAAAAATTGACATCTTACTGGGAGCAGATCTGTTTCCTTTTGTGTTTACGGGAACTAAGTGTTCTTTGGGGGCAAATATGCCGGTAGCAATGGACACTATATTTGGCTTCGTTCTCATGGGCCCTGCACCAGTAATTCTGAAAACAGATCAAAATAATGGCTATTTATCACTTTTGATTAATGATTGTGATCTTGACTCTCGTATTCAGAAATTTTGGACTATTGAAGAATCTCCATCGTCCGCAATTCCTACTCAGGACAAGATGTGTGAACATCACTTTCAAGTAACCCATTCGCGTGACAAAACTGGACGATACATTTCCCGCCTACCGTTTAAGGAAGATCACAGGCCATTGGGTGATTCTTTCATTCATGCTGAACGCAGATTTTTTGCATTAGAAAGAAAATTTGCTAAGGACCCTCAGTATAAAAGGGTCTATGTGGAGTTCATGAAAGATTATTTATCATCAGGTCATATGACGCGCTGTGAAACACGTCTGGAAATGCCTCATTATTTCCTGCCGCATCATGGAGTTTTTAAGCACAATAATTCCTCATCTAAGCTTCGTGTTGTTTTTGATGCAAGTGCTCGAACTTCTACGGGTGTGTCATTAAATGACACATTGCTCTCTGGGCCAAAATTACAAAACAACATTTGCGACCTCATAGTGCGCTCCAGATTCCACACGATTGTATTTTCATGTGACATCCGCCAGATGTACCGTCAAATAAAAATGCACCCTGATGATCAACACCATCAACTAATATTATGGCGATCAGAACCCTTTGACCCACTGCTAGTGTATAAATTAACTACAGTTACCTATGGGATAACCAGCTCACCATTTGTGGCCATTAGAACCCTTCACCAGTTGGCTCAAGATGAGGGATCTCGTTATCCACGGGCAGCTGAAGTTTTAAAGTCTCAAACATTTGTGGACGATATTATTGCAGGAGCAGATTGCATAGATGATGCTATATCCCTTCAGAACGAGTTGAAACAACTACTGCGTCGTGGTGGCTTTGAACTACGAAAGTGGTGCAGTAATTCATCCATTTTGCTCTCTTACATTGAAGATGAAGACAAGGAAACACCCCTCATCTTCCAGATACCGGACCAACCACTATATTGTCTATTAGGACTACATTGGAATGCTGTGGATGATCACTACTCATACTCTGTAAAGATATGTGATGGTTTTCCTACTAAACGCTTTATCCTCTCCACAATTTCCAAAATTTATGACCCTTGTGGTTGGCTGACACCTATTGTGTTTTGGGCTAAATGTTTTATTCAAATATTATGGACTTTAGGATTGCAGTGGGATGAGCCCATACCTATTCATCTCTCACAAAAGTGGAATATGTTTTTGGAAGAATTACCTCTAATTGGTAAGATCACAATAACGCGCCCACTGTTTCTGTCTCAAGCATCCAGCCTCCAGTTGCACGGGTTTTCTGATGCTTCAGAACAAGGTTATGCAGCCAATGTATACCTGAGATCAATTACCTACCAGGGTGAAGTGAGACCTGCTTTGTTAATCGCAAAGTCACGAGTCTCGCCCCTAAAACGTATTACTCTTCCACGATTAGAGTTATGTGGAGCCCACATGTTGGCTAAACTTCTGAAATACTCTCATGTTCTGTTATCTCCTCATTGCAGCATAGACTCCATCTCTGCCTGGAGTGATTCCTCTATTGTTTTGTCCTGGATTAAGATGTCACCTCACCGCCTCAAAACCTTTGTGGCCAATCGGGTGGCTGAAATTCAAGAATGGATACCCTCTCATCATTGGAGACACATTGCTTCCAGCCACAACCCTGCTGACTGTGCTTCGCGCGGACTGATGCCCTCCCAGCTCCAAGAACATTCACTATGGTGGAGCGGACCGCAGTGGCTGTCTCTCCCTTCTGAACAGTGGCCACACACTAAGTATTCAACATCCTCTGATGACCTACCTGAATGTAAGCCTACAATAGTTAGTGCTCTCCTTTCTGCCGACACACCGGAGTGGGATTTACTTTTTAAATTTTCCTCTTGGTCTAAACTGCAATATGTGTTATGTTATGTACGAAGATTTGTGAATAACTGCCGGCATTCCACCAACCAACGAGGCCCAATTACTGGCAAAGAGTTAGTGCAAGCAACTATCTTTGTATGTAAATTAGTGCAAAAGGCTAGTTTTAAGTCTGAATTGATAGCTCTTTCAAAGGAAAATCCATGCAGCACTCAACTTCAACGTCTCTCTCCCTTTTTGGACAAGGATGGCCTCATCCGCGTTGGAGGAAGACTTCGTCACTCAACCTTACCACAAAGTGCTAAACATCCCATCCTCCTGCCTAAGTCTCATCGTATTACAACTTTAATCATTGCTCATTATCACGTGAAACGTTTGCATGCTGGACCGCAACTATTGCAATCAATTTTATCCCAAGAGTTTTGGATTATATCAGCTCGCTCCATCATTCGTTCCTGCATTTTCAAATGTATTCGGTGCTTCAGATGTAAGCCTTCAAATATAGCACCTTTAATGGGAGATCTGCCAAAATTAAGGGTCACCCAAGCACAAGCATTCAGTACGACAGGAATGGACTATGGTGGGCCATTTAAAGTAAGAATACACCTAATGAAACGCGCTCAAGTTATAAAAGTGTATTTATGTGTTTTTGTTTGGTTTTGTACAAAGGCTGTACATCTCGAAATGGTAACTGATCTCACGTCAGATGCCTTCATTGCCGCTTTGACTCGCTTTATTTCACGCAGAGGACTGTGCATTAACTTATACTCTGACTGCGGCACTAATTTTGTTGGAGCATCTTCTAAACTCAGTAAGGTGTTTCAAATATTTTTTAGAACTATAGAGAAAGAACTTGTTTATTTTACTGCTCAAAACAAAATTAATTTCCATTTTATCCCTCCATCTGCACCTCATCAAGGGGGATTATGGGAGAGTGCTATAAAAAGAGCAAAGTATCACCCGTCAAGAGTCATAGGGGAGCAGATATTAACCTTACAGGAGTTCATTACGCTAACAGTTCAAGTGGAAGCCATGCTCAACTCTCGTCCCCTTACTCCATTGTCTTCCGATCCCTCGGAATCAGAAGCCTTAACACCTGCCCACTTTTTGATTGGGAGACCGCTAAGGGCATTGCCAGAAGAAGATCAATCAGGGATTCCCCTTAATCGACTTCACCAATGGAAGTTGGTCCAAGCCCTGGCTCAACGCCTATGGAAAAGATGGCACCTGGAATATTTGCATACATTGCAACAGCGCTCCAAGTGGATATTATCCAAGGATGGACTCAAAGAAGGAGACTTGGTCTTAGTGCAGGAACCCAATACTCCTCCGCTCATGTGGTGTTTAGCGCGTATCACAGCAACCTCTCCAGGACCAGATGGGACAGTTCGAGTAGTTCACCTCCGCACCGCCAAGGGAACCCTCACTAGACCCGCTGTCAAAGTATTTCCCTTGCCGCTTAATTCCTAATCCCATCCCCTCCTTAACTCCCATTCACATCCTTTATTCCTTCACCTTACCCTGATCTGTAAGAATCTATTTTGTTTCTTATTTTTTGGTCTCTGTTTGGATTTGTTTGTTGAACTTTGTAATTCAAGGTGGGCGAGGATGTTGCGTTTTGAGAACTCATTTTGTTCTTCTTTTGTTTTGTCGTCTGCTGACGAGTTTTCCTGTGTTCCGGTGGAGGCGCTGACGGGATACTCTTGTACTCGGCATACTCTCGTGCGCTCTCTCTCTCTCGCTCTCTCTCTGCTGGCTCGCGGGCACTGCTGCATGCTGTCTTTCACCCTCTCACCCGCATCTCGCCTAGCTGGCCCAGCTGGCCCGCTCGCACCGCCGCTGCTGTTCGCTCGCTTGCCTGCACCTCGACCTGCTTGCTTGCCCGCACCTCGTCTTGTTCGCTGCCTGCACCTCGCCTTGCTTGCTGCCCGCACCTCGCCTTGTTCGCTGCCCGCACCTCGCCTTGCTTGCTGCCCGCACCTCGCCTTGTTCGCTGCCTGCACCTCGCCTTGCTTGCTGCCCGCACCTCGCCTTGCTTGCTGCCCGCACCTCACGCTGTTACCATCACCTTCTGTTTATATTTTTATGAACCTGTAACTATCACAAAATACATGTGGAAGTAGTTTTTTTGTTAACCGGATAATTACAGTCCACTTATTGCCTTTTTACTTCACAGTATTCGTCATGTCAAATGCTTTGCTGCAGATCGTGTCCCGTGGCACTGAATGGAACCTCTTCGTACAAAAACACTTCTTAGAAGCGCAATTCAGGGACCACCATCCTTGACAAAACGTTTTAAAACACGCTATGGAATTTTCCCTACAGATCCTCCAAGAACTTAGCTGGAATTAAGAAATGGACGGCGTTTCAATGAGCTATATGATTAAAGTTCATCATCATCATCATCATAATCATCATTGGTAGACTGCTGTTTAGCAGGTCCTCAGAAGCCTCTCTTCCAGATAACTCTGTCTTGTGCCTTCGTCTTCATCCCCGCGTAGCCTGTCTCCTCTTCTAAATCATCCGTCGTTTCCTTTCTTCTTCTTCTTCCGCATTTACCCTTTCCTTCCACCATCCCTTCTAGTACATACTTCATCAAACAATCTCTTCTTAATATATATCCCAGCCAGTTTTGCTTCCTTGTTTTAGTTGTCTTCATCAGTCCTCTATCTTCCCCCACTCTGGTCAATACCTCTTCATTTCTCACTCCCTCTGCCCAACTAATATTCAACATACTTCTCCATATCCCCATCTCCAATACTTCAATCCGTTTTACATCCTTTTTCAAAGCCGTCCATGTCTCACAACCATGCAGTAAGACGCTCCAAACATAACCCGTTGCCAACCTTTTCCTGAGCCCAATATCTATTTTCTACACAACTACTTTTTCTTTTTGATAAAAACGTCTCTGGCCATTGCAATTCTACCTTTAATCTTCTTATCACATTTCCAGTCCTGTGTAATTTCCGTCCCTAGATACTTATATCTTGTCACATGTCCCAGTCTTCCCCCCTCCCATACTAATACACTAATGCATTGTTTCCACTGCGCGTATCTTACCCTCGTTTCAAAATGTCGGCTGACCATCCTGCGTACAAAGGAAACCTTCTCACCCACATAACAAACAGCCTTCTGGGAACCATGATTTCCGAAGAAAGAAAATTTAAAATTTTTAGCGACAAGCAAGTTCATTTTCGTATAAAAAGGTATAAAGTTCTAGGAGCCGGTCACTTTAGCTACTTCCATTGATAAACGGACATATGCCAGAGGAACTCGAAGAGAGAAGTTTACTATCACCTTTTATGCCTGAATACTAAAATTTCCAAAAATTCCCATCCCGCTATTTGCTTCCCTCGCTTCCGCCAAAGCGTTTTTGGCGGATAAACCGTAAGTAACGAGCCAGCGAAACATATTAGAGCCATGTATCTATGGAGAAGATCAGTACCTATTCTGCACGTAGCAACGAATGGCGGTACATCGCTATGATAGAGATATCCGTTGAAGTCAACTTATGAGAGTAAATCCACCAATATAGTGGATTTACACATATAAGCTTTGACCAGACCAGCTTTGAATATCGATGTTCCGATACTTATCGATCACCGATGGCCAGAAAACCACGACGCCATCATCTCCTCACTCAACTTCGAGCGCTCCCTTTCGTCCGAATGCACCCACCGCCACTCACCACTTTGCTTCCCTTCCGCTCTGTTTATCGTCAATCAATGACCCGAAAAATCTTCCCCCACCGGAGTCACCCGAACAACACAATGTCGCTCGTTCACACCCCCCGCCCATCACTCCCCGTCCTCACGCGCGACCACCAAGCCAACAAGAAGAAGCTGACTGAGTGACCGCACCCCCCAAATGTCCAACCGACACTCCAAACCATTCATACCCATCTCTCTCTCTCTCTCGTCGGTCTTAAGGTACGTTCTCATGAACGCGATTCAGATGACGAGATGCGAAAGCGAGATCTTCAGCCAATCAGAAGCTTTCTTCGCGTGAGTGCAAGTAGGTTCGCGTAGAGTCGCGTAACCCGAGTTGAAATATTTTCAACTTTCGACGCGTGGAACGCGTAGAATCACAAACATGGCTGATTGGCAAAGTGTAGGTTGAAATGGATGAAATGATCGTCTCCGAAATTTGAGATAAGTACACGTGCCTGTACAATTATAAGGACTATCGATACAGGGATAGAAGCCCTTAGGGGGAAAAGGCGTGGAGGGAGATAGGAGTATCCATTGGAGTGAAAGGTAAGAACAACTTTTATTTCCGATGATTCTCAAAGCTCATATGTGTTGATGCATTGGTGGTAATATCTTTTACGTAATATCTAATACATTACTTTTTTTACCATTTTTCTCTGCTGTAGATGGATAGTAGATGGACAAAAAAGCTTGGTTAAGGCCATACTAGACGGTACAGTAGGAGGAAAATACCGGAGGGGCAGATCTTGACTGGACTATATGGGACAGTTGATGAAGGAACTAGGTTGGCAATCGCACAGTGAAGTGAAAAGATTGGCCCAAGATCGGATAAAGTGGAAGACTGTTGCAGACCAATCCCAGGATTGTAACCAGAGAAGAAGAAGATGCCTCCTACGCGTAGGTTCGCTTGCATTTGAATGGTTCACGCGAAGAAATGACACGCCTCGCCGCGCGCGTGCGCGTCTGACGCGT
Source organism: Ceriagrion tenellum (assembly GCA_963169105.1). NCBI lineage: Eukaryota > Metazoa > Arthropoda > Insecta > Odonata > Coenagrionidae > Ceriagrion > Ceriagrion tenellum. The sequence goes on along the minus strand of OY720642.1, from coordinate 129,071,006 downwards.
CCATGTAAACGTACCATTAAAGCTCGTCCGTCTCACACACATGCACACGTGTCCCTCTCTATTCCTCGTCCACCCGTCCGAGTGAGAGAATATGCACACACCTTAACCCTTTCGCCCCCCTCGAGTACAACTCGACCCTCCAACAACCCCTTCGGTCACCGCCGCACAAACCGATCGGCGTCGTTAACCCACCCCTCCTCCTCCCTCTCCAAGAAGCGCAGACATTGCCGTCCGCTCTGCCGTTCTTAAGGCAATCCGAGCGAGATAGTTCCCTAGTCATAATAGAGACCGTATTCGAATTATACGTTTTGATTTCACCAGCTGTAAGACACATCATTTAAATATTGCATTATTAATTGTGCAATTTTATAGTTTTATACGACAGGAACTGTAAGTAATTAAATGAAAATATCTAAATAACTTAACTTGACTCATTTATTTCGCGCGGTGCTTTTGAAACTCCTTCAAAACGGAAGGTTTTTTGCGTTACCCAAGAACCAACAGTGGTGACAATATGATTAATTTTCAAATATAGTTGAGAAAACATACAAGCTACACTCTGTTAGTTTTTTTTACGACATCTAAGTGTTAGAAATACCTCATTTTGTAAATAATGTCTCTCTGGAGTACCATTTCGCATGTAAAAGGGCTGGTATATTTCGGAAAATATCTCCGAAAGTAATGTGGTAAGGGGTTGAATTTTTGGTGTCATTGGATAAGTGAGATATTTTTCTTTACAATGAGACCTAATCCATTGATTTATATGTTAAATGATTTTTCGCCTGGACTGCCTTAAGCACTGGACATCGCAATCCCCAGCCGACCAACCAACGCTTGGATTGTTCGCGGATCAAAAAGACTTAATCGGCTGGCATCCGACCTGGATTCCCTTATCTGGATTTTCCAATGCCTCTCTTACCGTTTTCTCAAAATCTTTGATACAAAGCAAATGCGTCAGCGGGCACCCTTTTCTTCACCCGAAATTGCCTTTTACTTGGTGATTTCAGTACATAGTTTCTCCTCCCGCTGTGAAACCTGGACAAATGTCGCGAAGAGGTTTCGTATTCGGGGCATTCACCATCTCTTCCTGGGCATGACTACGCAGAGAAGCCCGGGGCAGTTCTCCTGAGTCTGCGAGATTGAAAACGTTGTGACGGGCAGTGCAGGGGGCGATTTATGGACCGAATCAGACATTGGATATGGGTGGATTACGGTGGCGGCGAGTCAGGGAGGACGAAATTGGGAACATATGCTCCATATTAGATTCCTCCAAATCCGTAGTGGAAAGAGACGCGCTGCCGTTTATCTATCACATCCTTAAGTTGGCTCGATAGAATTTTTTTTTCCGGTCGTAATTGAGACCAGAGTCGACTTTCATGTTTGATTTCAGCACCTCCAAGAAAGATGAGGTAAATGTGTCAATAAAAATGGCACCAAAATATATGCGACTCAAATTCTCAGTAATTAATGAAATGTGTTCGCATAATATTTGAGAGCTTAGTTTAGTCTACTCTCTAAACACATAGTTATTTGTGATTAATGTAATTTTCAATGTCAAGTAGTCCAAACAGAGGGCGGATGATAACTAATCATATTCATATTCAGTTATTGGACTCCAAGGCCAATAACTCTGATGTGCCAAAATTTTCAAATTACTCCGCAAATACCTTTATTGTTCTTGCCCAGGAACTATAAACTGCCAAGCAAAGCTTCAGATATGAAAACAAACATTTGGTGTTACACGTAACGAATATCAGGTGAATTCTTAAAAGAAACGCATGGCTGAGGAAGCATGTAGGATATTACGAAAAGAGAGACACAGGAAAACAACGCAAGAAGGAAAAAAGGGAAAAATACTGAAATCATAATAAAACCAAACGGAAGAAATCTTTTTCAGCAGAGATGAGAGTAGACTGATGGATGCCGTGAGCAAACCGAGCCACACTTTTGTGCTTGGATCTTTAGAGTTTCAGAAGCTCTTTTGTGAATTATTCGAGCCAAAACATCACAATACACATATTTCTAAAACCAAAGACTGTGATATCTTTCATTATGACAATTCTAACGAAGAAATGTCCAAAGGTTTTACTGAAGCAGAAAGAGATGTCATAGAAAATAATCCAAAGAAAAGTCAGCGGGGCAAGAAGATGAAGAGATGAATGAACAGCTCATGCTCGCACTAGATAATTGATTTAATAAATACAACGAATCATGGTCAAAGTTGCAATAGTAGCAATACTTTGTGAAAATTATAATGATATGTTACTATTTAGAAAGCAACTACAGCCGTAAATTTTCTCGGGTTTCCGTCCGGGTAAGATACCCCATCTATTTCGTTACCGACGTTTCGATGGGAGGCTCCCTCTTCCATCAAGAAGTCTCCCGTAACGAAGAAGATGGAGCATCTAACCCGGATGGAAACTCGAGAAAAACTTACAGCAATTATTTGCGGGAGAAAATTAAATCCTAAAAAGCAACTATAGCTTGGCTAAAAACTGTCAGTCACTTTGCCAATAATTATTCAAGGTGGTCAATAACTATACCAGTGTTCAAGTTTTGAATCTGATTGAAAGTTTGTAAATTCAAAAGTATTTTTTGCGTAGTTCATTTCACAGTTAATTCACTATAGTAAAAATGGAATACATGGGGTTTCCAAATAAGTTGATTCACTTGGATTTCAAATGTTTCTATTTTTAATGCACTTCAAGCGAGAGATTTTCCTTCAGTGGCCACCAACTTTATCCTGTTTAACCTAATGTTCATTGGTGCATTTAGTTGTATAGTGCATAAATTTATGAAAATGGGCTTATGTAGGAGAGAAAAACAGTATTTTTTCATTCTATCACAACTTTTGTTTCACCGAGACACGACCTCGGTTTAGAGAAACATATCATTTAGGATCCAAAAGGCGCACCTTAAGATGGCTAATATTCGGGTGGTGATTTAAGAAATATTTAGAGAATTCATTAGGTAACTCAATTATCTCCAAATACAGAAAGACATTGCTTGCAAAAAAAACTCGAAAAACCATTATAACGATAAATTTCAATCCATTTTCTCCTTATTTCCAAATCATGGCAGAAAATTTTAAATAAAAGCATTTAGAAGAATATTTCAATATTCATAAACCCTAGTGATTAGCTTTTATAGAATACCTGAGAGATGAAAATGAACTGTGAACGGCTCGATGCGTTCAGAGTTTGTTTTACATGCAAATCCTATTTATACATAATTCTAAACATGCCTGATGCATCAATAACCGGCATTTTAGAGCCTTTTCCACTCCTGTAAGCTGATGACACGGTTCAAGACGCGAGACGAACGCTTCGTCTGGCTTCGAGTTTTAACTGTCAGTTCGTTTTACATAAATTCCTAAATAATGAGCTACGGGCATGGGCCCCCAAACGGATGAATTCCGTGCGGAATACGGGAGCATCCATTTCAACCCAAGCCGAATGGTGTACCCCAAAGGTAGTATGTTTTTATAGGAAAGCATCGATGGTTCCGTAGAAGGAATGCTTTTGCTATTCCCAAGGAACCATCAATAAATATTCAAGCCAAGATTTACATTTTCGTTGCAATACTATTTTTCACGACTTTTGCGTCTTTCCAATGGTCTCATTTATTTCTGCACCATTCTTTTTTCTCTCAGCCTTTCCCCGTGCTAAAAGTCTTACAAAGTTATTTTTACATGCTTTTCATTACTCTTACAATGACAGAAGAGTGTCGTAAAATCTTCAAGCCTTAACTGAACTCCATTTCTTGCCTTCATGCAATTTTGAAATTTTGCAGAATGGCCTATCACAAGTGGCAATACATATTCCATTGCTACTTTTACGTATTTCTATATTTTGTTGAAGCAAGACTATATTTTAATCGGGGAAGTATTCGGTATTTGTAAATAGGTAAATGAGTTGAATTTGGGGTAATGACTACGATTTCAGAGCTGGAACGATGTCATTGAAAAAAATAATACATTTGCCGTAAAAAATAAGACATATTTATCGACATCGTGACGAGTGAAAGAAGACATATTCGTGATAGGATTCAGAGCCACGAGACGATGAACGAGAGCGAGGACGGGTTTTACACGGTGTACAATTCCGGTCTTTCCGTGTCGACCGAGAGGGAATTGTGGGCTATGCGGCGGCGGCGCCTCCTGCATCGGTGGTGTTGGGTGCAGGAGGAGGCACCAAAGGCCCACTCTCCCGTCACGCCACCTCGCCACACGTACGGCTGCGGCCGCATTTCGCATGCAGCGCGACATATCGCCGCGAGTTCGGCACCGCCCCGGAATTAGTGTTTAGCGCCGGCGCCCAAAGGGGAGGGAGCCACCGCCCTGCGCCAAAGCCCCCTTCCTCCCTCCCTTCATTCTACCCCCCCTCCCCCCTCCAACCACCACACTCTCTCGAAAAGAGGAGCGTGCGGCGCCACCTCACAACTCCTCCTTCATCCAACGTCCTTTCCTCCGTCCTCTTTTATCGCGTTTTTCACTTTAAGAAGAACAACATATTTCTTTACCTGAAAACTGATATAATTATCACATTTCCAGTAAGGGATTCAATATCCGCGTATTATTTTTTCGCGTGACGTGTCGCACAAATTGGTTAACTGGCAGGTAGCGAGACGACAGAATATATCACCTTCTGAATTATGTATCACATTACTAACACACGTCACCTTCACATTACTAATACACAACACATCACATCATTGACATTGAATTATTGAATTATGAACATTGAACATTGAATTATGTATCACCTTCAGCCCTATATGAAGCTTGTATTCGACACTGTTTTATAACTTTGCTGGGTGCCTTAAGTTACTCCGAGCGGAATATCATTTTACCTAGAAATCAATGAATTTGGTCTCATTTTAAATAAAAATATATCACCCTTCCATTGACATCAAAAATTCAACCCCTTACCACATTACTTTCCGGAAAATTTTCCAAAAAACCACCAGCCCTTTTATATGGGAAGTGTTACATGTATGCTCTCCAGAGAGACCTTATATTAAAAATGAGGCATTTCCTACACTTAGATCTCGTAAAAAAAATCAACAGTGTGTAGTTTGTGTGTTTTCTCAACAATTGTTGAAAATTAATCATATGGTCACCGCAGTAAATTCTTCGCGATCACAATAAACCTTCCGTTTTGATGGAATTTCAAACGAACCGCGTGAAAAAATGAGTCAAGTTAAAGACTTATTTAGATATTTTCATTTGGTTTCTTACAGTTTCCGTAATGAAAAACTATTTTATTGAACCATTAGTTATGCCATATTTGTTTCGTGTGTCCTACAACTGGTGAATTTAAAACGTATACATCTAATATGGTCTCTATTATGACTAGGGAACTATCTCGCTCGAAATACCTTAAATACATTGGATTTCAATGGGGCCGGTGGTATTGTTTTTTTCACACTTGGCGTGTTTCATTCTGTGCGAGTTTTTTTTTCAGTATTTTTTGTGAGCGATGAAAATTTTGTCTGTGCTCTAAAAGGTCCCTAGAAATAACAGGAATATATTTCCTACCATATCGATAAGGGTACTCTCACCGTTTCTCTGGAATTGACTCCTCACAGTATAATGAGTGCAACACAACTTATGGTGGACAAGCAGGTGGTAATTTCACAATTAGAACTGAGGAACATATCTAAGCGTTCATACAATCACGGCGAAAATAATCGGATTTTGCAAAACACCTTCTTGATACAGGGTACTGGAGTGATTTCAATTACACACCTCTCCATTGAATACGTAAGAGCAGAGAAAATGGACGCCATTGAGCAGTTAGAAATTCTATTCCATAGAGACAATTATAACTTGCAAACGGAAATTTCTTCCATTCACCAATCCTGAGGATATTCGCCTCCCCCCCCTCTCTCTCTCTCTCTCTCTCTCTCTCTCACTCTCTCTCTCTCCTCCAAATTTCATTCTTACCCCTCGACTAATCTTGTCCACCACCCGAGCACCACTCAGCACCACTCAGCATCCCTCAACGAGACCTTTCTCGTACCCTTCTCTCCTCTTCCCACCTCCTATTCTCCCTCCTTACCTCCCCCCACCCCGCACGTGAGTTGCTTATATCTATTTTTCTATGAGGTTGGAAAAAATATAATTGTACCCTATCACAGGGACACACGTTTTCGGGTATAGGAAGTAAGAAGGAGTCGATGTTGTTTTTCACTTCGTACATTCAAAATGCGCACAATAGTTCAAGAAAGGCATAATTCATAACAGGAAGAATACAAGAAATGTACAATTCCTCCAATCGGGCATCTCACAGTATTGCAAGCACTTGCACGGAGATGCACAGGGGCTAGTCCGATCTCGAGGATCCCATCTTGACGGTCAGCTCCAGTTCTGCGCGGGAAGCAGCGCGACACAGGCGGTCCCGTCCGGTCTTATCGGTCAGTCCGTCGGTCAACGCTCAATTACTAGCTGGATGATCTCGTCTGGCCTGGAGTCACTGAAATAGTCCACTTCCTGAGGATTGGCTGGCACGTATATACCGGTTTGAGGGCAGTGCCCTCATCATCCTGGTGCTGAAAACTCCGGTGGACTGTGGCTTCGGCCACTCCACTCGCCCTGGAATTGCCCGCTGGAGGCGGCGGCACTGGGCGATTCCGAACCGAACTTTGATCTGGGGCGGGGCAGGCGCCTAGCCCCAGTCCCCGTGCAAGCGGCATGATTCATATAAGGTAAGGTGATGAGAATGTGCCCGATCATGCGCTAACGGGCGAAACCGTTCATACTATATGATCAAACTGTCGTGGAGTATTACTCAGTTTCTTCAACCATCTTTTGACTAAAATGTCCCATATAACTGGTTATGCAAAACCTTCTGAAGTTAGAAAATGTCAGAGGAACTTAAGAAGATATGCAAGCACTTCTCTATAGCTCTGAAAGTGCAACAGTGGAGCATCTTAAACTTTTAATGATTTGATATTTTAATTGATTACTTAAATGTAACCGCCCGCACACTTGTCGAGATGCATTAATTATAATAAAAAGTAATGATACCCATATGGTTCATGTACCATTCGAAAGAAAACGGTTGATAGAATGAAATAATTGAGGTATGGAAAGCGTCGTCATCCAAAAGAAGTTAGCTATCAAGAATGATCGATGGCTTTCCCGACGTATGGTGTCGTAGAAGGTTACTCGGGTTACTCGGCGTATGGTGACGTGGAAGGTTACCGACTAATGAGTTGTCCATCGTCCTGAGGGCATGTCCTTAGGGCAATGGACAACTTGTTCGTCGAAAAGTCGGCAGAAATGGTGAACCTGCCACGGTGGAAAGCCCAAGTAACCTTCCAAGTTAGCTATAGGTTTAAAATGATGTGCTCGCGAGTCCTTTAGATATTTTTAAGAGATAAAACCACCAAAATATCGCGCGGCACCGGGAAGCAATCACGGAGCTTTGATTGATCCGCATGGTGGTTAATTATTGGCCCGGTAAGCCAAAAATCAACGGCTCGATTTCCGGTCCAGGCCAATTTTCCTCGCTGTAATGTCTATGAATTTCATCGCCATACTTTTGGCAGGGATGAAGATCTACGTTCAAATTCCCAAAACAAAAAGGATTCATGAAGGTTCAAACATTTAATAGGCGTCATTCGCAACGAGAGCCATTTCTCTACCATTAAATCAATTCAATTCACTAGAATATGTTTCACACAATAAGTACCAGCTATAGTATTGCAGGAATCGTGTGATGTTTTTCTAACTCTCTGAGGCTTGAAATTCGATGTGCGCTTCTTGAGAAGTGGCAATTCAATACTTGTTAGAATTTCCCTAACTCGAGCCAGATTGGAAACGGCTCAACACATACGCAGTACAAGAAAATGAGTTATACTTAAAATTAAAAATTATTGGACTTTAATATTAGCCCTTAACCAGTGACGTGAAATTTTTGTTACACTACCAGTGACGTGCGGTCTGGGAGACCGCAGTAAATCAAATATTCTTAAAATGTTGCAACGCCATTTTTCTTGCTTAGTTTAATTTTTACTTATCTCAGTAACTATTCTACAACTTATATTTAATTTTATGCATTACCAATACGAACCAATGTTTCAGTAAAAATAGTTATTACAAACTGCATCAAAAACTGATGTCAAAAACACTTGAGTTATTATTATTTTTTTATATTATTATAGTTTTTAAGTATCAATATTTCTCCAGATTTAAAAATAAGGCCTCAAATATTAAAGTAGGAAGGCTAAATAATAATAAACAATTGAAGTTATCTCGTTTATTCCTTTTCTTGATGCAATCTGTAGGCGATTAAAATCGTATTTTTTCACTATAACTCTCATATCTCCGGTTCCACACAGTCATTACAAATTTGCTTCGTGCCTTCCAAGCACACAGGCTTTTTGCATCGGAAACATAAGAAAGAGGTTTTCCGTTTTTTGTATGGCGGGCACAGTTTACACTTTTTCCGCTTCTCAAGTCTTTCAACCTCTTCTGCCTCTTCCAAAGGTAGTTGGAGAATTTGCGCAATACTTAATCGTGCCTGTCTCGGGATTTAAGATTTGACATTCTCCTTCTCATTTGGGGTCTAACAAGAACTGCAGCTATCACTTTATTAAATTAAATCGTGTCATATCTTATTTATCTTTCGCAGACTGCTGAAGCGCAAAGGAGTTGATAAAGGAAATGTCTAATATTTGAAAAATACTGCCAGTGGCCACCTCTTTGTCCTTCGGCCGGATGTGTAGCTACAGCACATTTTGTCCAACGTATCTACGCCACCCTTAGTCGCGTTGTAAAACGCAATAACCTCTGGTTTCCCTGACTCTATATCGTCACTTTCCCTGTGATGCATTGATGAAAGTAAGCAAACAGCCTTATTTCTTTTGGGGACATGGGATACTAGAGTCATGTTGGCCGAGAATCTGTATAGTAAAGAGCCCACTATGCGCCCACTGGATGGCGCAAAATCATTAGGTATTTCTCTTTTATTTTTTCTGATTGTACCAACGTACGTCAGCCCTTTTTCTTTAAATTTTTCTAACAGTTCAATAGATGTGAACCAATCATCCGCTGTAATATTCCTGTGGGACCCCATGATTGGATCAGAGAGACGAAGAACTGATTAGGTTGGTTTGGATAACTTTTTGTCTTCCTCTGACAAACCTATCCCATCTGTGTCTTTCCCTGCGTACAAATATGCGTTAAAAAGATAGCTGTTTTCGGCGTCAGTCAAACACATCATTTTCAAACCATACTTAGCCGGTTTGCTAGGAATATATATTTTCAATTTCCATTTTACGGGCCTTTAATGCGTGCATTGGCTTTGGTCGGCGACAGTTTCGCTGGTGTTCCAACCAGTGTCTTTAGTTCGGAGGTATCAGATTAAGTTTTTGGCCGCCATTACAAAGGATGTCCTGCGAAATTTCTGCTTTCTAACTGGCTTTTGCTCCGACAGCTCTATTCCAATCATTATGGAAAGGGTGTCTGTCTCCTCCAGTCATGTGATTTCGCAGCATGTTGATTAAAAAACCTAGTACTTTTTGCTCTTATTATTTGTTATATGCGACCGATTTTTGCGTAACTTCACGTGAAAATCTGTTAAATGAAGCTGTACCCATTCACTTTATGCATCTTCTCAACGTTGACTTTTTCCCCCTTCCCCACCTACGACCGCTTTTAATAATTTTCTCAATATTGCTCACTCACCCACTTCCTCCACCCCTTCCTATCTTCCCTACTGCCCCCCTCCCCGCCCCTCCCCCGCTTTCCCCTCTCCCTCACTCATGGCTCACCGCTCTATAACAAACCACATCACCGCGTCCGACCTTCACTTGATCTCCGTAATTCTTGAGAATGATGTGGAGAAATCGGTCGTAGTCATTAAATGCAAAGGTGTAGGAAAGTACGAAGTTTCTTCATCAACATATGCATCAAATCAACTTCCACAAAGTTAATTCACCAGCAATCAAATTTATGAGATCGAGGGCTTAGGCGATTTCATTTGCCTCTCGTATAATTACCCTGGGGAGATATTGTTTCTTCCTGGCAATGGTCGCTGTTTCATCAAAAACGATTTCATGTCCTGGTTAACTCCAGGCATGCTCCGCGATTGCAGACAATTTGATTTTTTTTTGTTTCAAATTTCACTTTAAACTCCTTCAATTTTTTTCCTGACTTTCGATTGCCCCTAAATACACTTAATCTTTACCTGTCCAAGAACGAAACTGAAGACTCCTCAGTGAGTGTTCGGAGTTCTTGGGGTCACCTCTGGAGTCCACTTAATGCAGCACAATGACAAAGCATGTCCTCTGCAGTGGCGGGGCTTGAATCAACAGTGAAACCAGACCCCCCATCCCAACTTCTTACTATAAACCCCTTTTGACGAAGAGGAACGATTTCTCCGACCGAGAATAACCACCTTCGCATACAGAAACTGACCAATGGGAAATCCGATTTGTACGGTACGTCACTCGTCATGGAATTTCTCATTCTCTCCGACCTCTCTGAAAGGGTAGTACGCAGAACCGGTACATATGGCAATCAAAATATTGCGTATTAAATTTCCTTGTACTAGTGCGTATTAAATTTCCTTGTACAGCAAGACGATGATCTGAAGTGTCCAGGACCGGTTGAGCTTCGAGTCTCACCTGTGATGCGGTACCGCGACAGATAAATGTACTTCATGTTAAGCCCGGTAATCGAAATATCCAATATCTATCAATTGACAAGGAAAGCACATCGGAGATTGGGGAGTATAAATGTTTTTCTTGCGTAATTAATTTCTCGCATAGAGATTCAAGTTATAGATGAGATTATACATACATATATATATATATATATATATATATATATATATATATATATATATATATATATATATATATATATATATATATATATAAATCCTTGATGTTGACATCAAATTATCAGACCTGAATTTTCAGACCTCCGTTCACATCAAACCCACGAATAAACAACAATATCTTCACTATAGTAGCTGCCACCCCTCCCATACCAAACGCTCTCTTCCCTTCTCACTATCCATCCGAGGCCATCGTATTTGCAATAATCCTGAGTCCCTCAATACATTCCTTACCAACCTTCACCACTCGCTCCTCAAGCGTGGCTACCCAGAATCCCTTCTCGCCAAAAAAATCAGGAAAAATTGCCCCTCCTCCAAACCTCATCCCACGAAAGACTCCCGCATCCTTTCTATTTGCACTACATATTTCCCGGGTGTTCAGTCTATCAATTTTATCCTTAAAGATCTCTTCCCCATTCTCAAAAACCACTCCTCCACTTCAAAAATTTTCTCCCAGCCACCCTCAATCACATACAAGCGTCCTCCTAACTTGTCCGATTTATTAAAATCCACGACGCCTCTTTCCAAAATCCCTGTTGCCTCAAAACCTACCTCCTCCCCTTGTAATCGTCCCCGGTGCAAATTATGGCCCATCTTCAGTTCCTCCCCTCCTCCCAAGTCCTCCATCGCCTCCTTCCCCAACCCTCTTCCCTCCTCTTGCGTCACCAGTAATGTTGTTTACCACCTACAATGTAGGCTATGCCCTTCATTTTACATAGGAAAAAGTTCCACCCCCCTCAATATACGGATTAATAATCACCGTGCCAATTGCAAGAACCCAACTCAATCTGCTTCCCTTCCCGTGGCGATCCACGCCTCTCAACACATGAAATCCTTTGACAACTGCTACATTGTTTCAGTTTTGTACTCCCTTCCACCATCTGCTTCCACTATTGAACTTAACTCTGTAGAGCTCTCCCTAATTTGGCTCTATCACGCGTTCCTCCCCCCCGGCATCAATGTCTCTCACTAATCCCCCTCTCCTTCCCTTCCCCTTTCCCCTTCCCCCACCTCTCCCTCCCTTCTATCCTTTACCCGTCACTACCTTCTAACATTCTGACGAAGGCGGTTGTGTCCGCCGAAATATATCAAAATTTCTGTGAGTTTTACCTTTTTTTGTGCTCTATATGTAACTGCTAGTCACGCCTGTGACCTTTTTTTATATCTGTGCACTACAAGTGTTTTTCGCCAAGTGGACATATCGTTGCGCTGCAATCATCCTGTGCCTTCCCTTCTTCGGCTGTGCCTTCGGATCCTGTGCCGTGAGTCACAACCGCCTTTTCAGTGTTCTTACCTCTTCCTTTCACCACTGTTCATCTCCTTTTTCCTTTCTTTCTACCAGTCACTTTTCCCTAACCCTTTCTCCCATCATGACTGATTTCGATCCCGTTTACTCGTGGATCCGCCGTATTAAAAAACTATCTGAGAGTGGAGCAGAACGAATAGCTTCTGAAAACCAATCTCCGGATCATTGACAATGAATGAAGGCATTCAGTTGTGTAAAATATTTATCGTTTTCGTATATACCACTGAAGATAGCAAGCTCAAATATTTTTAGAATCAACTAGCCTTTAAATGTTTGTGCATTAGAGTCCCCCCAAGATAAAATAACATTTGAAAAGTATTTATTTAGCATACAAAGTAATGAAAAACATCAATTTTTCGTATGATTCTAACAAGGGTTTCGCTTTTACTGATTGGCTGCAATTCTGTCAACTGCGCTTTTATCTTGGACGCATTCAAGAAAGCATCTTCCATTATTTTTCACGAGTTTTTTTAGCAGCAGGAAGGTCGCATTACTTCATTCATCCCCTCATCCGACTTTCTCTTAAAAAAAACTTCTTTCCTGCAATATTCCGATGCCGAAAATCTTCTACCGAAATAAACTAATTATTCCCCATTATGAACAGTTATTATCGCCCTAACTTTAGCGTCTACTTTTCTTTTTCTAAAAGTTTCACTGTACAGTCTCAAATCGAAGACGTCACTCATGAAGAAAGGCTCTTAACTCGAAATTAAATCCAAAATCGTATAAGTGGAAAGCAAAAAAAAAACGAAAAAAAAACTAATGGATGAAAAGGCTTTTAAAAGAGTTGGTCTCCATCTCCCAAAATGGAAATCTTAAGAATTGTAGAGAGGAGTATTGAGATCTAATTCCCATCGACTTGAAACTTCTTAGGAAGTTCAGTGATTCAGTCTCCCATCCAAAACCTTGATGTATCGCGAGGGAAGGAATTCCGTAATGTTTGAATGCTGACTTCCCAATCAGAGATCTCAAAATTGATACCTGTGTTGGAGGGGATTTTGCAGTGCCTACTCGTGTGCTAAACTTATGAAGATTGCACACGCTAACACTGAATGAGCATTCGCACATTTAACCTCCAAAATAATTATATGACTTCTGCAGATAGACAATATATTCAAACGACTTCAAATAGAGATATTTTTATTAAAGGAAATAGCCTGGTTGTAAAAATCAAACGTTTGTTGTCAATGAGTCATTCTTATTTGAAATACTTTGCTGGACGAGGAAAATAACATAACATTTCAATTTTAAAAAGGAATAATTCGCACATCAACACCAAGCGACCACTTACATTCCATACAACTCCAAAAATCTTACATCGATGAAGAAATAATGATCGATAACCACACTGAAAGCTATTGGTCGGCTCAAAAACCATCGAAGTAAATAATATAGCAAAAAATACAATCTTGGTAACCAAGGTTCATGTTCCGCTAATTATTTCCGCCACTGTAAAATCGTGTGATTATGCCATGAAGTGTGCATGACGCATCAATAGACGTCGCGGTAATAAAACATCTCCACCCAGAAACGGCGCGTCCTCTCCACGTGGGCAACGGTCTTTATTTTCAAATCTGGGATCTCCTCATTTGAAACCTTCCGTTTTTCGGAAACGCGGTTCCCCATCTTGGACCTCCGGAAACATTTTTTGAAGGAAAGAAAATAAATAAAAAGGTGGTCTACAAATGTTTTGTTTCTGCCAGGCTTCAAAATAAGTAAGTGGGCTCTAAAAAAAAATCGACGAGGCCGTTTGGTTGAGCTGGATGAGGAGACGAAGAAAAAGAGAGAGAGCCTTTGTTTCGCTTTTTTAAATATAATATTCAGTTTTTTCCCCCACGCCTTCCCCATCACTCACCCCCTCCTCCAAATGCCTCCTACCCCTCACCTCTCGCCCCCCGCCCCCCACTCCCCGGAGGCGACACATCCACACGAGAACCACCACTCCTGACGAGAAGGCCTCGGAGAGTGGCGTATGGCGGGGGGTGAGAGGGCCCCAACATCGATTGCGACCCCCCCCCCCCTTCCCCGCGTCTTTGGAAGGCATCCAACTCGCCCTCTGGCCAATCCAGCGTCTCCACGACACTGCACCCCCTCCCACCATTCCACAAATTCCCCACCCACCCGCCATCCCGCCCTCCTTTTCATTCCCATAATGCTCCCCTTCCTCGCGTCTGCCCCCCACCCCTCCTCACCCTTTCTCATTCGGGACACCACCCCGCTAACGCACCCTCTCGCTACTCCTCCTCCTCCTCGCCACTCCCCCCTCCCGCGTATTCCACCATCTCACCCACCCACCCACCCCCCGTGTCCCTCCCCCCCCCCCCTTTAGCAGCGCGCTCCCTCCTCATAAAGTGCTCCATGGGGGGAGGGGGAGGGGGTAGGAGAGATCGACTTCCACTCCCCCCCCTCCACCCCCGAATGCTATGCGACCAAACCCACCTCCACCACTCCACCACCACACAACAGTCCTCCTCCCCTCCTTTCTTCCCTCCTTCCACCCCTCTCCCACCGACCCCCAAAAAAAAACCTTCGAATCTCGTTCATCCCACCCCCCCCTCCCTCCATTCCCCACTCCTCGTTACCACCCACTAAACCACCACCCACCAGTCCAGGAATTCCCTTCCTTCCCCCCCCCTACCACCCCCGCCCCCAACCACCTCATCCGCCTCCTCCCTGCAACTTCACGGCGGAAAAAAGTCTCTTTTTCTTGCCGTCCGAAAAAAATAACTCCCTCTCTTTTTCCTCTACCTCCTCCCCCGCCTCCCCCCTTCCCCCCCTCCTCTTCTTCCTACTCTCCCCCTCGACCAAAAAAGTCCTTTCTTTCTTTCTTTCCTCCCTTTCTCCACCCCGCCCCCTTCCCCCACCCTCTTCTCGCCAACCCCTCCTCCCCCACTCACTCTCTTCCCGAACTCTTTCCCTTTGATTGATCTTCCCCACACGATGACTTTTTATCCTCCCATTCCCCCACCCCCGACGAATTCCATTTTTACCCCATTCCACCCCCAACCCTCTCCCCCCCTCTCTCTCCCCGTGCCTTTTGTTTATGTTTTCTTTCGCCTCTTCCGCGCCTTTCCATTCCCCTTCGCCGTCTTCCCTCTTTTCTCGTCGTGCATCATCCGCCAACAGACTGTGCGTGACCCCTGTTTAATTCGCCCGTCGATGAGGACGCATATGCCCCTTCCGATGATCTCCCAATACTTCTCATCCCAACCCCACTCCCCTCTCCATCTCTCTTCATCTTCGTCCTCTCAATTCCTCGACTGCACGCGGGACTTCATTTCGCTTTCTTTTTCAAAGTATACATTCAAATATCATCATCATTTGACGCGTTCTCCTCGCCGATTTCATCGCTTTGTACCGATTTTCTGGACCGATGATGAATGCCTTGATCCGCTCTCGATGGAAAAGTATGGTAGAGGAGAGGAAGAGACAGGAATTTGATGCCGAGTGAGTTGCGGTGGATCGTGGTGGGGGTGGCAATGAATGAATAAAAATAAAAAGTGGCTCCGATCAGTGAAAGGTCCAAACGCAATTTAATGCCACGGTGTTACCTTGCACCTATTGAGGCGCTAAATACACAAACTATCAAAAATTACCAGAGGACAGAAACCAAGTTTTTATTTGATAAATCCCAGGAAAAATGGACGGCAAAGTATGCTCTATTCTCACCTAGAAACATTTAAAAAATACCAAAATTCCATTTCTAAGATACTCATTGCTATTGTCGAATTTGCTATTGTCCAATGAAAAGTCCTTGCCTTGAAAATGGATTACGATTCGGACTCCGAAACGTCGGCAGTAAAAAACTTATCCCGGTGGAAGACCCGAGAAGACTTCCTCCATATTATTCGCCGGGAAAAATATAAATCATAATCCTTGTACTTTTCCACAATTATTTTGGAAAAGTACAAGGATTGTTTTCAATACGGATTCGAATATAATATACTTCCACGAAGTGACGCCTGAAGGTGTAAGTATATCCATGTATAACTCAACATTTTCCTGCATATTCTGAGCCTCACCAGACGATCGGTTCGTCATCCAGTCGATATAGTTTTGATAATACACGGGTGGTAGCCAAAGCAAAAGAATGCCATCCGCATTCAATACGCGAGGCCATAGAGAGAGCAAAAAGACCACAGAATTTCAATCGTGAGGATGGCTAATATGGCTATGATACAATCCCGTAATTAAGGAAGCCTCCGATTAGGAAGAGATTCTTAGCTCCCGCGACAGCCCCAAAATAACAAACGGAATATTAAAAAAATGTCAACAGGAACACTAAATCAGCTACGGTCATAAGGAAATTAGAAAAGCAAAAAGATCGAACGGATACATAACTAATTTCATTCTCCTGACGACGCTCACTGCACGAGGAGCGAGACGTTGATTTCGAAATGGGAAATACGCTCTAAATTCCGGAAACATCATTTTATATTTAATAAATTTCGTATAAAATTATAGAAAAACCCAATCAGACGTGGGAAAGGACATCCGAATGGGTCGATACCTTCGTCGTCCCTCTCCCTCTTCCCTCATTCTCTCTTTCCGTATTCATATTGGCCCCTTAAATTATTTTGAGCCATATTTGCACCTCCTGCAGCGACAGAGATCTCAATCATTCTATTCTGTCACCTCACCTCAGCCACGTCCTTCTAAATGGCGACTCATGAATCATGACTTTAGACCCCAATTTTTCCTCAGCTTTCTGACCATAGGTTAAAGAAACCACTCCTCTGGTGTCTGGGGTCCCCTTTTGAGCACTTGTCTCGAATGCTTAGAATAGTCCCAGCTGTGTATCCTAGCCAGGGAGACCATTTTCTTCTCCTGAGTATTCGATATATCAGTGCGCCTCCAATTCGTCTCACGCTGAAACAAATGAGCTGTGATTTCGGCCATTTATGACTGAGCTCCAGCGATATTTACAGAACATTCTAGGAGTAACTTTCAATGAAGTTTCTAGTCACTGCATTGAATGAATGACTTTGTGCGCAGTCACGCGCACGAAAGCAAATATACACTCCAAAGGGACGGAATTCGCCATGAAAGAAATCACTTCACCGGGATTCAAACCCAGATATCCTAATTGCTGATGAAGTGTGATTTACACCACCAATCCATCTTAACGGAGGATGGATTCCAGGGGTAGAGGAAAATTGGTTTCTGCAAACTCGCTGTCCTCATCTCTCAAGTCCACACTGTGTGGTACGGGGGACGACGTCTCTTCCCTTGCCACTGGCGGTGGTTTGACTGGCTCACTCACCTGACCGACAGCCGAGAGATCCGGGTTAACATCCTTATGAAGTTAAATGATTTTTATACGACGAAGTTCATCCCCTGGTGTACATCTATACATCAATTTCGCTTAGTTTTCGATGCATTACACTCCCGAGCAAGGCTCCCTGGCGCCACTTATTTGAATGAAGCACGTGGAAGCAAAAAGCCTAAAGGCCACTTTACACGGTACATTTTATTGTACAAACGAATGTACCAATGTACAAGAAACTGAATTGAATAGAGCAGGTTATTTTCTCATTAAGTCATTCAGACAATCATACAATTTGTCGCTTTACACGGTACGATTTTCCTCGTGCAAGAGTTCGTATATTCGTTTTTACAATAAAATGTACTGTGTATAGTGGCCTTAAAGAGACAGACTATTCGGGCCAGCCCGCGGGTTGAAAACCTACCCCCCCCCCCCGGTCTGAAGCTCTCGCTTATCACCGGGACGGGTACGAAGAGGGAAAAAGAGTAAAGGGATGGGAAGGATTAGCAAAATACAGCCACTAGGAGGCCGACACCATGAGGCGGATTGCCGTCAAAAGGACGACAACGGGCCCCCGCCTCCCCCTAGTCCTCGTAGCTGTTGGGTTTCCCCAACAACGTTAGACGAGTCACCGCGAGTTTCGCTTGCGCGAAAACTTATCACACATCTGTTGAGAACCGGCGAAGCCCATTGCCCAAATTCTTGGGATAGGGTGTCCGCCGACTCCCTTTATGGGTAGACGTCGTGTGGTCTGCCGGAGTACGTCATCGGATCGGGGCCCCGCCGGACCATTTATGGTCAAAGTGTGGGTCCTGTCACCTCAATACTCCCCGTCTACCCATAGGCCTTAAAGAGACAGCGGATTCGGGTATCTACACCCGCGGGGTAACTACCTCCGGATCGGCAGGAAGCTTTCGCTTATATCCGAGCGTGGATGGTAGTGAGAGAATGGGAAAGGGATGGGAAGGGAAAGTAAGCGAGCCACAGCCCCTTCGAGGCCGACACCAATGAGGCGGATTGAGGTCAAAAGGACCTCAGTTGGGCCCCCGCCTCCCCGAAGTGCTCGTATTAGTTTGGTTACCCAAACAACTGAGACGAGTAGCCGTCGGTCTCGCTTTCGCGAAAAATCTACCACACATCTTAGAGAACCGGCAGAGCCCGTTGCCCAAAAATTTAGGATTAGGTATCTCCCTGGCTCCCTTTCAGGGTTGACGCCGTGCGGTCTGCCGGAGTACGTCCTCGAGTCGGGGACCACCGGACCCATGAAGGGTCGATTCGGACCAATTCTGGTCAAGGTGTGGGTACATCCCTTCTCAGTAGTCCTCGTCAACCCAGGCCTTAAAGAGACAGTCGTCTCCAATGAAAGGCCATTTCCTGTTTAACATGAATCCAATAAAGGGTTTCATGTGACTTACGAATAAGATCAGATTATGGCCGCCAGAACAGACAGATTTGAAAGAACTAATGGTGTTATTTCACTTGCTCCAGGAGAAAAGACCAGCAGAGAGACGCATATAACACTCTATAAAGTGCCCTGTATAAATGTGAATGTCGGGCACCTGGGAAAGCGAACCAAATGAACTTGTAGTGATGAGATTCCTACGGGGAGTGTCAGCGGTGTTCGGAAAGAGATAGGATACGCACTAATGGCAATAAACAAGCCTCGCTGGAGGTCGGAGATGTTGCAAGAACAGATCATAGTCGCAAGACAATCTAGTCAATCATATTCCACGAATGCTCCTTCACAGAACTTCGATTAGTTTAGGGAAATACGTCCCACAAGGGAAAATAATAGTAGATTGATTTACGCTGTGGTGATGAAACTAAAAATGGAAGATACTACTAAACCTGGCATGGCTGGCAAGATGACCACTCTTCAGTTTGTGCACTTGTTACAAATTGAGATTAATATGAGAGTAATGAATAAAGTAAATAATCAAAACAAAACAGAGAGCTTCTTTCATTTTCAATGGAAACAACGCAAACGGTATCTAATGTCTAAATTTCACATATTCATTTGGAAAACCGCATTTTTGGGGAGGCAGACGGAGCTGTTAATGAACAGTTTCCCTTGTGTCCCTTCCCTTTTCTAGGGTCAGCTACAGGAGAAATTATGCGGGAGTTCCCCCAGTCATCTCATTGGAGCACATTTGAATCCCTACGCAATAGGAAATGTGACGCACGTGCGTACGCGTAGCCTTTTATGCAGTGGATGAGGAATTTTTGACGCTGGCTAGACTGAGAGAGCCCACAAAGCCCGCACTTTGTCAATTAACTCAACACTATTCCTTCCACGCATCACTGTATTGCGCATACTTTCCGAAAACTCAATGGGCTGCACAATCGAACTATCTCGCTCAATTACTGCGAGAGGATTCACATGACGTCAGCCCCTAAGACCTCAGACATTAATTCCCTCCTCCAGCATATTTTGTCAACATGAGGACATTTTTCAAAAGACGATACCATGTCCTCATTTAACGATGAAAGCGACAGTATTTCTCACTCTTCCGAATAATTAGCTTTCCCCATAGAGATAATTCCGCGTGAAATTTTAACTTGTATTTTTTTACTTAGCCTCGATTTTTCCTCGTCGGCCCGGATTTGGGCAGGGCATGCGGATCTCGTCATTGCGAGTGGCAGCGCATTATGTCCTCGGCTCAGTTTTTAAGAGGATAATTCCTGAGGAGCGGCTATTATGTATTTTACTGTCACATCATAAATGTCTGTTCAGTCACTATCTCGCTCAGACCTTCGCAACGATACTGCCTCAGAATCAATCCCTTCGCTCCACATTTGTTAATCCGCTTCGAGTGAGAGACACTGAAATCGTCTTGAGGTGGTCGGAACGATTTCCACTGATGCATCGATTAGCGTGACATTTGTGTATTTCACATCCTTTAATTATTGTATCGTAAAAACGAAGTTCTCGGTTCGCCAAAACGAGGCCAACTTAACCTGAGGTATTACAGTCAGGGCCAGATCAAATACGCATACATTCAAGGGTACAGTCAGGGGAACATTTCTGAGAATAACATTCTTAGTCAAACTTTTAGCTATAATTACTCTGACTCACATTTTACTTATTTTTTTCGGTGTAATTTTTTAAAGTAATTGAGGGCACGACTGCGAATGCGCTCTGCTGCACTCGTATAATATTTACCTTGACATGTTGAGTGATTTTGAACTTAGAAGAGTATTTGGATAGAAAAAATATGAGGCATACATATATTAAGTACCCTTTAAATTATTTAATGACGAAATTATTCATTTAATGACGAAATTATTCATTTAATGACGAAAGAATACGCTTATTCCAATCTTCAGTAGATAAAATGAAAAAACTTGCATTGTACAGATTTGTTTTTACGGTAATTCAATACTATTTTGACACGTAGCCCAATGACACATGACAAATAGTTCGTAATAATTCGATGGCTAAGGCATTGATTCTACTCCAAATGCAAAATAATAAATTTAACGCTGTGATACCCAGTTACCAATGGCTATCGAGGTCTTACTTAGGATCCTATATTTAAAAAATATATTTTAACATAATGGTATCTAGATTTCCGATACCACGCCGAAAACTCTAGTCATAACATACTCTAACTGAGGAAAAATAATCGAAGTATAATTCTTCGATCATTTCCATTCTTGCTTGTATTGTAAGTTCCAAAGAATAAATAGAAGCACTCAAATGAAATCAGGTCCTAGTGTTTTTTTTGCTCTTGGTTAAAGTACGAAAATGAGCACATGCTTATAAAAGGATGAAAATGTGCACTCATTGACTTCTACGACTACTGATCCAGCTAGCTTAATTACACCCAGATTGATTGGATTAAACACTGGATAAATGTAGTCAATTTCATTAAAATAAATGTGGAACTAAATTAATTGAATATAGTGAAATATATTTAAATACCTGAAAAATATGCTGATTATTTAGGTGTAAGAAACACTGAGAGACTTGGCGGAAAAGCACATGAATCAATTTGAGTACCACCTCGACTGGTGCATCCTCCGCGATTCGTATCACGATCCTTTCCTTGACGAATCATCTCAAACCGATGACTCGCTAATCCTTAGGGTATATGTCAGCAAAATATGCCTATGCTTAAGAATCTATAGATTCGAAAGAATTTAAGACAAAAAATAATGATATCACTAACTCTACTCGGATGAAAAATTAAAGAGGACACAATACACGGTTTTAAGTAAATAAAAATAACAGCTAGTTATTTAATGAGGATACGTTTATAATTAAACCGCAGCCGTTAATAAAATCCTTAAATTTTTCATTATATCAGCAATTGCGAAAGAAATATAATGGCGTCATTTAACGCATTATTTGCCGCAAAACTGTAATCTGCTCCGAGGGCTGTGAATTTACGGGCATTAATTTTATTAATGTTAGACAAAGACGCTAAATTGAGCCGCAGATTTTTTTTAAATGTATATTTTGAAATTTTAAATTCAAAAGATTAAATATCTCGACAATTAGTTGCCTGCACTCGGTCTTGATCCAGAGGTATTGCGTCGTTATTGCCCATTATACCGTATTTAAGTACCCAAAATCCTTACTGAGGATAAAACTAAAAGACGATTACTTTGTTACCCTGGTGAATTCTTTGACCTCTTCGGCCGCATTAGCGCAGAAAGCGGCCATTGAAAATTGTGTCGAGGAGTGCATAAAAAACACGAAGCAGGAAACCGCTGCGCACAGGGCAATTCGTCTGCTCAGCATGATGATATGTCTGGTTTACATTTATGACTGATATATTCCGAGTACGCATTGCTACGTAAAAAATGGGATAAAGGTTGAGCCATATCGTACTCCTCGTTTTACTCAAACGGTTACCGTGAAGGGAGAGTCCTTTACGGCGTCTTTTTTTTTGCAGATACAAGGCGTACCTTCACTCAGGATCGTATGCCAGCGTGGAACGTGCTTGAATACGACTATAAGGGCCAGACCTCTCACTAATAAGGAGCCGGGGCACCACTGAAGAAAATATTATCCTGTACGTCGAGAAGGGTCTCTGTTGTGTACATTTTTATGCTTAAACGATGTCTTCATGAACATTTAAATGGCTTTCTAGAAGGCAGTGACCTGTCTATCGAGAAAAGATCGATCACTGAGCCAATTAATATGCGATGACGTGGAGTTACTGCACGTCCACTGGTTCCGTCAATCAGCAGGTCTCCTCACAACGAAGTGGCAACTGAGCGGTGGACTAAATTATCACAGGAATGTATTATTTATCATAATTATTTGCAATTAAATCATTTTCTTCACTTACTCAGAGTGAAAGTAATTTTTACTAAGGCTCTCTAGATTAGCACTCAGCTATCATTAAATAAACGCTATTACAGTTGTGAGAAAAACTGTAATTTAAATCTTTGTTAATTTCTAGTTATATCAATACAAATATATATTCATATAGCAACTACAGTCAGCTTTATCGATATCTCAATATGATAATCAGAACTTTTAAATAGCATGCCACTACGCTAAATTGGCCCCTCATTATTATTCAAAAGTTTCCCAACATCGCTCTATCGGTCGCTTCCAAATTTTCATTTCCCCGTTAATTATCTCTGCAATTTATTTACCCCTATTTAAGATACAAAGCGAATAAATATATTTGGGTGCAATACCTCCATATTTAAGCGACTTGGCTCCCGTTTGATTGCGATTTAAATACTCCATAGGGATCTTATTGCGCTCCATTGCCATATTTTCCCCAAGGAAAAACATCTGAAAATATGACGCACAGATTTTCTTAGGTGCAGATTCCTTCACTCACACATGGTTTCATTCTTCAAAACTATCTTAATCCCGTCCATTCTCCTCGCTGACCAAACATCCAACACCTCCCTATCACACGGAGTCTGTTCCCTCGATACCTCTTCCAAACACCTACTCCTCGACGTCCTTTCAAGGCGTCCAGTAAAGCGTCGATTATCCGAATGCCAGTCATCCGAATCGTCGGATAACCGAAAACATAGTCGCGCTCCAAGAAGAGATGACGGTTCCAACCCCATACACCCCCTCCCTCCGCCTACACCTCCTCCCCCTACGCTGCCTTCCGTGACTAGACTCCCATAGACAGTGGCGTGCGAACCTTCGCTTGTGACAGACCGCTGTTTGATGTGCTGCTTGGTTCGCTCTGTTATCAACAACGTCTGAACGTGAACGCGTAGTGCTTAGTGTTTCTAATAAACTTGAAATAACAGAGCAATTGAAAAAAGATAATAGTGGCTAAAGTTTAGCTGGTGAGTATGGAGTTGTAAATGCAACAATATCGTGGCTAAAAAACGACGATACTCCAAATCTGCGAGTGTTCTTGGCAATGAAAATCGAAGGATGCACAGAGAAATAATGAATCAGCAGAAAACCAGTCTTTAGACGCTGTAATGTACACCTGTCTCATATAGGTATGTAGGCAACCAATAAGAGACCCTCGGTTTTGTGAAAAGGCTCTTGAAAAGAACAAGAAACCAGGGTGTAAATTTGATTTAAAGGGTCTACCGGCTGGGTCAAGCGTTTCAAATGCAGACGTGGGATTAGGAAATAAGACATCTACGGGTAAGAACTGACAGCTGAAAACAAATTGGATAGGATTGGATAGTTGGAGAGGCGAACGACAGCTAAGGTCATTTGCGCCATATGGCACAGGAAAGAAAGGAAGGGCCCGGCGTCGGCATTAGCCTGCTCTTGACGAAAGCCGTCAAGGGGACCACGGTGTAACGTCTCATCCAGCAGACGGAGTACTGTACTTGAAGTACCCTTACAAGACACTCGAGTAGGGGCCGGGTTTCCTCTGAAAAACATACTCCTCTGCAGGGATTTGAACCCAGGCTGTCCGTATGGTTAGCCAGTACTCAAGCCACCACACCAACCCGATCCCCCCCTGAAAACGAAGCATGTCAAAAATTCAAAGAACCTTTTGAAAAAGGGAGGGGATAAACGTATGAAAGTAAATTTAGGTAATGATAAACGTGCAAAACGATGAACGCGTGAAAATACATGCGAATAGTTTTGTATTTGGTAGCTCGGTTTTTTTGTGTATTAGCGCTCCTACGGCCCCGCAAAGCTTTGATTCAAATTTTTTCCATCAATAATCCGTAATCCGAACACCCCTGATTATCCAGTGTTTCCCATAATCTTCTCGCTACCGTAGTTTGAGCGAATTACCACATAGAGCGCAATAAGTTTCATCAGATTTTAAAGAAAAATATATCACCTATCCAAAGACACCAAAATATATATTAATATCTTATTGCACTACTGATGGAGATATCTTACAGAAAGGAAAAGCTGTTCCCGAAGAGTAAAGCGGCACATTTTACTGTCTTACACACTCTTACCTTCTTCACAAATAGGGAAGGATTGTCTTATAATTGTTGTCTTGGTTTCATAAAGCATTGTTGATGTTGGGGTAGTAACCAATTCCTGTTGTTGTTGTTGTTTAAAAACATTGCGATATCGCAACATAATTTGTGTGTTATTTTAATGTCTATGACCACCAGAAATAAATGCAGTTTCTGACACAAATTCCAGTCTGTGTTCATCCTTTCCGTTTAACACTTATAACAGCGAATCTTTCCTTCTTAGAAAAACACTGGATAAGGCAATCAAATTCCAGGTGTATTCCAGGGGAATTCCAGGCAGCCTGTAATCTGGACACAGTTGAGTGACGACCTTAATGTGCCAAGCTTCATTCGCAGTGCCATTAATCACGAAATCACAGAGTACAGTGAAATTCGGCGATACGTTTAGCATGATGAATTAATTTCAAGGAAATTCCAAGTTTTTCTGGATTACTTATTTTTCAGTGGGTCAATAGTGAAATTTAAGACTTCGGTTGACCTTGTCATTAAATTTCTGATAAAATGATATAAAAATCATCGCTCGAACTCAAATTTTAACTAATACAGGATTTTTCCAGGAAATCTCCAGGTTTTTCCAGGTTTTCCTGGATAACTTCGCTATCCCAGTCAGGAGCTCTGGGGACTTTTTTGAGAGTCATCCTGGGAAGTTCCCGAAGACATTGGAAAAGGTTTCACTCGGTAATTATTTTTGTCCGGGTCGATACCTAATTTTACCGGGCTATCATTGTCAGTCCCGATGCTCCAACTTGTTCCGCAAAATACCACTTTTAAGGTGGCTCTCTGGCTTGACCGCGCGAGTCAAGAATAATACTTAGTCACACATTTTTAAAACTGAATGATTAAAATGGGTTACCTATTAAACACTAAAATTAAGGTGCAAAATATACGCAGATTTATCCGCAAATATATTTTTTATGACCACATTTGTCCAGCCATAGGAGCCGACTGAGCGCCATTTGCGTGGAACTACCGAACTTTGACTTCAATTACGGCATTAATTCGCAAACAACTTAGCAGCAATTAGGTGGCGAGATGCGCACATTATATTTTTATTCTATTTACCAGGACGTTTCGCTTTTTATAAAAAGTTTAAGTTCAGACTTGAATTTCCTTTCTTCTTCAAATTCATGTTTTTCCTCTGTAATCTCCTTAGCAATCTCCTTAAGGTAGTTTGAGCGAAATATCATTTTACCTAGAAACCAATGAAATTGGTCTCATTTTAAAGAAAAATATATCACCCTTCCATTTATATAAAAAATTCATCCCCTCACCACATTACTTTCCGGAAAATTTGCCAAAAAGTACCAGCCCTTTTACATGGGAAATGATACGTGTATGCACTCCAGAGAGACATTATATTAAAAATGAGGCATTTCCCACACTTAGATGTCGTCAAAAAATCAACAGTGTGTAGTTAGTATGTTTTGTCCACTATTGTTGCAAATTAATCATATTGTCACCGCAGTAAGTTTTTCGGGATCACAATAAACCTTCCGTTTTGAAGGAGTTACAAACGCACCGCGTGAAAAAAATGAGTCAAGTTAAAGACTTATTTAGATATTTTCATCTGATTACTAACCATTTTTGTCATGTAAAACATTATTATTGCACCATTAATGATGCAATATTTAACTATTGTGTCTCCCAGTTGGTTAAAACGTATATTTCTCTATTATGATGAGGGAACTATCTCGCTCGCATTACCTTAAGAGCCATAGTTTCCATTTTCAAGGCTAAATTACAGTAAAAATAGTACGGAAAAAAAACGGAAACCCTAAAATATTTTCATATAAGTTTAAGAATTGCACTTCAAAGATATCATGTTCAAGTTTTCAGGAAATCTGGAATGAGTGACTACCGATGCCGGAGCCACGATAAGGAGCATCCCCACAAGAGCACCACCTTTCTCTCTCCCTTCCCCCATTCCACCCCACCGCACCCCTGACCGTCGCAACGCCTTAAAAAGAAACCCCCTCCCCTCCCCTTCCTCTTTTCCTGTACGCCACTCCCTCCATTCCTCCCTCCCCGCTACGACGACTTACGTTTGTGCAATATTAATCAGAACTTTTGTCGAAAATGTCCCCATTTTATAACCTTTACAAAAGCTACTATATCGCGAGGGAACTGGCAATCCGAATGGGGAAACCTCTCCCTCCGGTTTATGGAAGACATAAGGTCGTAAATCCCATTCTACTCCACTACGCTAACGCAGAACGAGAGATTCTGCAAAATGGTCGCCAGGAGGAGATGTTTTCCATGCTCCTCCTCCTCCCCGACCTTCCCCTTGTCCCCCCCTTCCTGCCTCCTCCTTCCTTCCCTCATGACCCCCCTCCCCTCCTTCACTCCCCCCAAGAAACAAGAGAAGTCGGACGAAATGACACGCAGCGCCACCAACCACTACTGCTCCTGGGATAACACACACCCTCGGAGCTTTCCAGAAACCTGGCCTCCGTTACTGCAATACCACTTTTTTATTGCAACCCTTACGACGGATTCTCAACCTTTAATTTTCTGCCTAGATGTCGTCGAACATTAATTTATTAAAGCTTTATTTCCCTCTTGCACGGTTAGGATAAGTTCGTTTTTAAGACGGGACGGTTAGACGGTTTTGAACCGACGATCTTTAATGTTTTCACGTGGACAGTAAAACTGTCCACCTTGTCCCGTGTACCAATACGTAATCCCCATCTTAAAGGCGTGGGTTTCGGTAATTAACAAATGTGACAAAGTAAGCTAATTTCTCTCTAAGTGCTCTCCATGCTCTCTTATGTTTCTGGGACGGATTAGGAAATTAAGGGAAGTCAATTTGATACCGATTGTGTACTCCCGAGGTATTTCATATTTTTTCTCGTGTTTTGCATTTTTTTATATCACTCACCCATGTCACTGCGTAGAATTTGACTTTCATTGAAGAAAAAAGACAACAGAAACATGATAACCCCCAGTTTATCTCACAAAAAATTGCAAAAACCATAATTGCATCACTTTTTGATTGATAGCTGAAAGCTCAGGAAGTTTCCCATGTTCAAACGTGACAAGAACACATCTACTCATCCATTTTATCTTCTCCCTATAACTTCTCCAGTACAAGAAAAGATATGTGATCTGAAAAAGCAACCACGCGGCGGAAATGTCTGAAGAATAAGTAATCACCATCAACACGTCGCGGAAACCATCAACGTGATGGCAAAAACTCGTTCGCATTGGGTGTTTGAATTTCGGTGATTTGATGAAAGCGTATAGGATACAAATTCCACCGTACAAAGTCTAAAAACTTTCCGTGGACCAAGAAAAAATAAATGCTTAAGTTGGCTCCAGAAATTGGATAAAAATAATAATAATAAAAATTTTTATTCCTTAAGATCCAACGAATATCAGTTAACAAAATGGCCTAATTCATTCATATTCTGGATTCTTACGGAAAAGAATGTCATCCCCCTGATATGAAGAACAAGTACTGCCTTTCTGCGATAATTTTCTCACAAATATAATCTGAAATAACAGCTTTTAATGGGAGAATTGGAGAAACACTGTTCATCTAATATGAACACTATTTTGACGGAGTCTGTTCATAGAAAGTGAAAACTCCGTGAAAATCGATTTAAAATAAATGTGATACATCTTGCCGTTTTTGATTGTGAGTAGTTATAAACCACAACGACAATTTGGAGGCCAAATGTGATGATTTGATAAAGACATGTGATGCTACAGTCGGGGTAGGGCCTTTAAAAAAGGGTTCATTAAAAATGTATCCTGTTTTAACCAAAACAGTTCAATATTCTTACTTGTTAGTCTCCCTTTAACACTACTTTTTTGTCATTAAGTTTAATTCCCTTGGAACGCATTTTCACATATATATCTCATTTCCTGGACAACAGTGACAAGATTAGTCAGTTAGTGGAAGGATTTGCCGGCCAAGCGTGACAATCGCCACGAAGTACATCGGTAGTGTTATTTATAACTCCAAGATTGATATTTTAATAAGTTTTTTTCCCAACCGCAGTTCTGATAATACTAAGAAGTTAAAAAAATGATGTTATTGAATGAAACTTTCATTTAAATGTTAGGGAAAAAGTCTAGGCAAGAGAAAAACCTTAACCCCCTAAGGGTACCCAGGAGCTTACGGATCTTAGGGCTTAATCCTGCCTCACGCGACGGCTCTATGTCGACACTTTACCCGTAAGAAAATAAAAGATTAAAAAATTTTGTGCTCTGTATAAAAAAAATATCGATCTGCAATTGTTAAAAAAAAGTTCGAATTATCCCCCATCAAATCCATTTTCCTCACACAGTCAGTTAAGTATGTACGCTATTCATTCATTCAAACACCAAAAAGTGTCATTCACATCTTTTTCCCGATATATTCATTACATGCGCTTTACTTTTAGTGGTCTTGATGATTGTTATACACACAATATAGCTGATGATTGTCCAACGGGAGTAGATTACTTAATCTCTGAGAAACTAAGACTTTCAATCACATCACTTGTAAAAACTGAAGTCATGGTGATTTTTTGAACTAAAAATAAATCTTAAATACGTTATTTAGCAGACGCATTCATTATGATACTATGTCAAATACATTTTATGCCTCCCTGAGCCTCAGAAGAAGCCACAATGGAATACATAACTTCCGCATAAATACATTAATACCTATTGGCTATATTAGTTTCCGATAACCGTCCAAAATTCTTTCGTTCCCTATAAAAATCTGTGCCTCTCTCAAAAAAACACCAGTAAAATAGTTGCTCACTAAATTATAATTGATGGGACTCGGTTTGGTCTAGAATTATGTAGGAAGTTCTTTTCCGTGATTTGAATATGTACTTGTTTACGAAATCATCGCTGAGAAAAGAAAGCACCAATTAATCTTCCCCGACCACAAAGTGAAAGGAAACACATTCCGCAATTACAGAAGAATATAGTGGCGCGTGGACGCACATTTATTATTTCCCAGGACATTATCCCGGAGGGCAGGAATCCATAGGAAAGGAGATTTTGGAGGCAATTTTCATTGGGAAAAAACGGTTTGTCTATCCCCAAGGAAAACTCTCCGACGCACGATGTGCCCTTAGGAAATCCATATCCCGTTCAGAGCGCTTTTTCATGAGTTTGGCACTATCTTTTCAATTTACTGATTAGGTATTGCAGCTACTTCATGCTTACAAGAATCATCTACAAGATAGTTAAAAATTTAGACCAGCATTGAACAATTGTTGTCAAAAAAAGGTTAATACGTTATTTGTCAAGTCACACTTTGATGGGGCAGAACATGATACTTGAAATCTCATTCAAGTTAAGAGGTACTATGGTAATACAGGCATAAGCATAAGGTAAACACTGGGCTTCCATTTCAGGATATCAAGTTTAAACTCTATAATGCGAATGATCGAAAGAAATGACACTTAAAATATTATCATAATTTTTATATCTACAAATATTCCAATAAGTGGAATTGAATTTAAATCAACTTTTCAAAACAACCGCCATTCTATTTCTTATCCTCTTAAGAAAATATATTTCATGGAAAAACCAAAAATTGCCCTAAAACTAAATTATTTGCTAAACTACAATTTATTTCCTTCCCAGCTTACTTTTCTACGCTCATTCTTTCCCAACCAAATGCCTCAAACATTTGCAGTTGTCGATAGATTTCTGACACAGACCTGCCAAAACTCTCACCACAGGTATAAAGGCCTTGGATTCGATATTCCCTCCGGTATTGAAGTGATTTATTTCAACTTTCTAGCCACAATATTCCATACCTTGTGAGTCCCATTAAGTGGGTAGTAATTTTAATCTTTACATCCGTACTTTCGTGTTTTCCCTCTTCAAAACCTTAAAATCTACTCCAGCTTGAAATTTGGTCCTGCGAAAAAACAAACGATTTCTCTATAAGTTTGGAAGATTTCTGTTTTTATCAGCAATGACTTCTGCAAGGCACAAATATTCGCATTTAATAATCATTGAGCTGAATACGAGGGTTTAAAAAGATTGAGGATAGAATGAACTTTTTGCGTTAGTTTTAGCATGATAACTGAAAACTTATTGTTCTTTTTATCATTACAACTATCTCAAAATATGTGCATGCTTTGTAGTACGACTCCGCATTATTAAAGTGAAATCAAGCTCTTATTTAGCAATAACTCCCTAGGGTTCACAATGAATTAGTCCCTATACTCATTAATAATACATGTTGTACCGGGCTTTTTGAGGGGTCTGTCGAAATAATTGGACCAAGCTCCGCCTAACAATCTCCATTCGATTTAAGTTATGGCAAAAAATTTCATACAACACTATCTGGTAGGCAAGACTGTTTTACGTGCTGAAATTGATTGGGAATCCATAATTAGAGCGGCTCTTCCGTAATTACCAATAACGTTAATTTCTCACAGTCAAAGGCTCACGTCGAAGGGATTGCCCTGCAACTGGAAAGGGCATAGATACGATGGCGCCAATGTGGATTTTCGCAGAGACAGTGTCAAGTTGTTTGGGCGAGATATATATTCGGATAGAATTCGATCAATTTGGCCTCGAAATAAAATAAATAGATATCTTTCCAATGATAACGATTAACTTTCCTTCTACTTTTCGAGATAATTGCCAAAGAATACCAGCCTTTTTCCTCTAAAACTGGTACGGATATGCACTCCATGGAGACTACATTTGAATAATCACGACCTTCTGCCGCATAGAACTCGTCAGAAATTTAGCTGTGCGCGTAGTCTTTTTAACCTCTCCACTATTTAAAAAAATAATTAATTACTCTCCGCAGTAATTTTCACAAAAATACAATAAATCTTCGGTAAAGATGGCGATTTCAGCGGAGGGTGGATAAAATTACCTACATACTCGTAGATGTATTTATTAAATTTTTGAGATTTTCATATTATTCAACAATACTTTTTCCCCATCAACATTCAAAGTTGCTCTCGAGTTCTTCTAACAGCTGCTGAAATTAAAAAAAAAGCAAACAAAGTTCAAATACTCCGTGTGTTATGGCTTGGGGAAAAATCTCGCTTCAAAGTACCTGTAAGCACCAGAGGAAGCCAATGGAAGAGCGGGGAAAGGCGAGGCGGGTAACGCGTTAAGGGGGGAGAAGGCAAAATCAAACAATGCTCTCCATGCATGAACACGAGGGCTAAGTCCGAACATGGCCACCGAACAAACAACGGGTCGGGAGGAGGGTGGAGGGGTGTGGATGGGGGGAGGGATTGGTAGGGGGAGGGAGAGAGGGGGGGAGGTCGGGAAGGCCAGCGAAAAAACCTCGGGCCTTCGCTCACCGCCGCAATTTCGACTGAACCCGCCGAAACTCATGGGGACGTGGTGGGGAGTGAATGGGAAGGGGGCGAAAGTGTTGACTTGGGGAAGTTGCCCCTCACGAGCTAATCAGGGCAAACCTTTTCCTTCCCCCCCGAGAGAGAGAGAATCACGCCCCCCCCCCCCATTCTCCATATTCTGCGTGCAGCGGAGGGCCGAGCCGAGGCGACCCCGTGCTGCTGTGAGATTGAGACGGGACGCCAAGACCTTGGACGTTGGATGAGAGGCCCTCCCTCGTTGGGATGCATCTCTTCATCGCTTCCTCGTTTTGCGCCCCGTTTAAGGTAGTCCGAGTGAGATAGTTCCCCAGTCATAATAGAGACCGTATTCGAATTACACGCTTTAATTTCATCAGCCGTAGGACACATCAATTAAATGTTGCATTATTAATGGTGCAATAATATAATTTTATATGACAGAAATTGTAAGTAATTAAACGAAAATATCTAAATTAGTCTTTAATTGACTCATTTTTTTCGCGCGGTGCGTTTGAAACTCCTTCTAAACGGAAAGTTTATTGTGATTCCGAAGAATTTACTGCGGTGATAAAATGATTAATTTTCAAATATAGCTGGGAATAAACACAAACTACACACTTATTTTTTCTGTGTTAGTAATACCTCATTTTGTAAATAATGTCTCTCTGGAGTGCATAAATGTACCATTTCCCATGTAAAATGACTGGTATTTTTTGGAAAATATCTCCGAAAGTAATTAGGTATGGGTAGAATTTTTGGTGTCATTGGATAGGAGAGATTTATTTCTTTAAAATGAGATCAAATTCATCGATTTCTAAGTAAAAAGATACTTCGCTCAAACTACCTTAAGACCGCAGTGACTTTATCCTCCACGGTAAGTTAGCCTTGGGAAATCTTTTAGCCGAAAAAGTTTCACGGTACGCCTGAGAGCCGGTCAAAAAAATCAAACGAGTGAATTCAGCTGTAACCTTGGCATATCACATTAAAACGCAAAAAACTAACGTTTTACAAGGCAGAGGGAAGTACGGCTGCCGTCGCCCATTTGTATGACGTATTTTTCGATCGCGAGTATGCATGAGCGCCGGTTTCCAATTCCACTTCACTGGTGTGACCCAGAGTCATAATGTGAATGTAGTAAATGTGTTATAAGCCGAGCCGTTGTACCTGCATTATAATACGTCCATGGAGAGTACGCGTATTCCCTCCTTACTGCGAGGGTCTCCCACGATTGCGATCTCAAAGGAGTACACTTCGGACGGAAAGCATCGAATGGCACGTAAGTCGAAAAATGTTAAACAGTTATCGCCATCATACTCATCTTGCGCTGAAAACAATTTACTTGGATTGGATATTTGGATAGGCGACCGAAGGCTAGGGTAATTTGCGCCATAGGGGATAGGTAAGGGAGGAAGGGTGGATAGAAACCCGGCGTCGGCATTAGCCTGCTCTTAAAGAAAGGCGCCACGGTTCAAACGTCTCATCCGACAGACGGAGTACTGTACTTGAAGTGTCCTCCACGAGACACTCAAGTAGGGATCGTGTTCCTCTGAAAAACATCCGCCTCTGCGGGGATTTGAACCCTGGCCGCCCGTGTGGTAGGAGAGTACTCTAGCCACACCGCACCAACCCGGTCCCAAAAATGTACTTGCTTAGTGTAAGGTTCACGTAACTCATACCACTGGTACTGACTGACTGATAGAGGATTAGTGGATACGGGTAGTTCTGGAAGCAAGTAGAAGTTCTTTTTGTCTCGTTCTAGATTTTTCCCATTAAATATTTTCCCTGGGCAATTATTCCGATGCATGCTAAAAGTGGCATTTAAACTGCAGGGGTACCTTGAGGCATCAACGGTACCAATGTATGCTGATAGTGATTCATGGATGTTTTTCAAGCAGGCGTGTCGCCTAAAGCGGCCGGGTCGCCGTGGCCCAGAGTACGGCGAGAGAACACATCCGAAGGATGGGCGCTCGACAAGAGAGAGAGAAAGACGGCCTTAGTGCCATCTGCCGACGACGCGGCCAACTAATCGCGCTCAAAAGCGTTCGCTGTCATATATCTAAACTTTTATAGAAAGATCCATAAAAATGGAGTCTGTCAGTGTATCGTCAAAATACTGAGAGAACTCGCTGTGCTCCAGAAGGTGCAAAATGCTGGGAAATGCACTTTTAAGCGGGAGCATTGTCTTTCAAAAATCTAATCAAATTAATGCAAAATATTCCTGATCGTTTATATTTACAAATAATCTTTCCCTAAAGCATCTGCATCAACAAGTATGTGAAAACAAAATTGCCCCAACGTAGGTCAAAAATCCATCCATAATCCAGCTAAAAGCAATTATGGGGCGTGAATAAAACGATATTCACCCTTTCCATTCACCCCTCTCGAGGGCATATAACCACGGTTTCGAATCGACATCAACGAAACCAAACTTTTTATTGCATGAGACTAACACAAAAACAAATACAATGGTTTAATTTATTACTTTACTCGCGTTCCAAATATCGCTAAGTTATAAGCATAAACGCTAGTTTAGAGGCATGCACTATCGCCATGATAAGAGGTGGCGGTTTAGATCAAATATAACTTTCAAATGCCCATATCACCGCCCACTTTGCATAACTATTGAGAATTTAGGTTTAACAACGAATTATTTCAAACATTTTAGCGTTGGAAGTCAAGAGTGACACGGGTATTAGCAGCATTATGTTTCAACATCATTCTGCACACTTGTATATATGCGCTACCGCTAATAATTTGGGACTGTTAGTGAGATTTTAAGAATGGTGTGATTATTTCAGTAATTATTCAACTTTCACCCGAATACAGAGTAAAAATGCAAAAATACAAATGAGTGGCGTTACACTTGATGCGTGTTGGAAATTCACACGCTAATTTTCAGGCATTTCGTGGACCTTTTTACTTGGTAATTGTTGTGGTAGATGATAACAGCTGGCTGAGACGGCATGTTAGATGACTCTGGGGAAGACTAGCCTTCGGTATGGAATGTTGACTTTTTAGCAAGCTATAAACATGTCAAATATCAACATTCAAGAGGAGTAACTTAGAGCGCAGAACTTTTATAACGGATAATTGAAGCTTTCAATCAAATGTTATTAATAATTTGATATTGTGTTATAATACGGCCAATCTCTGGACTCGGCTGGGCCATTTGTTATTGCAAGTTCATCAATGGTAATCACAGTACTTTTTTTCTGCAAATTCGCGGGAAAATTTCTTCTAATAATAACATGGCTTGAATTTAATTTAATTTAATTTAATCAAAGACAAAACCTACACATCCACGGGATTTGCCGCGGTTCTGTCAATTAAGAAGGGATCTGGACGTCAATGAAGGCAGAGATCCAATTGGGGAGGCGAAAATTAATATTATGAAAATTAATCAAACTGACTGATAATGCAGGCCACCGAATTTCAGAAAATTAGTTTACCAATAAGGTGAATCTTTAACGGTTCGCGAGTTCACTCTCTGTAATTGCAGACGTGGTTCGCGTTGGAGAGTGAAATCAAATACACTTTGTAACTTCCAGTTTAATTTATTAGCAACAACCTCCGAATGGTTTCAACACTTTTGCGTCGCAAAAATGAGTATCATCAAGAGGAGAAAAATGCATTGGGTTGGACTGCAATTGTTTCCATTTAGGACAAACGGGAAGAAGTATTAGTTCCAAGACCAAAGAGCATTTTGAATCTTTTGTTAATTCTGACAACAAATCATTTTTTTTATAATTTATCAAATTGCAACCACACGTCCGATTTAAAAGTTGATATTTTACATGCCTATGACCAAGGTGCACGCCTAACTTGTGTAGCAAACTTTCAAATCATGGCACATTACTAGTATTTTGATGCGAATTTTTTGAACGACCTGGTACCCTTTAACAGTTCACATTTCTAATGAAATCATTGAAACTAATGTTTTTATACGTAGCATGTGCATTCATTTTCCATGGTTTTTGTTATGGATTAGTGATTGCCAAAATGTATAATCTTGACCCATGGAAGCTAAATCTCCCCGAAGAAAAAATCTTTTCTGTTACCAATATGAACCCTAAGCAAAGTAGCAAATACTTGAGGAAGGGAACAGCGCTAGCGAAGGAAGCGTATCGTAATAGAGGAGAGTGGGCAGAGTGAATGAGTGGGAAAATGATGCTAAGAAGATGATGGCGAAGACGTTGATGTGGAGAAGAGCGGTGCGTTGTGTGGGTGAGGAATATGGACGCGGAGAAGGGAGGACGAGGAGAATCGATGGAAGGCATTCGAGATGTGGGTGTGGAGGATGGATGCACTGTGCGATGGACAGGAAGGAAACTAACGAGCAAGTGTTCCTCGGCACGGTGGGTGAGGAAAGGAAACTTCTGGATGAGATTAAGAGGAGGAGGCCAAGTGGCGTTTGAAATGGAGGATTCGAAGGGACGAAAGGACACTTTCGCTTGTGAAGGAGGGGGGGAGGACGTTGGTTAAGCGGGTTGGAGTAGGGGCAGGAAGCTCAAGGAGATGAAGAAAGAGAGACTGAACGTAGATCGGGACCAACAAGTGTCATACTCTAAGAGGATTTTTGCTCACTTTCTTCCATTTATACCTATTTTGACCGGAAGATTACCCAATGCTCACATAAAATGCACGTAGAAGGCATTCGGTGACGGTGAAGTGACAGTGGCGATTCGACTTAGGATTCCACGTCGATTTCGGGCCGTATCGATTGTCGTACCCCTAATTGGAGCCAATGAGACCGGACGAATGCAGAGAAGCGTCTTCTATAGTCGTCGAACCTTCGTCTTCTTGGGGGAAGATGTGCCTCCAGATAAGTCCAAGGGCAGAGGGCTCTTAACATTTGGGGTTCGTCCCAGAGCTGCTCAGAATGGGTAAGGGGGAGGCACACACACCCCACTCTGATTGAAGAGACGCCGTGTGGGGCCACGCTTTCTCAAAGGAAGATGGAAAGGAAAGCAAAGAGTTTAAAAGCATTCACTGAACAAGGGAAGGGAAAAATTTGACTTTCGAGAGAGAAACAGGGCAAGGATGTGTGAGGAAGGCGATTTATTCGGCTGGCACAACGCTCTACAGCCACTTCGCCCCGATATTTTCTTGGATTATGTGGGCAGAGCTGTTCAAGGTAGTCCGAGCGAGATAGTTCCTTACAAGGTCCTTATACCCTTACACAAGGATATAAGGACCTTGGTTCCCTAGTTAATAGAGACCACATTCGAATTATACGTTTTAATTTCATCAGCTGTAAGACACATCAATTAAATATTCCATTATTAATGGTGCAATAATAAAATTTTGTATGACCGAAATTGTAAGTAATTAAATGAAAATATCTAAATAAGTCTTTAACTTGACTCATATTTTTGCGCGGTGCGTATGAAACTCCTTCAAAACGGAAGGTTTTTTGTGATACCCAAGAACCTACTGCGGTGAAAAAATGATTAATTTTCAAATATAGTTGAGAATACATACAAACTACACACTGTTAGTTTTTTACGACATCTAAGAGTTAGAAATACCTCATTTTGTAAATTATGTCTCTCTGGAGTGCACACGCGTACCATTTACCATGCAAAAGAGCTGGTATTGTTGGACAAATATCTCCGAAAGTAATGTGGTAAGGGGTTGAATTTTTGATGTCATTAGAAGGATGAGATATTTTTCTTTAAAATGAGACCAAATTCATTGATTTCTAATTAAAAAGACATTTAGCTCAAACTACCTTAAATGGTTTTTTAGTTGACAGTAATGCGGGATTTGCATCATGAACTTCGCGAAGATATGAGCAAGGGCTCGCGAGACAAGAGCCTCAGTTGATGAAAACACTGTTTGTTGTGGCTTGGGTGGTAATCGCGAGTCATTGAGGGCACGTTTTCGTAGTTTTTTAAGTGTAAAATATTCATGGGCCACATTTCATTTGTGTTCATCTCTTAATGCGTTGGAACCCACCACACGAGCAGTAAATAAAACATATAAAATAAATAAAATGATACCCCAATTAATTACGTATTTTTCCTTAATTACAGCATGTTATAACTAATTTAAAAGTTACAAGGCAATCAACCGGGTCAGGTGTGAGGCAAAGCTCGAGAAAATTCACATTCATCATGGGCCCGGGAAATCATCGGATCATTCATGTAGTAACTATTTTTCGTCGCGATATTTGTGATTTAGGAGAAATTATATAGTAATGTGTTGTTTTCGAACATTGGACTCGGCGAGATACCATGATGTATGTTAGCAATGATGGTAATAACAATATATGTACTATTTCGCGTTTTATAAGTCCATACATGTGCACTCCAATTGTCGCAACGCAATATATGTGCTAAAGGCTACGTGTATATAGCATTGAATTTCCAAAATACATTCCATTTGATGCAATTTTGTAACTTATATCAATAGATATCACTGACAACAAGGGCATGCACGCAAAGTTTCACGCAGATCTGAACATAAGCAAACATTGCCCCGACCACCATAACTCCAGAAGCGAAATGTTGAGGAATACTTTTATCAGTCGGTATCACCCCAGTGGGTCATTTGGCAGTGAGTCACTAGGTAGCCGAGTGGGTTGTAAGTCGTAGTGCGAGTCTCGGAGCGGAGGTTCCGAGTTCCAAGCCGCAAGCAGACACCACTCATCACATCATTAGTGACCAGAGCCAAATAATGAAGCAGCCAGGAGAAATAACGATCCATTAAAAAGGACACTACACAGTGCTTGGAGGTTGGAATGCGGACATATGTCAATGAAAGACGAAGACTTGGGAGTGGAGTGAATTTAGATTAGGATCGACAAATGGCCATTGCGAGAGGACAGTAAACAGATACCTTAGGAAAAATAAAAGTACTAGATAGTCTAGGAAGATTCGGGTACTGGCAGATATTAATTACATAATGCCTCGATTCGTTTAAGATAAAGGTTTAACGGAGAGCACAGTAAAGCCGGGTAAAGCGCCGACAACCATCTGCATCTACATCACGGTTGTGATTATAACTCCGACTCGAGACGATTTGACTCCCAAATCAAAATCCTCAAATGACTAACTCTACAATCGCATTCGGGCTTACGGAATGTCCACACACCTCACTAAAAACGTCCTTCACCTTGAAGTGAGTGTGTTTGTCTTTGAGGTGGTCTCTTGAGGAGGTCTGTGCCTTGTCTCCTTGAGGTGATTCATAGGCTATCATCGATTGCTTTAGTGTGGAGAGCTGGAGAGAGGTTAGGGATAGTTCGAACCTCAGCTTAGTAGATGGCAGTAGAGTGATACAGATTTCAACTATGCGTCTCTTTGATCTGCTTTTTCAAATCAGCTACGAGTTGCTAATTATGACGTCAATATCTTTTAAATTGATATTTTCATAATAGTACACTTTACCCCGATGGCGGTGCCATAGGTCATCGAAATAGTAAGGCTGTGAAATGTCGCGACTCCAATCGCGTAGCCTTAAAACACGAGATAAAATTAATTTCGTCCCGACATGCATTCCTGTGACTATGCATCAATAAACCTAAACGCTTCTGGTTGTATGAATTAATATTTAAAAATTAACTAATCCGCTGCCTTCATCTATCCGGTATTTTACAAGCATAATGTTAAAAACAACTACATCAAAAGTATTGACACACTACCGGCTGAAATGTCATTATCCAAAAGAGCGTCCATGACGTCACAAAAAGATCCATGTAATTGAGGATTATAATCGAAGATACCACATTTCGATTAAATCGGACAAATTTTAATAAAACATTCCTCTGATTCTTCAAATGTTGGTCGCAGACAATCGACGTGGAATGAGACAGCTTCCAGATTCTTCGATAAGCGCGAACGATGAATTCGGATAGAAAGTTTGAACATCAATATTTATTTTAAAAAAAATACTTTTGCGAGGCAATGTCAGCCAGTCTTCAGCGCAGACTGATTTGCTGTATCAATGAGATGGGAAACTGTGCAAGTTATTATTCGCATTGATTAAAAATAACATTTTTTAACCTCTTTAAAAGATCTTTGTTTGAAGGTTTTCGCAGCCACTCTTTACTGTATTTAAGTTATTCGGGGAAACCCGCTGCGTATTGAGCATTTTAAATTTACTCAGTGTTTCGTTCTTCATACTGAGAACGTCGTCAGGAGAATGAAAGAGTTTGTTTGTTTCGTCTCTATGCGTAGGTGTTTTTCGCCGAGACGGTTTAAGATGGCTATCGCCTGAGCTATGAGTGGAAAAGACACCTAACCACCAAATATCGTTACGCATCATTTTTTTAATTAAAAACCGTTAACAATGGTCAACCGTTTCGGCGAAGAACCTATATTATTATTTTTTTCACTCCTCAGCCTTTTTAAGGGCTGGGAAACATTCACCTATCCCGGGTGCAAGGCACCAAAGGGATCTCAAATAGTCTCAAATACTATTTTTTTTTAATGTTCATTTAAAAATCTTCGTACTATGGAGCGTGTATTCATTATTGTGGTTTTCTGAATTTTCATGTACAAATG
Organism: Ceriagrion tenellum; assembly: GCA_963169105.1. Lineage (NCBI taxonomy): Eukaryota > Metazoa > Arthropoda > Insecta > Odonata > Coenagrionidae > Ceriagrion > Ceriagrion tenellum. The sequence continues at coordinate 129,030,387 of OY720642.1, read as the reverse complement.
ATTTTCTACTCCTATTGTTTCCGAGCTTTTGAGCAGGTTTTTTGGAATTACACCAGTCGCGGATATTATTATCGGTACAATTTAAAGGGTTTTTTGTATCCATATTTCTTTTATTTATTCAGCCAGAGGAACACATGTCTGTATTTTTTCTTTGTATTTGGCCTCAATCTATTATTATTATTATTATTATTATATTTGTTTATTTATCCAGGATTGGATGAGACGGAACCGTCGCCTCTTCCTCCAACCCAGTACATACACAAACACCCATGTCCTGGGCAGATAATATTCTACCCAGGCGGGACTTGAACCCGCGACCCTCGGGTTAGCAGGCGAGGAATTTACCCCGCCGCCACCGGGGCCAACTATATAGTATAGAGGCGAAACGAATAAACTGTTACATTCTCCTGACGACGTTTTCAGTATGCAGAACTAAGTAAGCGTTGAATAAATTTAAAATGCTTAATACGCAGCGGGATACCCCGAATAACTTTAATGTAGTATCTTTAAAAGATATAAACGTAATCGATAACATCCACGAGGCTCTGGCTGACAATAAGACACTATCATTAAAGATATCTGAAGGAAAAAGGATTAGCGATTCGAAAATGTTCCGCGATGACAATGGAGTGACTGATCGGAGGTCAGTGTGCATTGGATGATATTTTGACAGAACTCCATGGAATGACCCAGTGAAAAAATAAAAAAAATATGGGAAAATATATAATCAGGGGTGATTGGTATTAGCTCCAGTGTGAAAATTACTCTAATTCTGGTCATAATCACTACAGCGAACTCACCCGCCCTTCGGTAAATAGACCAAGGGCACTCCTATGCATGGCGCACTTCAAAACAGATCGGAAGCAAAGTCATTTTGCGATAAACAACGAAAGAATCGATGTGCCGAAAAAAGTATCGATGATGGCATCCGCAATTGTTATCAATAGGGTTGCACCGATAAGCGAAATGGCCGATCACCGATTTATCGGCCTCGCGTTACCGGGTAACGCGTTGTACATTATTAACTGGACTGAGTGCTCTTTGTTAGGAAAACGAGCCGTTGCCTGCGGACCGCGGTCATTTTGTTGGACGTATAAACTACCACATTCTTATCAGAGGCTACGCTTTACGTCCATTATTCTGTCTGCCATTTTGACCCATAAAATATCCCCGAACGAAATAAAATACCGTATTGTATTTTATAACCGAGTACATTAGCACTCATACCTAATATTTTCGTGTTAGCTGCGCACCTGTCTCCCCTAAACGACGATGAAAGAAGAGGGTGCGCGGATTACGCGAAGTATTTGCATTTTACCCAGTGCGACTTTTTTTCCTTATATGAAAGAAATATTTATGCAATAAGAGTAACTTCAAAACTGTGAGTTCAATCAGAGCAGATACTAACTTCAGTATTGTGGCATGGAATCTTCGAGTATACCTGCGAAGTTTTTGTGAAATATTCCTTGACAAAATAACTTTCCCTCTGTAGAGGCTGATCACAATCCAAGGTCCCGGGAGTAAATCATTAATTAAATGCAAATATAAAGAAATGTATTTATCAATTCAATAAAAGCTTTAGTTAATAGATAAATTTATTCAATTCTCCGAGTAATTTTGTAAAAAAAACTTTTCTCAGTACATTGGGAGCCAAATATTATAAAATGAAATTGTTTTGGTTAGTTATGGCCTCGTACTTGAGAAATGATTTGTTTTAATAGTTTTGGCCACTGTTTCTTCGATGGCAAATAAACAGTTTTGACACGCATCGCCATGCAAGTTCAATAACATCTTTGTTACACATTTTGCGATGTAGCCAACTATATTTTCAGCAATATCTGAGAGGGACTCGGAATCTATCAGGTAATCCAAAACTGTGTCCTCATCCATCTTCAAAACGGAAATCTCAATTATCTCTCTCACACACTCCTGTGAAATAACAGTTATCGGAGTGCCCATCGGAACTGGTCTATATTTGGATTAATATCATTACCCCTGCTGGCTCTCAAAAACAGCTGAAGATGATCTTCCAAAAAAATGTAGGTACATGAGAAAATATTTTATGATACTGCCTAAGTCTCTCACCCAAATTTCTGTCATAAAATAGTTAGCACTTTTTATGCAAGTCGCGAAACCTAACGCAAAGGTTGATTTGGGGTGGTGCACTATGGCGGTTCCCTCCACTGTCAGAGATTTCAAATATGGAAATGACTCATCAAAAACCGTCTCCCATTACGTCCGGTTTTTCGTTTTCAATGGCTTCTTATAGCCAAATGACCAAATGGTCCCTGCTATTTAAAAAATCAAATTGCTAATTTACCACTCTCATAAAATAAATAGTGACCTCACTGCCAATGACCTCTGGATGTTTAAACACTAGAAAATGCTTCAGCGCGTCTGCCACTCCAGAACTCAAATGTTTGACCCGCCAGATTAACGTTTTGCTCTTTGTTTCAGAAGTTCACATGAGCTCCAGACAATTTGTTAGCGAATTTCATTCGCTCCTTCTCCTAGAAACTGTTCAGCCTTTTAATAAAAACCCATTTCACATCTCCCTCACTAGAATTGATGACCCCCATATCAGCCAAGGTACTTCTTGCCAGCCTTACCATGTGTCAAGGATCGAAAAACGAAACAATATCTTATCCAATTGAAGGCTGCTTAAAAAATGTTTTGAATTCAGTATTACAGAATATGAATATTGCTCCCAGCACCTTTAATGTTTGAACATAAACAGATGTTCCATCGAACATCATGGATGAATTTGGACTCTTATTTCCTCCATTTTTATTGCACATATCTTAATCATTTGAGTTTCAATTAATGCTGCTATTTTGTTAATTAAAAATAACCAATAGATAATTTATTACATTTCAGCACTCGGGCACAATTTTTCAGGGTTCTTTTTAGGCAGCTAACTTTTGAAAAAATAAAATACTTCTGTTAGCAATCCTGGCGCACAACTGATGAAATCAGCATCCAGGTGATTGAGGCAGGGTGAGCACGAAAATTCAAAATCCGGATGGAATTGACGGAATACCGGAAGAGGGTGGAAGGTAGACGATGGCGGTTGATCAGTGTACTGGATACTTGTTGGCATTACCATACAGTGCTTAAACTGTGATTCCGAGTTAAGGTCTGAGACTTTCCCGGCGTGAGATGCTGAGGAGATCTATCCGGGAAGACCACCGGGTGAGAGACTCCATAAGTGTCGACGCTTTGATGACCGAGTCGTCCATCGAATCGTCGGCACCCATGGAGTCTCTCACCCGGTGGACTTCCCGAATAGATCTCCTCAACATTCAATCCCGAGTGAGTTTCACCTCCTTCCGGATACACTATCTTTTTCTTCAGTGTAATCACGTTATCACTACAACGTCGCCAAACCACAGTTGCTTCACCGTCCTGGTTAATGATATCCTCGAATAATTAATTTCAATTGCTCCGGAAAATATTTGAAGGTAATTATCCGTAGAGAAAACGAAAATACATGTTTTTCCACTTTTTTTCCTCTAAAATAGCTAAAAAGTCCAGCAAAGGGGTAAATACGGTGTATCAGAGTTTTACATTTATTGCATGTTTTCTTCGTTATAGTCACTGTTTTTCTGGATGCCACGGACTTAGCAAAGAAAAGAAAGTTAAATGTAGCATGCGATACCTAGTGGGAATGAAGCATTGATAGGATTTTCAAAAAATGAAGGACGCTGTGAATAATTCCACATAATTTCATTACACATCATGTTTAGGTCATATATGTTTCACCAAAACGTTTCATTTTTAAACATAATCTGGGATAAATGAACCTATTTGCCTTGATAATGACACAAGTCTGTCGAAACTTAGGTCGGCGTAATATTAGTGTATGTAAATTTACCGTGTGTCATTAATTTTATGATAGTGATATTATCAAAGATAATACGAAAATTTAAAACCTTGAAGGGCCGATGAGGGCGATCGCCACCAAAAGGTGCAATAAAGAATGCAATGGTTTTGAGACGTGGTAAATGCTTTGGTATGGAAAATCTAACGAGCACGTAGGGTTGGTCAGGCGTTTTCTAAGTGTACAGAGTATGTAGAAGGAGTCCGAGCATAAAACCAATGCGGTGAAGTTGAAATTGAAGCCAATACCCACGAGTTTTCAGCGAAAAACTTTGGTGTACCATCTTCACCTCACTTCGAGGGGTGAAGGTAGTACAAAGTTCATTCGTTTTTCTGAGCTTATAGTAGTTGGATGGCAAACATCAAACCGTGAAGCGATTTGCTGATCTTTAAGTTCCCTCATTAAAAGTTACATTGGAGAAGAAAAGATACGCAAATACGTAAGACGTAAAAACCTGAAAAATATGCCGGTTTCATCTCGGTTTACGGTAGGTAGTTTTTGCCATATTTTAAACCATTGAGTTTTGAATATATGAGGCGGACTTTTCTCTCGAGTTTATCTATGTTATTCTAAGTACTCGGGGAAATACTTCCACAAATAGAAAGAAATAGAATCGACTCAACTCCTCTCCCACAGCACTGAGTGAATTTTCGTCAATAATATTCTTCAAGGCGTTTTAGCAGCAGCGTTTAGGCGAGGAGGGAAATGAAATAATGGCTTCCCATAGGCGTTTTATACCTGCTCCTGGCCGAAATTGATAGCATTTTTCCTTGAAAGAATACTGCTATGTCTGCTATACTTGGTGATTTTCCAATTCTCCCTCCGTACAGCAGATGTGCATTTCGCCAAAATTTCCGGATTCCCATTTGCGGACATTTGAACCACAATTTCGTATCAATACATCTATTGTTCCGAGAATTTTCTTCATTTGAATTATTTCTTATATTTCAATACAGCAATATTTCTTAGTTGAGCCAAGGGAAATTTTTTGTTGGCTTAGTACTTATTTATGGAAATTCAAACTTCTATCACCCGATACTTGTTTGTTTTTGCATCCGTAGGACACACAGTATATGCTCATAGCCAAATGTATAAACTTTGATTGTGTTTACGTAGTGCACTAGCTGCCACTATATATCCAAACCAATATTCCTTGTAAAAACAGCGAAATAAGGTTCGAGCACTCGTTCGCGCTTGCACATTACGACGAAGACAATACGTCCAACAATATGGCGGCGTTGGCTTCATTTTTCAGCTATTTGTTGCATGGTAGCGCTCAATCCAGTAATGCCGATACCGATTAATCGGCCGATTATAAAATACATTACCGGCAAGAGATGGCACCACCACCGATAAGGAAAAGCCTATAACTAATTTTTAGCACTTAATTATTCCTGCAAAGCTATTTAAAATTATAATCATTTGCAAAAATAAAGAAAAATTTGTGAGACATATATAAAGTGAAGGTAAAAGTTGTTTCAATAAAAATTATTAAATGTAAAAGAAAAGTTAAATAACAATTCACCAATGATTAAAGAGAGGGAAAAAATTACTTCAACATACCAAAATTTGTTATTGATATACAGAGCAACCCCAAGAAGTAACTATCTGTGGCTGTCAGCCACAAATGTGTCGCCGTATTCAGCAATAATCTGCTGTGTATGATTTTTGTTTTCCAGGATTGATTGACAAAATTTCTCCTAATTACATTATTCCCAGCAGAAAATATATTTCTGAAAACATATTTTCTGATACATTTCAAAAAGTACAGGCCAAAATTGAGCGATGTATTGGTGATACAAAATTTATTTCTTTAACCACTGATATTTGGACAGCAACGACAAAAAATTCGCCGTTTTAAGTTTAACAAGCCACTGGCTGAATAATCAGTTTCAACTAGAAAGAGCTGTTATGCGAATCGTTTCATTTGAAGGTTCTCACACAGCTACTAGGATTAGTGAAGAGATAGACACAGTACTCGGACAGTGTTACTTGACCAAAAACAAGATATTTTTAGTACTTGAGAGATTCTGCGGCAAATATGATAGCTGGAGGCAGAAATGGCCTCCTGGAATCATTGTCATGTTTTATACAGCTAACACTAATTGAATGTATATTTTCACATGAATGTGTAAAAACAATGATCACTGTTAACAGAAATATTGTCACTTACTTTAATCATTCACCTTTAGTTGTAAGAAACCTGGAAGATGTGCAAGCCAAGTTAGGATTAAAAAGACACAAACTAATTTAAGATATCCCAACTCGCTGGAATTCAACATAATATATGCTAGAAAGAAAATTGGAGCAGCAAAAAGCCCATGTAATACACGATTTACACAGTGAAATTCCGAAGCTGAACCCTCATTAATGGTCTCTCGTTGAGCGCATAGTTCAACTTTTAAAACCATTCGAATAAGTCACTGTTGAAGCCAGTAAACGGAAGCTACGTCATCTGTAATCATTCCTGCAATAGAGACATCGAATTTATTCTTGTCAAAAGCTAAGAGTAGCAGCTCCTTTAGTGAAATTTATACCACAATAGAAGACCTACAAAATGCAATTACGAAAAGACTGACATCATGCATAGATAACAAGTCTTTATGCTTGTCAACGAAATTGGATCCCAGATTCAAAACAAAATATCAAAAAGAGGATTATGTTGGAAAGTAAAAATCTGGATCTCTTAGACGATCTTGATAGTTCGAAATCACAAGAAGAATTGAATTTGGAAGTCAGTACAGAAGATGATCAAGATGGAGGAGAACCTCTAACTTTGTAAAATTAATTTGAGGATTTAGCTAGTGGCAAGCGAAAGAATTTAGAAGGGCATGTTTAAAATAAAATGAAAAAGGAAACGAACAGGCGAAAATTTCTATCAAGAATAAGAAAAATGTTTTAACATGCCCCTTATTCCAAGACAAATTGCCCCTTTTTTGTGGTGGCGAAGTTCAAAAGAACTTTTTCCTAATTTAAGCAAATTAGTTGTGAGATATTTAAGTGTCCCAGCTTCATCAATTGAAAGTGAATGAATTTTCAGTTCTGGGGGTAACATATATGAGCCATCAAGAAAGAAGACTGTGCCCGGAAAATGGGGAAAGTCTAATGTTTTTGCATTACAATTTACGGGTTTTAAATTTTGATTATTGAATTTGATAATGGTTAATATAAGATATATTGTATTTAAATTCTAGAAAAATATTACTGTAAAAATATTAATGGCACAGTTTCATAGGTTAAAATATGAATATGGGATACGTTGATGGTGTTTTGTTAGCTTGCATTTTTTCATAAAACAAATTACTATGTAACAGAAATTTGTGATTTTGACCGAAAGAATTGTCAGAACTGAAGGTGACATATATCCGCCAGAAAGAAATAGACTCTGTCCTGAAAACGGAGAATTTTTCATGTTTTTGTTTTACAATTTAAATTTTAAATGTTTTTAATGGGTAACGTAACATATCCTTATTATATTCAAGTGCTTGTAAAAGGATATACATTAAAATAATAAAGACAATGTTTTCATTTGTAAAAACATGTTTATATGGACCTTCTTATACTTTGAAGGTGTATTGTTACATTTAATTTTTTCATGAAACTAATAACTACGCCATAGGAATCTCTGTTTTTTTTATTTATAGCCTCACCTCTATTACAAAAGTATCCTAATTTACAATATTAACGACGAAAAAAGGCCGAATGTTAAGACCGATTGATCGGCCAACTTGCCGATACCGATTAATCGGCAAAATGGCCGATAAGGCCGATTACTGATTATTTGCCGATTAATCGGTGCAACCCTAGTTATTAATAAGGCTTATTTGAATTAAAGCCGTCAAACATGCACAATAAAAAGTTCGGAATTAATATGAGATATAAAGATATGATTTTAATACTTATTACGAACGAATTCAACAACATCACCTTTTGCATTCGACCAAGAACGTTTTTCATCCACAAAATGAACATTTAAAAAATTTTCACCAGCGTTCAATTCAACGTCTTTCTTGGGAGCTACGATAAATAGCGTTCTGATAAGTTCTGACGTGCGCTAACTTCAACATCTTGAAGGGAAATCTCACAACAGAAGAGGGAGGGAAGATTCGAAGAAAGACAAGCATGAGAAATTTGAGAAGGGCGTAGTTAAGGAAGGAAATGAATGTGCAGAATGAAATGTGAGCGAAGCACGAGTTGAATCCTTTAGTCCGGGCTTTGCTGTGGTATTCACTCAAATTGTACGATTTCTCACCTTGTGTATTCCACACTATTTCATTTTTATGAAACAATATTTAGACATATGATGCCATCATCAAGGCACTTCTTCTGTTTTACAAAGTCCCTATAGAGTCAAGCGGGGGAGGAAGGGGGTTGTAATGGGAGGGAGGAGGAGGAAGGTAAGGATGTCAGGAGGGTAGTATTCCAAGGCGCGGTTGGTTGGAGAGGGAAGAGAAGAAGCACGCAGCATAACAAGCTCGGGGGGGATAAGGACATGAATACAGAAAAAACTCGAACATTCTAACTAAAGGTTTTTGAATCAAAGGTGAGAGTATGTTAAAAGAAAATTCGTTGACCAGATTTAAATTAAAAGCAAATATTGTTCATTAAACGCTAATTTTTGACCTGCACCCTGAAGATTTAAAATAATGTTTTGGGTTCAAATTTACTCGTATAAATGGAAGCCGAAAAGTTCAATTTTTGACGAATACTTGGGGCGGCCGAAGCTGCGCCTCCACCGCACAGCCGAGAGTGAAATGGGGCGGAAATCGTGAACACCGTGGCACTAAAAGGAAGAAGACACTGACGCCTGAAAAGTGGAGACGCATCGTCAAAGAGAGAGAGAGTGGCGCTCAGTGGAGATCTCTTGAGCCTCGAGACGATGTTAGTGAAAGTCAGATAGCGCGCCGTTAATTGACATAACAATTTTCCAGGAGACAATGTCTTACCCACATGAGAATTCATTGACACCCGGAGTTTCGCTTCTGGTGGATGGCGCACGGGAAATGTCTCTCATTTTGGAGGAGCAAGCGGAAAGTAAGCATCAAGACCTTAAAGTTCCCCCCCCTTCCCCTCGGGCCTCTACCTCCCCTTTTGTAACCCTCCCCATTCCTTCCACCCCGCCCCCCCTCCGCCTTATAAGGTCGGAAGTTCCCGGAGCGCTCTCGGCTGTTTATAGGACAGCTCCGGGACGTCCGGAGGCATCGCGTCGGCCGAGGGGATTTTATCGCTGACAGGTGTGTGACTGGCGGGAAGAGAAGGTGCTCCCAGATGACAATGGGGAGAGTAAGGGGGGGGGGAACTATGGAAGGGGGAACCACAATGGCGGCGAAAGTTGTTGCTCCGAGCAGGCGCCGTGTTATTAGTCAGTAGCGGAGAAGATGGAAGTCCTCTTAATCCGATCGATGTTCTCTCACAAGCACGGCTTCTTCTGAAATATTCTCAAAATATCATTATATTCATTCGTACAGGGTCCAGAATCGAAGGAGTACAACGATGGAAATAGAGTAATTCCAAAGTCTATAATGCCATCGGGACATGGGACTTGAGGAAAGGAGGTCGAAAGATAAAAAGAATATCAATATGAAAAAATTCTGGGAGTAAGTTGTAACTTTTCCTGAATCATCTATCGCCTATGTGTTTCTAGTTTCCATGATATCACACTTATTGGCTTTTAGTTGGGTCGTGATGCTCCATGGGTTAACATTCTCCTCCGCAAACGGACTCCTGCCGTTTGTACTGAAGATAACTTGATGTGTTTTTGTGACATTGAGCAAACAGGTCTTATATTGAAGTACATCATTCCAATGACAGTGGTAAGCCCCAAATGCAATTGAACAAAAATATATCGACTGATCAAACAATTGGACGATGCGATTATATCACTAGACGATGGCTACAACGGAAAATTCTAGGAAACATTTCGATATTTCTTCGCCAAATTCTGCGACTCAACTACCATTACGCATGAGTCATTCTTTATGTTGAATCCTGATCCTTTTGTTCCTTACGAATAACACTAAAAAATATTTCTAGCTCAAAGGCACAAAAAAGCTTCCATTCGTTCAGAGCGGTCCTATCCCTGAGCCGCAGAGTTGAATGCTACGAGCTGGGCTCCGTTCTTTGAAAAAATTATACCTACATCTGTGAATCGCGACATGGCTTTCAGAAAGCGAGAGAGAGAGAGTGAGATTGAACACAAAAATCTCACGCTCCATCTACTGGGCAGCTCTAAAAGAATCGATAGTATCATAGTTGATATTATCAAACACGATTAACTAAGGGGTGGGTGTGAAACATATTGCAAGAGGTAGCTTGCAAATCAAGGCAATTATATTGCTGTTAACAACAAAATTAAGCTTCACATTCAGCAGATAACCTACTTTCCTCGGTTAGATGTAAAATTTCAAACACAGCTCGTTAGAAAATTATTCTGTTGACAAACGTAATAGATACCTGCAAGGATAACCAAATTTTTTATCAAATCTATGTTTCGAAGGATTTGATTTTCTCATGGAGAATAACCGATGTAAATTGCTCTCAGGCTTCACATAGGGTCAGGTCATCCGTGAAGGCTCACGTTTCGATGGGAAAGCCTCACATCAAAACGTCAACCACAATAGGGGCTATTCTGTATGGCCCCAGTATATACGAGTTTCGACAGTGACAGAATTTAGAAGTCACGTCCACATGAATTTCTAATAGGGCCTTTCCAATGTTGACATTTGTCGGGGACTTTGACGTCTCACGGATTGACCGAGGTTTGACCGTGCCGATTCCTTACTGAATTAAGCTCCTGACCCTACGTGAAGACAGAGAGTAGTTCACATCAATGATATTTTAAAATCTTAATGCACTACCTATACATTCCATGTGATTGATTTGCATACGCACTCTTCACAGAGTTAAGAGCCGTCGAAATGACTCAGATGATTACCCTTAGGAATTCTTGCCTTGGTTTTTATCTTGTGACCAAATAAAAACTGATATTCCCGAAAGTATCTAAATATTAAATGTCTAAAAGTAAGAAAATATTGCACAGTATTTACACATATTATCCTTTTGTATCGTCAACGCATTTAAAACACAAGAGTTTTGCAGTAATATTGTCGTGTCCAAGAGCGCAATCATATACTTATCACATACTCTGGCAGTGGATTTTTAATTTAGCAGTCAAGAGGGGAAATTCAGTCATAAAATTAAATTAATTTAACAAAATATGGGACAGTTTGTCACATTTTTTACGATAAGTTGGGGAAGGAATAAAGGAGGCGCAGGAGTATCTCAATTGTAGTAGAGGACTGAATCGCGGGGCGCACCAACGTATACATGCTTGTCAGGAAAAAAAGTGAGAGAGAATGACTCCACGGACATTAAAAAAATAAAAGTGTTTTTGAAAGAGACGACCAGGGTTCTCTTTTTGTTTCGGGGATAATCCATGTTCCGACAAAATGCGGCAAAAGCCCAAAGTGCGAGGAGGAGGAGTTCGATGAAGGAGCAAACGGCGGCACAAGAGACGCGGATAATTAAGCGCTCGGTCGCCCAAGGTTTTCGTCGTCATCAATTCACGTCAGAGTGACCGCCCTCCGTCCTCCCCCACCACTCTTTCCGACCACCTTCCCTCACCACTTTGCACATCGGCCCCGCCCCATTTCATAACCCCCCTCTCGTCCCTCAGAAAACGCTCCCCTTTCCACTAATCACACCCGTAATGGATCGAATCAACACACCGGTCAACAGCGCCGTACACCGCCACGACCCCCCCCCCCCGCCCCTCCCCCCCCCTCTCTCTATTTACCTCCCCTCCCTTCCCCTCCCCCCTTTCACCATTCACTCTCTCCTACCATACAAGAGCGCTTAAGGCATTCCGAACGAGATAGTTCCCTAGTCATAATGAGGACCATATTCGAACTATACGTTTTAATTTCATCAGCTGTAAGACACATCAATTAAATATTCCATTATTAATGGTGCAATAATAAAATTTTGTATGACAGAAATTGTAAGTAATTAAATGAAAATACCTAAATAAGTCTTCAAATTTTTTTTTGGGCGGTGCGTTTGAAACTCCTTCAAAACGGAAGGTTTTTTGTGATACCCAAGAGCCTACTGCCGTGAAAAAATGATTAATTTTCAAATATAGTTGAGAAAACACACAAACTACACGCTGTTAGTTTTTTTAGGGCATCTAAGTGTTATAAATACCTCATTTTGTAAATAATGTCTCTCTTGAGTGCACCCACGCACCTTTTCCCATAAAAAAGGGCTGATATTTTTGGGCTAATATCTCCAAAAGTAATGTGGCAAGGGGTTGAATTTTTGTTATTATTAGAAGGGAGAGATATTTTTCTTTAAAATGAGACCAAATTCATTGCTTTCTAAGTAAAATGATATTTTGCTCAAACTGCCTTAAACCCTTTCTCGTTTTTATCATCGAAAACAGAATCGGTGCCAAATCTTTTCCGACGATACAAATATGTCGTGTCACGAGAAGCGAGGAAATCATAAATTTCACACTCTACACTTCCACGACAGGAGGAGGACTCACCTCCTTCGCTTTAATGACGGCTGGAGCGGTATCGCGGGTCATTCTGAGCACGTTGACAGATTTTTTAAAAATTAAGTCATAAAAACAATCTTGGATATTTCATCGAAGAGCGCCTCTTAATACGTTGAAACTCTCCACACGGGGGCATTCGTGGTCTTTCATAATTGATTTACAATTTGATTCTTTTCAGATTAATCACAGCCTGTTACGATTTTTGGCGCTATTTTCGAAATTTAGACTAAATTATACTGAAATGTTATTTTAGTATAATATACTCGGCGCGATACCTTCATATTTGTTATCAACGATAAAAATGCAATGTCCAGTGTAAAGTATAATAATAAAATTCACGGAAAAGCATCACACTTCGTTAAAAACTGCTACGAACGAACATATAGTGTTACACAACTGTTAGAGGGATTAAGGTGGGAGCCCCTAGAGACTCGGAGGCTACACGCTAAACTTAATTTTCTTAAGAAATTCAGAACTGGTGTATTTTAGAGCGAATCTGAGAATAAAATCAGGACGCCACACTACATCTCTAGGTCTGACAGATGCGATAAAATGAGAGAGAGACACTAGAACCGTCGGCGATTCGAGTGTAGCCCTCTGATTCCCACGCAGGCGTCCCACGCAGCAACGCATCCATCCCCCCTTCCAATCCGAATTCCAACACTTTCCTCCCCCACCCCCCACCCCCCTCACTCCTTCTCCCGATGCATCTCATCCCCCTCTCGGCCTCGATCCCTTTTTCGGAGGGGATGATAAATAAAGGACAAACGCCCTCACACACGAAGGGAGGGGTTGAAAAGGGAGGTGCCGGGGGGTTTTTAAGCGTCTTCCGTCGGCAAAAGAGTCATGATCTCCATTTCCTCTCTCCCTCCACCCCCTTCTCTCCCTCCACCCCCTTCTCTCCCTCCACCCCCTTCTCGCCCTCCATCCCCTTCTCGCCCTCCATTTCCTTCTCGCCCTCCTCCCGCCGGGCGGGGAATGTTAAGTGCTGCGTCGGAATGGGTGGCGAGGGGAGGTGGGTAGGAGGATTCCCTCCCTCCCTCGCTCACCCCTTCGCGACCTCCCTTCCACCCCCATCCCCCGAATAGGAGAGCGCATCAGTCGAAAAGCAAAACGGATTGATGGAGCGGGGAAGACGACCGAAGAGCGGCGAGGAAATCACGAGGCAATCATCGCCGAGGCGACGATCGCCGCTCCATCTCACCGAGGAAGTCTCGAGAAGACGGGATGGGGGAACGAGGTGTGGACGGAATGGGAGGGGAAGGTGGGGGGGAGGAGGAGGGGAAGAAGGGGGCGAAGAAGAAGAACAAGGGATGAGAGGCGGATGCACGTGATAAATAAAGGGAACGAACCTCTTCTGATTGTGAGACCCAAGTCGACGAGCAGTATACACTCGAGGGCACCCCCTGCCACCCTCCCCCCCATTCGCCAGTCGGCTCTCGCCCCCTTCACGTGTGCACGCAATAGAATAGAATAAACATTTATTTTACTCTGGGACAGGTCCCTTAGAGCAACAATACAATAACACAAAATAGCAGCGAGGTAATGAACAAATTAACATATTATTTAGTTCAAATCAAATAATAAATGGAGCTTAATAACATACAATGTATAAAGAAAAAGACAAAAACAACTTCTCTCGTTGAAAAACAATAATTTTACATGTTATACGGCTGAACTCGGAGATAGGTATAAATACAAGATATATATAGATATATCATACAAGATAAAAAACACAAACAAAACATAAACAGACAGCAACTCCCTCCAATGACGACCGACCAAATATTTTAATACAGTACTGGTGATTTTTTTCGAGCGTTTCCGATTAGCGAGAGCAGGACGCGGTGTGTTTACAGCTGTAAAAGATGAGATCGCAAGTGAAGCCGAAACAGTTCCAGAAAATGATGTAGAAAGTGAGTGGTGCTCCATCAAGTGCTCGTCAAAAACAATTATTACATGCGCATTTTACAGGCCACCCAATTCAAGTTTAAACACAGTTTTGCAGTCAGAAAGACAAGTGAAGCATTTCGTTAATCATAATAACGAATGTTGTATTACTATCGGAAGTGATTTCAATGTTCCCTCGTTAGACTGGAAGATGTATCGCTTCAAAAATGGCGGAAAAGATAAGGAATTGTGCGACACTCTTCTCTATACTTTTGCATCAAACTCATTGCATCAATTAGTGACGACATCCACGAGAGGAAGAAACGTTTTAGATCTTTAGGCGACCAGCACATCTGAAAGCGTCCTTAATGTTAAAACAGTGAACGGAATTTGTGACCACGAAGCAGTACGTGCTAAATTTCATATAAATACTGACAAAATGGAAGCCACAAAAAGAAAAGTCTACTTATACCACGAGGCGGATTTCGATTGCTTTAAACAGGAACTGTCGACCTCTTATAATAAGCTGAGTGATCTAAGCCAAAACCATACTACAAATGACGCATGGACTACTTTTCGTAACATCACCCGACTAGCCAAGTAAACTGAAAAACGCAAAGCAATACCAAGTAAGCTGAAAAAAGTCAATACGGAACCTAGATGGTATAATACAGACGTCCGGAAATCTCTCAAGCAACAACGAAACTTGCACGCGAAAATGAAGAACGCCCATCAGCATCTACCCGACGAGGAACGTAAGAAATTTTATGATAAATATAAGAGAGCTAAAATAACAGCAAAAGTGGCCTTAAGAAAAGCACTAATGGAATTCAAGAGTAAAATATTAGGTGAATTTTTGGAAGATAACCCTAAGGCATTTTGGTCTTACGTGAGGGAGGTTCAAGGGAATAAATCTACAGTAACGTCACTGAGAAACGGTCAAGGAGAAAGAATTAGCGATAGATTAGAAATAGCAAATATCCTTAACATATTTTTTTCAGTGTGTCTACACTTCATGCCCTCAGAAGAACGCCGCTAAATTGCCTTGCCTTCAACAAACATCCGATGCAGTCTATAAATATTTCCTGTCGCGACATAGTATCCTGAAATCCATCAACCCCAAAAAATTATCTGGTCACGATGAAATTTCCGCCCGAGTTTATAAAGAATTAGCGTCAGAAATAGTACTTAAAAATTATATACGAAAAATCTCTGGCCGAGTACTTACAAAGTACTTAATAATATATGAAAAATCTCCAGCAGAACATCGGGTCTCTTACGATTGGAAAATCGCGAAAGTTACTACTACCTTCAAGATTGGCGATAAGGAAGATCCTTTTAATTATAGACCTATCTCCCTCACGTCCATCTCATGCAAAGTATTAAAACATATACTCGTCAGCACAATTATGAGGTATTTAGATAGTCAGAACTTGTCAATTCAAAACCAGCATGGATTCCGAAACGGGAAGTCCTGTGAAACTCAGCCAGCCCTTCTTCACGATGTTCTTTCCTCTGGAGAAAGGCTCACCCAGGTAGACGCGATATTTTTAGATTTTAAAAAAGCTTTCGATAAAGTTCCGCATTCAAAATTACTTGCTAAGCTTAAAGCCTATGGAATCTTCTTCTTCATCTCCTCAACCCTCAGGCTGGTGGGCATTCAAATTCCTTCTTTCCAAAGCTAGTCTCTTTAAATCACTGTATCTTCTTCCCGCTATGGTCTCTTCCAGGTATTCTTTTCTTGGTCTACCTCTTCCACCTATGTCTATGGAATACATCACGATATAAGGTGCTGGATTTCTTAAGATTTCTAAGTAGCAGCGAACAGAGGGTAGTTATAGATTGTGTTAGTTCAGATGCAGTTAAAGTCACATCCGGTGTACCCCAGGGAGCTTGTCATTGGTCCCTTATTATTCCTTTTGTATATTAATGGTATCACCACCGGGGATCGGGTTGGTGTGGTGGTCAGAGTACTCCCCTTCCACACGGGCGGCCAGGGTTCAAATCCCTGGAGAGACGGATGTTTTTCAGAGGAAACCCGATCTCTACTTGAACGCCTTGTGGAGGGCACTCAAGTACACTACTCCGTCTGTCGGATGAGACGTTAAACCGTGATCCCCGTGGCGCCTTTCGTCGTGAGCAGGCTAATGCCTACGCCGAGTTTCTATCCACCCTTCCTCCCTTACCTATGTCCCCCTATGGCGCAAATGACTTTAGCCGTCGGTCGCCTCCCCAAATATCTAACCAAAATCTAACCCAATATCACCACCGTCGTTACGAGCAAAATTTGTCTTTTTGTGGACAACGCAGTGATATTAACACAGAGTCTGATAGAATTGCGTTGAAGAAAGGCCTAGATGCTATAACCACCTGCGAACCCACGACCTTCTGGTTAGCAGGCGGGGACTTTACCCCGCCGCCACCGGGGCCGACACTGGAATCTGGAAGCTTGAATCATGCCACACATCCCAGTGGTGGCTTGCACAGTATTTAGTGGATGTAGATGGACGGTAACTTGGCGGAAATGAAGTGGAGAGGATGGAGCAGAAGTCAAAGAGTGCAAGCTAACAATGTGACGACTATGAGATGCGCTACTTCGGTCAAACTGATCGCAAGTCAAAAGACGAATTACAGGAACATAGAAGAGGTATTGTAACTAGTGTAGAAAATCTTACTTTGCAAAACTTTTGTGTAATTTGAAGTATTTTAGCAGCTTCAAAACTGTTTAATATTGCATCGACAAAGGGCCTAAGTTTGATTATTTGATCATTTAGAAATTGTTAATATCCCGGCTTATTATATGACAAGATGCTTTTGCCTCACAATCCCCTCTCTTAAATTTAAGCAACCCTCCTGTCGTGCGACTCTCCGACAACCATGACACCTCCACAACCGAACTTTCCTTCCTTCCTCCCGCCCCTCCTACTCCTCCCCCCCCCCACATTGAGCAGCATTTTGAAAAACTCCACCATCTGTGGGCCCCATCCCGTACGATCACTTCCATCAACCCACTCTTTTCCCTTCTGGCTTTGAGACACATGGAAGTTCAATTCAAATGTCAGTACTATGAAATTGACATTCTGTGTTGAAGCCATGATCTTTGTGAATTAAATATGAGTTTGGGCATTTGATTCTGATTTTTTTCGCTTCCCGTAATAGAAATACAGATACTGCTTCGTTATAATCAAGCGTGGCAAGTATTCCGCTCCTGTCGTTATAATACAGACCTTTTACAGTCTTTGCCGTAATGGACTAGTGTTAAGCAATATTTAGAACATTATGAATTCTGTTGGTAATGTAAAAGATAGTGTACATTGTAACCGTCAAACTTGGGCAGCAAAAACTTTCGCAAATTAAAGAAATTTGTCATCTGGGAAACAGGATAACCAGAGACGAAAAAACCAAGAAAGACATTGTGAGCCACGCAAAGAAGGAATCCAACGGGTAGAGTAGACTGCTGACAGCTGGTAATACGTGCCTGGACGTAAGGAGGCACTTGTATTAGAACATATGTATTTGGAGCGAGCTGTCACCTAACAGTGAAGCCCGAACAACAGTGCGGATGGACCAAAGAAGATTGAAAGCAATTGGAGCTGCGTTATTACCCATAAATGATGAAGATTTGATGGACGGAGAGGACCGTTAACGAAACAGTGCGACGAAGAGCTGGAGAGAAAAGTCTATCGAAAACTCGGCAAAGGAGAAAAAAGCATATTGGACACACTAAGCGACACAATACCCCAATGAAAACGATATTAGAATGAAATACAAACGGGAGGAATTACAGAGGAAGAACTAGAATAAAATACATTAAACATATCATGACGGACGTCAAAGTACCTAACTATAAAGGAAAGAAGCAGTAGGCAGAACGTTTTTGATCGGTCGTCGTATCGTCTACCTGCCTATCATTGAGTAAGATCCAGACGCCACGTCCGAGCCTCTTCTCATAAGATGAGTAAGACACTTCTCTTTACGTTATCGGGCAGGAGCCCGTTATGGGAGAGACTTAAACATAGGAAATGAAAAATGGAAGTCAAATTTTCGTGCATAACTCAGGATTGGCTGTAGCGTGTCAGTAAATACTTTCAAATAATCGTCCACATATTATGACGGCCGAAAAATTAGGAAATATGAAATAAACTTAAACTTTTCCTGAATTTATAATGGCCTCCGCGATAAGCTAATCGAGCCAATCGGAGGAACACAGAGATTAGATGCTCGGCAGCTATCGTCAAAGGATTCCACTTATCCAGAGTTCAAGGATTCATGAATGAAAATTTTATCAGCTCAAGAGATCGCAGCCTATTTCATTACCCTCTGTGAATTAGTTCGACGCAAGTAAACTACAAAAAGTACAAAGGCCACAAAGGTATGTGTTGGCTCGGCACGAGAGGAAGGATAGCGTTAAGTAAATGCTAAAATTACTTGAGCGCGACTCACTTGAGACGAGGAGGAAATGAAACGAACTGGATGAAGTATTTCGCATTGTCTCGGAAGAGACGAATGGCGGAAGGAATATAAGAAAGGAATCGCGAATCCTAAGTACCTATATGGCCATATTTGATCACCTTTATAAAATGAAATCTGGAGCTCAAAAGATCAACGCTGCCAAAAACTCATTTCTCAATGAGAAGGTAAAAGATTGTAACCGGCTAACTTATTAAAAGTTTTGTTCTAATGAGTGTCTATAAAGTAACAATCCAAACCTATCATTCAGAGAAATAGTGTCATTAAAGGTCTATTCATCAATGGATGTCGGCCACTGATAACAATGAAATGTCATTTTAAAGCAAACATGCATGTACGTCTGACCAACTCATGTTGCAAAGAAATATTTTCTTCTAAAAGCCACTAAATAAATTATTTCTTTGAGCACCGTATTTTTTACTTAAGACATGTTAATTTTAGGTTAATCAGTTTATTCTTCCGCAAAATTTTTATTTGAAGTTAATCTGAATGCAGGCCAGGCCATTTTCCTTATAGGCTGTCTACACTTCCTTAAATTAAAAAAAAGTTTATTCTTGATACATAAAAGAAAAGATGTATTATTTTCGTATCATTCAAAAAATACTGAATGGGGTGCGAGTTGATATATGTTTCATTTCGGCAGTGGAGCTTAAAAATCACCAGTTGCGGAGTGAGCAGTAGCAGCAGAGAACAGTTTCTTCTAGTACTAACACCATCCCAACTGCTCATTTTTATTTCGTTCCAAACCTGTGTGAAAAAGGGTAGTTTCCTGTTTGTAAGCGTTTTCTTCAGTAATCGTAAGCGCTCTTATCGTATGAACTTATGATCGGGTCGTTCATATTAGTGTCATAGATTCTGAACGGACCGATGACTGAGATGAGTATTGATTTACTCAGTATGGAGCTGATCACTATGAAAAAACATGAAAGAGAACGGGAGCGTTTCAGAGAATATCCCAACTAAGCACTCGCTACCAATACATTTAACGCTTCGTAAGCCGATAAAAAATATTCCCATGCCTCTCTAGATTTTAACGCAATGAGAGAACCAATATGAGTGTCGATGAATCAATATAAACATATATGAATTGTGCATCCGACTTTAAAAGGAATGTAATTCAAAATTTCTGAGTATTCAGAAATTCTTTGATATTACATATCACCACTAAGCGACACCATATTTTGAAAAAATGGAATGGGTAAAAGACAAAATAGACGAAACATAAAAAACCATATTCATACGCGAGGTACTAAGGACAGAGCTTCCCAAATATTTTCACCCCAATACGAGCGACAGAACGTGCGAATGTCCCACATGCCTCATGGGAGACCTCTATATCCCACGCTACTGAACACGTGCACAGGACTTTCCAAGCCCCCACTTGAATCGAACCGCTAGGTAAAGGCACATAAAAACCTAAAATGAAAAAAAAATTCAACATTAAATATCATGAAATTTCATTTCAAGCGAATGAAAAGTTGTGTTACAATCTGAAAATATCTTTTGTATTTTACAATTTTACTGTATTTTATATCTGATATGTTTTCCCTGAAATGCAGTTTTTGTTTTGTCTTGGAAATTGCGCATAAAAGCGAATTAATTTCTTCGGTGTCTTTTACGACGCATGGTATATTATTATCATCTTAAGAGAGCGTATTGGCACAAACTTTGTGGAAACAATGGATAGTCTTAATCTGAAGATTCTTTAACAACGGTGTAATCTTGCTGTATTGTAACCAGATAGGTTCCTTTTTTGTTATCTAGCTTTTACTATCTCATGAAATTGTACTTGGAGTGCATTAAATATTCTGTTGCATTATGTGAGAATACATTTTTGAAATCCTACAACTGTGTTATATGTTTGACTCTAAAAGATGTATGATCATTTATGTCCCTAAGGGACGAATTTGTCCCGGAGTAATATACTTCCTTCAATTTCTTTCATTTAATCAATACCACAGATGTTGATATCGCAAGTGAAGCGATATATCCGTGAGCACTCATGAAT
The DNA here is from genome assembly GCA_963169105.1 of Ceriagrion tenellum. Classification (NCBI taxonomy): domain Eukaryota; kingdom Metazoa; phylum Arthropoda; class Insecta; order Odonata; family Coenagrionidae; genus Ceriagrion; species Ceriagrion tenellum. The sequence goes on along the minus strand of OY720642.1, from coordinate 129,009,582 downwards.
TCAAGGATAAATGGGTCTCTAGGGCGAAGCATACTGAAGGGGCTCGTGAGCCTGAGGTCACATATCTAAGGATATCCTGGAGCGCTCGGAAAGGCGGCAACGCAGCCAGCGTCTCATCCGATCAACCAACCAACCCACCCCATTCAAGCCACCCCCGAACCCATCCTCCCCCCGTACTCTCTGTATTTAATGACCTCAGGCTCCACCTGCCGCCAGCACTCCAAACACCTCCTTTCCCCCGCCCCACCCCCCCTCAGCCTCTCCTCCAACCCGACCCCGGCGGCGCAGCTAATTAGATGCTTCCCTGCGCAAAGGATGGGTCAGGATTCGAGCAGCCAGGGTCGTAGCTCACCTTGAGTCACATAAATAAAGGGAGTATCACGTTAATTGTTAATTTAAACCATTAGGCTTCGTGAGACATGCCGTTGTGATCTGGAGTATTCATCACTAGAATAATTTTAAGTCAAAGATTAGAAAAATCCACTGGTAGAGTGGGTTAACTTAGGTCCTGTAATAACAGCGCGACTGTGGGCTCACTAAAGTTAGACTAACAGAAGTATTTTTCGGTGATTCATTAGTAACCGAAAGTTTTGTAAACATTAAACAATCTTTCATTTGAAAGAAACCATGTTTGGAACTTAAAGGTCACTATTTAACCAAGAATACTTAAAACAGTATTCCCATGGCATAGCTTAATTCGTCAGAGTGGGTAAATAAGACCACCTATATAAATTCTGTCGGAAAGAAAACAGTTAGTTCATTTCCGGAACCAAAGCCGGTAGTGCAGTGAATGAATAACTATAAAAAAATTTTTATATTGCACTGCAAAGTTTCAGTTCACAGATTAATAAATATGAATTAAAGGTAACTAAGGGAATTAATTAAGCTCGACATTTAAAAGTGTAAAGATCTGGGATTCAGACTTGTCTAAATAAAGCATCGATAAAAATCTAAATATGAATAAAAGTCGAAACGACACGACCGCCTTACAACTTCGTTACGCTGGATAGGAAAATTTTTTTCAATAATGAATTATGTATTTTGAAAGAAAATTTATATGACATTTCATTTAACAAAAGCCTTTAAATGTATGGAAAAGTCCTTTAGCGCAACCAAAGCTACAATTGAAACATACCAAAACCAAATGAAGGAATTTTTTTCAAATACGGTAGAGGAACCAAGGAATCTAAAATAATGTAAAATACTCAGGAAAAAGATGTTCTTTTCTCGAGAAATTGCCAATTTTAGTTCGATAGGAGCATCTATAAACAAAGACTCGGACTTTCATTACCAAAACTTGGATTTGTATCTTACATTCATCAGAAATCGAGGCTGATATTTCTCATGAGTACTTTAATGCAAATGATTTCCTAGCTAATTTTGCAGGGGAGGACGTCTGAAAATATTCGCTTCGAAAAATAAATGAAATTACTGAGCAAAAATTAGCTACAAGCCGTAGCAGCACTAAAACTTTGTATGACCTACTACTGAATTTACGATGCATTTACTTCTCTAGTTTTGAAATATTTGCGAAGGAGGAAAACTGGGTAGGCAGTCATTTTCGCAAAATCATAATATTGCTCCGTGATGCCATTGAGAGGGTATGAATATGGGAGTGACGTCAAATATGTCTCTCTCTCTCTCTCTCTCAAATAGCTCCAAGCTTAGCCACGACGAAGTCAGGCTCTAATTAGGCGGGCAGCCTTTGGGGAAATTGGGAATGAGAGGGGATAATATGGAGTCCCGTGGGAATGAGAGCAGTTTCGCTCGCAGCCAGAGAACGTCGTTGTTTTGTTTATATCGAACTATAACCTTTCCCTTATAATAGACTTCCACCGTTTGAGATAATTGGAATATTTGAGACAATGTCTCCGGGGCGAATACTATTACGTTTATCAGTTCCATCAATAGCAGTTCTGATAGGCTTGAGATCTTACTTTCTATATTACGCTCAGGGAAGAGATTTTCACGGGAGAATTGGACTTTAGAGACGAGGCCCCGGCCACGAGGGATTCGGTCAGTCATCAATAGGATACGCATTAACAATGGCAGGTGAGTCGAATCGCTGCATGAGTCGGGGAAAGTACCATCTCTTAAATGTGACTGCGGGGCAGAAAGACATACTATCGGGCACAAAACATAATAATCCAAGACAAGGGCATATGGCAATCATTTCTACCATTTTCTGATTATCGCACCGCACAACGTTACAAAAAACTCTACATCATCTGAAGAAAGTGAGGACATAACCTCCATAGCAACTATTACTCATTACTATTCACGTAGATTTACATCGTATTGTTTAGATTTAGGTCGTAATATAAGCAATAAGTTCGTAGTTTTCTACTAACTAAAGATTTGATATGGTTAGCTTCGATGTTACTACATCATCCTCAACTTATGTTGTCAAGAGCTGAATCCGTGGTCACAATTACGAGATCGCACTATTCCACAGCTCACTACCGCCACCATGTTACAGCCAAATTTGCTATTTTGAATCAAGGAGGATAATAAATAACGAAGGTAAAATATTGATCACTATCATGTCGACTTGGCCCGTCTCTTCCGGCATGAATGCTTTTCAGTCAAATGATCCAATGAGAAGCATTCTTGCGGTGTAGTTCTTTCCCTCTTGGATGAAATATTTTCCCCACATACAATATAGGACTTTTTCGGATTATCGTATATATTATTTCTCCAAGGTGTTTTTTTTGTCACAACGCCACAACTCCCATATATTATCAAAATTAATGATTCCAATATCATTTTAAAGCTTAAGCTCCCCGCTATTGACAAAAAATGGTTTAAAATTAAAGTTTTTGTTAAAAAATTTAAAATTAAAGTTTTTGTTAAAAAATTTAAAATTAAAGCTTTTGTTAAAAAATGATCAATAATTAACAGTGCCATCTGTTGACAATATAATCAACTAATATGTTGCTATGATTACGTGCCTAAAAGACTAGGAGGCGCCATCTATGAACACATCGTTTAGTTAGATTGTTTACATTCTACATGTAATCAGTGTGACCGTTTACGTTATGTATATTTAACACAGACATAAATAACATATAATTGTCCATGGGAAGAAACAGGTAGAAGAACAGGAAGGAAGAAGGAAGAAACAGGAAGAAGCCGCATACTGTGCGATATATTCGACAGGTAGAAGAACAGGAAGAAAGAAGGAGGAAACAGGAAGAAGCCGCATATTGTGCGAAATATTCGCACGGGTCAGGTAGCAAATATTATATGTTTTACGTATGATACATTCTTCAAGCACGAAACACTATATCCTAAAAAATCACTGACGAAAATAATATGGCAGAGCGGTGAATGTAAATATGTAAATGTGAGTGTATGTCCACTGTATGTAATGACATTTGCTTTAAATTTTTAAAGTTAATTATGCCAATTATGCCTGAAATCCCAATGATTAAATAGCCAATGGAGTAGTCTTATCCTGTGTCAGTGTTTGTACAGCAGGGACTAAGTACCTGACGAAATTACCTCGCCAAGAACCTTACGAAGAGTTGATGTATTTACTTTAAGACGGACACTACTTTACTTGCAGGTTCCTTGGTATTGCTTCGACAGAGAATGACCATTTTTCCCAAGCGGACAACAGAAGTACGCTACATCGTATAGAAAACTCTATCGATGAAAGTCATAGTTTTCATCTTGAAAAATATCGATATATCGCAAAAGTCGCACTCCGACTGGTTCACGTGACCAAGAAAGTGGCGCCGCGAAGTGGTGAAAAGGGTGAAGTGAGGTAAGATTGGGTCATCCATCTTAAGCTGTGTCCCAATTCGTTAGGCATTAGGGAGGATGCGGTTAGCTAGCTAAATATTTGGCTACCTTGGGCAAAGTGAGCTCGAGTTGGGACAACCTTCGCAAGTAACACCATCTACTGAGTTGGGAAGAAATGAGAAACAAAGGAATTATGAAAAGGATCTGAGGTAAATAAACATTATATCCGTGATACATGTAATCGCGGATAGTAGAAGTATTCTCGATGGTCTGTTTTTATGATGATATTTATAATACTATAGGCCCCTTCGGCTATTTTTGACTGCAATTTGGGAATAATCTTGGTAATTATTTTCCAATTTTTAAGAATCTTAAGTTGTCATTGGTAGTCATACTGCTAGTGTAGGTTTGCTGGGTGGTAAATTCGTATTTTTTTTTAAACTAAAGGTATAGCTTTTGTCATTTGCTTGGGGAAAAATACCGTTTAAAACGAGAAGTTATTTCGGTCGTGTAATAATTGCTATTGAAAATCCTAGAAGATATTGTTCAAGGCAGGTTGGTAGGCATTTCAAGCATCAACTATCACCACTACTAGTAAGCATTTTCAGCAGTAACTACTTCAAGTTTATTAGTTTTGGGGAATTCTTAGTTGTTAACCATTAAATTCTAAGTTGTGTTTTGTATAGTATACTACTGAATTCTCAGTGGTAAGCTAAATTTGGTATTTTTTATACTAGGCTGATAGGACACAGAAAGTGTTGAATTCCAGGAGTTTCTCTGACTTTCAACAAACCTTCTTTTCACCGGTAGAATACTTAAAAAGGGATTGTCGTAGTGTGTAGGAGTTCCTCAGTTTGTATGAGTGGTCTAGTGTTCATTTATTAATCATTTTTTTAATCACATATGCATGCTATTCACCCACTTGGTGCTATGTATCTCCCTTCAAATTCCAATAGTTCTGCTTGTGAGAATCATTGCAATACAATTTAAGGTATCAAAACTGTACATTAATAAAGAGATGATCTATAACTTGGTGATTATAATATTGCTGATTTTAACTGTAATTGCTCAGTCATTTATAAATATTTACTTATTATAAGAAGTCAGCTAAAATCATCCCACAGCAAATTATTACTTGAGACAGTCAATTATCTTGAGTTATTACAAATTAACAAATCCTGCTGCAACAACTCCATGCATGAGATTGGACCTGACTTTCTGTGACAAAACAGAGGTAACCTCTTGAATTGATGTCAATCCACTTCTACCTGCTGATATTTATTATTCAGCCCTTAATTTTATCATTCCTCAAAGGGATTTTTCTTATTATAAAAAGACAGGTAGGTAGGACAACACTGATTATGACTACGGGAAGTGTGCTTTTACAAAAATTATTTCCTTTATCGAAAACGTAAATTAGCCGGGGATGCTGAGTAATATATGACGAGTTTTCATCAGATACACATGCTAATTACTTAATTATTTTTAATGTATTTTTTTAATAGTAGATAGAGACTCGTTTAAGTATTCGTAAAAGGTTTGACAGCTTTTTGTATTTTCTTTTTATGGTTAACATTTTAAAAATTATTTATTTACGTATTAACATTTTGAGTGAGGCATGTGTATTCATAATATAACAAGCCCGCTTCTATTTCAAGTCTCAATTGTGTTTTCATTAAGGTGTCAGATAGTTCTCCTGAGTTTTGCTACATGTGGACATTTTCAAATTGAAGTGTAGGCAACTTTTTCTCTCGGATCACACAACAGTCAAGTGTTATTTTTGTAGGTGGGGGAGGAAATGGTTACGATGAATGTTTTCTCTGGCGCATGCATCGCTTTGCATGATGGGAAATTCAATATGGAGGCGGATTTAGGATAAACTCCATCTACCCTAAATTTCACCCCCGAGAAAGGCACCTAAATCCGCTCCCCCATGATGCCTAACGAATTGGGACACACTTCAAGATGGCGTCCTCCCTAAATCTGCCGATTTAGCTGCCTAAATGGCGAATTGGGACACAGCTTTAAAAATATCGATATATACCTCCGGTGGGCGAGTCGTCCATCTTTAAAACTCTCGATATATCGCAAAAGTCGCACTCTGATCGGCGAAAGTGACCACGAAAGTGGCGCCGCGCGGCGGTGAAAAAAGAGGTGACATTGGGACATCCATCTCGAAAATAATATCGATATATCGCGAGAGTCGCACCCCGATTGGTGCACGTGACCGCGAAGTGGCGAAGGGGGTGGCGAGATCCGGATCCGTCTCGGTGGCGAGAAGAGGAAGGATTGGGGAGAGGTGCGTCGCGACGGTCGACGAACGAAATGCGTCCGGCGAGAGGGGATGGGAAACAATTTTTTTCGGGGGAAACCGACGGGTGTGGGGGGAGGGGTCGGATCCGGCGAAACTTCATTTAATATTTATTTACAGTAATTTTAATTTTATTATCAACGAATCGCAGGAGATCTCCCCCACCCTCTCAAGGTACATAAGCGTATGACCTAACGCCATCCGCAGTGTTGAGATGTCTCTACTAAGAGTCACAGCCGAAGTCGGCGGAGGGATTCCTCTCGTCGTCCATCCCGTTCCAGTCTTCAAGACCGGTGATGATTGTTATGAAGTGCTGCTTCGCAAGTTCATTCTCATCGAAAAGGACGAGATCGCAACGAAGGTTGAGGGCGAATGTGTGGAGACCTTGTGGGACCTCGCCCTGCATCTGAACTTTGATAGGAAATGCTTCATCGAAGTGGAATATGAAAATCCTGAAGTCAACCTCGCTGGAGAGAAAATTGTATTCTCGGGATATCCGTGGAATGAAGAGACGGTATTTCGCCGTTGCTTTTTACCATCGTTGAAGAATTTGAAGAGGCTGAACGTGGACGAACGAGGAAGAAAATATTGGCCATATCTTTTCGATGTCAAAATCAAAGTGTACGAAATAGGCGACTATAAGGTAAGATATATAGCCTGTTCTCGAGAAAGAGGATTTTTTTATGTAGTCGGCGAGATCGCTGCTTTGAAATCATAAGCGCAGGAGATGAACGACCGGGGGGTATCATTCGACTTTAGACCAAGAAGAATGGCGAGGTTTTAAATCGAGATACGACAACAAGATTGCGTATTATGGGAGAGGTAAGTTCATTCAATTCTACAAATTTAAGCTCGTTGTTAGCCCTCCCGACGCTATTCATCATCGTGAATCTGCAGCGTGAACATGTGCGCGCTACAGCCAGTTACTGCGGAACTCTGCGATGAGCACCCGCTAGTCGTCCACAAGGTGAAAGTTAAATTGAGCGGTCTGTACGAATTGTTCCTCCCCGCATCAATATTGGACTCATCGGTATTGGACAAATAAAGAAAAGAATGATCTCGTTCTGAACCTGGGATTCGACGAAAAGTGCAGATGGTGGTGCTCGTGTATCGAAAGGAACGAAAATTATTCATCTGAGCCTCGGATTGACCTGTGACGAACCAGATTGTGTGCACCCAGTAACATTTACAACGGGTCAAAAGTCTAGACTCAAATATCGTACAGTTCATGATAATCGAGGGGAACTATTGGAAACGTTTACGTTTATATTGACTGTTTTTGAATCACCTGATATTAAAATGTTTTGAATATTATGTTTGCAAATAAAGAAAATGTGATGAATATACTCTGCATTATTATTCTTTCTCATGATGGTTGTAAAACTTTCAACATTCTCTAAAGATTATATTTCCAACATCTGAGGAACAAGTCGTAACTTATTCGTGACCTCAAGAGGTGACCTATCAGTTACACTTCATACGTCAAGGAGTGAACGAGTGCGAGATGGGAGACGAGAAGAAGATGACTGCGAAAGATTGGGAAGAATTTTGGAAAATTTATGTTAAATGGATGGAGAAAAAAGTTGCCATCGCTCGCATGCCCAGGCGTCGCAGTCTCGGGTTGGAGGGGAAGCAGGATGGAGGATGGATCCATTGAATTACATTGGAGCCTGAAGTGGAGGAGTGAGATCAAGGTGAAGAGAGAGAGAGAGACAAAAAATTAGTAATTTCGAATGAAACATTTTATTGTATATAAAATTGAAATTACAACTTCAAGTATTCATGGGTCGTCAATCAACATTCAAGGAATCCTACAGGTCGCTTAAAAGGCTGACTGAGTCCGCGCTAAAAGTAGCGTGAACACATTCACCAGTAAATCTGAATCCTATAAACACGCAAAAAGCACAAATGCCATATGGGCCATAAAATATGACTTCCCATTTCAAATTGTATGATTTTTTTCAGTCATCTGTTCAGCCATGTACTTGCGCAGCTGCAAGCATCGTGTAAACACGCCTTTAAAGCATGTCCCCGTGGAAAATTTCACTAATCAAGGTTATATACGGTGAAAATATTCCAAGAAAATTAGTCCGAACCTCTCCGGCGCGTTTCAAACTCTTTCCAGTGTGACGGTGGGGAGGCGCAGTTGACTCTTTAACATTCCACTCCGTGGGCGAGGGGGGACGTGGGCGAGGGGGGACGTGGGAAGGGGGGACATAAGTGGGACCCTTATATGAAATGCGAAGACTGGCTCATAACCCAAGATAAAAAAAATAGCGCGAGAATGGAAGGAGAGGTGAGGGTGACCGGGAAAATCTCAGAGGGTGTGGTAAACAGGAGTACGGTAAATGTCCACTTCCGTCATACACCTTTCAAGCACTTTTTTCGACCCTTACCACTTAGCGTATCGCCATGAAATTTATGTCACATAAACTAGAAACTTGCCGGTATCTTGTGATACTTTTATTTTGGGGGAATAACAAATCTACAATTAATAGGAAATTTTCAAACCTTTAGGTGAGGTAGCAAAAATAAATTAGTTTTATCATCCCTTGTGTCTCATCCCAAATGAATGAGTCTCAACCCAGGCATCCTTATCAGGGTCCCATTAGCCCTTGAAAAGGATCTCAATTGGGCTGAGTGTGTGTGTGTCTGTGGTGGTCACTGGCGAGGAAGTAACATTCCCGTAAACCATCACAAAAGGGTATTCTGGTAGAGAGGCTGTGGTTGGTCCCTGCTGTGGAATCCCCATTCCCGGAAAACAACACAGTAAGTGTTTTGTGGTTGCATGTTTGACGAGTGGTGCCATTTTGTACGGCCATTGGAGACTCAATTATTTTTGCTATCTTGAGAGGCCGTAGAGCTCAATTTCCCTTGATTTAACTTTAGGTGAGGATTTTCCCGGCCACCATTGCACTGTTTCCACTTTGGACCGCAGTCCGCAGTAGCGCGACAGTCGCTGAGTTGCCTTAACAAAGTAATCTCTCCCGTTGCATGTTATTCCAAACCGCGCAGTATGTCGTCGGTTGATCGCTGGAAAGACGCGATGTTTCACTCCTGCTTTGGCCTATCTTCACAATTCATTCAACTGCCCATATTATGCCTTTTCATACACTTCCCTTCCTCATTCGGGCGTTTTAAATGCTTCACCACTCACTGCACTGCCGATTTTACGCCGTTTCCTACTCGAGGATTGTGAAATTCGCCACAAATGTCGATGTATATATTTTTACGATGTCCCCCGCCCCAACCTCTTGTGCGCAAATGTAGAAAAGGGCATATTGGGGTGTTGGTGGATTTAGATATTCGCCAAAAAAGTCGATGTATATATTTTAACGATTTCCCCATCCCCCCGACCCAAGCTTGGTGTGTAATTGGGGATTGATGGTACAGCAAAACGCACCAATAAGAATCTATGAAACAGTTTTCGTGATTTTTGTAACGTTGAAAGGAAGGAAAACCTATTACAATTGCCTTGCTCACTATCTAAAATCCCTATTTATGCACCGAGTTTGAGTGGGAGGGGGAGCGGTGGAGGAGGGGGAGCGGTGGAGGAGGGGGCGGGGGTGAAACGGTATGTGAAATTAGTAATCTTTAAAACATATTTATCGACATTTTTGGCGAATTTAAAATCCATGAACACTCCAAAGTGCCCTTTTCGTCACTTCCAACCTTCCAAAAATCACTAAAACGGCTTCATAAAATGTCGTATATACCTTTTTCAATACCAAATATCCCCATTAATGGCCCGTGTACCGTCCCATCCCCGGTATAGAAGCTTACGGGCCTGTGGAGTGAAACAGGGGAACTGGGGTGGGACGTGAAAATGAGTGGATAAAAAGGGAAAAAATGCATTATTGATAATACGAAAAGCGCAACATTGAAAAATGAATGTTAAGGTAAGGTGGAAAAAGGGTAGAAATAATAGGTAGCACGTGGAAACGTATATTTTCTAGAAAAAATCTCCCTCGGGACGGTTGGTGATTTCAAGGGGAGAAATAGGAGATGTGGGCATGTAGAAACGTATATTTTCTAGAAAAAAATCTCCCTCGGGACGGTTGGTGATTTCAAGCGGAAAAATAGTACGTGGAGGCTTGTAGAAACGTATATTTTCTAGAAAAAAATCTCCCTCGTGACGGTTGGTGATTTTAAGGGTAAAAAAAGTAGGTGTAAGGATGTGGAAACGTATATTTTCTAGAAAAAACTCTCTCTGGAGACGGTAGGTGATTTGAAGGTTAAAAATGGGAGGTGGAGGCAAGTATAAACGTATATTCTCTAGAAAAAATCTTCCTCGAGACGGTTGGTGATTGGAAGGGGAAATGTAGGACCTGGAGCCATGTCAAGACGTATATTTTCTCTGAAAAATCTCTCAGGAGATGGTTGGAGATTGGGAGAAAGCGGCATAGACGACGTGGGGAAATGACGAAAAAGACATAGAAAACGCGAAAGAGCGGATTGAAAAATTGCAGAAAAAGGCGTAAAGCGAGTGCAGGAAAAGTTGGAAATGGAGAAAAGTGGCAAAAATGGCATTAAAAGCTTCGAAAATGGGCATTTCGAGGTCGCGTACCCCCCAGCACCCCTGTTTCACTCCACAGGGCCCGTTACCTTGTTGGCTGGGGAAATAAAGGGTATATTGTAGAGGTGAAGGTAGATAGATCCCTCTGTCGGAGCTTTGCCGAAAATGGGAAAATGGCGTCGGAAAAGTCGGAAAAATGACGAAAATTGGTCATTTTCTAACGTGAATATCTCAAAAACCTGTGCCTTAATAACTTTCCTGTACAATTTGCTTCGTACTGTGATTCTTCAAGAACAAAACTATGTCACAGTTATCATCCGGAAAATCGCCGATTTCTCGGAATAAGTGTTTGAAAGGTGTGTGACGGAAGCGGAAATTAACCCAGGAGTACATTTGGGTGTGGGAGGAGGAGGAGGATATTTGTTTGTGATCGGCACCCATCATGCTCGACGGTCGTGATGCTCTCTCATCGCCGATTTGTAGGGAGTCCTAAGGAAGACAGGGATGATGGGGAAGACAAGATAAGGAAGACAGGGAACTTGCGAGAGAGAGAGAGAGAGGGGTTTTTGGTGAATAGAGACGAAAATAGGTTGGGACTAAGGGCGGAATTGCGATCGGCATCAAATGACGTGACGGAAACGAACGGCGGCGTTCAGTTTCCCCGTCGAGGAGGGATGTACAACGATAAACGGGAGTACTCATCGCCAGAATGTCAATTGCTGACCGTTTTCCTGAAGAGGTACGCAAACTTTTGCAAATTATTTGTTTACTTAGTATTTTTCAAATAAAATACAAATAAGCCAAAAAATACAACTTTATCAGTGTCACTTGTGTTTCACTGTGAAGTTAAAAACTAAGATGGACAATCTGAGAATGAAATTTTGTAAAAAAATGGATAATAGCTCTCCTCTGGCTGACGTTGACGAAATAATGGTTTCCGCTGTAATATGGTTAAAAAAAGTTCCCAGATATTTTGTTGCCTTAAACTTAGATCTCGCATTACTGTCTCAAACAAATGCATTTTTCGTGACCAGAAATGAGATTACATCAGACAAAAAGATTTTATCATTGCATATAAGTTTCGCGGGTGTTTCAGCTGGTAATAGGCCTCATACCTGCGGATATTGATCATACATTGAACCAAGTGAAACACCTGAAAATAATTTCTTATTCAGATCCGCAGGGAAAACCTTTAATATCATTATTTCCAACTCAACCTCTGATAATACGTCTACTTACCCTCTGAAACTCAGGATTGCTTGTTCCGGAGGGCGGTGTAAATCTGCCGTCTTTCTGCAACTTAGCGGCTGCTCACAATCACGCGGATAACAAGTCGATGACCGGTCTGACATCATAATCCGGCGAATCACTGCACGCAACACCGATGTTGGAAGACAATGAAAATCGTTAGCAAACTCTCGTAGATACGGTCAAACTTCAATCCTCAGGAACATAATATATTTTTAGATTTCGCAGCACTTGCAACACACATCACATTATATATTTCACTCAGAATCACGCAAACATCACATCTCGTTAAAACTAAGCTCGATGGCACCATTTTCCGATAAAAACCATGTTAGTTGGCGACAAACTACATCGCAACTATGAAGCGCACATAAGAAGCCGAAACTCGTGGTATCCTCTTAAAGAACTGCGTCCTCGCGTCGCCCGATCAAGGCTGACTCGAGAGCCAGTCGCGCGAGAGCGAAAGCAAACGAACATTTCCACCTAAGTTCACTGGTCTAATGGTTTCACGAGTCACGTAAAAATCCTCCATTTCACCTCTGAGCAAAGTGAATTAGAATCCTCCGAACAGAAAGAAAATGTGCGCCCCTTCACCGGTTGTAACCCCGTTGTAAGTACCTGTTTGAATTGCATGATTTTGAGTTCCGCTGAGGCGGCGATTGGACGCGGCTTGTTTCGCATCCCCTCCCTTCGACCTCGATGAAGCTTTTAATCCCTGGTCTCGCTCCATATTTAAGCTGGATAAAAGAAAATACCTGGAACCTTATGGGTTCGCTCACACTATTGGCAAACAATGTTTTCATGGACGCGTCAGACGCGCACGCACGCGACGAGAGGCATCATTTCTTCGCGTGAACCGTTCGCATGCAAGCGAACCTACGCGTAGGCGAATCTTCGCGCAGGAGGTACCCACGCGCCATCTACAGCAGAGAAGAAATAAGAAATAGTAAAAAAAAAAACATCTGGGCTTCTTTTTGTCCCTAACATACTTATCCCGGAGGGCTTTCCACCGAGCCGATACATTTTTTGCTGTAAAACACAATGATAATACCACCAATGCATCAACACATGTAAGCTATGAGAATCATTGGAAATAAAAGTTGTTCTTACCTTCCACTCCAATGGATACTCCAATCTCCCTCCACGCCCTCTCCCTTAGATTTCTATCCCTGTGTCGATAGTCCTTATAATTGTACAGGTACGTGTAATTCTCTCGAATTTTGGAGATGATCATTTCATCCATGGAACTTACACTTCGCCGGTCAGCCATGTTTATGATTCTACCTACGCGTTCCACGCGTCGAAAGTTGAAAATATTTCAACTCGGGCGACGCGACTCGACGCGAACATACGCGAACTCACGCGAAGAAATCTGGGCTTCTGATTGGCTGAAGATCTCGCTTTCGCGTCTCTTCGTCTGAAACGCGTTCATGAAAACGTACCTTAAGAGACGCATCGCGCTAAGCGTTTGTCTGTCGCTAACAATTGATGGCACTGGTATTGATGTTTACAAAATAACGGTTGGGTTGTGAGGGCTTTTGACTCGGATGTAAAGTATTAACTTCACCCAAAAAACAAGGGCTGCACTTCTTCAACCCAAATTCAAGTTCAATAGAGTGCGCGGCCATATATTATACTCAATTTTAAACTGAGGGAGACGGCAGGAAATTATTTTTTCAAAGAGCCAAAAACGCCTAGGGCATCCACCGAAGTATTCATTCTGGTGGTTAAGAGTGATTCTTTATGCATGGATTAACGTGAAACTCTGCATACATGTTCTCATTAGAGGTGTCTACGGAGAAAGTAAAAAAATTTGTATCAGACCTACTTGGTTATTTGGCAGTTCAATGCTATTTACGACGAACCCTTATGGATCGCGTCATAAATTTCGTAAGAATACGATTACCTACGCACAGATTTTCTTCTAAACATGAAGTGATACATTTATTATCATTATTATTCCTGTTAACAAATATGATGGTGTCATGCTGGGTCTAATATTTAAAAAAATATTCCAATACAATTTCTTCAGAATTCCAAATGTCGAGCCGAAAAATCTACTCATCATACGCTTTATTAGAGGAAAAAATGTGAAATCAGTCCCAGTACCATTTCCATTACTGCAAGTAAAGTGAGTAGCAACACAAAAACAGATGCACTTACATCAAAAGAGGCCCAAGATCTTTTTCTCGGCTTCCTTGAAAAATTATTCAAATGTTCACCCAATGACTCACGACGACCACGTCAATCGGTCTCGAAGGTTCTTACGTCGAGCGGTTTCATCTCATACGACCTCGCAATTGGCTCAGTCGATGGGATTTTTCCGTCCCGTCCGTTCATTCCCTCATGTGCAACGAAGGTGGATCGAGAATGCACCGAGGGCACGAGCCGTTTGAATTTCCAGTCCGCATGTCAAAAAAATATCCCCTTTCCGGCGCAAGAGCGCTTTTCCGTTAGCGTTCATTCCTCAAAGCATTGACGCTCCCTCGCTAGTCTTTTGAAGTCGACACGCAACGCACGCGGTCAAAGTTTTGTCTGACCTCCCGTATATCCCTTATTTTCCGAACCTTCCGTCTCCACTTCACTTCCGACAAGCACTCCCCTGCATTACCAAAACCTTCCCCCTCTCATTCTTTGACTCGGCCGAATCCTCTGTGTGCTGCATTCGGACGTCTCGGGAGTCCCGACGAAACATAAATCAGGTCGCACCGCGCCTTTCGGAATCCATTCGGCACGCTGAATCGCAATCCGTTTACAAATCATCTCGAGCGTTCGAAGCGCTTAAAAGCGGATGCTGCAGTGCAGGGTTATTTAAGGACGGTGCTCCTTTTTGGGCACCTCTCTTGGCGCCATAGGTTGGCCGAAATGAACCTCGAAAAACTATACCGAAGCTATTCGCACCGCGACCCTTGACACAATTTATACCTTTCGGTAAAGTTAGAAAAAAGGTATTTTAAACATATCACTTTATGTGAATTTTTCTTGGGTTTTCGTCCGGGTAAGATGCTCCATCATCTCCAACGCCGACGTTTCGATGAATGACTTATTCATCGTCATCAGGGCCGTTCATGACAATGAATAAGTCATTCATCAAAACGTCGGCGTAAGAGATGATGGAGCATCTTACCCGGACGAAAACCCAAGAAAAATTTACAGCAGTCATTCGCCGGAAGAAAGTGAAATTCTACATAACACTTTATGTATATAAAGATTTTGATGCCTGCTGCAAATTCGGCGATGCGAAACATTTTCCGCGAATAAAATCAGCCTGGACCTGGAATAACAACCGGCGAATTTTTCCTTTACCCAATGCCCGAGACGTTCAATGGGCCGCGGTTCGATTCCCGGTCCAGGCTGATTTTTGTTCGAGACAATTTCTACATATTTCACGGTCATACGTTCGGCAAGCATGAATATCTTCATACGTAGCTAATCACGGTATTAGCGTTGCCATAGGATGCAACCGCTTGGCTTCTTGAATGTCCCTCACTCCCTTGCCTCGTCATGGACCACTAGGGCTCTAAAAGGTGTAGTAGTTCCATTGTATCATCCGAAATTTTCAGCGCAAATTAGAAAGCCTGGCTAGTGTTGTGGGCTGAGCACTGGCGCGGCAAACCAAAGCTTTGTGATTTGATTCCCGATCCAGGCGGTTTTTTTCTCGTCGTAATATCGATGTACATCTATCACATTACTGTCAAATATAATTGGGAATTAGCTTGTACTCATAGAAAGGGTTTCCAAAGAAATTTTGTTCCTGAACTTTTATTTTCTCTCGCTTTCAAATTCACACAATGCAACACGAACACAGATGATTTGGCTGTAATTAATGTAAAACTTTATTTAGTAAGTCAACGCGACGCCAGCAAAAGACCATTCAACATTATGAGATAAAGATCAGCCCAGTACAATGAGAGGGGAAAGCGTCTCTAATATAATCAAATACTGCAAGTGGGATGATTTCGCGCATCGCGGGGTGACATTCTGCCAATATTTCTTTTTTCAACTCTATCGCCATGAGGGGAAGGAGCCAGTAAAGGGCAGTCTCCCTCAACGTGGATCTCTTGTTGTCAGCTACGAGGGTGCACGGTACCCGGGAACCGTTACCAAAGCAACGCCGGAAGGATATCAGGTTTTAGCTAAGGAAGCATGAAAGAAGAACTGGAAATGGCCGCCAGCACAGCCAGGTGAGATTACGTCCAACAAAAAAATCTATTTCACCATTCAAACCCTATTTAGGCCTATTGGGAAGTGTGGTCTTCTTTATGGGCCACAATCAGACTAAATTCTTCACCATTTATTTTGTAAAATTAGTTCAAAGTGTGTCAGTAGCATTCTCAATTGTATAAAACCGTTCTGGTTTAACTAAATGAGTGTGCGCGTTAAGCTATAACGATAAGCAAGACTCACCTCTCACTAGCTAGTTAATGGTGGTTGGAGCTTTTTTAAAACTATTCGCAGATTTGCGTGAAACTTTGCATACATGTTCTCATCAGTTGAACCTATTGAAGATAAAATGAAAAAAAAACGATTCATGATACCGATTTGGTGTTTTGACAATTCAATGTTACTTTTAATGCGCAGCCTTATGAGGCGTGACATATGTATCGTATTTGTTCGATAACACATCGAAAATATTTTCCTAGACGCGAAATAATACAGTTCTAGTTTTAATAATTATTTCTAACAATTATAAAGGTGTCAAACCGAATTCAAAATCCGAGACAAAGACGTTTCAATATAATTACATCTTCACTTCGAATGACGCCATGGAAACCAGTCATTAAAGTGCTTAAATTAAGATAAAAGTTTAATATATACTTCATCAATCATTTCCATTACTTCCTGAACGCCGAATTTCAATACATAAGTAGATGCACTTGAATAAAATAAAATCGAAGATTTTTTCGGCTAACTTAAACAATTTGTCTAATTAGAACTTAATGGCCCACAATCACATCTTAAACGGTGGCGTTATCTTGGCGGGAGAAAACAATGGCCTCGTGCAGTAGGTATGCTGTCTGTGGAAAAGGAGAAACTCAAAAACTAGAAAAAGGAGAAAACTTAACATCAACTATACTTTTCCTTCCTATTGATTGTTTTAGTTCAGCTGTTATACATTTTCAACGAACTTTTTACTGCTAAATTATTTTTCTCATTGGCGGAAGAGTAACACAATGCGCAACTCTTATGTTGCCTGTTTTTTGCTTTTTTTTCTTATTTTTGTGATGCTTATTTAAGGCGGCTGGAGAAGTAATCGTGGGTCGTTGAGACCATATTTTAACTATTTTTCAAGTAATACGCCAAAAATTCTAGGTCCACATTTCATTAAAATGCATCTATTGAACATTAGGCTTCAACAAACAAACAATTATGGCAATTGTACAAGACTAATATTCCAAATCAAGTTCTGACTAGTCTTGGATGCAGTAAACGAAATTAAGGTAGTCCGAGCGAGATAATTCCCTAGTCATAATAGAGACCATATTCGAATTATACGTTTTAATTTCACCAACTGTGAGACACATGAATAAATATTGCATTATTAATGGTGCAATAATATCGTTTTATATGACAGAAATTGTAAGTTATTAAATGAAGATATCTAAACAAGTCTTTAACTTGACTCGTTTTTTTCACGCGGTGCGTTTGAAACTCCCTCAAAACGGAAGTTTTTTTGTGATACCCAAGATCCTACTGCGGTGATAATATGATTAATTTTCAAAAATAGTTGAGAAAACATACAAACTACACGCTGTTAGTTTTTTTACGACATCTTAGTGTTAGAAATTCATCATTTTGTAAACAATGCCTCTCTGGAGTGCGTACACGTACCATTCCCCAAGTAAAAGGGCTGGTATTTTTTTGGTAAATATCTCCAAAAGTAATGAGGCAAGGGGTTGAATTTTTGTCGTCATTAGAAAGGTGAGATAGTTCTTTTTAAAATGAGACCTAATTCACTGATTTCTAGGTGAAATGATATTTCGCTCAAACTACCTGAAGTCGAAATAATATTCAAGTGTGTTGCTTACGAACACTATATTAAGCGTGACACCGTGATACTAGTTGGCAACAATTATATTAGTAAGGTATGTCTAAATTCGTATTTCGAGGAATGTATGTATTATTCTATCGAACTATTACGATACACCTGTCACGTCGGAATTATACGCTCTGCATGTTAAAATAGCGTTGAACAGCCCAAAAATAAAACGGGCAAATTTCTTCACTTTTATCTGCAGGTTACACTAGCAGAAGCTCGAACGCAAAGTTTCCCTCAAATCTGCACATACATAACAAAAATTTCTCCGCTCATCTCAAGGCTCGCAAGCGAAGGAGTGCCACAGATATACAAAGCACAGGTCCCCTCTCGAACGAAATTGGATCGTTTTGGACCTCGCCCGGCCCTCTTTCCCTCTACGTCCCCCCGGATAGGCCCCCCCGTGTTGACGGGACCCCCAAATTCCCTTTCGGCTCGCGTCGTACAACCTACCGGGACGAGGCGAGGAGAGGATGGGAATTGCTGTGCCCCGCGTCCGTCCGTTTGTCTGTCTGCCTGGGGCGACTCGACGGAGGCCATTTAGGGAAACGGTCAAGGAGTCAAAAGCCCTCGTCATTCGGTTTTCGGTTGGGAGACTCCACGGGAAATCCACGAACGACACCTCAAACCTCATGAAACCAAGATTTTTAACGGCGGGAACACGGTCATAGAGAAACA
Organism: Ceriagrion tenellum; assembly: GCA_963169105.1. Classification (NCBI taxonomy): domain Eukaryota; kingdom Metazoa; phylum Arthropoda; class Insecta; order Odonata; family Coenagrionidae; genus Ceriagrion; species Ceriagrion tenellum. Next base: position 128,991,045 of record OY720642.1, on the reverse strand, counting down.
TTACCAGGGTGGGAACTTATCCAGTAAGGACTCGACACTGTCGAACCTTGGGAGCTCCGAGGATTCGACGTCAACACCACCTATCTTTTTCGTCACTCGAATCTCTACCATTCCCTCGACTTCGTCCTACCAACGAAGCACACTCCTCTCATGCATTTAATACGTCCATTACTGAAGCATCTCACCCACATTCTTTCGTCACCCACTCACTCCTAACCCCATCCAACCTCTTTGTCCTGCAAACACTTCACAAATAATACCCCATTCCTACTGCATACAGACTGCTTTAGTGATTACCCTGACATAACCAGGCCTCGCAGCCATTACATGACTAAGGGAGGAAACACTTTTGTCCGCTGAGATATTTGCTTCAATAGACAAAATCTTAGCATGCGGAAGAGAAAAGCTGAACGCAGAAGTCACCCTGAGAGGAGAGAAATTAGAGCAAGTGGATTCCTTCACTCATATCTCGGAAGTACGAGCACGTGGGATGGAAAAAGTACAACGGGCATCAAGCGGAGAATAGCCCAAGTAAGAAGGCGTTCATGGGAAAAAGGCAACCGCTGTGCTCAAAGAAGATAGGATAACAAACCAGGAAACAGTATGTGATTACATTCGTGTGGAGCGTGACACTCTATGGATCGGAAGGATGGACCATTGGAAAAGCAAACCATAAAAGACTTGAAGCCTTCAAAACCTGGTGCTGGATGTGGATGCTGAAGATGAAATGGGCGGACGAAACAAGAAATTATGAAGTTTACAGGAGAGTAGAAGAGGAAAGGACTATATGGAACACTACACAGAAAAGAAGAACAAGATATATACTGAACACACCCTGAGGCACAATGGGTTTGTGAAGAACATAATTGGAGGTAAAACAGAGGGAAAAGTCCCAAGAAGAAGACCCAGGAATATATACATGGACCAGAAAAAGAGGAAAGTACATAGGACGAGCTACTAGGATGTAAGGGAACGAGCAATAGATAGGGAAGGGTGGAGGGCTGCAATCAACCAATCTAAGGAATGACCGCCCAATTAAATGAATGAAGACAAACACCCATTTGGGCGTATGTATGTTCCACACACTACCTACGACTTTCCTTCCGGTATTCGAACGCCTTACAATCTTTACATCTATCCTTTTATACTTCGCCAGCATTCCGCCAAGATACTCAAAATTGTCCACTTTTTTTGTTCCACTCCAGGGCGCTACCCCGCACCGCGGCGCCGCTTGCTAGAGACTTCCCCTCCATCCCCTCCCCGCCCTCGGCAAAGTCTTTTCTCCTGCTGGCAATATATACATTCAAGTGGTACAGACTTGAACAGGTTGTTCCTCTTGTGACATGATTAATATTGTTAAAGCCTACAATGTCACTCTTCACCCTTCAACGCCGTCCTACGTGCTGGGTACCGACCCCTTTAACCTTACTTTTTTGCCGCCATACGGCCGCGCTCCGTTCCAGCATGCTTTGTTTCAAAGTGCTCTTTATGTATAAAATATTATAAGTATGTGATACAATTGTGTATGTGAATTACAAAGGAATGAAGGAAATGAGCGGGGCTTCCAGGGCTCCCCCAGTAGATAGAAATATTCAAGAAAGAAGAAACGAGGCAGTCAGTTTACGGATGTAGATCGATCTGGAGAGAGCGTTAGTTCTTGTGCATAGTGTGCAAAGGATAGGAAGTACTAAGTTTTTGAGGATTGAAGGAGAAAAATAGTGAAACAACTAGTTTATCATGGATACACGTGACGTTCAGTTTAAGAATAGGCCAGCAAGGAAAGGCATGAAATTAAGACTATATTCAGAAATTGAACTGGTTGGAAAAGAAAGTGACGAAATACTTGGCTCAAAGTTACCTACAGTGAGAGAAGTACTATGTGTTTTTTTCTATCACCTAAGGGGTTCGAAATGTATTAGACTTAGTGCGAGAAAAACCGAAAGAAATGTGTTTCCTTTATGGAACAAAACGAGAATTCCTGTTATTACGTAAATTAAGGCGATTGAAAAGTTAGAAAAATTACACAAGAATGGAGGAACGCGCGACGGCATAAAGAGAGAGCGGGAAAGTGAATTTATATATTCAGATGTGGTTCTCCGCTCCTTGTGCTGCATCTGTTCCCAACAGTGACCTGCAGTTCCTAAAAAGACTTGTTAATTACGAAAGTGTTAACTTGGACATAGCGAAAGTGGCAGAAAAGAGGTTTTCAAACCATTTCTGGCACCTGAGCGAGGAGTTGGTAGGACTATCATTGTTTTACAGATCCCTTTCTAGGCGTGAAAAGGGAAACGTGATACGCCGTATGAGGACATGTGAGGGAAAATGTGATCCACCGAAGAAGGCATCCTATAAGCATAAAGACCTGACTAAAATATCTATATCAAATTTTGCCACTACTAATTCGAGAAAGCAATTTAATATATTGGAAATATGCACTGCATTCTTTGATGTGCCCACGCGACAATGGGATGAACATCCTGACTACAAGAACGGTTTGCAAATTATTCGGGGTCTTCAAGTGGTAAATGATTGTGCAGAGAGAGGGGTGAAACTAATTCAAGATTTTAAGTCAGTTACGAAGAAGGAAGAGAGCTGCCAAATTTTATTACAAAGTGTAAATTAACTGCCAAATACGGTCTGTCAGTGGAAGATTAGAAATACACTGAAAATGTATTTTATTTTGGTTAATATCTACTTAAATTCATGGACAGAGTGAACATAAATTGATCACTTTTGATTGGAAATTTTGTCATGTCAATTAAATCCTTTCTAACAAGCACATTTCTTCAGAGGCTAGAACTTGCCAGCAGGAGAAAAGACTTTGCCGAGGGTGTGGAGGGGAAGTCTCTAGCAAGTGGTGCGGGCCGTACCTCAGCGGCGCCGCGGTGCGGGGTAGCGCCCTGGAGGGTGGATCGCATACGACGGACCATATCTCGTAAACGCTTAGAGATAGGTCAACACAAACAGAAATTCGGCTCTAAAGGGCTTTACTTTCACGTTTTTCATGAGGATAGTGATTTTTCAGCCCCAAAAAACTCAATTGAAGGTCCTTAGTACTTAGGGCCCTTGAGGCACGGGTTCCCGTTATTTTAAAGTAACCAAATTTTAGCACGTGTATATAAACCTTATTTGGATCATTTTGAGACTAGGAAAACATAACTTTTCTCAATTCTGAAAAATAAGGGCCGGCCTAATGAACAGCCACGGCGACACTACGCATCCTCGCTTAACAGCAAACCAGACACTAGATACCCCATTCACTCACATAATAACCATACTACCTATCAATCATCGCATTGATAAAATTCAGTAGGTAGGCGTCAGCTCATTTATCTCATACCCCTCAATACCTTCCACAACTTATTCTCATTTACCCTCTGTCATATGCCCAATCTACGAGGGTCAATCAAAAGCCAATGCCTACTATTTATTTTCTCCTTGAATAAGCTATTGAAGTGAAAGTTTTCAATTTTATGTAATTCCTCAAACCTTTTCTAAATCTCTGCAGTAGTAACTTCCTCCGCCAACAGTTGGCAGCATGGCTTCCGCTTGCAATCGATGTTCGTATTAGACATCATTCTGTGCAAGGAGTACTCCTTTAGTCTATATACTCCTTGGTTCTGTGATTAAATCCTTGAATGCGGAAGGTGAAACGTCCATTCGCATTCATTCATAAAAGGCTGACAAATGTGTATGGTGATGCAACAGTGAATGTCAGCACGGTTAGACAATGGGTACGTCGCTGTAACGAAGCTGAAGAGCTTACCCCGTTGGCTGACGAAAAGCGGAGTGGCAGACCGGCGTAGGCCTGGGCGATATATCGTGAAATATCACGATATTTAAATATATCGGGAATCCGATATTGAGTTGTGAACATTGGCGATAAATGGTTGTCCGATAAAAATCGTGATATTTCGCCCGATAGCAAAAATCAAAATATCGGGCCCGATAAAAAATATCGGGACCGATAAAATATCGCCTTCCGATAAAAATATTACGATATATCATCCGATAAAAAATCGCCTCCCGATAAAATATAACGATATATCATCCAATAAAAAATATCGGGCCCGATAAAAAATCGCCAACCGATAAAATATCACCATGTATCATCCGATAAAAAATCTCCTCCCGATAATATATCACGATGTATCATCCGATAAAAAATCGTTGCCCCGATAAAATATCACGATTTATCACTCGATCAAAATCGCCGCCCCGATGAAATATCGTGATATATCACCCGGTAAAAATCGCGTAATCGCGCCCGATAAATTATCATGTTATGGCGCCGGAAAATCACGTCGGGAAAAGACAGCCGTTGAGTTGGCCTTCGTTAAAGCTAGAGCAAGTACGTTTGAAAACTTACCATTCTGTGTTGGCTAAGGCTAATTAAGACGTTCATTTTATGCCAAAGCTTCAATAATTCAATCATACTGTGGATGGAGTTCATGAGTTTTTTTTAATTATCCACCTGTCGATAGCTTCTTGTCCAGAAGCATAGGACATCGTCTACGAAACGGAAACAATTAGAAACGGTGTTTAAAAGAGAGTTATTCAGATGAATGAGTTTTATTTTAAAGCGGTTCGTGAATTTATCCGGAATTATAGGTGAAAATGTGATCCCATTGGATGGCCCTCGTCCTGTTGGTAAAAATTTTCATTGAACAGGGAGAAATTTTGTTTGGGACACGATTTCATTAACATTATTAATTCCTCTACCTATCTGGGATTTTCCGGTGAATTCCTCGGGATATCTTTTGATGCCTCTAATGCCTCACTGACAGGTACTGACGTAAATACGTTTTTACGTCAAATAAAATTAGCTTAGCATAAATCGGGACATTTGTTTTCTTTAATTGTTCCGCTAAAACTAACGAATTTTTAATACTGCAGTTGGGGATAAAATTTGTAATTATTAAAATGTATTATTTATGTCTATGAATGCATATTTTTATCTATGAATGGTAATGATACATTTATTTTGACCGTTTACTACCAAGAAATTGAGTAACAAATGATGGAAATTTAATTCAATTTCACATAAAAAACAAAAAATAACAGATTGGAAATCATAAATAGCGCACCTACAATAACACGGGAGAGTACCTACTAGAAAATTACCAGAAAGTGCATATCCAAAAATGTGCTCACCAATACCCAGAGTATAGAAAATGACCAATATCATAATTTTTGAACAAATTCTTCAGGAATTTTTCTACATTAATTACGGTATCCAGGTGCACAAATAGTTTTAAAAAATAAAAAATAAAATCTTGTTTTGAATCCGGCAGTGCTAAATTCTCGCTCTGAGGAGGTGCTTGTGGCCGGCAGGCAGAGGTACCGCATTGCAAATGTATGCACAAAGGGAAGGATAGGCACTGCTGTGGTCCTTCCATCACAAAAGAATATTGCAAGATGCATCAGGGGCTGGTGCCAGCTGGTAACTGTCTGGTAACTCCAGCTCAAACTTCCGCCTGGGAGTTGGCGCAGGTTCAGTGTTGGCGTTGGATCTCCTCGACAAAAGTGGTCGCGAGGGCGAACCTTGCCTTCTTCACCTTGGGTGAGGACGACGGCATTCCGGCTCCTCCAGAATTGCTGCTTGAACTGGACGCTCCGCCGGCTGCAGAAAGAGGAAACAGAAAATATAGGCTAATTCATCGTATTATTGTAGCAAGCCGAATAATTGTTTGCTGAGTCTGTTTTGATTAATTTAGATCGGCAGGAAATACATTCACTAATTTTCCAAAATATTGTTTTCGATTCCTTCCAAATTTGAATGTAACGGCACCTTTAAACTAACAGAACACAGACTGAACAAGTGATAGAACTGCTGAGAATTTGAGTTAGCAGAGAGCAGAAAAACGTTTTCAAACGTACTTGCTCTAGCTTAAACGAATGCCAACCCAACGGCTGTCTTTTTCCAATACGGTTTTCCGGAGCCATAACATAATAATTTATCTGGCGCTATTACACGATTTTTTAGCGGGTGATATATCATGATATTTTATCGGGGCGGCGATTTTTATCGGGTGATAAATCGTGATATTCTATCTGGATGGCGATTTTTTATCGGATGAAATATAGTGATATTTTATCGGGAGGCGATTTTTATCGGATGATACATGGTGATATTTTATCTGGGCGACGATTTTTTATCAGATGATTTTTCGTGATATTTTATCGGGAGGCGATTTTTTATCGGATGATACATCGTGATATTTTATCGGGAGGCGATTTTTAATCGGATTATATATCGTGATATTTTATCGGGTCCGATATTTATCGTCCCGATATTAGTTATCGTTATCGCCAATTATCGATATTAAAAATAATCGTAATCCGATATTGATTGTTCAATATCGCCCAGGCCTAGGCCGGCGACCGCAGTGACTTGACACAGGTGTTTCGGGTCTCCCCGGGGGCTAAAAACCACCCCTCTCGGCCGGAAGCTCTCGCTTATCGCCAAGCATGGGGGTAGCGGGAAAAAGGGTAAGGCAAAGGGAAGGGAAGTTTAGCGAACCACAACCCCTGCGAGGCCGACACCATGAGGCGGATTGACGTCCAAAGAGCGACAATAGGCCTCCGCCTCATCGCAGTGCTCGTATCTGTTGGGTTCCCCCAACAACGTCGGACGAGTCGCCGTCAGTCTCGCTTTTGCGAAGACTTACCGCACATCTTTTGAGAACCGGAGGAGCCCGTTGCCCAATAAAATGGAATTGGGTATTTCCCCGACTCCCTTCATGGATAGGCGTCGTGCGGTCTGCCAGACTTAACACTGCATTCAGCGAGTCGATGACATCATTCGAGGTGACCGCCGCGGCGGCGGCGCGCGGGTGCCTCTTGTCACCGACGCGGCGGCGCGCCGGTGACAACAGACGAATTACGTTGAATTATCTCCCTCAGTGAAGGCAGTGGGATGACGATTATTCAACACCTGGGGTACTCAATAGTTTGTGCACGGCGGGTACCAAGAATGTTAACCGACCAGAATAAAGAGACAAGAGATACAATTAGCCTCCGAACACTTGCAGCGCTTCCATTTGGAAGGCGAAAAAAATTGTGACCGTAGATAAAAAGTGGGTTCTCTTTTTTGAACCTGAATCAAAGAGGAAGTCCATGGAATTGTATCATACGAAGTCACCGAGGAAGAAAACTGCAAAACTGTGCGAATATTTTCATAATTTTCATCGAGAATACAAGATGGCAGTTCATTAGATATCGATAGAAGCTGAGATTTCAACTTGTCTTGAAGGAAGTCTTGTTATTCATGCGTAAGTTGTTGTAGCAGTACGCTGATGCTCTCTCTGGGAAAGGAGTGCATTCTGGATGAATAATTCTTGTAAGCATTGCTATGGATCTTTCTAGTTGGGCGCTCGTGAATAGTTTTGACCATAAACCTAGGGGTATGGGTAGGCTTGACCGGGAAGTAGACCAGAACACCGACCTACCGACTGACCCGATCTTTAAGCCGGTTCGTATTACTGATGAAAACCAATTGAGCCGATTCCTGTCATTGACTCGTTTTGCCCAGGTGGTATGACTACCTAACACACTTGGCCAACCATGAAGAGGTATTGATGCGAACACCGTTCCAATCAGCTTATTGCTTCACAACGAATCCCTTTGGTGCAAAAAGGATTGTCAAAAAATCGTTAAAATCGCATTTTCCCTGCATTGATTTTTTTTAATTACTCACGAGGAAATTCGACCAATGGATTCCCATTAAATATTTATCATAAGAGCAGTTCAGTATACTTATACAATAAAGAATACTTCACGCAACGTACCTACTTATTTCTTCTTCCAACCGATACGCATGATCAGAGGCACAACATCAGGCAGCAACATTCGGAAAAATTCAATAATGTTTTGACCCAATAACTTATCTTAGCTAACATTAGAAACCTATTTCATTCATCTTGCATTTTTTTATTGATTTCCCAATATCTCCGACACACCATGGCATTTTCGAATCCTTAAAACAAAAAAATGCAAACTACCAGGCTAAAGTCAAATGGAAGAATGAGGCTATACGAGAACAACGACGAAATCAGTTAATTACCCAAAATTTATCCATGCATAACCATTTCCATAGTTGTATCGTTTAAAAGTTAAGCTAAAACAATTAATAAATATCGCTATATCGACAATCACAAATACGCAGCACATAAAAAATAACACGAAGAAAATATAGATAATTCAACGGCAATAGACCGAAGTATATCGAAACAATGTAAGCCGCAAAAAAAAGAGTGATCCAAAAACAGCGGGAGTTATGTAAAAATCTAAATTCTACCGCAGCTGAAAAAGGAGCAGTAAACTTATCTGCACAGCAGGCTTAAATAAAAAAAGAAATGTTAAAATTATTAATGAAATGTAAATTATCCACAGAATATAAACACAGACACGAACAGCATCTCTTGCGTTAACTAATGTATTTCATTAACTCGTTAATTAAGGACCTCTTTCCCTACGACCTCATTCCATTCTCCGTATTTCACCGCAGTTGCCATGCAGTTGTACGCATTATGAGGAGTTGTTATCGGTTTATTTTCATTGGACACCAGCATTTCGTATATATTTATCTGCACAGCAAAAGCCAATTGTGTGATAATTGGAATGGGAGGCGATACCAAGAACTACAGCATAAGGAATCTCTTGACACCATGAACTCATACCCATAAAAATGGAAAGGTTAAATACTTGTTTTAAAAACTCCTCTGCGTAAATGAAATAGAGATCAACGCTGAATGTATATACATACGCACAGACACGAACGGAATCTCTTTCGCAAACGAATGTATTTCATTCACTCGTAAATTTAGTCGAGGACTTTCTTTTCGCCGATTCTTTTTTCTCCCTTCCCTCCGAGCATTGAACGACGGAACGGGTCAAGGAATACGACCCGCCATTCCGTGGCCAGACAGCCACAGCAATACGCCACACGCATCCCTCCCAAAATGCCACTTCTTTTTCTCCTCATTAATCTTCCCGTTTCGTGAGCAGTTAACGCGGACTAATGACAACGAGTAAAACGACCCGAAACAAAAACCGAAGACTCTCGTTTGCGAACTCGAATTAACCAAAACCAAAGTTTCCTTGGCCGGCGGTGGTGCATTAAGATCTTCGAGGCGGAGCGTCTGAAAGGGGATGAGTGAAGGAATCGGTGGGGAGGAGGGGGCGGGGGCGGGTTAGAGTCATGGAAAGGTTGTGGGGGGGGGGGGAGGGGGAAGCGCAGGGGGATGGAGGGAGGGGGGGAAGTGGAACGGTAGAAGTGGGAGGGAGAGAATCATCTCCATAGGAACCAGTGCGAAAGTTCGTAATGACCACCTCTTCTTCTTACCCGCTTGGCACGAGGCCATTTAATTCCAAGCGAGTAAATAATTTCTTCGCACGGAATGATTACAAATGATGATCTCCATTTTAAACATTTATTGCGGGGGGAGCAAAAAAATGAGGAGATTGAGGGCCACTGTCGTTAATACGGACAAATTTGCCGATTTTTTGTGACAAAAAAAACCCCGAGCATTATTTGACGGCTTCGCATAAATTACGGTGATGCTGTTTTTTCCGAAACGTATTTTAAAAGCGAATTCAGAACTTCCACGAGGCATTCATACACTGATGAGACCCAAATACAAGAGAGGCACATTTTTTGATGAGAACCAATATGATTAGATATAACTTTGGCATTTTCCAGAATTATGAGACCCGATCAGGGTTTAAACTGTAAGCGAGAACGTCACTTTAAGGTGAAGGTTATCAGTTAAACCATCACTTTTCAAACTCACGGTTTTTCAAAAAGATCGCAAATATACGGAATAACATGGTGGCTATTTTGCTATTTAGAGTGAACAATGCAACGAGGAGGTATTTCACTCAGCGGAGATTCGCCAGTAATTCCATTTCATGACCTAAAAAATGTCACCCAAGACACTTTGAATGTTTATTTTCTTTCAGTAATGACACCTTTCTAGAAATTATGTGGTGGCGTCAAGCCATCATGTAAATCAATTAAGTAGTAAACATCTATCTTCAAAATTTGCTCTATCGAATGCCAAGCGTTTAGATTTCGTTGATATAAAGAATGAATCTTTTGGGTTATCATTAACTCTTTCCTCGTACAATTACGTGGAGCAAAAAATTGCTCGCGTTGATTTGAGTTTCACCACAATCTCCTCTCTCGCATGGACTACACCACGGCTGAATCGTAAACGGCCGAATCCAAATGAGGACAGAAAAGAGAAAAAAATCTCATCGCGAAGCCCCAAAGAAACACTCCGATTGGTCCAAATAGTTCATAGATGTCAGAAATTTCAGGGTGAAAAAGACATTCGCCACGACAGGGACTCGAACCCGGATTCCTCGTTCTTTAACCAGTTAAGCTTTCGAGGCGTCCTTCCCCTTCCGGAGATTATTTTCTTCCGGGATTCCAATTTTGATATTTGACACGAGTTCAATTACCGGTCAAGGCGATCAACGAGGAATCTCGAATCACTAGAGGGAGATCCCGTGAGGGTTAAGACTGTTACTACTCCCTGAATCTACAAATTTTATTAACGTGCGGACGTTTCTCCCGAGCATTACTTGCTCTTGAGTGATTGCGAGGACAGGTGTACAAAACCTGTTGGTTACTTATCGTCCCTGCGAGAGTCAGGTAAGAGAAAGTGGTCTTATAATTTCGTTGGCTTGTCCATGAATAGTATTGAAAATTAATAAGTTAGTTTGAAAATCGGAAGTTTGTCCTCAGTAAATTGATCACTTTTTCCCGCATGGAAAATTAAATCTATAAATCAATGTTTCAAGGTTGCTAGTAATTGACTTGATCTATGAATATGCACAGCCATTTGAACTTTAATCCATTTTTTCAATTCTGAGAATTATATTTTTCAAAGTTTTCCAAACAGTTGTACATTTATGCACAATATGCACCTTTTGAATACATGTAGTACATTGGACAAAATCTGACATCCAATAAACTTACTCTTTCACTTGTAGAAATCTCATAATATATTTGAGTAATTAACTTCCTCTATGACAAGCATGCTGAATACATAGGAACCCACTCGTATTATTCAGATTATCATATTTTTTTAAAGATTCATTCCATTCAAAAAATTAATAAAATATTCAAAATGACCAACCTATGAATGACTGTGCAGATATAATGGAAATCATGAAGAGTAAAGTTGATACATGTTAAGAGTGTCCATAATTCATACGACATATTTACGACTTGATATAGCAACTAACTGTTTTAAGACACACCATAATTAAATTTCTGATCAACCTGATTAATAACTTCAAATGATGGCAGGCTGAAAGATTTTGACTACGTCAAAGCTTTACGGGAGTATTCCATTGACCTGAGTAGCCATCAAATGACTTGAAATGGTCTCTATGGGCTCTCCTACAAAGGAAGTTGTCATTAATTTTGATGGACTTAATCACATATTTCTTCCTATAAAAACAGGAGCCATCCTGTACCAGGGGTCAGAAATTGTGACCAGGGTGATTCTTATAACAACTATACGTTCCATATGCATAAAATAATTTTAAAAATATGATAATGAGACCACTGCTCTTTCCACTGACTATAAAAGAAATAAGTATATTTATTAGTCCTCTCATTTTCTATCTGCTACAGGCAGTTAATGAGGAATTTTTCGTGAAAAATGACTTGAGGAAGACTTTGGTAATGGGCCAAAATAAATTAGATAAGCTTAATGGACGATGGCCAATAAATTTTATGAGGCTTGGTTTCGTTAAGTATGAATAACCCTATAGTATTTTCTAGGAAAAAAGTTCCTATCATCTTTGTCTGCTATTTATGTACATAGCCTTTTATGAATACACTATTATCGTTTTAATCACATCATTTTTCATTGTCCAACCGATGCTTATAATTTGATGATTAGGATTATTTGATTTGATTCATAATGATCACTATTTGTTTCAGAGTTCTTTTATGTCCTTCCTTGATTTTATAATTTTATACAAATGTACAGTCACTTCATTAAGTATCGTGATGCACTATGCCAGTGGTTCATACAGGTCAGCTGTCAAAGCTCAAAATACATTGGCTATCCTGGAATATCTCTGGCAGTTATGAGAATTTTCTGGTACACTTCTCAATATACGTGAGGTATTGTGCCTGGCGAAGTGGGACCTCATTCTAGGAGTGCTCTCAGGCTGGTGTGTCAAGCGTATTTGTTTTAATCCAGTGGCCTAGCTGGTCTCACAAATCAGCTTAAACTTGGGGTGGTCCTCTAAATATCCTTGGCACACTCTTGCTTCATGGATTGGTGAACTTTCTCATATGAGGGTAACCTCTGCACTTTCTGGAAACACTGTTAGTGTAGCATTCAAGATTTTGTTGTAAGAGACTGATCTAACATAGCATTGTCATTCTCACAGGTATTTTGATCAATGGCCCAGGCCTCACAGCTGGCATTGCGCCCCAAAAGCCATTGCTACCCTCTCAGATGTTTTGTTCTAAGATATAGGAAGAGGAAAACCTCTCACAAAAAGTTTCAAATACCATTGCTTCCCACAGTGAATCCATTTTGATGTTAGCATTCTAGCATGAACAAAGTCGAGAGCACAGTCTGAGTAATGTCCCACTTGACTTTCAATATTAATATTTTATTCTTCCATACACATATTGATACAGCTAAAATTTTTATTCAGGGAAGTAAGGTATGGCAAGTAAATTAAGGCAATAAGCCTGTAATTAGGCTAACTTCAAAATTCTAACATGCGGAAATGAACACACACACAACCAAAATTTACCAGGTACATATAAAAGTGCATCTGAAAATTCTTTCAGTCACAAGGGGAGGTCCTGGATAGGCAACGTACTTCAAGCTTCAAAATCCATCTGATACAAACCTCTAGCAGGTCCGTCATGATACTATGTGAGGTGACTACAAGTAAAATGCATTTTTCTTTAGATATATTTGGTATCTCATGTATCAGGGTGTTTCCTGTTGACTAATTATATTTTATAAATTATGCATAATACCTATATACATTTTTTATTTTGTTAAACTTGGTGCACAAAAAGGTTTCATAGTATAATCTTAATTACCTTTATTTAAGGAAATCTAATGTGTTCAAACTATTATGATAATCGAAAAAATACTCATCTTCATATTTCATTCAGCATTCAATGTTTATAAGCTATATTCTATTGTCAAAGACATATTTTTCCACGAAGAGGACATGTTCTTTTTACCTGAAATAATGTTAAATATATCAACATTGCAAGGCGTTGCTGGCAAATAGAGTATACACATTTCAATATTTTAAAGCAACTGAAAATACATCCAATAAATGTTTTACTGTTTTTAAAACAGACAAAACATTTTTAATAGGATATGAACAACATTTATAAGACACTTATTAGATATTTGTGTCTGAGCAATGAAGTACAATTATGTGTTGAAAATAAATCTAAAATGTGTACTATCAATAATTTTCTACATTTTTAAATTATACATTAGACATTTGTAAAAATGTCTAATAAAAATTTATTCGATGTCATAAATAACATTTTTTTATAATTTTTCGATGTTGGAAAAATTTTATTCAACAATTTTAAGATATTTTCACCATGTTTATTAGGCATTTATTGGATGTTTTTGTCAGTGTGGGATAGCTATCAAGAAAAAAACTTGAATATTGTGGGGTGACTATGGCCATGCCATTTTTACGGCCAAATTACACGAAGAAATGCTGGAATGCCTTATTAGGCTGTTTTTAAGATTTTTCCCCATGGCAGACCTGATAGAAAAGAGACAACGAGAGGGATTCTGAAGCAACAATAACAAATATTACAGCTTTCCACGCACTACACAGTCACTACAACAAAAATAGAGCATGTCATTAGGACATGCTGTTAACTAAATGTTATCATAAAATTACAAAACAACAATAACACTGTTAATAGCCTCTATCTTAACTATGAGGAATTACTCAATCACAGCAGAATTGACAACAAAATTAAGAAAAATTCCATTTCATAAAACAATTTATTTTGACTAAGGCTTCATCAAGTTCTGCCATTATCAGGTAGGGGCATTTGACAACTCAATGACTTCATGTACACACACAGACAGGAACAATGCTCCCCATTCCCCACGCCGTTCCCAATGAGGTAGCAAGGCATGAGTGGCAGAGCATTTCAGGGGGAGCTGTGCAAGTCGTCATTAGTGTGGATGCTGAATGTGCACCAGGCAAGTCAATGACAAAATCCACTAGGTAACAAGTCTGCAGATGGAAATACGTCCGATGAAGAGTAAAGGGGGAGGAATTCATAAAATATGAGCCACACTGGGAGATGAGGTGGTGGATTGTGCATGAGACAAAGGCTCAGCCTGAGCCACGATAGTTCCAAGTGCAAAGGAAGGACGGAGCAGACACCACCTAAACACTAATCCACATTCAATCCCGCGTGGCTCGCAACCTCAAACTAATCTTTCCTTTCTTGTTTGTAACAGAGTGCATTTTTTGCTGGTAATCATGGCATTTTGTTGTTACCTAATAATAGTAGTCTGTGAAACAGGAATGCCATAAATCAGGTGAAGTGATATTAATTTACATCTGTTCAGTAAATATCATAAAAAATAATTTTTAGAATAAATTTACTCTTAGTGTTGCCATTAAAAAAAAGCAGAAGAAAAATATTAGTGGATTGGTAAACTAATTAAGGGGTTAAGTGAGTTATAACCCAGAGGATGAGGTGACAGGTGCATTCTCAGATGAGATAATGGTAGGAAGAACAGATTGAGACGCTTTTCATACCAACACAAAATACACTAATTACATAGTACGGTGTTCCAAGATGGTTAGAGAACAAAGATGATTGAGGAAGATTGGGTAAATGGCAAACAACCCTCAGAACAGGCTCAACAATGATGTAGCATACAGTTTGTTGACCTAAATTTAGAAAAACAGAGTAAAAGTGGCCAAATAACTTATTTTTAGATCATTCCACGGAGAGAAAGAACTCCAGCATTATGTGAAAGTAACCTCTCCATGTGCACGTAAGAACAAGGTTGTTAGACTTTTTAAAAGCAAACCATGAAAACTCCCAAATCTCATACCTCTCCACTAATTGGTGATTTCATCCACGCTAGGCAGGCCACAAGACAGAGGGGCATTGAATGAAGAGCAGCGTGCTTGTGGGAGAAATGATGGGAGGAATCTAGGAGAATTACGTGATCCATGGCAGTAGGTCTCCTACAAATTGCACATGTGCTGTAGTTGAGATAGTATGACCGAGGACATTCAGACAGCCATACACATCTTATGCGATTGTGAGTGTATTAATGAGCAGTTTATTTAAATTCATCAGGAAATGACAAAACGGCCATTCCTCACCAAAGGGAGATTATGTTGTCTCCATATCAGTACCAACAATGGATTAATTGAAGGAGTTATTCTAGCAGCAAGAATAATTTGTCTTCTACATTATTAAGGAAAATTTCCACCGTGAAAGGTGAGAAATCTACTTCAAGACCATCATCCTGTTCATAGAAACCACCTTTGAAAGTGAAATAATTTTGTACAATTGTTATTTCATCAAGGTGAAACTGGTCATGGTCTTACATAATGTGTGGAAAAGTACTAAGTGTTATCATTCAAATGGATACCTTTCACTTCCATGAAGAGAAGTCCGATAAAATGAAGTTTATCTGAACCTTTAACTGAATCTTTTCCTTGGCTATGAGGCACTTCCTGCCACAGATTGATTGATATAAGGGTGCACTTGAGAGGCTGACAGCCTGGGGACACCCAAGACAAGTCCTGGATATTTTATACATACAAGGTTCATTTTAAAATTGAGGTTTTTGACACAATAACAAAACACAATGAAAATAGCATCTTGATCGTTTTTATTTCATGCCACTCTACTGTTCGTTCAATTTCCAAACAACACTTTTTTCTGCTACTGTCTTATTTCCATTACTTACCATTACAGACCAACTACTTTGTACAAACAAAACATGCCTAATAAACAACAACATTAAGTGACTTTTCCTTGGACCTTCTGAGAAATTTTTTGGAAGAGCCCTGGCAACAGGCCCACATGGGTATCAAAACACTTGGCAGCGCACACATCAAACAATTTTGTCGCCCGCTCCACCTAAGCATAATGAATAAGTGTTTTAGAGACAAATTCAAATGCAAAGAGAAAAGAATTATATAGAAAATTTATTACCTCTTCTGCATCAGGATTTGCAGACATTTTGTGCTGGATATCGTCATGACACTGACTTACACAGCGCTGCAAACGAGTCTGAAATGAAATATATTATTTGGTCAATATATGAATATTTTCAGGGAAATATGACATTGGAAAATTGGAAACAATACAAGGCAATCTAAGGAGGCATTACTTAGGATATGATGAAGAGAGGATGTATGCTAAAACATGGTGCACAAGGATGGAAAGAAGAGGAAATGAAGAAGATGGAAAAGATCGAATGCATAAAGACATGAAGGTAACGATGCAAGGCATTTAAGGGCCTATATGGGTTGGATCATCTCCGGTTAAAGATTCTGGTTGCCTGGCCACTGGCTACGTCTTAGCCGGCAGTCACTTGCGTCAACCGCTGCACAAGTGAGCAATGACCGGTAGTCACGGAACTCGAGGCTACATTCAGCCGAAGAACGATGATTTGCCTGCCAATATTTTCATACCACATTTTTTTCTTAAAAATCTTCCACCGGAAGTGTTTTCCGTTGGATCTAATTGGTTCTTACGGCTGGACTGATTTGGATTACAGAAAGCTTATTATTTCACTGTGCTTTTGGTATTAACAAGGTTTGTATGATATTACATTATTTCTGTTCACTAC
Source organism: Ceriagrion tenellum (assembly GCA_963169105.1). Taxonomy (NCBI): domain Eukaryota; kingdom Metazoa; phylum Arthropoda; class Insecta; order Odonata; family Coenagrionidae; genus Ceriagrion; species Ceriagrion tenellum. The sequence continues at coordinate 128,974,177 of OY720642.1, read as the reverse complement.
TGAATAGCATGGCCATGAATATATATTACGGATTGTCATCTCGTCGCCAAAAAATGTTGTCTAGAATTCTATAAACAAACAACATTTTGGAAAGTGGTGCCGCCTAGAGATGAAAGACGAAGTTCAAATGCTAATACAGTCGATAGTTTGTAAATAAACACGTCATACTGGTTTTACCATGAATATACAAGGGTTCTACTTACAATTAATCATAATTCAGTGGATAAAAAATGTAGTACTACACGCAGGATGCAATTATACACTTTTTTAATACCATCCGGTCTAAAGATATATTTAACTCCTCTCCAAATCTAATCACACAAATGCACAATTATCTTCTTAGCACTTCGTGAATATTTCTATATGGAAATTTAATAATAATGCGAGGTGACTTCTGAGTATTCCCAATGGCAATTATTGCAGTGTAAGTAAAAAAGAATGCACTTACCGCCACCTTGAACAGATTCTTATTTTTCAATCCAAGTCTCTTATATCCTCCAAGGGCCCTAGTAGATGCATACCCTGTTTTGTAGCCTGATAAAAAGCAAGTTCTGTTTAAAAAAGGCATCCTAAATTCTTTATTTAAGCCGAATGGGCTTAATGCATTCAAATTAGAATGAGTCTGGCAAACATCGTCGTCCGCACACGATGGTCGTTTTATAACCCTCTTACATATTTCCTGTGATAGATATTTCCTCTAGATGCCGTGGATTTATGCACTCCAGCATAATCTCCCGCAATTATCAGCATACATCCAGTTGCGTATAATCGGAGAGCCAGGACTATTTGGTCTAACGCAGACTTAGACATATTTCTGAGGACAAGCAAAATTATTTGCATAAATTTAGAGATTTGTCGAAAATTGTGAAATATAAAGATTTTTTCTCAAATAAAGCACTTACCAATCGGTTGGTTGAGTGCTCCAATTTCTGCTCTGTCATGGCTAACAAAACCAAAAGTGACTCTTTATGGAGGTGAAATCTCATGTAAAACTCCTCTTCACTCCACATTTCTAAATGCTTGGCTCTTGGTCGCAATTTTTTTGGATTCCGCACGATTCCCAAATAATATATATTCATTTCATCATCAGAATCATTTAATTTGGGATCTAAGTGCATATCACTAATGCCCATGTTGCTTATTCACTAATTATTACATTCCCACAATGCATTGCGCGTGACCGCCGGCCACTATGATAGCCCTAGGTGGATCTAGAGGTTACGCTTTCAAATTTGTCAGCCGGAGGCTACAGAGTAACCAGAAGTGGTGCAACAGATTTCATCGTTTAGCTTTGACTCGAACCCTAACCGAAGGTGTAACTTGATGTGGTGCAGCCGGCCTTCATCCAGGAAAAATAGCTATTTCAGATGGGATAATTATGTCTCAGTTATCAAAAAACTCAAGCATATGCACACACGCTCTACTTCATTAGCATTAAACATGGAAAAATTTGCCAATGACCCATGTCAGCAGGCACGTAGCCAGGTGGGGGGGGGGGAAGTTTAGTGGGTTAAACCACCCTCGAAATTTTTCGATGGCAAGGAAAAAGAGAAAATAAGGGAGGGAGGGAAAAAAAGAGAAGGGGTAGAGAGAAAGTGTATTATAGCACAAACATTCAACACTTTCTTTCTCTTGACCAAAATAATTTCATCTTTTGTTTCAAAGTTCGCTCGAGCAAACTACTACTACCGAAGCATGCATGTGTGGAATTGTAAAATATTTTTTCTTACATAGCGAGTCTTTTAGTTATTAGCCCTGCCATACGTCCATGCGTTGCGGTGCAGCCGCGTGTCGTGTATCATGCCTGCTAGTGTGTGGTAGCTTCTTGCAGAGGACAGGCCCCTAGGAAAACTGGGATTCTTTTCACCCACAATCAAACATGAGAGGTCTCGTCTTAAACCACAACCTTCGGAACTTTGGGGTTACATTTTTTAATACAATTGAGCAGATGTAGGCGACAATATTTCGATGTAGTGACTGGGTCTCAAGTTGACAGAAAAAGGGTGCGGAAGACAAAAAAGCATTCAGCCGAACAAAAGTCGATCGGCCAGTTAAGGGACAGACCCGCCGCCTGCTTTAAGGGAAACAGTTCAACTGCAGCCCTCCTACTGTCTGATAAAAGAGAGACTTCATCTCGATGAAAGGACAAGGGAACAAAAATAAACTCCAGATGATTATAATATGAAAAGAAGATCAGGGTCAAATATTCATAACGCAGGAAATTGATCACATTTTAGGGCTTAAGAGAGTAATTTCAAGAAAGTGTGGTCAAAATCAGTCAAGTAGCATCAAAGGATTTTCTTAATGTTGGCTTTAATGTTGTCCAAATAAGAAATGGAAAAAAATTTTCTCACTTAGTTTCCATATCACTTCATTTATTTTGTTTCCTTCTTTCTGCTGTGTTTTGGAGTCACATTTCGCTCTCAAAAACAAAATTCCTCGGCTCCTCACCACCGGCATGTGATTGGCTTTTCCTCTTCTGCAATGTTTTCCATCGCGTGAACCCATATTCATTCAGTCACATCAGAACTCTTGACTCCACAATCACACAAGGGTGTCTGCGGCTCATTTCAAGACTGTTGCAACAAGATTCAATCTCTGCCCAAATCGATTCCGCCCTCAAGCGAGAGATCATGTGAAGATTATCCTTGCTCTAAACTGACATGATTGTAACATGTCTTGAAATGGCTATGAAATACTTAACCGCAATTTAACTCCTTTCAGGTCGAAGAGAATAGAAGCAGAATCAAACCCATAATAGAGACAGTAATATTTCGTGGGAGGGAGGGTAAGCCATTACAGGGCCATAGGGAGGCAGGTGAAATTCTTCCTGAGGAACAAAAGAAAGTGACAAAGGATGGCAAATTTCGGGCTTTACTCAGATTCAAAGTTAACAGTAATGACACGGCTCTTGATGAACATTTAGAATCAGCTGCTGGAAATGCTAAATACACGTAATCTGAAATCCAAAATGAAATAATCAGCTCTTGTCATGATATTAAAGTTAAACAGTTAGTGGAAGAGATCAACCAAGTGAAAGGATTTTCAGTGTTGGCAGACGAAACCACAGATGCCTCTAAAGTAGAACAACTTGTGATATGCGTATGTTACTAGAAAAATTATAAGGTGAAGAATGTCTTCCTAATTTTTGTTGCTGTACCAGATTTAAGAGGGATAGCATTAGCTGATGCCATCATCAATAATCTAATCAGCATGGCCATAGACATAAAATATTTATTTGGGCAGGGCTACGACGGAGCTAGTTCAATGAGCTCTCGCTTTCTGCGTGTACAAGCTTACACCCGAGCTAAGAACCCTCTCGCCATTATGTTCACTACAGTTCTCACAGCTTCAATCGTGCAGCTTCTGATGCATGTGGTTTTCCAGTCAATACGAATTTCATGGCTGTTGTGGCATATGCATATGACTTCTTCAGGTATCCTAAGAGTAACAATGAATTGCGTAGGGCAATAGAGGAGTTGAAACCTTAAACTACAGTCACTCGCTTGAGGAAACTTTGTGCCACTCATTGGTTTGAGTGGCATGATTCACAACTCACTTTCATTGAACTGCTCAGCCCTGTTCTACAAGCTCTAGATCAGGTCAAATCAAACTGAACTGACAAGGATTCCATCTTGGCTGCAAGTATGTTGCAAAGGTCCATTCAAAACAGAGGGTTTCTCATTGCTGTCATGTTGTAGCCGAGGTTTTTGCTATAAGTCTCCCCTTGAGTCACTAACTTCAGACCAAAAACATGGATCTTGCTCAGGAAATGTCTCTTGCTGACACTGCCCAAGGTGCCTTGCAGAAAATGCGAGACGATGCTTCTGAGCATTTTCACAAGGTTTTCACCTAAGTTCAGCAAGTGGCTACAGGTACTTACTCATCTCCAGTTTTTCCTTGCCTTTATAGATAACTCTCACAGATATGTGCTTTAGGTTTACTTAGCCACGCGGTGAAAACGGATCTTTGAATTCTAAAGGTCCGTATCACTGTTGTTGCCTCCTTACTGTACTCTCAGGGATAAAAGAAACGAACCTGGACAAAACTCGTCATCTGGCACGCCAGGTTTGTTTCTTTTGTCTCTGATAGCATGTAAAGTCCATTGCCATGCCATTACTTTGACAGGAATTTATCTGGAAATGAAAGTCCTTCACCGATGTGCCTGTCAACTATAAAGGGTTGTTACCCCTGCCTCAAGCTTTGAGGAATATTTCAGGCAGACAGTATTTATTCTTTTATTGGACTTCTTCCTTGTACAGATTGATGAAAGACTGCTGGCATATTGCAATCTCCTGACATGCTTCAGTTGTCTTTTACCTAATAAAGAGGCCTGCAGCCAGGGCTAAAATCCAGTGTGAAACGTATTCAGATTACCGTGATTGTGGAAAAGACGACTTTCTTGGTGAAATGACGCAGTATTATCGGCATTTTTTGACATTAGCAGACTCACCAAGAAATGGTTTAGAAGAAGAAAAACCAAGAAATTTTAGATGCTCTCAAGGTTCTTTATTATTTTCTAAGAGAATATCATAACATATTTCTTAAGCAATAGCGATTTAGTCAAAATGTTCGTTCATTGGCTTTTGTCATTGTTATTTTATGTCCCTTCGCTAGCTGACCGTATGTTAATTTTGCGTTCTTTCTGGCTCTCTGCCCTTCGTTTCAGTAGGTTTGTCTAAAAGACATCTTCCAAGTGGTGCAACAGATGCTGGAGATTTTGTTTGTCCTGCCAGTAACAACTGCAACAGCAGAATGGTCTTTTTCAACTTTCACAAATTTTAAGAATTATTTAAGAACTTGCTGTGCGCAGAACAGACTTAAAGATCTTACTCCCCTGCACATTCACTCGGATACTCCCTTTACACCTGACACGGTCCTCAATGTGTTTGCCACAAAAACAAGGCCCCTCCATCTTAAAATTTAAATATTCCTCATGTCCCATGATTCGGCTATGATTATTGTTAGTTTAGTTAGATTATCATTCACATTTTCATTTATCGCAGTTTCTCTTATATAAGAGAGCAATGCATCGAAATAATATAATAAAAAGCTTGCATTCTTTTATGACTAAACGGACCTTTTAGTATCTTGTAATTTGCAGCCTCCTCTTTTTCTTTCTTGTTTCTATTCTTTGGGAAGTTCTTACCATTCATCTTCTCAATGTAATCAGGGGAATTCAACTAGCCCTTGGGTGGTAGGTTGCCTACGTCAAAATATTCTCTTCCGACACCCCCCCCCCAGAAATCAAAGTCTGGCTACGCGCTTGCATGTCAGCATGGATGCAACATTGAATGAGACGTAAATCAAAACGATGCACACAGAGGACTTACTGTAGAGGGAAGAGCAGATACATTATATAGGAAAGTAAAGTAGCTACAGACGGTAATAAGGGTAAGGGAAATTGAAATGATAAAAGACAAGACAGGAAAGCTGATCATAGAATCATAAGCGATCCAAGAGAGGTGAAATTGAATATATTGAAGAGCTTTATGGAAAAAAAACAAGGCCCAGTGTGTTAGATACAGAAAGGAAAAAATAAATCAACAAAGACTGCATTAGACCAGGTATCCTGGACTGGGAAATCGAAAGACAACTATGAGACATGAAAAGGCATAAGGCGGCAGGAACAGGTAACATATCTACTGAGCTATCACAGACCATGGGGAAGAAAAGCAGGTGAAAAATTTGTGTGCTTCTTGGTAGGACTTATGAGGATGGTATTTGGCCAGAGGACTTTGCATAGAAAACGCTAATTCCTACAATGGAAATAGCAAGGCAAAAATGAGCAAAACCTTCAGAACAACAATTCTAATACCCCAATATACCACAGTAACTCCTAGAATTAAAAATGGAAGGCTAAAAAAAAGGATGGCTCGAAAAAAAACCCAACTTCATCTGATCAAAAAGAGATATCTGATCGAAATAGTCAAAAGCTGTCTAAATTGCATGGGGTGAATTGTGTAGAATATTTAGCTTCTCAAATAATATCATTAGTCTGTACATTTGGCCAAAGATTTGAATTATTAGGAAAAAAAATATTTTCACTATTTTTTCAAAAAAATTCTCATCGGTTTGAGCCGTGGCAGCCTCAGTAAAAGCTTGTCAACAGCCGCTTCCTCGAGGGCGTGCCTTGGGTAGCCGGGGCTGGAGGTCTAAGTGGACCGGCCCGGCATTAGAACCGACGACTGCCGAGTAGACCCCCCCCCCCGCTCCATGGAACCAGACCTATATAAGTCCCGCGCACTTCTACGCGGGACAGTTTTCCATCCTTTGCTTTCGGGCGTAGTGCTGTCCAGCTGCTGCCGCCATCTTCCTGGTTCCAGGCCCGTCGTCCTCGCGCTCTGTTTTATCCCCCTTTTTTTTCCCGTTCCACCTACCGGCCTACCCGTGTCACGCCTTTGGTTGTTTTGTATTGTCTATTTAATTAAATTTTTTTCCGTCGACTTGACGGATATTCTGTGCACGTATTTGGATTTTTATTTAAGTGAGCCCCCTGCCCGGGCGGGTCCATTTCAGGTTTATGAAGACCAGATACCAGAAGCAAAACAGTAAATATGTGGTGAACAAATGTAAAACTTAAAAATAAAACACTTTATTATACCCTACATCACTACATGGGTAGGGTATGTTGATTTTGTTAAAGCAGAGATGTAATGCATTGAAAGAGGTGTGGTACACATGGAAAAGTATATATAGAAATGATCAGCATCACCCTTATGAGTCAATCTAGCTATGTCCGTCCATCTGTCTGTCTCTTCACATGACAACTGCCATAAAAACTGAGATATCGAGCTGAAATTTGGGTCAAAAGCCTCAAGTAGTCCACAGTTCTCAAATAGTTCTCAAAAGGTTGAATCGGACCAAAACCAAGTTTTACTTAATAAACAAAATTGAAAGTGGTAGTGTAGGGTATTTAAACTTCGGCAAGGCCGAAGATAACTTTTTTTCTATTTAATATGCTTCTTAAATCTGCACAAGAGGCCTACAAATATGAATTTTCACAAAAAAAATTAAATTTCACAATTTTTAACCTAAGTTTATGTACGATGTATGAAGACAGTGAACAAAAAAACACTAAAATACTCATTCCATGAGGGTAAAAGTAGAGAATCGGCAGAAAAATCTATGGGGAGGATAAGAAACTGTGCCACACCAAAAACTTTTCTTAGGGACTTTGCCCTTACTGATGTGATTCACACGATAAAAGATAGAAGTTTCTCTGCAGTTGGTCAGAATTATTACAAGTATTTATCAGGATGAGTAAAGTAACCAATGTCCCGTAAAGATCTGTGAATGACTTTTTGTGCCTCTCTTTCTACATGAAGAAAAATGTATTATTAACGCAGCCCTTCCTCGAGTTTTTGAGAGGTCTTTATTGTAAACCAGCCTGTAGTATATGCACTGATGACTAACTTTTCTAGTTCCATTAAAGATTCTTAAGCCAAATGTGAGACTACTTACAGTATTAAAATACCATTAGCTGCTGTCACCCATCAAGCATAAGAAAAGTTACCAGGACACATTTCTGAAACACCAGCAGGACATTCTTTCTGGACACAACTTTACAAAGGTCGAAAACATACTTCAGATCAGCTCTCAAGCCTTTTATTAGATCTGCATATATTTCCTCTAAAGAACTTTTAATTGCTTCAAATTTAAATGGAGAGACATCTGGAATTTGTCCACGCTTATTTCAACATGGCAAGTAAATCCATGAGGACTGGATATTTTCCATCCTGCATCTTAATTATGTATCTCAGAGGGAGTTAGTTTGCAGTCGATACATGACCCATTGCAGTGGTACCCCAATACGTACATTCTTCTAGGATTCTTAACCTTTACCTTCCTGAGTTTTTCCGTAGTCGTAAGCCTTGCTGACCGGGGATTTTTAAATTACCAGTGCTTTTTAAATGTCCATCAATGTGCCAAACGAACACGCTCAGCAGTCTAGGGGGACAATTTTTGTGCTGGAGAGACATGCTCGGAAGATAAAGGTTAACTACCAGTGTTTTTACAGTATTTGTTGGACAATCATCGCAATGAGATACGTGGAGGCACCACGAATGATGCACCTGTAAGAGGAAGACATCATCAGGACTTCATTGAATGGAGTGTCTGGCATTCTCTCACGAGATACACATACTTGTTAAATTGCCGACACACACACAGGCTGTCGAAAGAGCAGTAAAGGAGGTGACACTTCATCCAAACAACTCTGTGATCCAATAAAAAGAGACCAAACCATTTCATCTAGACTCTTGGATGAAAAGATCTGACCAAAACATGAAACAAAAAAGTAGTTTAAGGAATACCTGAATTGTGCTCCCATGTTTGGGAGGTCGGGAGGGAGCAGGTGGGACTCGACAATCAACCACCTCACTGAGGTGAGACCTGAGTAGTACTCATCAACTAGCTAACAGTTGCATTATACTGATTAAATCCAAAGTTGCTGATACTTTTAACACCATCCATCACTACAGAAAGAGACGAAAGATGAGAATTTGTTAAAGGCTTTTTTTCATAAAACATTTACCCTGTCTGACCAAATTGGCAGACTGAAGATGTATTTTTTTATTAGTTGATTTAAAGATTCTTTCCCCAACATTCTATTTATGTGTTGTAAAGTGAAATTATGCCTTTTTCATAAAAATTCATATTTTTGGCCTTTTGCACCGACTAATGATGCACATTGAATTCATCATTTGTGAATGTCAAAGTGTAGAAAAGTAATGTGATAGCTTCTCGCTAAAGATACTAGATGTTGTCAATCATACCCTCCCATATGTCAATATTAGAAATTCAAACTCTCATAGGAAATCATGATGATCTTTAGAATGTTTAACACAATGCTCTCCAAGAATACAACTTGAAAATAAATAAGACAAAGACTCAAATCCTAGAATGTGGAAGAGAGAAGCTGAATGCAGAAGTCACACTGAGAGGAAAGAAAGAGAACAAGTGGATTCCTTCACCTATCTCGGAAGTACTATCACATAGGATGGAAGAAGTACAACAGATATCATGCAAAGAATGGTACACGCTTAAAAAGCATTCATTGTAAAAAAAATACAACTGTGGTACTCAAAGACGGTTAGGCTATAATCCAGGAAACAGTATGAGAAAACATTGACGAGGAGAATGGAACCCAATGGATCAGAGGCATGGACCATTTGAACAGCAGACCAGAACAAGCCTTCAAATCCCAGAGTGTTGGAGGGAGGAGCTGAAGATAAAATGGACAGCCAAAATAAGAAAAGATGAATTTTACAGAGAAGAAGGAGAGGACAGGACTATATGGAACAATACACAGAAAATACGAACCAGATATATATAGCACACACCCTGAGGCACAATGGGTTTGTGAAGAACATAACTGGAGGTAAAACAGAGGGAAAAGTCCCAAGAAGAAGACCCAGGAATATATACATGGACCAGAAGAAGAGGAAAGTGCATAGGATGAGCTACTAGGATGTAAGGGAACGAGCATTAGATAGGGAAGGGTGGAGGGCTGCAGTCAACCAATCTTAGGATTGAACAGCCAATGATGATGTTGATGATGAATAGATTAATGATTTTTCCATAGATTTTTCCATATTCCTTGATTTCCAAGGATGAACATGGATTTTGAAAAAATAAAACTACAATATCAGCCATTTATTAAGTCATGCAGGAGGTTTAATAACAACTAAATGATGACAAAATTACAATTAGTTTATTTCAAAACTAACTTTTGAATGTGTTAATCTTAGTCCTCAATTAAATAAGATTGAGCATAAGGTACACGAGGTAATACTTTAGAACTTTTGAAACCATATCTAAAAGTAAGGGAACAATATGTTCCAAGAAATAGCCCAACCAGAATTGCTTCAGCTGGATGTAATGTATTAAGTTATCATTCTATGCTAATAAATCTGATTGGCTGTGCCTCGCAAAACTGACAAATTGGCTCGCAATATTTTCGTTACCGATTACATTTAAATCATGCATTGTCGGGAATTGTTGAGTCTGTTTTCCCAACTGCGCAGTTAAAATGGTGATGAGAAAGGGACGCTAACTCCAGATACATAATTCTGGTGTTACACCATTGATGAAGACTCATTTCGGGTCGCAGCCAACTTTCACAAGTCTTGATGCCTTTCCTGGAATTCGCGACTGGAATCTCTAAGATAGTATCATCAAGTGGGCGTCTTCAGTGGCGACAAGGATGAAACCAGAAAAATGTAATGGCTGGATTTATAGGAAGTATCGGACAATTTGACAATTCGGAAGAAACTTGGGCAACATATATCGAACGTTTTGAGCTGTTTTGTGATTGCAATGGAATTAAAAATTATAAGAAAGTATGTATGCTATTGACTTTGGTTGGCATAAAACTTATAATTGATTGAAAAATCTATGCTCGCCAGACAAACCAGCCACAAAGACTTATGATGTTAGAGTGAAATTAGTGGGAGAACATTTATCCCCGAAACCTTCCTTCATCGCCGAAAGGTATAATTTCAGCCTCCGCAACCAGCACGAACATGAGACAGTGCAGTACATCGTTCAACTGAAGCAGCTATCATCACATTGCAAGTTCCAGGACAAATTGCCGGACTATTTAAGGGACAGAATGGTCAGTGGGTTAAAAAATGAAGCCAAAAAGAAACGTTTTTTAGGGAAGCCAAACTTGACGTACGAGAAAGCGGTACAGATCACTACAACTATGGAGACTGCATACAGAGATACGGCGACCCTGACGATGCGGAGCGGAAAAGGGCGTCTGCACAGCATCAACAAGGGCTACAACCGGCCAATGCAGCATAGGAGCAAGCCACAAGGACCTCACCACTTCGGCAGGGAAGGGGGAGTGTCAAGTGATATAAAATGTTTCTGCTGTGGTAAAGTGGGTCACATAACCCAAGTGTGCAGATTCAAAAATTATAGCTGTAATTTTTGTCATAAAATTGGTCATTTAGAGAAGGTGTGCAATTCCAAAAATAAAATTAAGTCTGCTCCCAGTGCTAATTGCGTGAATAGTCAAGGTAGGTATAATTATCATCAGTCTGGTTCACAGAGGAAGGAGTCCAAGTGTAGTATGAATAGACAAAATTATGTTGACAAAAGTTAAGTAAACGATAAGTGTAAAACAAGTGATGATCTTGATTTTGACTTGAGTCCTATGTTTAACATTAAGGAACCTGTGATAGCTGTCAATCGAATGAAGGTAGATCCCATTAGAGTTAACTTAAATGTTGAAAATAAACCAATGTGTTTTGAAGTGGACACGGGGCTTGTGTTTCGGTCATATCCGAAAACTTTTACAATTTGCACTTAGACCGCTTGCCTTTACAGCCGACAGATTTGATATTGAGCTCGTATACAAATGATCAATTCAAACCAAAGGGTAAAATCAAGGTATTAGTTAATTATAAGAATATTTCTAAGCATTTGGATCCATTTGTTATTCAAGGGGGAGCCAATCCTTTGATGGGGCGAGACTGAATTCAGCAATTACAAATCACAGTAGCTATTCTAAAGAAAGAGAATTCTGTTTCATTAGAAAGGGGTGAAATTAAAAATACTAAATCTGTCAATGATATTGTAATGGATTGTACCAGGAATTACCTAAGTAATATGTTTAATGATCAGCTGGGTTGTGACACTGGTGATCCAGTTAAACTTGTCCTGAAACCAAATGCTACTCCCAAGTATGTGAAACCAAGACCGTTAGCTTTTTCACTTAAGGCCAAAGGTGAAGCCGAACTTGAGCGGTTAGTTGATTCGGATATTTTGTGTCCTGTCAATACTTGTGAGTACGCTACTCCTATAGTTCCAGTAATCAAGAGGGATGGTTCTATCAGAATTTGTGGTGATTATCGAATCAGTTTAAATAAGGACTTAGAAGTAGATCATTTTCCACTGCCCCGAATTGAAGATCTGTTCAGTGAATTGCAAAATGGAGAATTTTACAAGAAAATTGATTCAAGCCAGGCCTATATGCAGCTTAGGTTAGATGAAGCTTCTGAAAAACTGTGCACCATATCTACTCATAAGGGACTATTTGCCTATAAGCAGCTGCCCTTTGGTATCAGTAGTGGACTAAGTATTTTCCAGAAAAGGATTGAGCAAACACTGCAAGGTATCCCTGGTGTTGTATCATATTTAGATGATATCTTAATCTCCGCCCCAGACAGTGAAACTCATCTCCATAGAATTAAGGAAGTATGTAAATGCCTTTCTTCAAATGGCTTTATGGTCTAAAAGGAGAAATGTACATTTTTTGAGAAGGAGCTAGAGTATTTGGGGTTCATTATAGACAAGGATGGTTTACACCCAACTCAATCGAAGGTTAACGCTATCATCAATGCACCTATTCCTCAGAATGCAACTCAAGTTAACCCATTTCTTCCCAATGTTGGGTGAACGCAACATAACCTTTGCGATTTTATTCCTCCACATCTGTGTACAGGAAGTAGTTTTTTTTTTAATACATATAGGTTATTGCATCAAAAGATATTATAAATTTTGTAATAAACCTTTGCCTCTTATTTTTGTTTTTACTAAGACGTATTAACTTCATGGTAAATAGCTCTCACCGGGTAATTGCTAAGGTCACATATTATGTAAAATCTGGGGCATATACTGAGTAATTTACGCTGAATATGGAATTATACATCGTTAAAGTAGACCACTAAAACATATTAGGCGAAATTAACATGATAGTTTTCTAATTAATAGTGAATAAACATAGTGTTGCCTTCACGCAACGTTGGGAGAACTCCAGCAATCCTTGGCAAGCTCTTTCGTCATTTGCAGCATTTCTTTAGGGACTCGGAAAAAACAATTTTAGAGAATAGGTTACATTTTCATGGGAAAAATTTAGTTTTCAGGTAATTGTAAAACAATGTAGTCCTACATTTACATCTACATAATACCCTGAGAGCCACCTCAAGGGTGTTTGGCAGGGAGTGAGTTTTCACTTGGGGTTTGTTTTGTGTGATGATATTAGCTTTGCGTATCAGATAGGAGAAAGACAACATTTACTTATATTTTGAGACTTTGCGATGATGAGCCTATCCACATTTGAAGTTAAAACATTAACTTTATAATGATTTACTAAATGCATAGATTTATGGTCACGTCTCGAGTTCCATCTCACAGGGGCATCCTAAGGTAACAATGATCTGTATACAGCGGTATATATACTACAACCCGGTGGGTGGGGGTGGGTGGGGATAAGAGGGGGGGGGGGGGGGAAGGGATAGCCGTTGGTGCGTGGTGTTGTAGGTAGGAGTCCATTCTGATCTGAGTGCATCACTCATTCATCACTAATTCTGTACCACTCTAATCAGAGATACTTTATGCAGGACATCCTTCACTCAGAATGAAATGAAGGAGAATGGATACCTTTGAAATTTTAAAAAGTTTCCAGCACTTCAAAAACAGCATGCCCTCGACAAGAGACAAAGGTGCTTCCAACTCATTTCCCCTTATTCTTCATCCCAATAAACAAACTGTTTCATCAATGGCCATTCCGATTACCATCAACAGTCCTCCTTCAACACCCTCTTCATCTTCCCCCTCTCTGTACCGTATTTCCCAGTGACCAAGCCATCATTGAGCCGTCAACGGTGTCCATATTCCAAGAAATAGTTTTCCCAAATTAAAAATTCCCTCCAAATGACCTGCACCCTCATTTGCCACCTGGAGTTGTTCATTATCCTCAGTGAATATTGTGTGAGAAGTTCTCAGGAAATATTGTGATAATGTGTTCCCTACTAATCCGTCCCTTTTTTCTTCTCAATCGCTAACCCTCTCTGCTGCACGCGGAGACCCATCAACGCCGGAATATCCCCGCCCAACCTAACCCCACACTTTTCCCTCCCTCCTACCCCTTCCCCTCGGACTCCTACCCTCACCTATGCACCAAAGACTTTCCCTTTTTCCACCTAGTTTTACTATATATATACTGTCGTAAACTGATCATTATTACCTTAGAATGTCACTGTGTGATGGAACTCGGGACGTGACCATAGTGAACCATTACTTATTTATACCAATTTTCACCTTATGGAGGAGCATCACAAAAAACAGACGCCTTGTTGTTTGTTGAAAAACTAGGTAATCACTTGTTGTTTTCCGATAATTTTTTACAAGCCATTCTTTTACAAGGATTCTTTGCCACTGGTACTGTGAGTGAAAACCGGACTTAAAATTGTCCTCTTCGAAGTGTAAAAGATCTGGTCAAAGAAAAGAAAGGGTCGTGTGATCACATGCTGGACACAAAGAATGAAATATTCTTCATACATTGGCATGAAGACTCTGTAGTTATTGTTGCAACTAATATCGGTACATTGGAACCAATAGTGAATGTGAGACGGTATAATTGCGAGGAGAAAAGATATGAAATGGCTCCCCAACCAAACACTGTAAGTCTCCATAACCAAGGGATGAGTGGAGTTGCTTTGCATGACAATGCAATTGCAAATTATAGGATCAGAATTAGAGGAAAAAAGTGGTGGTGGCCTTTATTTACAAATGGTCTTGATAGTTCTATGGTAAATGCTTGAAAGATCTAGAGAGAGGCAACTGGATCAACGTTGAGTCAAATTGCTTTTCGATCAGAAGTAGTGTTGTGTAATCTCAAGAAAGAAGAAGCTAATGAAGGTGCTACTACTACAAAAGTATTCGAAAAGTGCTACAATATGGGACACTACGGGATAACTAGTTTTCCAGATGCTATTAGAAAAGATTAAGTTGGCCATATACAGTAGCAACTCGATAATACGAAGCACGAAAATACGAAGTTTCGATTTTACGAAGCAAAATTGTTGGTCCCAACGAAAAGCCAATACATGGCGACATTCAAAAATATGAAATTTTCGAAAATACGAACCTCGGACCCAGTCCGAACCTTAGGAGGAAATCGCGTCAGAAAAGCTCTCTATTTGCCTACGTAGATACCTAACAAATCAGCGTTGCCGAATATAATCTATTAATTGTGTATAATACGTGAATTTTAGTGCGTTTATCTCTCACAAGTGCCTGTGTCAAACAGTTAAATATCATGTTTTAGTCGTGGATAATTGAGCAAGTGACGGAGAATATGGTAGCTTGAGGCAATTTTTCCATTTTAATTTTGTTTTCACTGACAGTTGGATTTCTATGATATAAACAATTCTCTTTCCATTATAGCTCATGTGTGGTGCCACGTGCCAACTCACTGCCATGCGCTATTAGCGGCAATTTTAATTTCTTGAGCGCTCGAACGGAAAATGACGCGATAAAATGACGGGAAATAGGAATAGGATACCTGTCGCAGTCACTATACCTAAATCAATGGCTTCACTATGAATAAACCCGCGTTTACTCCCGCCATTGTCCATATTTCATGCGACAATAGAAAAAAAGTTTCCAAGAATTTACGAGGGGATAGCCGTCCCCGCGATTGATATAATTTTGCATTTAAAACGGTTCATTTCTCATTTTGAAACAGATGATCCAATCGGGGGAGTGGCTCAACAATAAAGCATTGTAATGTACTAGCTGTGCCCGGCATACGTTGCCATGCCTTTTTCTGGATTTAAAATTGATACCTGAAAGAATTAGAGACCTATATCCGTTGCAAAATTCCGTCACCCGAGTTTGAAGACTAATATCTCAAAGACAGCTCAATCGATTTTAAAATGAAGTACATCAAATCAAAGCTTGTTTATTTCTGCGTTTAGTGATGATATACAAAACTTTTACCGTATGTATTGATTTCAGTGTGTGCTTAAAAACAGAATTTTAGCGCATTTTTCCGGGTACCGGACGGATGCATCGCATTTACGGCTTCATAATAAGAACACGGATTAAGATAACGGAAATTCCTTCACAAATATTGTAGCAAAGATTTTTGTTAACAACCATACGAAGTTAAACATTATTTAGTGGATTAGTATTTTAGTTATTGATGAAATGGCAAGACTGCGTTATTTTCCGTTCCGCGCATCCCTGAAAACCGCCGTTTGGATCTTCTTCAAGCTATCGAGTTCACCATCACGAATCCACTTATAAAATGTTTAACCAATTCGTTGGTTAATCAATATCGATTAACATTTATTTTGGAGAAAGAGCGCGCTGAACTGCCAGGAGCATGCCCGGAAGAGAAAGGCGCGCACTGTTGCCCAGTGAGAGGGTTGTCTCCGCAAGACGAGCGAGGAATTGCCTACTGCAAGCATTGACCGGTGGGGGAAAACTACTTCGCTCGTAGTAACACACTGTGGTAAACAATAAAAATTGCTGCACTCACCAAAGTATAACCAGAGGAATTTTTTCACCTCTTCCCATCAACTTTGTCGACACATTTCTCGGCTTCTCGACGAAAGAAACAAATAGCGCTTAAAACCATCCTCAACTCTGTCTCCGGAAATTTGGCACGAAGAGGCATAGCGACGGTATGTTACCACACAGATCTAAAATGACACTGATGACCACTCTCAAAAATGACCCCTTCTGCCCAAATTTACCGAGTCCCAATGACTCATGCACAGAGATAGGACAACTGTTTCGTTTTCGTGTTTTATGCTCCACGACAAACTCAAGAATATAAGACGTAAGTCGAGAGGGGAAAGAAAATAACTAAATAATGGAAAGGAGAACGCTGGATCTGGAATATCCCCGCGATGCTCATTTAGGATGAAGTTTCTCTTTCACACTATTGTGAATATAAAGTTCCTAAAATCGAGGAGTGATTCGGATATCTCTTTTTAAATAAAATGTATTTCACTAGCATCCATGTTTTAGCCTTATATGCTGAATTTGGCATATAAGGACCCACTGGATAAAATGGCGTTCAGCATAACACCTACGACGCGAAGAGATTATGCGTGGAAGGCTAAAAAAATAATTGCTTACTTTATTTCCTGGATTTAAATTTTGCGAACAATAGGCGCGAATCATCGAAGTGAAAAGGAACTTGGTCATGAGTTAATGTTTCTTACTCGAACTTCAATGAGCGGTGAAACCGTTTGGCTTGGAACGAAATAATATTTCTCCCCAATTTCGTATATCCAGAAGGCGACGAGGAAGAAACCACAAATAGTGACCTGAGAAGGATTTTTTAAATGGACTGAGTCCTTTGCTCTTTTTACCTCTAATTGAGCGATAATGACAGGGCGATTGGAAGGACGGTCGGGCCAGCTACCGTCTTCACTGTGTGTAGTTGTTAAAAACATCGATAAGAATTGGATTAGTGAAGCGCCGTCATTGCAAGCGAAGGCATGTCCTGGGCGGCAGCTGAAGCGTTCGTTCTTTCCCCACGAACCGTGATCTGAGGTTCCATTTTCTTCGGTATAATTCTCAACGACCTCCACATAAATACTCCATCGGTAGAAAAATATCGCCATTTAGAACCGGAAACTTAGTATACTCCGAGATGATTAAGATATGGAAGATGTCCGGATCACGCCCAATTTGTCGCCATGCAATTACTAATTGGAACGAAATAATAATTCTTCTCAAGTTCAGGTATCCAGCAAGCGACGGGAAAGAAACCACAAACAATGACCTGTGAAGGAGTTTTTTAACTGGAGTGAGTCTTTCGCTCATTTTATCTGTGATCGAGCGAAATAAAAAGGGTGATTAGAAGCGCGGTCGGGCCTGCTACCGTCTTAACTGTGTAGATGTTAGAAAAAATGCCCATACCAGTTGCACGTCCTGATTATTCGCAGATTAACAAAGCTAAAGACTCGTAAAAAAACAGAACATCCTTTATATAAGTCTTCTAAACAGGGCGAAAATTTTGCAAAGAAAATGATATCAAACTAAAAATCATTTGCGTAGGGAACTAAGTATTGCTAATTATTTCACGAACGTTTGTGAAATTTAGCTTATGTTTTAAAGGCATTGTTTCAAATGCTTTCTGGAATAACGACTATAAATCGCTTTAAAACGTTTCCAAAGACCAGAGAAGTCAGGGGGAGAGGGGAAATATTTTTCGCGAACAATTAAAAAGGTTCGAAAATACGAAGTGCCGATTTTTCGGTCCCTCCAACTTCGTATTATCGAGTTGCTACTGTAATTGTTTGTGATGAAAAAAATTCACGGCGAAGCTGCCGAGTTTGTAGCAGTCAAACAATATATGTGTGTCAAAAGTGCGAAATTCATTTGCATACTTCTTGTTTTTAAAATATCATAAATAAGAATGTGTATTATCAATAATTTGTGCTTCTAAATGTTTTTTTTTGTAAAAAGAAAACATAGTTCCAAAAAGAAGAGGTTTCGACTCATTTGAACCAGAGAACTCCTAATGTTGCGTATACGCAACATTTCGCCAACCGTAAACTAAAAGCAATAAAATATAAAAATCTGTTATTTCCTTTATTTGAGTGTGTTTAATCACTATTTTAGCAAAAACTTTGGAATTTTCAAGATATTAACATGCTTAGGGAGAAATGGGTTAAAGCTTTAGCAGGGTTAGTACAATATTATGGTAAATTTGTTCCAAATTTAAGCAGTGTAATGAGTCCAATGTACAAACTTTTGAGGAAGGACGTTTGTGTTTGACAAGCAATGCATGGAATCATTAAAGAGGGTCAAGGGACTCTTAACGACTGCAACTGTATTAGCCCATTATGACCCAAATGCACCAGCCATATTGACTGTGGATGCAAGTTGAACAGGGCTGGGTTGTGTCTTAAGTATTATTCGTTCATAGGGAGTGGAGAGGCCAGTGTCTTGTAGTTCTCGAACATTGTCTCCTGCTGAATGTAACTATTCCCAAAATAGACAAAGAGGCAACTGCAGTTGTGTATGGTGTAAGGAAATATCACCAATATTTGTACGGTAGACATTTTACTCTTAAATGTGATCAGAAGCCATTATTAAGTATTTTTGGCCCTAACAAAGGTATTCCAGTGTTTGCAGCGGGTAGATTACAACACTATGCCTTATTTTTGTCAAGTTATAATTTTGACATCAAATACGTCAAATCAGAGGACAACAGCGGTGATGCATTGTCAAGATTACCATTGAATGTTAAACATTCAGTAACAAATAATGACTTACATTGGTTAGGAACATACTTGCATTTTATTAATGAAAGTTCAATCCCTTTAAATTGTGATCATGTTAAGAAAGAAACACAAAAAGATGCACTATTAAAAAAGGTGTATGGATATGTAATGTATGGATGGCCAAATTTTTTGTCCGCGGAAGATAGGGAACCAGCAGTATTCTTTCAAAGGAAGGATGAGCTCACTATAGAGCAAGGTATACTCATGTGGGGATACAGAGTTATTATTCCAGAAATTTTAAGGGAATACATTTTAAGAGAGCTACACATTAGCCATTAACCATGTAACTGGAAGTGGTTCTCCACACCTCCAATGTCACTCACTCACCCCTCCACACTCAGACATATCCACTTCTAATTGCAGTCGGTCAGCTGCTCACGATGCAAACAAACCTACATCTCCTCTTCCACTAACAAGGTCAAAAAGACCAAGAAGACCAGTTGAGAAACTTAATTTTCAATACACGTGGCATTTGTGATATGATTATATGTTTGATTGTCTGAGTTTCATATGCATAAGTATTTACTTAATTGTTTGAGTCACCGTTCAGCATGTGTTCAATTTGTTTTACGTACATTCTCTAGTCAGTCATTAATTTTGATCAATTTTCTGTTTTGTTTCAATTTATCACAGTGTACTAAATTTTGGGGAGAGATGTAATGTATTAAGTTATATGAACATAGCTGTTGAACTATATGTTCAGCTATGTTAATAAATCTGATTGGCTGTGCCTCGCAATGCTGACCAATTGGCTCACGATATTTTCATTACCGAATATGTTTAAATCATGCATTGTCGGGAATTGTTGAGTCTGTTTTCCTGACCGCACAGTTAAAATGAAGATGAGAAAGGGACGCTAACTCCAGATACATAGTTCTGGTATTGCACCATTGATAAGGACTCATTTCGGGTCGCAGCCAACTTTCACAAGTCTTAATGCCTTTCTTTAATATTCCCGACTGGAATCTCTAAGATAGTATCGTCAAGTGGGCGACACTTCACTGGAGACCAAACAGAAGGCATTCCCCAGAGATCTGCACTGAAACCCCTTCTATACATCCAGTACACGGATGAATTCTGTAGTTACATGAATAGCACCCCATCTAAAATGTATGCATATGGTATTTTAATGAAAATATACACCCAAGAACATATACACCAATGACATTAAAAAGCCAGAATATAAAGAATTAAAAAACCATCATGCTAAAGCCTAGTGGTTAATCAATATCTACAAGATAGTTACCTCACCATTCATTCATCAAATCACTGAAACATCGACCAAACATCTAATTTCTCGACAATGCTCAACCATATGTTTTAGTTTGTAACTTTAGAACTTCAATAGTAAATGTAGATTAAAAACTTAAATGGAATCATAATATTGACTCCATTTGTAAAAATTTAATAAAATTATACTAGCAATTAGAACCACATGTCAACCCTGTAGAAAAGCAGCAGCCCTGGCACTATACTATGCAAATACGTACATCATATTAATGTACCGTAATATTTTTTGGGGACAGGCCCCAACTTTGTGCAGAGTGAAAAGCATATGGTACGTTAACAACTTCGGCTTACTTGGTAACTTTTAAGGGAAATGAAATTCATATTATTACTGCTTTTCGTTCCCGCACATTATTAGTGTGAAATAATTAGCATATCTTCTTTAAGCCAAAACATTGACCTCGTACGCCAGTTCGCATAGGTACACCATGAACTGTCTCTTACACGGCAATGGCAACTAGACGCAGAATTAATACGTCTTCGTACCTCTCGTAACTACTTACGGATACCAATGACTGCCCGTAAAAACTATTCTCAACACTGAACTTACTTGGAAATATTCCAGCTCGTTCCTCACAGTGTTTTGAGCATTCATAACGGGGGCGGAACACCTATCTACACAGTTTCGAACTTCTTCATAAGAAGATTCACGATTCTCACAGCATTTCGCTGAACAGAGATACATTTTCTCCTGAAACCAATCCAAACAAAGGTGAGTGACATGCACACATTATAGAACCAGTGCTTGATAGAGCAAACTTCATTGCAATGGGGTATCTTTTTACCATCACGGTGAATCCGCCTTTTGAATTATTACCTCCATTTTTCTTAAGAAGGACTTGTCTACATCAGACACCAACTTCTTCAACCCCGACTCCACAAGTGATTTTTTCTCTTCCTGCATTCTACGTCCTTATATCTAACTTCCTCACAATTTGAACAGTTACATAAGATCGTAAACGTTTCTATTACGTGTATTGTTACGTTTCTAGATCTTCAACAGCTCTACCACAAGCAGATTTGCAACCACGCTCCCACTTCCACACTTCTTCCACCGGCACGTTCGGCACGTTTTCCTTTCCGCTCAGCTGAGGAGCACATGACGCAAGAGGCGAGTGAAATGGGGACAAATGTCGGGATCTCCACTTGCGATTGGCCTATGTTGCAGGATAAACACTTCCGATATTCAGTGAGATAGATAGATTATAATAATAATAATCTTTATTCATCACAGAGCATTATATAGTGCTATAGATGTCGTCATGTAAAAAGAGATAAATAAATACACTTTCATTGATCCATTAAACCATGTATCACATCATAAATTGCACATCAGCAAAATTCGAAATTTGCTGATGTGCAATTTATTCATGAACATGCATGCATGCATGATCATGTCAAAGTATTCATCTAAAGAGTACATTGGGTTGTTTTTTAACCAATCCTCAATTACAATTTTAAATCTATTGCAGTCAACCAACCCTGCAGTCTGCGGTAATCTATTGTAAAACTTTAATGCCAGGTTATCTGCCTGGTTAAATGTTTTAGACAACCTGCAATGCATTATGTCTATGGTGTTTTTATGTCCGGTGTCATGTCCATGCACACTGCTTCTCAATCTGAATTTATCAAGGTTGTCTTTTACATAAGTCAAACAATGATAAATGTACAAGTTAAATATTGTCATTACATTCAATCCGACAAAGAGTGGACGGCAATGGTCCTGATGGCCAGAGTTTGAGATGATCCTAACTGCTTTCTTTTGTATTAAAAGTAAATTTCTTGTGCCACTTGCCATAGTTTAGGTGACTTTGAAAGAAGGCAAAGTAAGTGAGCCTCAAATATTCCTCTGAAACACAGTTTTTCAGTCTCCTGAGTAGGAACAAACACTTGGAAAGTTTTTTGCTGACTTCAGTAATGTGACAGTTCCAGGTAAGTTTACTATCAATTTTGGATCCAAGTAACTTGACAGAGTTATCAACTTTACCAACATTTCTGAGATGACAAGTAAGATGTTGTTTTTGCACTGTTAATTAGTAGTTTATTAGCTGAGAACCAATTCCTGGCTTGCTCTTCTGCATCACTTAGTTCTTCATGTGCCTGCTCGGGATTCTCAATAGGAGATATATTGCGTAAGCCATTGTTAATTGCTACGAAAGGAAATAGGAACCCACATAAAAATATACTTCATAGCCTTACATGGATTGAATACTAAAATACAGACATGCCCAGTAAAGATGTAGCCCTAACAACAAGAAAGAACTTTCCATTAAATAGTGCGCGGTGGTCGCAATGTTCCAATTGAAGACGTTCAAAAGGTGGAGACTTCAGCCGCAAAAAAAACCCAATACTCAATTGGCTGAAGTTGGGGTAAATTTGTCTCACTTTTACCCGTTTTTTTAAGCTTCTACATATAAAACCGTTAAGAAACAGAAACATTATAAGTTGCTTATATTATGAACAACACATACACCCACAACATAGGTAACCAAATGTTGAGGTTCTCAAAATGTTCCTTTTGTTTTAAGAACATTTTCAAAATTTGGCTCAAAGTTACCTGCGATTGGGGAAACTTTAACCCGTAAGTCGATAACCTTTATTTCATAGCCTGGCGCAATGACGATCAATCCACCTGAAAAATTGGCCCACATACCTTCCTTCATATTTAATCTGGTTTATTGTTCATGTCTCTGTAATAGGCTGACATTTTCATATATGTAAATGAAATAGGCATGATTAATGGTTAGAAAATGGCATTGCATTATTGTTAAAGAACAAATAATGCTAAAATGTCAAATTAAGAGAAAAATAATAACATAGCTAATTTAAAAGGTTAAATAAATGTCCAATTCTGGAATAAGAAACTGATTTCTCTTGGAGGCACATTTAGGATGATTGTTTTTGCCACATGTGTCTTCCCAATCATAGTCATAGTCTTTCTTCACAGGCCAGCGCCAAAACTTAAGTCCCTTTTCCATGCACACAACTTGGTCCATGATAATTGTTGTGTGCATTATAATGGCAAAAATTTTGATCCTGTCTGCTAATTAGCAGTCAGGATCAAAATTTTTGCCAGGATAATTTTGTCCATTGTATTTAACTATCACAAAACTGTCCACGGAAAAGAGTTCAGGCTTTAGCTGCTCAGGTTCTGTAGTTGTACAGTTCTCCTGTAGTATTTCTTCAAGATCGGAAAATGATTCACGTAGTACCGGCCCATCAGACTCTAATATCATTCCATCATCATCTTCCTCAGAAGAAGTAGAAACTTTCCTCTTCTTTTTAGTTTTGGATGCTGAAGATGTTTTTGTGCTCTTCCCTGATGATGTGGATGATTTCTTAACTTTTGATTGTGCAAGAGCTGCTTCAACATAATTGACAGTAATGCTCTTACCTGCAGGCACTTGGATTATTTTCTTTTTCCTTTTAGGGCCATGTGTGCTTAAATACTCAGCCCTTTTCTTCTCTAACTGCTCGAGGAATCTCCCACGACATCTTTATTCACAGCTTGCTTCTCTGGCAGCCGGTCCAACAGTTTTTCATGTTGTAATGCCAAATTCCACATTTATCAAACACGCCTTTCAAATTTTCTCCTTGATTCTCCTTTTAACTTGCCAAGAGTTCTTTCAATAAAGAAGGAAACAAGTCTTTTGGTATTGTAGTGTACTAAGAAACTGATTCAGACTCTTAACACTTAGTGAGGATTCTACGTCACAATTTCTTATTAGGCACAAAGAAGGCAACATCAAGGGGTTGTGTCAGCTACGTAGAATCTGGTGGTAGGCAAACAAATCTCACATTGTGCTGTTCACAAAGCGAAGCATATGTATATATTATATAAAATGAAACATTTTTAATTAAAAATATATTAATTAATAATATTGGTGGGAAGACAAATTATCCCCAATGAGAACTTTCAGCCCATTTAGGTTTTTCACAGCAGGTAAGAACATTGATTGAAACCAATCCTCATAGCATATGGTGTCAAACCAGCAATTTTTGGTGCTGTTATAACAAGCACCCTCTGGACCGTTTTCCGTTCGAGTAGACCACATTTTCTCTGCCCTGTATACCACATAAGGAGGTAGGTAAGTACCTGCTGCAGAGCCGCAAAGCATAAGAGATGTCAAACTTTTACTGTGGTTACATTTCCATATATTTGGCTCCCCTCTTACACATCACCTTTTCGTCATCTGGGTCATCCATAAGGTTGGTCTCATCATAGTTCCAAATTTGGGTGTCAGGATCATCTTTCAAAGCTTCTTTCAGGTTTTCCATATAATTTTGAATATCTTGAGCACCCACTTCAGCTCTAGCTTTTTTAATGTTCAGGCTCAGACGAACTGATAAATTCTGATGTCTACCCAAAAAGGCCTTAGTCCATTCATAACCAGGGAGATTGTCTTTAAATCGATCAACACACACGACTTTCTTATTCAAGTAGCTCTAAACTGCAAATTGGAAATCAAGCTCAATTCTTGATTGCCCAATATTATTCATGAGTTTTCCTTTGAGTTTATTATAAACTGTTGATCTGGATAAGCCCTACTTTATTTTTGCAGCTCTTTGTGTTAGTTCACCACATCATATGGCCTGCAGACGTTCCTTCAATATCTGCGGACTGTAGTTGATATAATTTCTTGTGCCAAGAGGTTTGATTGTTTCTCGGCATTTTACAGAAACATAATACAAAGTGATGTGATTCAAAGTTTAAAAAAGATATTGCACTTGAGCTTTCGAGATATTTAAACTTTTAAGTGTAAAGAACAATTATTCTGGCAAAGAAACCCAATACTTAAGCTTGGGGAAACTTTGACCCAACCACCATGTTGGGTCAAAGTTTCCCCACACCTTGGGACAAAGTTTCCATGACATAAAAAACAAGTTGGTGTGAAAAACCCTAAAGAAAGAGCATTAATGTAACATTATAAAACTTTTAGATAACTAAAAACAGCATAATAAAATCCACTTAACGGCGATGTAAAGTATGTAGTTCCTCTTGTGATGTTAAAAGTTGGAAGGACACAAAAATCTATTAATTTGACATCGACAAGTGGAAGCAGCATTGAATCAGTGGTAAAAAGTTGAACTACATCAAATTTACCATAGTAGTCAAGCCAGTGCAGCTACATAATCATTAATGCAATAACTAAGTGAATATCAATGTCTAGTAGCCAGCTACAGCAAATTGAATCTCTTTTTTACAGTTTGGACAAAGACAAAGTATAGAAGGCCAAAGTTGCCCCAGCTTACGGTACCCTTGTTCAAGAAAGACCTTGTTCCAAGAATATTGAGACTTGCATGTTCTCCAACCTCATTATATTTCTCTCTTGGTATTACAATTCAAAACCACAGGGAGTATATTTCAATGAACAAGAATAGGACTTAGGATGAGTAGTAGATAGATCAGAGGCGAGAGCAGTCATTCTCGTCCCACGTGGATCTCCACACCCCTCATTCCCTAGGAATTACCTCCTTACCCAGGTATATTGTTTTCCTTACTCCTATATCTGGCAGGTCAACATCCTTACTTTTGGTTTGTGCTCTTCAGGTAAAGCTGGAAATCAAGCATCCTTTCCGTTAAGGAGTTCATGGAGGTAATCCTATTTCTAGCACACATTTTCCCGGGATATTATTCTAACAGTGCAATAGTTTAACTTCCATCTCGGATTAAATATTTTATACTAACAGTGTGATAGCTGTAAGTATAAATGATATTAAAATAATACGTGCCCAGGACTTTTATCAATAGTGCCAATAACCACTCACCTACATTGAACAAGAGAGAGGTACCAGAAGGAAACCAAAGGATGAGACCTTCTGTGCACTACCAAATACAAAAATACATGTCTTCTCATACAGACCACCCAGATACATACATAGCTGGAACATAGAACACTTCCCCCACTTTTCTCACTCTAAAGCTGAGCATGTCCTTGTGTGATTAAGTTATGGAGTGATCCCTTCATGAAGTTTTATTGAAGGCTTTTCGAGTTTCCTATTGAGTCATACTCTCCCTCTCCGCCTACGTTTCAATGTTCGAGTCAACCATTGTCATCATATACTGATGACATTGGGTTTAAAATTCCAGGTATAATGGGATAATAATAATGAATTCAAGATGAAGGTCATAGTGTCACTGTC
This sequence comes from Ceriagrion tenellum, assembly GCA_963169105.1. Lineage (NCBI taxonomy): Eukaryota > Metazoa > Arthropoda > Insecta > Odonata > Coenagrionidae > Ceriagrion > Ceriagrion tenellum. The sequence continues at coordinate 128,947,703 of OY720642.1, read as the reverse complement.
AGGTCCCTATGACATGTACCAAAGGGAATTAAGTTGTTCCGCAAAATTAACAACAGTTCCATAACATACAAAGTTAAGAATCAAAACTTTCAGAAATCATTTAAAAAGGTCGGGAAAATGTTGCATTGACTTCTGACAGCAGCTGAACCAAAACTAATGATTAAGAAATCTGGCAAAATCCGGGAATTTCTGCCAGTGGTTTAAAAATGGGCTGCTTTTTCAATGACACACCAATAACAGATTTTTGGCACCAATGAAAAATTTTTTAATTACAATTACTCAACAGAAAATAAAACAATTACGTATGGACATTTATTTCACTGCCCTCAGCCCAGACATTTTCATTATATTGGCTTCAAATTCGGAGTCATAATTTTTGCCCTGACATTGGTCATCAATTGGTATGCCCCCAGTGTCAGTATGCTGGCTGCCATTGGCTTCTAGTCAACATTAAATATATAATCATGAAATATTTCAAAATTTGAAAGTGTACATAGTAGGATATGGCTGCATTAAAAGGATACAAAAATTTTTGGGGCCTCAAGAAAATTATGTAATTAAAGGGAAAACATAAATTACAGAGACATAAAAGCGATGTTTCTCTGTAAATTGGCCCACTACCTGTTGCATGATTAGGGATTAAAAAGCCTTATCAACTAAAAGCAAGAATCTAGCTAATTTGAAATTAGCCACTAGTTGCCAGGGAGTTGAGCAAGATAGGCAGAAGGGAAAACACTTGCCTATTTAATATTGCCTTGCTCTCTCATGAGACCTTGCTTACAGAGTACGCCGGTAGTATATGGGACCCTTACGATGTAAGTCTAGTTTCAGATACAGGCCGAATACAGTGGAGAGCAGCAAGATTTGTGAAAAATTGCTATCATAAACATAGTAGTGTTACTGTATTGTTGAGGGATTTAAGATGGGAACCTCTATCTGAGTGAAGGTGAAAATATTGGTAAAACCTTTTACATAAGTTCACGTAGACAATTTTTGGCCGGACATTAAACAAATTCTTCAAGAGCCAAACTAAGGAAATAAACTGTAGAACCAATAGATTTAAAATATCATTTTTCCACTTACAATGAGGGACCATTATAGTTGTGATAGATCATTACTGGGAAACTTTGACCCTCACTAGTTAAGAGTAGGTTTTGCACTTGTGCTAAATGTCTGAACAGTATTACCAGCAATTAAACCCGCATGACATCTCCTGCAAGATACAGTTGCTGCATGATTTGGTAAAAAATATGTATTATGCAAATGCTGGTCAGTATTTAAAATTTATTTAAAATACTAACCAGTATATTAAATAGTATACTGCATGGCAGCATGTTCGTTTACGTAGCACTTTCCCAGGGCCTGGTCTGACCATACATTGTCAGTCTGACAGCTTTTGTCCTCCACCAGGTATCCGGCGCAGTTCTGATTTGAACTGGAATGAGTGCTTCATGCCTGATGTGGAATCACCCCGTGCCACACACCCTGGTGGTGGCTTGCACGGTATTTCATAGATGTAGATGAATATTTTATATATTTGCACATGGTGTATCCATCCCAATGCTTAGGTTTGTGAAACTATAAAACATGTAGAAACAAACGCATTTTTATGGTCAGTCTGTCCACCTGATGAATAACACGCCCAATTGAGGAATTTGAAAAAAATTCCATTTACAGAATCATCATCGCTTTAACTGCCTACAAATATTAAATCAAATTAACTAAAAATAACTCATCTAAACCAAATGCTGAAAACTCAACTTCAACAGATTTTCATGATTGAATTTCACATCACTGACGAAGGAATCTCTCTACATTCTTAAAACCTGCGATTACGTTCAACTCCCAAGATGAATTAAATATAAGACCAAAATAAAAAATTCCAATAGAAAACCACAGTAATTCATCATCCATCTTGAATCAGTATTCCTCACATCCATGCAAAACAAATGTCACAGACTAAATCATAGGGCTTATACACTCAAGAATGCCTTGCTCATAACCAATTAACAGATGCATGAGAAGGCACAATAGCAGTACAATCAAGGAGATGGTGATCATCATAACCCAAAAGCTAGAGAATAAAATGCAAGAATATTTAACAGTAAATATGATTTAATTTGGGAGAAAATCAAATACACAAAATATCCAATCATGAGTGCAGCTTCAGTTTTAATTTTGAACAACAGGCTTAAAATAGAGCACTTGGCCTTGGCGCGCATCTTTTGTTACAATAAAGCTTGCATGCAGATGAGTGCATCCGACCCTCATGCCAAGACCCATTTCCATAAACCTCTGGGAAGTGGCACTCTTCGAGTCGTGTGCACTTATTAAATAACCTATGAAATCAAATGTGACAAAAATAATTATTTTAGTTATGTGTTATCATAACACAAGTTTTATTTACATCCTTCCATCACAAAAATTAACTGCTGCATGGAAGAAAATATCTGAATTCAGGAATGAACCTGGAAAAATTTGAGTGGATAAATCAAATCAGAGTAACATAAATTAAGTAAGACAACCAGATGTTGATAAGGAATATGATGGGTTATTGGGTCATGAAAAATATCACAAATCACACAGAAAAAATTAGCAAGCCAAAACTAAAATTTCAAAAGTGGACTTTTTAGGTATTCAAATCTACAGCCATTTAAGCAAACAAGGCTCCACATCAAATTATTATTTTTTTTCATTTACAGATCTCCACTTTCCCTTTTCCCACTCATACTCAATGGTACAATTTATAAGGTTTTTACATGGAAATGCACACCAAAAATTTGCTCAGCAATATTTAGTGGCAAGGAAGCTCAATTTGGTTGTAAAGGTTTTCTCCTCTTTACAACAAGTTCATTGGCATTCAAGAGCCATTTCAGAGCCTTTATTTCAACTTAAATTCTTAAGAATATAAAAAAGGAATGACAGTATTACTCTCACACCTCAGGCAATAACAACTTTTTTGTAATAAATCCAATGAGACCTGTGAACTGATAAACTGCACCTAGCCACCATTTCCTGTTGAGGACAATGGTGGGGCCAAACACACACTAGTCTTCCACTGAAAGGGCAATTGAGCTTAGTGATCTTCACATTCAATAACCAATGCACTCTCCGAGCAACACTGACCCACTCATTTTTTTAAATGTCACTCCATCACAGTTTTCACATTGCAACAAAAATCAAGTCTCACTTAGAGACTCGATGTCCCTTCCCAGTACCTGGAACTACAGAGTAATCATGCCAAGTAACTGTAAGTGTCCTTTTGTCCTTCAGTCCTTTCTAAATACTCCTTCTCTATGAGGATGTCAATGCATTTCTGGAAATAAAAAACACCAAATAAAAGGAATTAAAATTGATGTCTCTGCACCAAGCAAGTAGCAAAACTTCTTACTCTAAGTTGAAGTGAGACATCTAAGCGCTCATTACCAGACAAAAAAATGAACAGCATAACAAAAATTAACTTCTAAATAAAGAGCTTTTGGATTGTATTGACATGACATGTGGACAATTTGATATAATAGGAATCTCTTCTGTCCTTTCTCTTCCCATACCAAAACAGTTCATTGGTAAAAAATAATAATATGAAGATGGAAAAATCTTTGGGAGATAATTAGGGAGTTCTACTGCACATATTGACATGTCATTACCTATCACTGGAAAGAAGCAGGAAGAAGGGAAGGCAAGGAGTGCTTCTGGCTGGTTGAAAGACTACAGTGGAACCACTGCTGACAAGATAATCAAATGTCAGAGAATCAGTGATGCATCTAGATACTTTAATCTTAACCCTTTGTGGTTCAATTTTATTTTTAGAATTTCAAGTCTGGTCCATATTAATTTTTTTGGAGAAAACGTAAAAATAGACAGAAATAAATGCTGGACAATTTATTATTCTTATTTTTAATTTTAAACAAAAATTCCACTGGTTTCATAATTAAGGATATCCAATCATGTAATTTATCTCGTAATGGTATCTTTTGAAACAATTCCCCACATGTATCCCAGGATTGTGGTCACAAATTTCACAAATATATTTAGTTTCCTTTCTTCCACCAGGCACATTTCTTTTGGAACACATAAAGCAGTTTTGTCCTTCCCCTTTGGATGCTGAATAATGATATGAAGCATCCCATTTAATCCCTGCTCCTTGTCTGAATCGGAAGTTCTTCCTCTCTTGGTTGCAGCAGTTCCCTGGCAGAAGTTGCCAACGAGCTCCATCAAAAACTGCCTCCTGTATTTTATGTGACTCATAGGTTTTGTACTGCTTCTCTTGCAGCATTCCAGGTTGAGGATGTACCCATTAATTATTGAAAGCTCCATACCCCAAAAAAACAGCTTTCACCACTATTTTAGAGTCTTATGTAGGAAGCAGTAGAAAGAGGTATATTGGCCTGCAGAGTCAACTGCACCCATATTTTTTGTATAGTTCATGATGACAGTTGGCTTCTCAACCACTTGTGTCTGACCAGTTCCCTTTACTTTCCTTGATACATCCTCTGATGAAGATGTGCTCCAAGTACTGAGCAAAGAAACTACACGTTTATCCCTCCAGGCCAGTAAGAGAATATTATCATCACTTCTAAAGGCGATTTTCCCTCCTTTCTTCAGCCTGGGCTTCTTGAATAATTCAGGGACATCTTTCCTAATAGTAAGAAGAGTCCCAGTTAGGTGGCATCCTAAGGCAGCTAACTCTTTCGCTGGGGTAGGACGTATAGAATCGGTGAGTATCGGTGAGATCGATCAGTAAGGAATGAAAGTATAAATATAGCTGGAGGCAGAGTCGGCTAAAACATATATCCTGATCCATTTAGTTGGCTTCTTTGGGTTGTATGTTATAAAGGAAATCTTACCCTTGAAGCCAACAACAGACTCATCCACTGCAATGTTCTGGCCAGGAATGAAGTATTCTCTGCAACAATCTTACTAATATATAAAAATCTAGTGGTGTCTGTCTGTCTGTTACTCATTCACTCATAAACCACTGAATTGATTGAAGCAAAATTTGGCAGGAAGATACTTGATATATCTGGTTCACGCATAGGCTATAGAACAAGGGCCTTGGGGCCCTAGAAGACCCTCAAGTGGGCCCTTTCATCACCAAAAATTGGCTCTGGAAGATAATTCTTGCCTGTATTAGAAACACGTAAAATATACCTATACTGAATGTACAACTATCAAGTGTGAATGAAAGTCATGCTGGGGCCTGGGAGGGCCCAAGGTTCCAAAAGAATGCTTCCTTAAAAGCCTCATAAGTATTGAATGAGCGAACCGATTTTAGTGAAATTTTCACACATGGGATCAGGAAAGCTTTTTTCAGGAAATTGGGACTATAAGAAAGGCCCCTGGGGCCTAAGGGCAGTGTATTGGGCCGTCCGGTGTCTTATGTGTTTGAAAAACTCAAGTCTAAACATTTTGGTTCAAGTGCAGAGGTTTTCTTGCTGCTCTTTTGCTCTTTTTGCATTTTTTAATTAGTTCTACTAAAGATAGAAGGATATAGTTTTCCCCATTAGATGAATAAAAGATTGCAGTTTCTTATTCTTTCCTTCAATTTTCTTACACGAATAAGATTTCCCTGAAAATCAAGTTTTTCATGTCAAAATCATGAATTTTACTTCTGTCAACAATAGGATATTTCCTTGGTAACCGTGGAATTAGCATTAGCTTTGGAAGGTAAGTGGGGCCTTTACAATGGCGGCTGGCTTTTATATTTAGAGATATGTATTACAGTGGAAATCTAGGCCGTATACTGAAATGTTGCTGATTACGATATTTTCAGGGATATTTTTGCCTAAAATTGGCAAAATTCATTTCAAGTGGACTAATTTAAGTTGGACCCATGTAAAACAGGAGAATGGCACGATGTTATATTAATTTTGAAAGCCTATGGAATGCAAATGGCCTGTAGTTTAGTTTCCATATGTTGCTGCAAAAGAATTTTGAAACTCGGTAAGCATAATATAATGCGTTTTTCATTAGCTAAATTAAAAAATAAAAGTAAAATTATAGCTGATTTGCTAGAAAAAAATTAAACCTCATGAGCGACTCAAACCTACAACCTATATGCCCTGTCTTTCTTTCATCCCCCATTGAATTTCAACGGGTACCTTTGCTAGTCATATATATCTGAGAAAGTTGCCAACCTTTTGCATTCTCCTTTTTAGGCAGTCGTCATTTGGGCTTGTGGTCTCCAAATGAAGCATCCAAAACTTTTGAAAAAAAAATGTTTTCTTGTAAAAATTTCACTGAAAAAAAAAGAACCCTCGACATGAAATCTTGGAACCAATAGTCCTTCATACTTTTGATGGCCAATCAATCCCATGTTTATGATGACCCCCAAAAAAGCCCACATTTCATCTTCTGACACCACATACCAGCTGTGCCATATAGAGTATTTAGACAGTATTTTGCTTGCTATCTTCCTACTTGCATAATTGTTGGTCTCCATAATTATTTTTCTCACTAGACTTGGAGTGGAAAATAATAGAAAATAAGGGAGTGGCGTACTGCAGCTAGCAGGGATCAGTGGACCATTGGTTTTTTGTCCAGTGTTATGAAATAGTCTTGGGGGTTCATTGTCCTGGTGTGTTACATTCCGGTACCCACGCACATTCTGACGATTATTACTTCCTGCTATAATCACATTGGCATCACTTCCTGCGCTACCGTAAACCTCACTTTCCATGACTCTAGCACATCCCCTTGGCCCAGCCAAAACAATTTCTTCATCAGAGTCGGAATCTGTGATAGCATTTGATGGTCCAGGAGCGGTTTTGCATCTTTTATGAACCTGTCTTATCACATTTTGGCCAGAAACATTCACAAGCTTTAAATCATCTTCACTGGATAAATCGCCACTCAACATCAACATCACACATATAGTCATCTTCATCACTACTTTCAGCATAGATTTCTCTTCATATCTCATCCATTTTTGAACTTCTAAATATAATAAGAATATAATTCATGGTAAAAATAATGTCAACAAATGCTCGATAACACAGCAGCTGAGATCGTAAATGCGCAAAATTGACACTCATTTGTTCCATAGTTTTCATCATGTAAGGAGCTACTTATCCCAAGAAAGACACGTGGAAAGGTTTCTAGAGGTCCAAGAAGTACAAAGAAGTGACACCAGATGGAATCAGCTTACTTATATGACATATAATCGCAGTGCTCTATTGTGTCGACCTCAGATTGACGTTGGACCTGATACTAGCGCTCGGACTGTTGAGTCTGACTCGACTTTGGACCGCTAAGGATTAATGGATATATTTCTTTTGTTGATAATTCACCCATATTAATCAGAGATTCAAAGTATTATTAAGCCTAAGGGCTATATCCATCCAAATAAGAGCAAAATGATAACCCATTAAACAGTCACAGAAAACATGCGAGCCAGGAACACTTAGGAAGTCAATACCCTGAATCAATGAAAATTTAAGTTTTCCAAGAAATCCAAGAAATTATTCATTCAATAATTTCCACCTTAAAAGGAATATTTCTTGACCATTAAACCATTAATACAATCAATGGATATAATGAAGTTAAAAACCCATACAGGATGACATTTCCATGAATTGATAATAATCCTAAGCACAAATAAATACCTTAATAACGTGGACACGAGGTTTGAAGCGTGATGATAACTGGTTCAAAACTTCCGCTACTAGTTGCTGGTGTTTCAGGACTTTTCTCATCTTCATGATTCGAACAATGGCAGCCTGAATAAGTAATTTTCGGTCCTCTTCTATGTGCTTATGAGTTGTCTCTTGTTCAACCTTGAGTTCTGTTCGCATAGGTATGTTTATATTCACACGAAGCTTTTTGCTAGAAATAAAATGCACAATGATTATTATTGGATTTTGCTTTGGGAGGGTGAAATTACCAAACCAAAACACAATACTGACAAAATGAAGGTAATAGTCTGGTTTAGATCTACTTTGAACCGCATAGGCTTTCTTGAATGTTCAAGGCAATGAAGAATATTGAGCACCTAAGAAATAAACTAAAAAATGAAACAGGGAAACTCATACCCTTGCATTTGTTTACTGTTAGTGGGCAGACTGTCAATTAGCAGTAATTTCTCCTATAAAAGACCTAGGCTGAAAACATTCATGTGGGCACTTAGGGTAGTTCAACTGAGATAACACATTATACCAAGAAATCAATGAATTTGGTCTCTTTAAAAAAAAAATCAGCCCCTTACCAAACTACTTAATGAGATATTTGACAAAAATACCAGCCATGTTGCATAAGAAATTCTACATGCACGCACTCCAGTGAGACAGTAGGTAAGAAATGAGTTATTTCTTACACCTAGATCACTTCAAAAAATGAACTGAGAGCAGTAAGGTTGTTTTCTCAATTTTTTAAAAATGAATCATATAGCCATCCCAGTAATTTTTTCAGAATGACAAAAAAAACCTTCCATTGTGAAGGAGTTTTTAAATTACCATGTGAAAAAAAATTAGTCCAGTTAAAAGACTTAAGGATATCTCTCTCCCTCACCCAAAATGCTAGCCAAGTAAGGTGAAAGCCAGTTTGAGAGGTGGTTTGAGTAAAAATTTCCTGGAGAGGGCTTTTCCCTTTGGGCTATTGTGAATGATTATAAACCAAATCACCATTTTGAGATATCAGTTGAGAGTATGCCAAGACTAAGATCCATCATTTTACATGGGACAAAATGGACTTCTAAGGAATTACTAATGAGATGAAATCAATTCAACTGCCTATCAGGGATTATTCATGGTAAAAATAATTTAATACGCAGGATGATGAATTGACATTTGTATCAAACCATAATCACCTAGATATACAAAAATTCCCCACAAGTTCCCACATACAGGAAGTTCTTCACTCAAGGTTTAACTGGTACATATTAGGAGTTATTTGTCCAAAATGACTGGGTGCCTCAAGTGCACACAAGAGAAGAATGTCCTATCATTCACAAATTTCACTCATTTGATGCATCATAGTAAAGAATGCAGTTACGTAATTGTCTTTATCTGCAAAAAGAAATTAGATGAACGAGTTTTTCACCATGATTTGTAACATTGAAAATTTAGTATTTTTGAATAGCAACATGGATTTAGAATAGGCTTTTCGATGGGACTGGCAATTTTGTTTTGTATAATCAAAACTTTGCATTTTCGTGCTTCCATTTTTCAAGTTTCAACTTTGCATGTTGTACTTTTTCAGATGATTTATTCCGCAACTGGTTTCATCTCAATGAAGCATATTATAGTTGATTCTGATGTGTAGAGTCTATAAACACACTGGGACGTATTAGCTAACACTTGAGGTGATGTTAGCAAGTGTCAGGTTCCAGTAGTCAACAACCACATAAAACATTTAGAGGCTGTACTCTGTAAGGAAAAAAATCAAAGGCATGATGCCATCTGGAAAAATTTATGAAAACTTGAAAAAATACATGAACTCATACAAGTCTATGTATCGTGTTACCAGGCCTAAAGAGAAGGGTGGATATAGTTTTACTCACATTTGCAGTAGGGTAAACAGGAAGACAAGGAGCACAAAAACAGTAGGGGTGTGGCCAGGAAGTTTTGGAGATGGGGCAGAGATTAAAAGGTTACTATCCAGAGCTTTGCCAATACGAGGGGGGAGGGGGGGGGGGGTTTACCAGGCAAGAGATTATTTAAGTCCAGGCTTTCCATCCAGGATTTTAATTTTTCCAGGTGTAACAATTCATTCTTCAGCAAGTGTGTATTCCATAGAGGGCACAAGAACAGGGAGGCATATACTATTCTGATATCTCAGCCACAATGTATTACTTGAGCAAAATCTGATGATAAAAAATTCCATATTCATGATCATGAGCCTAGCAAAGAATAGGAGCTGAAAGTTGGTTTTAGGGGGTTAACCAATTGTTAAACAAATAAGAGCTCCGCCTTTTCATTCGGGCAAAGTACTAAAAAGTACCTCAAATGGTAGGTACTCCTCACTCATTGAAAACAATTTAGACCTGGAATTGCAACTTTCCCAGCAAATATGTCATTTCCCACAGCTTTTCCCAGTTTTCCACGCCCATTTTCAATTCCCACCACTTTAACAGGTATTAGAGGTTTTCTAGGTATGAAGGACCCTGACAGGTCACTAATTCTGGAAAATTGTGCACGGCACTCACTTTTTGTAACCTGTATAGAGGCATACGAGGGTGTTAGGATTCAGCATACTCTCATCACCATCCTCTTCATCATCCTCAGCTCCAATTGCAGAGGCAACAGTATGGGCAGAGGAAGTGACGGCAGGCGACGAGGGAGGGGAGGAGGGGGAAGACGCCACCGTTGCTTGCAGAAGTTTGGCCTTGAGGAGTATCAGTAACACTTGCACCAAAATCTCCATTTTGATCTGTGTTGATTCGTGCAATTGCTGGAGAGTCCAGCTTTCACTTGTATTGTATTGTAGGAGTACAGCCATCTGAAGCGTAGAAGCCTGCAGCGTGTACCTAAGGAAAAAGTTACAAATAAGAATGCTCGTTTATTCTTAAAACCTTAAAGAAAGGGTCCTTACATCCATTACATCTTCATTTTTAGGCCCAGCTTTCCTCACTATTATAGGCAGTATTATCATTAACAAGAGGCAACTTATTTCACATGAATGAAGATAACAAAGAAACTGATAGCCCCTCCAAAAGGAGAACATTCACACTCCTGAAAAAGTCTACCATAGAAATTCTTACAACCATATGGATAGCATTTAAAATCAGCATAGGATACACCACACAATAATATAACCTCTAATCGTAACACAAAGGATGCTTGCTGATCCCTAAATAATTCTGACAGTCCTTAGGCAAGTTGGTGCAAGCAGTTTATTATGGGTGATTGAATGACAACAGTTTGGAACAGTTGTTCCCATAGTGTGCGCTACCACCCCCTGGAGGGTATTGCTTTCATCTAAGGGGGACTGCAAGGGGGTCCTGGAGGCTAAGCCCTTACTGAATATACATGTCAGGAGATGAGTTAACTATCTCTCCATTGGATTTGAAACAAACAATAGTTTAATCACAATTATTTTAGCTTTATTTTTATAAACATCTTGCTTTGGTCATGTAGTCCATGATTTTTAAAGCTTATGGTCACTGGGGGCACTGTGTAAAGGCTTGTGGAAAAAAGGAGGCGGTGGCTCGAAAAAGTTAGCAAAACACTGGTTTAGAATGGCTATGACTTTTTTTCCGTAACAGGTTTTTTGACAGGAAAATATGGGTGAACTCTAGCCATGGATTACAATATTTGATGCACAGTTCTTGCAAGAATAACCAAATTTTGGCCATGTGCATTATATTCTGAACTTGAAAATAAGCTGCCTAAATATGACTTATCTGTGTGCGGAAGTAACAACATAATTTGCCTCTTCCATTTTTTTTAAATTTCAATTTATTTCTGTATTTGATATTTCATACCATTTCCTTAGTTCTAAACCCTATAGGTGCAACAGATGAAAGTTGAAAAATGTTTACCTGTTCTTTCAACCATTGGACTTGTACTGTAGCAGATCTTTATTGAGTTTGTTTCTGGCATAAAAACCTATTTATTTTAATGAAGCAATAAATTGATATTAGATCAGCATAATTTTTGTTATTTTAGAGTGGTTTGTATGATTGTTACACAAAGAAGTGGATGCTATTTTAGACCTATTTATGTCAAATGCAGGAAAAAGTTTCATTTCTTAGCCAATACAAGAAGAGTTATTTATACCGCAAGACTTGACTAAAACTTCAGAGACTATCCAATTACAGACAATGCCACAACTGGTATTTAATTCATGATGGTATAGTGATATCCAGCTAGGCCATACCAAAGCTATTGCCATTACCAGCTAGTGCTGCGCCAGTAGCAGAAAGAACACCGAACCTGTCACGTACCCTTGCAGTTGTGGTTAGTTATGTTGAACAGTGCACCAGCCCTTTACCACCTTTTACTCTGTGAGGTTGATGGGGGAGGATTAAAATTGTCTGATTGATCAACTTATAAAATGCCCACATCTTCCTTGGAATTATTCTTTCTCAAAATTTCATCACCATACCCTTGTAACTAGCGGACTTATTTGTGTACACTTCGCCAAAACAGGATGTTCTTCTCCCTCTCTCCTTGCCATGCATTCATCTAGAATTGCAGACTTTTTTTTTGTCTACTGTCGAGATTGCTATGAGATGATCTCGCTGATACGAGAGGAATATTCCTTCAAGCAAAGGTACATTCGGGTGAAAAGGACAGTGCCAAAATTCTCTTTCTTCCCATTTCAGGTACATAAAACAAAATTTTTCTTAGAAGTATTTAATGGCTCATTTGTATTCCAATGGAATAGGGTGGATCTATCAGGGGCCTGTTTCTCAGAGCTACGAGTCTACAAGTTACAAGTCTATGTTACAAGGCAGGTGTGTCACTCCTATAACCCTAACGGAAGACTTGTACTGGTCCAAAAAAAATGGTGGATGTAATCCAGACCATTTATAACTGGTATTTAGATGATTACGGTATATATATTGAGAGTGTACCTAACATTATTTCCAATCTTAAAGTCGGTGACATGTTTTTGGGTTAATAAAAATGAGGATAAATGCTCATATATATTGTAATTTTGTAACTTACCTCAAAGAGTCCCAAGCAAAGTTGGTTTCCGGGGAAACCTTACATCATACGAAAAAATTCTGGTTATTTTTTTGCTGCATTTCTCAAAGGATAAGCTCGAAATGGTAGTGATATATATAAATCTTACTCGTCAAAATATCAGGTCGAGTTGGTTTTATCTTTATTGAACTGCTATTAATTATTACGTAATATTATGATGGAAGTTCATGGCAATGATCTGCATGTTGACTTCTTTATTTGAGATTCTTTATCGAAGCCGTGATGTACAAACATAATTACTTATCAAAAATGAAATGATAAGTACATTGTTTATTGTTACTATTAAATAAGTTGAAACTTCGTAATGTTTAATTATTTTCTCTCACCCTTCCGCCGTTGTGACTTAAGCCCAAAAATCTAAATACCCAGCATGAACTGCAAGTGGACTGTGAGTTCACTTTCATTTGAATTACAAACGAAATATGACTTGCGATGTACTAGGGTCATGTTGAATTATTATTGTTGCATGGTGAAGGACGTAGAGGTGGTGGAATGAATTATTATAGCTTTTCAAAGAAGAATTTTATGGCAAAGAAGAAGAATTTGTCGCACATGAATCAATTTAAACTTTTCACCCGATCATTAATATGTAAAAAGAATTCTGAACAACAGCAATCAAATGGAACTACTATTGAATAAGATTGGCATTGCAACATGCTACCAAATCAAGGACAGGCAATTTCTCCAAAGATATTGCTTTGAATAACAGAATGCATTGGTTACTTCAATCTTTAATAACTGGGAATATGAAGCATAAGCTTTGATTAAGACTTTGAAAGTCAACATAAAGTACATTGTCATGAAGTTTTGTCATGATATTACAATTTAAAGCCATCTATAGGGGTTCAATAAAGATCAAACCTACTTGAAATGATATATTGACAAATAATATTTACATAAAACTCATCCTTCCAGAAATGCAGCAAAATAAACATTTTTTTGCATGATGTTAGGTTCCCCAAAAATCTAACTTCACTTGGGACTCTTTTAAGGTAAATTACAACATTAAAATACCGTTGAGCATGTATTCAATCATTTATATTAATCCAAAAACAAGGCACTGACTTTTGGATTGGAAATATTACAAGTTACACACTCAAAATATATCATAATAATCAAAATACGAGATATAAATGGTCTGAATAACATCCTCATTTTTTTGGACCTGTACAAGTCTTCTGTTGAGCATAAAAGAGTAACACATCCGCCTTGTGACGCACACTTCTGACTTGTAACTTCTAGACTTGTAGCTCTGAGAAATACGCCCTAGATATACAAACATTCAGGATTTTTATGCAAGCAGTACGGTGGACTTGATGCATGGTCAAATATTTCTCTTTGCTTTCAGCTGGAAGGCTTGCTGCTTGTCATATTATCCATATTTTCTCATCAGTATAAGAACTTCAACTTATAGAAGAAATCACAAGTAAGAGAATTCGCCCCTCTTTCCTTGTGGGATCGACAGCCAGCCCAATAGGGAAGTCTAACGTGACGATAAAATACATAGTAATTTACAGGAATTCAAAACATTATTCCTATATATTATAGTTTTCACGTCGACAGTAAAATGTGACATTGAAATCTACAGGGAAAAATAAAGTTAACAGCAGAACATTACTATTTAAGATAAAAACCGAAAGCGTACCGAAAGTTAAATGGTGATCCAACGGAATCCGTTACGAGGAAGACGATCTCTTTAATTAAGAAGTCTGGTGTGTCAGAAAAAGTAGCCAAGAATATCTACCCTCAGGCTCTGGCACCTCCTAGACTGTACGGATTACCTAAAATTCATAAGGAAGGTGTTCCTCTCCGACCGACTGTGAGTGCCATCGGATCTCCCACTTACAACTTGGCCAAATACCTTGTGGGAATTTTATCCACATACGTAGGTGTTTGTGAACATCACATTAAAAACCCTTCAGAATTTGTGGATATCCTGGAAAACCTTAGAGTGGAGATGACAGATATTATGGTTAGTTTCGATGTTGTTTCCCTTTTCACTCGGGTTCCTCTCGCTGAAACCTTTAAGCGGCTGGAGGAAAAATTTGACAGCGGGACGGTGAAGCTTTTCCATCGTACGCTTACATCCACGTTTTTCAAGTACAACGGTGGGTACTATGAAATGGCAGATGGAGTTGCGATGGGATCCTCTCTGTCACCAGCCATTGCCAACTTTTATATGCAGGACTTAGAGGAAATAGCCCTTTCAACAGCTCCGTTACATCCAAAGTGTTTCCTCAGATACATGGATGACACGTTTATTATATGGCCTCATGGATCGGACGCTCTTAAAATATTTTTAGACCATATGAACAACCAACATCCCAACATACAGTTCACTATGGAGACAGGGAAACTAATAGAATCGCCTTTCTCGACGTCCTTATCAACCGAAAAGAAAATGGCAAACTGGGGCATAGCGTTTACTGGAAGGCGCGCATACAGATTTGTACCTAAATGGCCTTAGTCACCATCACCCCTCTCAGCGCAGTGCTGTCCTCTCCACTCTCATACATCGTGCGAGGTCAATATCTGACGCAGAGAATCTTCCTGCTGAATTGGACCACCTTCGGAAAACCTTCCAGCAAGATGGATACGGAGAGCGGAAAATTTCGATGGCCTTCAAAAAGTCCCGTGAAAATTCACGAAAAGCGAATTTGGAGGTTGACCAGCCTAAACCTACGGCCATACCTACTACCATATCCGGGAGAATTTCGAGGTTTCTGAAGAGGTACAACATCGAAAGCATCCATAGACCTATGGCCAATTTAAGAGACCGCCTTGTGAGGGCAAAGGACCCAGTTGGCCTCATGACTCCGGGGGTATATAAAATCCCATGTGAATGTGGTGAAGTCTACGTGGGAGAGACTGGGCGAACTATATCCACTCGTCTGAAGGAACACTGTAGGCATTTCCGGCTTGGTCAACCGGAAAAATCAGCAGTAGTTGAGCATAGTTGAGTCGGGACCATAAGATCATTTGGGATGACACGACTGTTCTTTGGCGATCCGGCCAATTTTGGGATCACTTAACCAAAGAGGCGATAGAGATAAGGTTGGAGAGGAAGAATTTCAACCGGGATAATGGTTACATGATCAGCAGCTCTTGAAATAGAATTCTGAGAAGAATTCAGAACGCCAGAGCTAAGTTCCCGCTGGTCAACGGTCCTCCACCACAACAATCGGGGCTCGACCAATCCCGCCCCGCCCAGCGCCAAATTAAACGGTCTTTTCAAGCTCGCATCAGTAGCCTTGAGAATAGGTAACGAATCGGAACCCGAAACGTCGGCTGCCTATGAATATCTTACCCAGTGGCAAGCCCGAGAAATTTACACAAAGAACATTACTACATGTTTCATTCACAAGTTAGGTATCTCCATTTTCCACCATGAAGATGCAAATGCAATCAATAACTGCAATTTCCCTTTTCTCGACTGAAAACTTGCACAAATCACAAAACAGGTACAGTAGACCCCTGCTTTACGATGGGTTCGACTTATGATGGATTTGACTTTAGATCTGAGCTGATTTTGCATGAGCTTTTTAAAATTTCAAATTTCTCCGATTTTGTTTTAAATATCGATAGTGTTTTAAACATTGGTGAAATAATATTTTAAATAATTTTAATCCAGGATATTTCGTATGCATTGGCTCTGACGCGTACCCTGAATGGATTGGCACTGATACTCTTTAAACTGATTCCTCGTCCGGAAATAATGCCGATTCAACATACAATGGAATTCGCTTTACGATCGGTCCTCCGGAACGGATAAATATCGTAAAGTGAGGGTCTACTGTAATTGCAACTGTGCCAGCTTAGAACACCTTGTCCATAATGTGCTTGCCAGGTTGCTTATCTATATTTGCACTCATATTATTGTTCCTTTTCTGGGGAGTTCAGCACTCATGTAATTAATGCCTTGCCATTGTCACCAACAATCCAACTTCATTCAAGCATTTCTCATGAAAAATTGAGGTAGAGCATGCATGATTTTCCACTTCCTTCAACTTTTTATTGAGATGGCTGAAAACTGTGAAACTTTAAGCATAACCCTAAGGCAGTGGACGACAATTCCAAAAAAAACTCTGACAAGGAGACATTGCATAACAGAAGTTAAGGATGCAGACGAAACAATATTTATCTGAAAATGGAAAAAAATGCCGTAAATGTGTCGCAGCTTTCTGCCCCTAAGTCCCGGTTGTGAGAAAATTGTCATTATACTATGTATTCTGTATCAGTCAAATTATTAACTTAAAGCTGCCTATGTCAGCAGGTGCAGTGGCTGGGGGGTTAAGGCAATAGTCCCAGTGTTGGAATGAATTTTTTCGGCGTGGGTTTGTGGCTCGTGGGAGGCTATTTTTTTTCGGTCGGATATTTTTCAGAAACCACAAAAGATGCCCGATACCAAACATGTACGACAGCAACTATCGCTCAATTTTCGTTTTTAACCTATTTCCTGGATTTTCAACTGGCCAGAGTGTTGTAGACAATTGTGAAATTGTATTTTATTTTCTGATTTTGAAATCCAATGATACTTTTTGGGGAAGGCAAGGGGATCGATCGTGAGACTTTCTGGAGGTCATAAACAGAAGACTAAGTTGTTAATATTTATCATAAAGCGATGTGATTGCTTTAAATTACCTATAAATTGTGCTCAAACGTGGATATTTTTACTCACTTTTTCCTTCAATCGCGAAGAGTTTACTGCCAGAAAAGCAATGAAAACAGGTGCGAAGAGTATGGATAAGATGCTTAAGAAGAGCTAATATGGGACGATGTATTTAATGAAGCATCCGGGGGAGAGGGGAGGCAGGGAAGAGAAAGAAATTCCAGTATGGAATAGTATAATGACAATTTTCTCATTAACCCAGGACTTAGGGGCAGAAAGCCGCAACATATTTCTGGCATTTTTACTCCATTTTCAGATAAATATCGTTTGGTCTGCATCCTTAATATCCGTTATGCAATGTCTCCTTTTGAGACATATTGAGACCCAAAGACAACTTTTCTGACCTGACGTTCATTGAAAATTGAACAACTCTTCTAAGTACAAGGGCAAAGAATGTAATACAGATACCCTACTTAAAAATAAAGCTCTATATCTAGTCATTCATAGCTTAAACTCTTACCTGTTTTTAAAACAATTGGTCACCAATTCTCCTTTTGACATATTATAGAGCCAATTTAACTTCCTCCCACTGTGCTGTCCACTGTAGAATGTAGTAAATCTATGAACACTTCGTTCAAGCTGAAAATGTTTAAATTTACGGTAAAATATTAGTAACTGATAAGAGATAAGCATAAAAAAATCCTTAAACTAATACCTTAATTTATCTCATGCAATGAGAGCTTATAATTTCACCCAAATATGTACTACTGTGGTTGCTTCAAAGATAGCATATAGCACCAGATTCACTATCCCACTTTGAAATAAAATGAAAAACACTAAGAATCAAATTCAAATCCAACAATTTATGGCCAAACCATTATGAAAGCATAGTTGGGGATAGGATATGAAGTAAATTAGTAGATATCTCTTATGTGGGCAGGGAAAGTGGATGATGTGACAGAAAGAGCCAAAAAGGGGGCCTTAGTACACATCACACAGCTGTGACATTGTTACTTTCCATTACTTTCATACACAGAGAAACTCCTCTATTACAATTTAGAGGGTGACACATGAAAAAAATTTAAATCATGGGCAAAGGTACATCATGGGAAATCTTCACCAGTAGGAAATTTAAGCTAAATAACTACAACATGTTTCATGATTCCATTTCATTTGAATGGATTTTACTGAGAATTTAGAGGCTGATGCTAGCTGGTGCAATAGGCAAGGGAAAATAATAATGCATTTTTTTGTAATTTCAAATAACAGGGTAAACCTAAACTGACCCAATAACTATAGATTTTTTTCAGCTTGGGCCCCCAGTCTTTGCATCAAGGGCATTCATTTGTCCTTCAAAAATACCAGAAGTCATCCATGTCTTCAGGTTGGCTGCATAGGTTGTAGGCAGTAAGGTCCCAATTCTTTTTAAAAAAACGTGGATTTCTAGATTTTCCTAAAACAATGGGCTTCACACTCTGTCTCTCACTGCCATCTGCAGTGGCTCCCAACAAAATAGTGATGTGAGCTTTGCTGAGTTCGTCCCTATGGCAAGGATCCCCTTTGGAGTCTCACATCTTGTGCAGCAGGACATCATAAAAAAAGACCCAGCTAACCACCAGTAAAATTGCCTTCAAGAGCATATAGCCATTGGCATGATTCCATTAAGTTGGACACTTCCAGTGAGAAAGTGTGTTCGGATTTACACTTTTACCATTCACCACACCATAACAGAGGCTGTTTAGGACAATACTTCACTGAATTTTGAGACTACCTATCCAGCCAAGTTATGCTTTGTGAGCAATGTGATGTGAGCCATGTGATGCAATACCTAATCTTGCTGCTGTATGAAGTGCCTTTTCTTTTAAGAAAGTTCAACTTTATTGGTATACCATAGTAATTTTTCTACAATTCATAATCTGTAAAAATGTCATTATTAGTTAATGTTAATAATTTCAATTGATGCTGCATTGCCAAACTACAATGCCCAAGTACAATGCTGAGGTGGCTTAAAAGGCTAGAATTCTCATTCCGAAAATTAAAAAATAAACCAGAGCTATTGGAAAATCTGCAAGTGGCTGATGAACGACAAGTTTTCCTCCGAACAATTAAAATATTATGAGCGTCATGCTGGAAGGTATTTTACTGCGATGAAACTAGGTGTGGCGCTAACCATAGGGTAAATACACATGGCAGGAGAAAGTCAACAATGGGAGCAGAGGAATTGACTTCGACTGAGGAATAATTCAAGCAGTAAAGAGTTGCTATTTTTTTCAAAATTAACTCGTAGAATAATGGAGAATTTTCCAATGACATATTTTGTGTTATTAACATGTATGAGGATTCAATCAATACTTATCAAAATTACAGGTAAATATGTGTAAAGGCAGAATTTTAACACCTTCAGGAACAGGCAGACGTATTGTTATTTTGCACGTTGGAAGTGAAAGTAGTTTTCTTCAACCCGAGGAAGAAACAATGCCTGTCTTCGAAGGGAAGAAGGACAGCGCAGATTATCATTCCGAGATGAATGCTCTTCATTTCGAGTAGTATTCTCGGAGAACATTACAGCACCTAACTGAAAAATCAGTTTTGGTGATAGACCAAGTGCCCTACCACGCGATGCTGGATTCCCAGACAAAGAATCCAAATATGAAATGGACGAAGATAGAAATAATTGGCTGGCTTGTAAAGAACCATATCGAGCCAGCAGTCAACGAAGATGGTTACCAGGATTCTTTTGAATTCCATACTAAAAGTGAAATAATCGAGTTGGGAAAGCCCAAGTTTAAAATATTTAGACATCTCCTTGATAACATAACTCAGCAAAGTGGGAAAAGGGTGCAACTCTACTCTGGACTAGAGTCACCCAATATGAATTTAATGCAATTGAGTTGATTTGGGTCCAAAACTGGGTTGCAAAAAACAATGAAACTCATAAAATTGAAGATGTACTTCAGCCATGTATTCAAGCTTTGGAACGGGTACCAGTATTGACATGGAAGGATGCTGTGGAGCACATGAAAACAGTAGAGAAGTAATATTGGATCAAGGACCGGTTCGTGGAGGAATTCATGGAATATTTTGTCTTAAACGTGAGAGAAGAATGCAGTAGTACATGCAGCAGAACTGATGATGATTAATTTTAGATTTATAATATTTTACAGTAAGAAACACTTTTACTCGTTTTATTTTCCTGGGCCAAGATGAATGCAAGTCAAGATCAAGATTCTCTGCTCGTATAGATTTTTAGGCTCACACGTTGTGTTTTTACATTGGTTGTTTTTCTGAGAAAAGTAACATTTCCTGCGGTGCATATTAGTGTTGTATTTCCTTTGAAGATTTTAACACATAACGTTTTGGCACGGTAGCCGGCTAATGAATGGTAAAACTTTTCGTGAAATGACACAAATCTGAGAAAAAAACTTTTGCAGCGTGTATCATGGTTTCACTGTTAATGTAATGAATGAACGCTAGCATCAGAAATACAAAAGGAGTTGGTTCTGTCCATTATATTTGCTTGCGCTGCAATATGACAGGAGTCGACAGGCTTTGTTGCCTTCCCCCCGCTGAACAGTCTTTCCTCTGTGGGACCAGTAGCCGTGCAGCGCTGTCCAATTTGGCAATGTGGCATCAATTGAAATAATTAACATTAAAAAATAATAACATTTTTACAGAATATGGATTATAGAAAAATTACAAATAAATAAATAAAGATCTTCCTTGGCTTTAATTTTTGTTTCTGTGCAAATTTTAGGACTAGATGTTTAAACATTTTCGTCCATTACCAACAATGTATGCATTATTAAAAATTTGCGCTTGCCATTTTTTGTATCTTTATTAACTATCGCAACTTTTGGAGGAGAGTCAATGCTGTATATTACACGGTTTATCGGAGGCCGAGTTACAAAGTTCTTGAAGTTGACAAAACTGCATGGCTGTTTGGATGTTGCTTTGGAAGTTGGATGGCAGTTTGTCTTCTTAATATAATGATCAATGTTTCACACCATATTTCACCAAACATAACTACTAACAATTGACAATTTTGCAAATGTAAATGGCGCCAGCTACTCTCCATCCAAGACAGTGCCATAGTTACCAATGCATCACTAAGCAAGTAGGACTAAGGAGCAGGTCTACCCCATTGGGTGATAGATTCAAATGCCCGACTGTGTTACAACCATCTGTACAGACAAAAGTAATACTTAAGAAAATGATAAAAGTGCTCACCTCAGCTGGCAAAGGAAACGTAAAAGACTGTTGGAAAGGCCATGATCCTGATGACAATACTTGAATACTGAAATCTATGTCTAGCTGCTCTCTTGAATTCACCAAATGTTTTCTAAATTGTTCATTTAGATCTTTAGAGACACCAATATCCTGTAAATAGAATAAAATATTTTAACAGAGAAGATAAATTATTACATGAACACCAAAACCCTGTTGTCTATGCAAAATATTCATGCTAAGCATTGAAAAATCATCAATGGAATTACCATCATCCTCGCATATTATCTCCATAAAGCACACCGAATTTAAAATTTCAGCTAGTTTAAAAGAACTGTCCTCATCATTTTTAATACTTCCTTCTCTACAGAGTAGAACTTTCAAAAATTAGCATCAGATACTATGAGAAACCCACCCATTAATTGAAAAGACACATTCTTGTGTATTATAAGTTTAAGATAACATTGACAAAAGAGCTTGTATGACAATTTACTTGATGCTTTGCAAGACCCTATGTAATTAGAAGCACTTTATGAAAGCAGAGGATTGGAAAATTGAGGTCCTTGCAAATGCTGATTGGTGTAGCCAAGAGAAATTTTGATACCACCACACCAGGGAACTGCCAGAATGGAATTATGATAATTACCATACTAAGGACCCTCAAACATATGAGAGAGTTGATGTGTGACAGCCCCATAATTATTTTGAGCCATAAAAATTAGCTAAATTAAGATATCTGCTAATATCCTTTAATTTGCACACCGAAATCCCTCTTTTACAATTTTAAGAGGACAAAGGAAAAAAGTGTAAATTGTGAGAACATGTACATCATGGAAATCTTCACCTGTTGGATATTTAAGCAAACTCATTCCAGTGAGAAAATGGGTTCGGATTTACACTTTTACCATTCACCACACCACCACAGAGGCTGATTAGGACAATACTTCACTGAATTTTGAGACTACCTATCCAGCCAAGTGATGCTTTGTGAGCAATGTGATGTGAGCCATGTGACATTGTAACACCATTGCCATTATTTGTAACACCAGAAACAGAACTTTGATTGCAATCATAAAATTTAAATTCCAATCACTCAACACAAAATTAAACAGGGTACATGCTGATGTTTGTTTCATTACAATCGCTCCAGGCATTTCCTTTGTATTCAACTTCAAACTCACTGCTCAGGTATGCATTCGGTTAGCTGATTACCATCCTGCTCCCAGCCAGTAGTCATCAATCGCATTATATATCAAAATTTAAAAGTATAAACAGCAGGATAGAATTGTATTACAAAGACACAAAAATAGTATGGGCCTCAAGAAAATGTAAACCAAGGGAATGTTAATTTTGGGGATGTAAAAGAGAGGTTTCACTGCATAGCATTGCACTGCATAGGTACCATCAACGGTTACAATGTCATTGTGAAAGCAAAAAGAAAACTGATGTCATACCTGGAACATCCTTTGTAGTTTCGATGTATACTCAAATCCACAAGCCTGCTTTAGTTTTGAGATCATAGATGCCTCAGCATCATCACTAGCAGACATGTGTTGCACAAGACGTTTGGCAAGCATTTTACTATAAAATTTCTGAAAGACATCTTTATCTTCAATATATTTGAACACCACCATCTGGAAATAGGAAGTATGAATGGGAAAATTTAACATACAGGCAGGCTGATAAACACCCTTCAAATCTCCACAATGAAAAGTAACTCCACAGGAAAAATTAGTCTCCTTACAACTTGATTAAGGGTATCCTCTAATTCTGCTTCCTCTGGGTTCTTGCTACTCTTCTTGAGAAGCAAATCACAGTACTTGGCAAGAAGTTCTGGGGATTTGGATGAAGAATTAGCCACTCTGGTCACCGCATTACTGTTGATAAATCTTCCACATGCCTTGTCCAAAGCTGCCACAAATCCGGAGTCATTACTAAAGGCAGTGAGCACTAGAGCATTGTACTTTCGGTGCACTTCCAGGATTGTATTCACATAAACCTTTGGATCCTTGGATCATGGACAAGTAGAGAAACCAAGGAATATATTAATCACTGCGACTAAAATGCCGATAACTTCACATGAGTCACATGAGCACACGACATTAGGGCCAAGGAGAGAATATTACACTCATGGCCTCACGGTAGACAATCATTAGCATAGATATCATTTTAAATCATTACTTTGACAAATGTGACCTGGACATTAACCACAAGTATAGCATAGCAGTTTTCAATTATTGATTATAGCAAAAGAGCATTTCTCATAGTTTTCAAATACAATTTTACTTTGATCGTTACACCCAAAAACCTAATTTAAAGTTATGATCAGTATACTAAGTCATTTCCAAGAATCAAAATTTAATCTGGGAAGGAGAATATCAAGGTTGAGTAATTCCTTATTCCATTACTATACGACCAAAAATTAAAAAGATAGCTTGGCCACTTACATTTATTGCAGATTCCCCACATTTCTCAACAGCAGCAAGTCCTTGTCCACATATATGACTTTCCAGAAGGTTTCTGAGCTCTCCCAAGCCATCTGGAATTCGGGCAGCTAACTGGTACATTCTCCCAAGATCCTCATCCTTATCATCATCTAACAACGACTGGAATTCAGACTGAAATATTTCAAGGTGTTTCTCGATGAGGACTCTTTCACAAGTCTTGTTCAGACGATCCAGAGTTGTCTCATGTAAGTAAACTTGAACTCGCCTTTGCTCCTCCAAAAGCCGTTGCTCTCCCTGTGGTGAAATAAATACATGAAAACAAGTACTATTGTTGAAGAATTTTAAATGTAACATGTGAACAGCAAAAAGCATTCAAATTTTGACACAGGTATGGAAGAATATGAAATGTAACCTTTTGAAATCAAATTATCAAAGCGGCTTTAACGAAAGTATAAAGTCAGTATATGATATTTAATTTATCTATTGTAGCCAATATTTACAACCCTCTACTTTAAAAACTATGACACTGGTAAATTTTTAAAAACTAAGAAAGACAAGAACAAAATCACAAAAACAAAAACATCTTATTAAGTTTGGTTTGGCTTTAACCTTGCCTACTCTCACCAATGACATTAAAAGAAAAAGATTAATTTGGAAGAAGAAGCAGTCGCTTAAGAAATGAACTTTTGCCCACACTAACTTGAGAACTGAAAGGAATTTATTTCAGACATAAAGGATTTTAGATTTTCCCGGCGAACTATATTGGTGAAAGTTTCTCAGGTTTCACACTGGGTAAGATTATCTAATACTCTCAACATTTCGAATTCAGACATAATTTGTGGGTGGCTGAAGAGTTTCAAGGAGTTGCTTCACATGGCATGGAGGTTTGCTGTGATGTTCTGTTATCTTCAAAGTGAGAAAAAATAACAAAGGAATGAAAAACTAGCAATGGGTCCAAAATTTATCGCATTTGAATCCTGTTTTCCCTTAGTTATATTTCCAAGTTCTACATCATTACTAACACATAAGTAAATCATAACATATTCAAAAACAAATTCAAATCCGTTTTTACATTTTCTAGTAAAATTACAAACCCACAAGTTGTTCTAGGTTTTCCCTTACTATAAAATCTCATTATTTACCAAAAAAAACAAAAGAAGCGAACAGAAATTTGCTTCACAATAATATCTATTTGTTTCCCCAGGGAGGAATGAAGAAAGTGTGTTAAGTGAACACAACTGAATTTTTTCTAAGATATTCTCATGCATTCTTAGTTATTTTCCAAATAAGTGTTTCTAAATCTTTCCAGCATTTTTTTGTAAAATTCCTGGCTTTTGCTGTCATTCTGACTAAAAATTGAAAATTTTTATGCATATTACCACAGTGCGTCAGTGGCTTTGGAGATTCTACTTCGGGATATAGTGTCAGAAATCAGCAAAAATGGTGCGATGAGAGAAGAAAGCACAAAATGGTGCGATGAACTTTCAAACCCGGACTCCAGTTGACGTCGACCTAATGGTCATATTTCAAATGCAATGACCTCTCTGTGATAAGGAGAGACCAACCTCTTTTTCCTTTCAACATTTGGTCTCGTGATCATCTATTTCCGTATCTCAGCACATTTTAATTTCACCCCTACATATATTTTAAGGGTGCTTAGAACCTAATAACTCCTTCATCAAGGTTTGAAAAGGACAACCTACATTTCTCTTCCTTTAGGGTCTCTAAACCCCAGCACAATGGAGCAACAAAAACAGTTTTGAGGAAAATTCAAGAAAATTTTGCAGTGTAATGCAAAGCAATGTTTTAATAATACGTTCTAAGCTAGGAATATATTTTTCAGCAGCTCAAAAATTCATTTTTCCAAAACAAATGAGAAATATTTTGGGTCTATCGATTGCACAAATAATAAAAACGGCAGGCTTAATGACAAGTGGCACATGCACGTCGGCATACATAATGCACCGGAAGGAAGTGAAACACATGTGCCACGTGACAATTTTTCTAAGAAACTTGATACGCCTAATAGCTTTAAAATCTCCGCTAATATGCATATTTTAAGACATGAAGAATGCTCCCCACAAAACCACACTTAAGAAGTGCGACATCATCAGAATGCAAAATTCACGTGAGATATTAGTACAATCTACCAATCAAAATATAAAAAACGTCAAATAACCGAACTAAACCCTCAGTAAAGCTTCTGCATCAAAATATTCAATATTTGGTAAATAAAAAACTGGAAATGGAAGTTTTATTAAGTGAGGAAAGGCCAGATTTCTTATGTTTAACTGTGCATGGTTTAAGAGAAAATTAAATAACTAGTCTGAAACTGGAAAACTACATTCTGGTAGATAATTTTTGCAGAAAAAAAACCATAAAAGGGGGCGGGGGGCATTGCATTTTTTGCCAAAACAAAATATAAATCAATCACTAGGGTCTATGAAAATCTCAAAAACAGATTCAGTATGGAGAGAAGCTTTGAAATAATGGCATCAAAATGGTCTATGGGAAATGATAGCTAATTTTTATTGGCTTGTATAAATCTCCAAGTGCACTAGTGGATGACTTTCTGGAAAAACTCGACAATGTTCTAAAAAGAGTTGTAAAGAAAAATAAAAATATTATCATAGCAGGGGATTTAAACATAGATGTCTCAAAAGACTCTAGCGAGAGTCATAAAAATTCTCCAAGAAATTCTTCGATGCCACAATATATACTTAAATATCTCAACCCCAACACGAGAAACAGCTCACTCGACTGTTATCACTGTTACAAAACTGTTATCGACAATATAGCTACAAATTTAGCAAAACAAAACTTCAAATCAGTTGTTGTAGAAACAAATATATCAGACCATCACGCTCAAATAAGTGAACTTCCTACATACCCCCCTAGAAGGAAATGAGGGAGACATTGGCCCAATCTACACTCGTATATATTCACAGGAAAACATGAATCTATTCAAATGGGAGTTACAGGGTGCTAATTGAACTTATGTAAGAGAAGCATATATTGTAGCAGACAAATTTAAAAGCTACAAATCAATTATTGATTATCATTGGGATGTTTGCTTTCTATTAAAAAGGGTGGTTATTAAAAATAAATCAAATAGAAAAAACAACTGGATAACAAAGGAGGTCCTGATTGCAAAAAGTAGACTAAATTCTGTAATCAATGCCAGTAAATTTGATAATGATCTAGTGGCCATAAAAAATAAAAGTAAAAGGAGACTACAGGAAACTTATCAGGAAGGCAAAAAGTGACCATGTTAAAAAAATATTTATAAATTCTTCAAATCAAACTAAAGCACTGTGGTCAGTGGTAAACAAAGAAGATTCCAAAAAAGTTTTAAACCCGAGGAAAAATAGCTGCAGCTCCCTAAAAATTAGTGGTAAAGAAATTAGTGACCCTCAAGATATTGCAAATGAATTTATCACATTTTTCATAAATATTGTAAATGAAACCATAGGACAAAAGGATGAAATATGTAGCTTGAAATGCATAAATGTATCTATTTACCTAAATCCCACAATAGAAAATGAAGTCAGAAAGGTTATCAGAAATTTAAAGAACAATAGTCCAGTGGGCATGATGGTTTATCAAACTATCTTATAAAGTTATGTCAAGAGTCCTTCATCATACATATTACTAATATAGCAAATAAATCTTTTTAATGGGCCAGTTTCCTAAAGAATCAAAAATAACCAAAGTCATTCCACTCCATAAAAAAGGTGCCAAAGATCAATTGGAAAATTACAGGCCAATCTCATTGATATCCTGCATTTCAAAAATACTTGAAAAACTAATGGAAGATAGACTTTTAAAGTTCCTCACCAAACACCAAGTTCTTTCTCAATCACAACATGGTTTTACAAAAAATAGAAGTATAGAAACTGCATGTGCAAACTATATAACTAAAATTGCAAAAGGCTTAAATGATAGAAAACAAGTTGTTGGAGTAAATATGGATCTGTCAAAAGCTTTTGACTCTGTGAAAATCAGTATTCTTTTGAAGAAGTTAGAAAGGTATGGGATCAGAGGAGTTGCATATTACTAGCTCAAATCTTTCTTGGAAAATAGAAAACAGTATGTAGAAATTATTGGAAAAGATGGTGTTTCTTACAAATCGACAATGAAAAGTATTAAATATGGTGTTCCACAAGGGTCCATACTCGGACCACTACTATTCTTAGTGTACATCAATGATATTGAAAGAGCAATACACTGTCCAGAGATAGATCGTCACATGGTGCTTTATGCGGATGATATCTCCCTAATGGGTGCTCACCCAAATCCAATTCAGCTGGAAATTAACATGTATACTATGGTGAACTCAGTATCCCAATGGCTGGTTGCCGACAATCTACAACTAAACATAGGAAAAAGTTTTTATGATATTTAGTAATAAAGATCACCAGACAAGCATATCAGTTGAAGTTGAAAATGGTTGATTTCCTATGTAGAATACACAAATTTCTCAGATCTAGAAATAGACAATAAGTTAAATTGGAAGCTACATGTAAATAAATGTTGCTATGAATAAAAATAAATAATGCTAATAAATAAAAGCTATGCTCATCCATATTTCTTTTAAAAAATCTAGCGAATTACTGTCACTCAGAAACTCTAATCCCCATATACCATGGTATATTTGAATCTGTGGCTAGGTATGGCATTATCTGTTGGGGAAACTCAGCCCAAGAAAATCGAAAAAATATACTCACCCTTCAAAAACAAGCTCTGAGGGTTATTTCTAGTGATGGGACGACCGGTTCCACGGTTCTTCGGTTCCACCGGTTCTTAAAGGAACCGAGAGAACCGGAACCGGCCTATAAAACCAGTTCTTCGGTTCCATTTTGTGTATTATTAATCTTTGAAACGACCAATAACTGAAGCGTACATTAGTGCTGTTTTCTCAATCAGAAACGTGTAATCAATAATGCTGAAGATGATTTGACGATAATCACGGTAAGGGTACTGAAAATGTGCTCCATGTCAAACACAACAAGTTGAGAGGGTTAAGAGATTGGATTGAAGCTAGAGCGGTCACATAGCACAGTGAAAACATAATGCTAAAAATTGATCTTGTTCATTATTTATGTCCCGTCGTTTAGTCGGCCCACGGTGGAGTGTTTTTTAAGTTTCTGATCAAAGGCATTGACTTGTGTACCATAGGCATAGTTGAAGAGGAAATACAGTGTAAACAAATACATATGGCTTTTAAAGCTCTTTGACTCACTGGCGAGGTAGAAATCACTTTTGTGCCATATTGGCTACGTAAGCCATTTCGGACGTAGTCACTGTGAATGATATGAGAAATCATAAGAAATTAAGCAATGTCCGAGGTAAGTCTTCTTTCGATAGCAGCAAACAACCCGTTAATCGACCCTTACGATATTCGATTAGTCTCTCCGAGAACGCGATTAGAGTAATCGGTGTCAGTGTTCAACAATGCTCAGCCGGTATGTTATCACAATGTGCTAGTTTTGCTGTGAACCCAGAAAAAGTTACCATATAAAAGACATCAAATAAATTTTCAGTGCTCCCATGGACATATTATCCTCCAGTAATTAATTAAGAGAACGATGTCCAATGTGTGGAATCACTTCCGGATAGACCATTCGGACGACAAGTTTGCAGTATGTAAACATTGCGGCACTAGAATTTCGCGGGGTATCTCAAGAAGTACTTCAAACCTGAGGAAGAATTTAAAAGCCAAACACCCTGCAGTAACACGCGAGAGGCAATGCGTTGAAATTCCTGAACCTGAGACTGACTTGACTGAGGGGCTGGAAGTGGATATAGATGAACCGGCCGTACCGGTGATGTATGCGACGTTAGTGTTGAGTGGTCTCAATCAACTTGCACAGTTTCAACACGGAGTGTTTCTCCTTGTGCTACTACTACGTCATCTCCTTCACTATTGGCTGAAAGATTTCTTCGGTCAAGACGGCATGAATACCAGCCCACTCTAACAACATTTGTGGAGTTGAAACGCAAATTTAAACCAAGAGACCGACGAAGTAAGAATATCACACGTTTAGTTGGCGAAATGATATGTAAACACCAGCAGCCCTTCTCTGTAGTTGAGGACAGAGGTTTTCGAAAACTTATTGATCATCTCGAACCTCACTACTCATAACCTTCTAGAAAGCATTTTGCCAAGAGAGTGATCCCTGAACTATTCGAAGAAATGAGGGCTAAAGTAAAGTGTGTTCTTCAAAATGCAGAATTTGTCGCCATCACAGCGGATATGTGGACATCGTCTGCCTTTGATGACTACTTGGGCTTAACATTTCATTTCCTTGATGAAAGCTTTGTCCTTCACCATTATAACCAAGAAGTAACCCCATTCCCGGAAGTAAGCCACTCGGCTGTGAATTTATGCGAATTTATCACAAAAACTCTAAGTGAGTGGGGTATTACCGAAAAAGTTGTGACTGTAGTAAGAGATAATGGTCGAAACATTAAGGCAGCGCTGGAGATGTCTCAGTTCAGCCATATCCCTTGTTTAGCTCGTACATTTCAATTGGTAATATAAGATGGGTTTATCAACAACAAGGTAATTACAAATTTAACCGGAACTTGCTGGAAATCGGCATTCATCACGAGCATGAAAAGTGTTGAAAAGTTGTCAAAATATGGCACAGGTGCCATATCATCGCCTCGTCCAAGACGAACCTACAAGATGGAATTCGACCCTGCTTATGTTGAAACGCCTACGTGAGCAGAAACCTGCACTTTTGCTAGCTGGTAGTGAACTTAAACTGCCAACAGAGTTGACTCCAGCTCAGTGGAACCTCATAGGCAATTCATTCCAATCCTTGATGTGTTTGACTCGGCTACATCTATTGTGAGTTCGGAAAACACAACAGCCTCTGAGATAATCCCACTTGTCCACCTCACAATTCATGATTTAGAAGGTACTGCTCCCCCTACTTCAGGACTTCAGGGGCTAAGAAATGATTTATTGGCATCTCTGAAACTTCGGTATGCTAACTTGGAAGAAGAGAAGTTTTATGCTTTTGCAACTCTCTTGGATCCACACCTGAAGTCGCATCCCTTCAAAGATCCATTAAAGTTAGCAGCTGCTAGAGAAAATCTCATAACTGAAGCAAGACATATTGTTATCAATGAAGTGCATTCCTCCAAAAAACATGACTTGGTATTAGATCAAAGGACACAAAAAAGCTGCAAGTGGTCCCATTACAGTTCAATGTTCCAAGAACTTGGTGGTGAATCAAGTGAAGTGGATCGTGCAGAAAATGAGGTTACATCTTTCCTTTCTGAAAATACATTGTCACCAAACTCCAGCACCGCTGAATATTGGAAAGGATGCAGTAAATTTCCACGTTTGCAAAAACTCGCTAGAAATATTTATGTATTCCTGGAGCCACCGTTTCTTCAGAAAGGCTTTTTAGTACCACTAACATAATTGTTGACAAAAAACGAAACAGGCTAGACCCAGAATGTGTTAGAATGTTGCTCTTTCTGAACAAAAACTTGTGAAGTGAAATCTGAACTATGATCCACTAACTCAAAAGTTTCCAACAGAACATCATTTATTTTTCTGTAAGTCTCATTCTCTATTTTTTATTAGGAAATTATTCCAGGTATTAAAGCATTACATTGTGCTCTATTTCTTTGAAGAATGGTTACATCTGATTGGTAATAGCAATAAGTTTATGACTCCTGGTTGTTTTTCTTGCAAATTATATGTTTCTTTTACACAGTTAGTCAATGAAAGAAGTTATTTCATAATAAAGCAATTAATAATTCAACAAAAAAATTCTGACTGGCATGTACTGCAAAACTTACGAGATCAGTTATTAAGAACAAATCTAAATAATTTTTAATTGTACTCCCTGTCTTTTCTTGCACAGCTACGAATGTGGCCCATGTACAGTGGCGGAAAAAATTAACGCAAAACTCATTGGCGTCTGAATGCGGCGTACACGGGAACTGATTGAAATCGCTTTTCCTTCGACAACTTGACAACATTGAGACAGCATATGGAAACCGGGAATATTCAAACTCTCTATGAATTGATATCGATTTTACCCGTCATGTAAATAGTCATACTAATAAGATTTACCTTCGCGAGATCGTCTGGGAGTTATAAACGTGATGAGCTTGCTTCGACCCGCACCCAGTCGAGGTTCCGAATTCGTAGTTGATTATATAGAGATACTTACCATATTTTTACCGTTTAAACAAATTTCTTGGTTGAAACTTAAGAAACAATACGATGAAAGCATAATTTGTTAGGACAAAATTTTTTTTTCCTCGAGATCAAATTCTCTAACAATAAAATGTATTTCCGCGTGCAGGGAATAGCTGTGGATGAACACCGTTTTAATAGGCCTCAAACTACTTCCGAGAAATATGATGCATTACAATTAACACTTTGGCGTAATATCCTGTGAATTTCAAGTTAAAGTATGGGAAATCTGGTAGAATAGAATGGTTTCCATGAGGAGAAAATTTTTCTTTACAAGCATTTCCAATACCTTAAAACCCTACGTAAGTTTCCGCCCTTGTGCATTCAAGTCATCCCAAACACCTAAATTTCTTAATTCCTCCAAACGTAATAGTATTTACTTTCTGAAAACTACTTTGAAAACTCCAGAGCATTTTATTTGGCCCAGTTTTTAAGGAAACATTAGAGTTCCCATTTTACGTTGTATAGTAAGAACCACTGGCCGCTGTTTTCTCTTGATCGATGAAGTAGCCTAGAGGGAGAGCGTTCGTCTGCGGTTAAGAATGCCTGGGGTTCAAATCCTGGCGTGGCCTCTTTTAGTGCCTTTATAATTAATCTACGTGATGTGACTTTATTGCAGCCGAAACTTCACAGGAATCCGCGGAAGGCCCAGGGAATGGATATTGACCTCAACCATGAGTGTGTGATTTTACGCATATTCGGGCTTTGTAAAAGAATCAGAGCGGTCTCCTTGGGCGTCGAATGAGAAGTTTACTTCCCATTCTCGGGTACTCGACCCCACTTGATTTCTACGTCCTGCCTGTCGTATGGTGCTCATATCCACTCATTTCCCAATTTACCACTCAATGAAAAGCTATTCATGAAGGAGGGAACAGACCGGATCTCTGATTGTGTCAGTTACTCGATTTAGTGATCTTACCTGATGCTACA
The DNA here is from genome assembly GCA_963169105.1 of Ceriagrion tenellum. Taxonomy (NCBI): domain Eukaryota; kingdom Metazoa; phylum Arthropoda; class Insecta; order Odonata; family Coenagrionidae; genus Ceriagrion; species Ceriagrion tenellum. The sequence goes on along the minus strand of OY720642.1, from coordinate 128,914,622 downwards.
TTCATCTTTAAATTAATTTGAAATGAATGAGTAAAGAGGGAAATTATTTTTATTAGGAATTAGAGTTTGTTTCTAACTGCCGAACTTGTAAATACCGATTACTTATTTGAGTGCGAGACCAAACAAGTGTGGAATTCTCTTCAAAATATCTTTAAAACGGTTTTTGAAGCTTTCCCAGCATTGTTTTCTAGGTTTGCTATGAACAATATATTAGCCGTGTAGTTCAACAGTTCAACTTATAGGATGGAGGATAATACTTAGAGGATAAGTTAAATTAATGAATCACTTATATACCTTTTGACATATTCGCAGTGAAAAATGTTTGGCTAAAATTACGCAGTTAAATTTTATGAGGAGCATTTTTATACCCACGCGTAAGTAATACTCTGACAAAAATGCATCGCGTATGAAAGTGATAAAATACTAAAAATAATCTTTTTCCATGTAGCGACTAAGCAGTAATTACATATTTTCCCTATGGTAATTTGTATACTCCTCATAAATCCGCAGAGTAGTCAATGGAGTACAAATTAGGAATGTGCACCATCAAAGATTATACGATTGCTACGTCCCTAAAGAATCTATTTCTCTTCAAATGTGTCGTAATATTACTGCTTCAATGGAAGTTAAAGTTGTGAGTACCGCCACATGAAGATATTAAAAGACTTTTTACAGGGTCATAAATTTCATCTCTTAGTAGTAATGTATTTTAACGGATGTTGAAAAGGGACACTATAATGCAACGAGTGGAAAAGGGTAAAATGTATGTGTAATTCTCTAAATTTGAGTTATGTGTGCACATGATCACAGCAATTGATCATCAAGAAATATGCTGGTATTTACATAAAGAATGTGGATGTTTATTAGCCTTATAATCAATCCATCCCCCTCCATTCTCGATTTCCTGACCAAGTCTTTGTGACATGGAGTTGTCCACATTTTGGTATCCTCTTACTGGCTTCATTTCCCATTCTTCCTCCACGATTTTCCTCATTGCATCTTAATTGTGGGTTGTTTCGTTTGAGAGGGTCGAAAAACGTTTGTTTCTCGCGTTATCCTCATAATAAACGCTGCGCTCCATCTATGTTACATGATTTGTTTTGAACCATCTCCTAAAATTTTGACATTTGTGAACTCGCAAGTATTCCTAGTTGCGGACGAAAAATGAATATTGATAAACATTTGATAGTAGTGAGAAATAGGTTTTTTTACTTTTAAACACCAAATAAAAGTTAAGTAGGTGAAAGTCGAAGGCGCAACACCTCTTCGGGTAATTTTTCGACGGATGTTTTTGCCTTTTACAAACCTACTATCCGATTCCTCCACCTGGGAGAAAAATGAGGCATACTTAAAGGCTAATAAGATCTTTTTCCCCCAAGAATTTAGGGAGAAGCCGCTAAAACTTTGAACAATATCTCTGCTTGCGCTGTCCTCTCTGCTTGTTCGTCTATCGACGCTTGTCTCCGTGAAGCAGTCATCAGTAAACCTTAGCCAAGTTCCGGGTGGTGATGGTCGGGGTGGTTTGTTGTTGTGAATAAAGCACAGGTTTCAACTTCTCGCTGCACCTGAAAGAAAAGGCTCGTCGCGCTTCGAAAACATCGGAAGCACTCGTCAAATATTGTGAAGGGCCTAAGAGAAGTCAAATACCACTTCTTTCCTGTGAGTTAAACGACTGGCGTCCGAAACATTCTCTATGGCAGAAAAGGTATCGCCCGCAACACAAGGGGAAAGTAAACTCTTATTAAGGGCATACTATTTCCCAAATCAATATAATACGGCCTTCATACATTCCAATTTTGAATGCATTAGTATTGGTGGCGCTTTGTATCGACGCAGGGGAACCTCTAGGGATCCTCAAAAGTCCTCCAAGATTGCTCTTTGCTTTAACTCAGACTTATGGTAGTTGGCCTCCAAACCAATGCATGAGGGGAACTAATGGCGTTTGATTGGAATGGTCTGGGCTGATGAGGTGTAATCCGAGAACTACTTCTTTCTGTTTGTATTCCCGGGAGATTAGTATGCTTTTTCCTATCCTTGTAGTTATTTTAAACGTTCGTATACAATACCACCACTCATTTCAAAAGTAACTTAGTTCACAGTATACGCATACGGACGCAAATAAATTCATCGCAAGGATACGGAATAACATCTTAAATTCACCTTGACATAAGAAAGTTCAGTAGTTGTTACTGGGTTGCAAACCTGAATCACTATCATGGTTCTTCATGATAATATTGTTCGAGTACGCTCATGATTTCGAAAACGTGATCGTCATCAAGAAAGATCGGGTGCTACATAGCAGTGGAGTGCGCTCCAAGGACGTTGAGCATTGCCCTACCAATGCGGCTTGCCTTTTGGATGACGATAACGACCATAAAAAGAAAAGAACCGTGACCCCACCCCTGGTCGAGACATTGTTGAGTTTTTCATTCAATTTCTGGTCAAGTAAATTGATTTTTATTAGGCAAATTTTATCTCTTTTGTATTTAAAAAAAATCATATTATCTGCCAGTCATTGCAGCTACACATTACATTCAGTCATATCGCCAATATGAGAAAATGTATATAAAAACTCATTTGTGTTCATTAAAAATCGAACACGGACCACTCTTTAGCTAGCCAAATACATCTTACAGCTACAACATTAACCGTTACCTATTAATTTATTTCATTAATGACATTTTACTTCAAACTGAAGTCTTTTAAAAGGCTTTTCTGTTAATTTTAAATGTGCGGCGAATTTATAGCTAAGCGTGTAAGATATTATGCAGTCAGACGTAATAGAGTTGTTTATCCATAACTGCACCTAACTTCGGTAAACTTTTCGGAATGTTTATTCGTATATCCTGCAGTTACTAGATAAAGCTTAACAGAGGACAGCTCGTCCTGTGATAAAATGAAAGAAATATCGGGAAAATATGCCTAGATTATTCGGTATCGATGCGAGCACATTTATTTTTATTTTTTGGGTTATATATATTTACGTGTGTTTTCATAGTTTAATCCCATTCTGACGAACTAAAAACGGATTTATATTGGGTCAAGAACGATTCATTATTAATATCCGTTTTGAATTTAATAAATATCCGTCTAAGGAACTTCGTCAATCTACAAATGGAAAATCGTGAAAAATTTCATCTCGTAGACTATACTTATTTTAATTAAATCTTTTTTGTATCGACATTTGGTGCGGATAAATCTCGATTTATATCATTTCGGTGAAAAAGACACAGAACACGTCATTCAAAAAGATCCTCGGAAAGTCGACCACAATAAATATCCCTTGGAGGTAGAAGATGAAGATTTCAGCATATATACCGAATTGGGTGGGATAGTGAATATTTTTTATGATCAGTCTTTCTCTATAAATGATATCATTCGACGTAAGAACTATGCTGAAATAAACACAGCGATACACCGCGACTGAATGTGCGAATAAAATGAGAAGAAAGTTCGAAAATGAGGCGATTGATGACTAAGTTTCACGCTCCAGCAAATGTGAGTTCCATTGCGGATTTCAAATATTTGCGGTAGGCGATGTTTTCCTCAGTGTTGCCAGTCTTTCGAGTGTGTACTGCTCCTAGAAGTTCCCAAAAATGCCGCATTCTGGCGCACGAAAAATTTTGCGTTAATTTCTTCCGCCACTGTACATGTAACTAATTAATTTGTAATTAACACTTACTTATTCAGGCTTAAATATTACAACATTTATTTCCTTTAAATAAAGTAATTAAAAACACAGGTGTTTTAGTATTTAATAACATCTTATATCAAATAATATTATTCCAATTGTATTAGTGGTTTAACTATTATCAGTGATAGAGAAGTGGAGTTGAGAACCGGGAACCGATTCATGGAACCCATTGAAAGAACAGAGAACCGGAACCGGGAAAATGTGGAACTGTCCCATCCCTAGTCCCTTTCAAAACTAAAAGCTATATAGTCTTGCCGGAAATATTTTCAAATGCACAAAATCATGACTATTCCCAGCATATATGTACATGTGTAATGTGATTCTCCATGAATGCTACAAAAACATTTCTCTGATTAGAAATACGGATGTCCATAAGTACAACACCAGAAGTAAATTCGACACATTTAATGATCACTTTAGAACCTCACTGCTGCAAAAAACCCCTGAATTCTCAGGAAAAATACTATTCAATAAACTTCCTTTGAAAATAAAAGAGACATATAACCAGAAAAAAAATTTCAAAAATATATTAAAAGATTTCTATGTAAAAAATGCATTTTATAGTATTGAAGAATTTATATCTTGATACTAATTTTTGTTGTGAACTTTTTTTGTATTTTTTATCTTTTGATTTATGTTGTAAGGTATTTTTTAATTTTGTATGAACTTGACGAAACCTATTTAAATGTAATCTTTGTTTTTTATGGTGAATAAACTATCTATCTATCTATCCGAGGTTAGAGTTTGAATGAAATTATGGCAGACAAAGAAGAGTTTACAGCGACATAGCTCCTGAACAACTGGATTCGAATACGGATTTTGGAAGGATTCAATTGCATCTTGCATCCTGACCTGATCACTATAAATAAAAGTTTTTCCACCAAAGCATAGAGCATAAACTTTAAAATATAAAATGCAACCATAAATTTAAAAAATCCTTTTCCCTTCTGAAGATATTCACTTAGCATAAAACCCTCAATAATTTGAAAATTTCTCTAAATAACGTTTCAGGATTTGTTCTTGACCATGCGTGGGTGATAACTGGTTTCCCTTTTTCTAGATTCCTTGCGTATTTAAGTTCTCTCTAAAAATATTTAATCAACATTAGTAGGTACAAAAGGATGATATAAAATATTTTCTAACACTAAAAGTTTAGTTCCTCCAACGGATTGATAAAAACTGCTCATTTCCTAAAACTTATAACAACCTGTAAAACGTGAACCGATTGAGATGGAGCAAAAAGGAATTGTATGCTAACTTAAGTCCATAATAGGAAATAAACATGCCTAGTTTCATCGAAAGTTGAGATTATGGGTGTCATGGTGTGGTTGGACGGACATGGAATGACTATTTTACAAAACTGGAATATCTAAATCTTAGCAAAAAGCCCCTGAATGTTTTGGTAAAATAGCCTGGAGAAGTCGCTCAGCTACATAAACCTGCATTCATATAAATAAAATTAAGACTTGAGTATACCTTTTTCATGTATTCAGTCACTGGATTCTGTTGTAAAAACTCTGTGCTTTCTCTTGTGTAGAACCTTTCCGTTTCTTCAAGGAAAACATTTTCAAATGAATCTTTGTAAACTGAGAGATTTTGGCCTTTAGCTCCAGGGTCTTCTTCATTGAGGCCTGTAACAAATGATCTTATTATAAACTCCCTATGCATTATCAGCACCAGACAGAATAGTCAATAACACATGAGAAAACAGGCTACACATTTTACATATGATCCTAATGTTGCCAAAATAAATTTCTCACAAAACAAACTGCATGGAAAACTTCAAACTTCACAGAATAAATTTCCCATCAATAACCCTTACCATTCCCAGTCAAGCAAAAACAATCACCACCAACTTACATCTAGGAAAAAGCTGAAGCACTTACCGAGCTCAACATAACAGTTGATAACCCCACTCACGAGCCTTGTGTTGATTGTCTCACCATTTCTTTCTCTTTCAATTAAGTTCAAAACGGCATTGGTCACTTGCTTGTTGAGGTGTTTGAACAAGTGATCCCTCCATGTAACCAGAGCCAACTGATAAATTTCATATATTCCTTTACGACCCTCTTCACATTCCCGTCTCACCCAATGCCTTCAAGCAGAGAATAGTTTTTAATGGAAAGGTGTATTGTGCTCTTTGAGGATTGTCAGCTTTGAATACAATTACATATGAGCAAATACTTCACAAAGACAACTACATATCACTATGAAACATGCACAATATTATGACAGCAAGTATCTGAACAACTTTACGCATTACTTCAAGTGACAACTTTAATTAGATGCAAGGTAATAGAAAGAAATAGGCCATGGAAAGAAAATCGTGAACAAAAAGGCAGGAACAAAGTTTTAAGTACTAGACAACAACTTTTGGAAATGAGTGAATGATAATATTATCACCAAAAAGGTTTATGTAAATTTCCCCTCATAGTTAAATTCATTGACCAAGGCTTGTATCGCCATGTAGTTTTATCATCACCAACCAAGCTTTCAGCATTATCTTCTTGATATTGGCAATTCCTGCCAAACTCAAATGATCAATCCCATCACTATGAATGAGATCTCCAATTACTAAGCAGAAATTAAGGATTAAATCACATGAGAGAAAGAGATGAATAGAATAAATTCTATTTCACGGTTGCTACAGAAAGTTTTTTTTAACCCAGACTCTTTGAGGTTTTCCAGACACGTAGAAACATTTTCCCTGACCTGTTCAAATATTCATAATATTTACAAAACACCATCACTAGCAGGGCATAATTCACCATGCCCCTAAGGTTGCCTACTTTCTAAGTTGAATTAATAAAAAATTGTAACATTTAGAAAAGTTGAGACAGTGTTAAATGAAAATTTGATGGCAATTCAACCAAGGCTAATTATGCAGTAATCTGACTAGACCGGCATTTCTGCAAGAGGCTCTTAAAATGCACGCTTTTTTCATTCTCACCTGAGAAACGGCTTTTGGGCAACATTGATAAAAATCGTAAATACGACTGTTCAATGGAAAATCAAGTAGACAACAAGTTGACATTTGTTTCATGACAATGGGCCCGAGTATTCTCTCAACAACTAGCAGTTATCTTAAATTTCCACAGACTGACTGTAAAACAGCAATGTTTGTAGGAATTCCTGAGCAAAGATAATATATGAATGTATTCTCATTCACTATGATGTTCCTAATGGAAAAACTCTTGACAGCTTTCCCAGGGCAAATGGCATGCAAGAGAGGGAGTGAGGCAAAACAGATCAGCGCCACAGAGAATATGTTCACATTTTGTGTCCTCACTGCAGTGCCATCTGCCTCGTGCATCTAGTCATGACCAGGGTGGCCAGATTAAGCTAAATTAAGTCAAATATGTAAAAACGTTGATTTCGTGATAAGCCAAGAAGTAATGTAGTTCATTCTGCCAGTAGCCTTACAGCAACACAGTTTTGCTCACATGCTCTTCAACTGAGTGGGAAAACACCATTTTTCATGCTTGGCAACATATCATAGTAAAACATTTGTAGAGTAATTTGAAAACTTTTTGACAAATCGTACTACAGTTCATGGGGCTTGAAAAACTATGCGGAAAAGGTTAAAACTATCGGCTTGTTTTATAGAATTCCCTGACTTCTATAGGTTTTCCACGACCATTATTGATGGCTCTCCAGATCAGTAGCAACCCAGGTTTTTCTCATCTCTCAAATCTTTATCAATGCATTTCACTAAGCATATCCAACATGCTTGGGTTGACCGATTAAATGATTATTAGTAGCAGATTAGATGTGCAATAAGCTTGGACATTAACCTTTACTGACAACAAAGTAGGAAAAATTAGGACAACATAAATGACGTGATACAGGAATGGATAGAAGGAATGAAATACATGTGTGGAAAAAGACAACAGAGTTAGACATAAACATTATGCTTTAAAGCTATTTAGTGAACCAATCACAGAGGCTTAATAATATGTATACACATGCATAAAAAATCTCTTAATTATGAAGAGGGTAGGTTGCCTAAATGGTTCATTTTCCTTCTGATATCAGAGGATAGGAGAAGGTAAAAGGAAAGTGACATTCTTCCCACAAGAATAATACAAACTTTCAACATATTACACAGATCTTGGCATCAATCAAATTAGTTCATGCCAATGTGGATACTTGATTAATGCTGGAATGTTTTTCATGTCCAATTATCACTCGATATTAATAATTCACAGTTACAATGAGAATTGCCTTTCCTCCAACAAGGTAAAAAAACTTGATAGAACTGTTCTGACTTAACCTCAGGCAACAACTGCTAAAAACAGGAAAATCAAGAATTGCCTCGCTGACTCTCAATTAAGTATAATAGAAGGCCCTAGACTAAGAACATATCTCTCTTCAACAATATTATAGTATAAAAATATGCAAGATGGTATAACATAATTTATATTAATATAAAGTTATTTTCCTGGAGCTTGTAGGTCATTAATTCATGTTTAATCTGTTCCTCTTTGGCCAACGTTTCGTATATTTATTTATGCTTCATCAGGGCTCAGAGAGAGTTCCTTTTGAATGACTTTTTGTTGATACTTTCGATAGAAAAAGAATCACCTAGATAATTTATATTGTAACATTAACTGAGAGTAACTTAGACAAGGCAACAACTCTTGGCCTCCATTTCATCTTACTTTAACCATACACTTGGCCACAATTACTACATGGCATTCATTTATAAATGCAGTAATGATTGGCCACTGAGAGTAAGTAGTAAGAGGTTTAAATAATTTGCTGGATAAAAAGAAGTGATTTCAAAGAAAATAAATCATCGGCCATCTTCATCATAATCTAGAATCCCTAACTAGCCAAAGAGAAACAGGTAGGTGTACTTAATACCAAATTCAAGCAAAAAAGATGAATTAAGCACATTAAGAAATGGTTCACGAGATTCTTGGATGCCTTGGCACGGAAAAAAGTTAGGTCATCTACTTCACAGTATATAACACATTAAATTGTTTTTAATACCAAGCCACATGCTGCTAAATGCTCTTTAATACACAATGTAAGCTAACTAAGCTACTCTGGATGTACATACTAGAATATGTACTATGGATTGAATGCAATAACTCACCTGTTTAAATATGCACATACACCATTTAAAACCTTAGAGCTGAATTGGTATTCCTCCCATTCTCTAGTATAGAACTTTAACACTTCTTCATCCATTCTGTCTTTGCCATCCTAAAAGAAATAGCACTTCAAATAGAAGAACCACTACACATATTGATACACCTGGTTATATTTACACTGCCACAACAGATTATGCTGCTATTCATAACAAAACAGAGAGCCAATAATAAAAAACAACAATGGGTCACTCAATACTACAATTTGAGTCCCTATGAAATCTTGAAACCTCAATATAGAATAAAAATATGCATTTCTAAGGTTTTGGGCTCTACTTTGTGAATTTAAACATATTACTTAGCACACAGAATTTCTAGAAAATTATTTGTTTCAACCTTTAGCCATCAATGGCAAGAAAACATTTCCACTCAGAGTCTTGGTTAAGCAATATCTTTCCACACAAAAATATTTAACTGAAATAGGTAAAAGTGACTATTACCCATCCATCCAACTAGTCCAAGACAAGAAGACAAAATGGATTTTAGGATTTTCCTCCAAGCTAATTTCCTCGGTATAACCCTCGTCAACCCTTTGGATGTGGGAACGTTTTTCTACATTTGACCATCACTTTACTACCTGCGGCAGTCTTCCAAAACCTCTCGGCCAATCCTCACAGCAGGGGGCACTTACAAGGATTTAACTTTCGTACTACGAGTCTTCCATCCCTAAGTAACTAGCCATGACTATGTGTAGCACTGAGTTTTATTATCTCATCCCTTTGCTGGGGTTTTCCCAATATTCTTTCCACACACACTAGATTTTTTCTTCAGTTTCCTAAGAGTTCTGGTGGCATGCATTTGCTTCATATAAAGTACTCGCATAGTAATTTTGATATTTTGTGAAGCCATTGATTTCTCTACACCATGGCTGTTGGAAATTTCCCATATCCGCTAAAGAGGAGGAAGGTCGTTTATAAGGAATAAGTTCTCGAAGTATTGTTTGATTCTGATTGTGAGGCCAAAAGTTTTTCAAACAAGTCCATCTCCTCTAGTGATACAGATGGAGATGATGGAAATTATTCCGGTGAAGGTATCTCGTCCAATTTTACTGAAGACAGTCTACCTGCATCATCCTCTTGGTCCACAACTGATGACTCTTCCAATTTTCCAGTTTGATATCCCTTCCTCTGCTATAAAATCTGTTGGCCTTCAGAAGATCAGTAGTGAGGTTCATTTTTCTCTGCCGTTTTCTGGCAATATTCTTGTGATACACTTTGTGGACGAAACTAACAGATACGGTAATGCAATTGCAAAATCAACTGAAAAATCAATGACAAGTCAAATGGAATCCTGGGAATAAGTAAGTTGTGAAGAGTATTTGTATTCCTGGCCCTTTGTTTTCCTAAACTACACAAAAAATTCAATTCAGTAGCACTGGTCCTTTAATTCATACCATAAGTTTTGAAAAGTTCATGCTGGGAGGCAAATTTCTTTCGATTTTGAACTGTTTTCATCTTTTTGACAATAGCAATCCAGTGCCAAGTGACCCATTATGGAAAATTAATCATGTGCTTTCCCACCTAAAAATGAAATATTTAGGGTGTTTCATCCATTCAGAAAATTAGTAATAGATGATTCAGTAGTTTTATTCAAAGGATGCCCGGGACTCAAACAATTTATTCCACCTAAAAGACACAGATTTGGAATGAAAGTTTTTGCTTAATGTACCTCTGAAATTAGACTTACTTCAGACATGATAGTATATGCTGGATCAAAAACCGAGATCAGCCAATGTGGAGATTTGGGACTGTGTTGAAGTAGTGAAAAAGTTATTGCAGAATAGGTAAGGTAAAGGGTGTATACTATACACACATAATTATTACACTACTCCTATATTGTGTGATTTTCTCGTGAAAAATTTAACTGGCTCATGTGGTACGGTTAGCATGAATCAGAGGAATATGCCTCCATTTGGCAAACAAAAAATGGTTCGAGGTGATTTTAAAAAACAATGTAAAGGGAATGTACTCGCCATGAAATGGCATGACAAACGTGATGTATGCATATTATCCACCATTCGAATGGGCCAAATGATATGAGAAGAAAAATGTGATATAGAACAAATGATGCAATTTTCAAACTTGATGCTGTAGTTGACAATGTCAAAAATATGAGGCTGGTTGACAAGTCAGACATGATGACTGGATTAGTCCAGTGCATGAGGGAGTCGATAAAACGGTACAAAAAGCTCTTTTTTCACTTGCTTGATGTCACTATGTAAAATGCATTCTATTTGCAGAAATTGAAAAGCAAACATAAATCTAATAGAAAATTTGTACGGGCTGATGTACATCAGCTTCGAAATAAATATAAGTGTTTTTGGAAGGGATAATGATTTAATACATGAAAATATCCAGATAGGAGCAAATGCTTCCGATAGAATAAATGCTAGACATTTTATTTTAAAAATTCCTGATTCTGAGGGCAGAAAAAAACCCCTCAAGAATGTGATTTGTATAAAAGATACTAAAAAAAGGGAGTTAAAAAGAAAGGACAGGCGCTTTTGATGCAAATAATACCACAAAGCCCTATGTATTGAATGTTTCTGAGATTATCATTCCTCTACTCAATTCTAAAAGCTAAAAATTAAATATGCACAAATCAATTGCCCAGATTAAACTTAAATTACCATCCATACCATACCACCATTACTTGCCGACCCCACTGATATGTGTGCATAACTTGGTTTGGAGTGTTTTGACACTTTAAATTAACTTTGTGGAAGTTCATTTCGTAAATGAAAATGACAACTTTGTAAAATTCCACCAATTTATTAAAAATTAACTTTAAATTAACATTGAGCAATAAGGTTAAATCTAAGGATGGACTGATTCCGATATAAAGTATCGGCCGATATTTATGGTATCGGTAGCATCGGTATCGGCAGTCAAGTCAGTGCTTTTCCGATATTTTCAAATTTCAGTATTTTACCACCAATATGGCCAATCAAACAATGTGTCGACTTCTACCGCTCGAGTGCTCTGGTACCAAATGCCATCAGTAAGGTTATCTAATTGTAAGACAGACAGTTTCAGAGTGCGTTTCTTTCGAACACCAAAGTTATATTTTTTAATTACATTAGATAATTAAAAATCAATAAGTAGGCAAATTAACTTATGACTACATGCTTTTGTTTTTACGATAAAGCAGTTTTTGCAATTATTTCTTCCTTATATGGAATCGCGTGTCGAAGTAATGTCGTTTACTTAAGCTACACAATGCTGACTTCATGGTAGCGTGGGAATAATTTGATGAAATGTGATTATTTGCAATAACAATCAAGGAAAAAAAGAGTCATGTCCGGTAAAAAACGCATGAAATTTGGAGATATTTCAAAGAAATTCAAAGTGATCCTCTCAATATACTATTTGCACCTTGTGTAACGTAAGAGTTTCAAGAGGGGGCAAACATGCGAGGAGTTTTACAACAACTAACATGAGGAAGCATATTGCGGTACACCATGCCCATATTCTGGTCCAAGGAAAGCGTAGGCCTAGTCCTACTGTTGAGCCTGAGTTACGACTCGACTCGGCTAAAAAGACACGGTTAGTGCCTACACCAGACGAGGAGGACTGTCTGCCATTGGATGCGCTGCAGCCAAGCTCAAGTGCTACGCCAAGGACTTTAGGATCATCACCTTGCTTTGAGATTGATTCAAGCCTCGATTCTAGTAGTCTTTCAACTCCTGGAAGTGTTAATCTCAAATCAGAAGTCAGTGAGGAAAATACTCCCAAGATGAAGCAGGCTAATTTTTTAGCAAACTACTTTGGTAAAGTTTCTGCATTATACGAGGCTAGGTCTGCATTTCCGAACCAAACTGCATCTTCTTCCACATCAAGTGATGCTTTACTAAGTTCGCATCTTATGCAGCCAACTATAAGTGATATGATCAAGAAGAAAAAACTTTATCATGCTCTTCATCCCAGAGCAATTAAAACCACGGAACTGATAGCCAGAATGATTGCAACAGACAATCAACCCTTTACACTAGTGGAAGATAAAGGATTTAGGGATTTAATCAATTACTTAGAACCACGATACACAATACCTGGTCGAAAATATTTTTCAAATGTAGCCACACCAACAATCTACAAGACTACAACAAACTCAGTTCGTGAGCTACTACTTACAGTTGAGCCAAAAACCTTAAGCATTACGACAGATATGTGGTCATCTACTGCTAATGACGACTACTTGGCCTTGACAGGTCATTTTATAAAACCAGATTGTGAACTAAAGCACATTTCTTTGGCTGTTATCCCATTTACTGTGGGAACTCATACAGGAGAAAACATAAGTAATTTTCTTCATGATTGTTTTGAAGAATGGAATGTAGTTGACAAAGTAAATGTCATAGTTACAGACAATGGTAGAAACTTTATTTCTGCAATGGAAAAAGGCAAATTTGAACACATTCCATGCCTTGCACATTCTCTGCAATTAGTGGTCAAAGATGGCATATTCCACAATAATGAAATCAATAATCTGCTTACAAGTTGTAGACGTTTAGTTGGTCATTATAAACATTCCATACAAGCCAATAAGATTTTGAAGAAGTCCCAGAAAGTTCTAAGAGTGCCACAGCATAAGTTAGTGCAGAATGAGCCAACTCGCTGGAACAGTACCCTAGATATGCTTGAAAGATTACTTGAACAGCGAAGGGCTATTTCATGTTCCTCTCAAGAGCTAAGTGTTCCAGTTGAACTTACCAATGTACAGTGGTCATGCACACAAACAATTGTTGATATGTTACAGATCTTTAGTGTGGCAACAAAAGCTGTAAGCTTAGAAACAGCAAGTGCATCCAAAGTTATACCAATTGTTAATGGTGTTCGTCAGAGCCTAACAAAGCAAGCTGGTAGGTATGATGGCATCAGAAATGATATGTTGGCATCTCTAAATGTCCGGTATGGGTCATGTGAAAGTATTCCTATATATGCAATAAATACTATCCTAAATCCTAAATTCAAGAAAGATATCTTTATAGACAAAAACTCTGCAGCTAAGGCTTGTGACTATATTGACACAATGCTGAGAGAAGTACAGCAAGATGAAGAACAAGAAATAGTGGCTGAGTAAGTGCCATCAGAAGATGAAGTAATTGAAAAGCAAAGCCCTCTTTGGTCTTTATTCAAAGAGGTAATGGAAGCAAATGGTAAATAAGAAGAGCCTAAAAATGTTGTCAGTGAACTGTTTTTATACTTACAAGAACCACGAATAAATACTTCAAAGGATATCCTTGAATATTGGAAAGAATCATCATTTACTAAACTCAAGAAACTAGCTCACAAATATTTAGCTATCCCACCAGCTACTGTTTGTTCAGAGCGTATGTTCAGTACTTCAGGGTTAATATGTGACAAAAAACGAAGTCAGCTGGATCCTGAAAAAGTTCAAATGCTAGTGTTTCTCAACAGAAACTTAAGATAAGGTGAGATTAAAAATTAAGTGTTTAATAGTAGTCAATGAGATTCGGGTATTCGAAATTCCTTTGCAGCCATGTTCAAATACGTGTATTAATTTTGTTTTTAGACCATGACTCGAGACAACATTCATCTGAATTGCCACAATTTAGACTATTTTCGATGAGGTCCTCTCTACCCAGGATTCCAAGTTCAAGTCCCAGGATTCAATAGGCACCCAAGATCTTTGAAATCTATTTTTTCTCCAATGTTTTAAGAGGAGATTGTGTGAAGTTTTGCACAGTAAACTTAGTTACAGTGTTTATGAATAGTTTGATTATGATCCTAAATTGTGACTTTTAGTTGTGATTTCTTGCATTCATAACTTTTCTTTTATCTAATATTTTTAATACAATGTTATTGACTATATTTACAGTATGTATAATTTGTCTATTAACTGTGTTGCCATGTATACACTTGTCTTTTATCTTGTATTTGTGCTTTAAGTATAGTTTCGTTGACGAGTTCTACATCACTTGACCTGCTGAAGAATGAAAATATCATTATTATAAAAACTTTTTCAGTGAATTAAGTGTTTTGCCTGTGTAATAATGGTTGTTTCCATAATCTGGTTTCTTAGTTGGCTGAGCCAGCTTAAAGTGCTTGTGGTGAAATGCTGAGTTTGTATTATACCTAGAATGGAGTAGTATCGGTATCGGTAATGGTATCGGGGGGAGGAGAACTGGTATCGGTCCATCCCTAGTTAAATCAATATTTTTATTTACTGTTTGGTATCAAATTGATCATAAAATGCGATTCTTGTCCTTAGACGGCTTCTTCTCTTCCACGGTACCCCCTCCCTCCCTACCACATGGTAGCAGCAAATATCACTGGCTTCCACAGTCTAAGGGTTAATAACGTAGTCCCTGCAAGAACTTATTCATCTTTATCAGCACCACTTAATACCCAGTCCCTATGAAAACTCCACAGCCTCATCTCCCCCCAACATTCCTACCCTTCATCATTTCTTTCCACTTCCTCACCAACTACACATGTACAGAGAGGATAGTCTCGAACTTACGGACATGTTGCCATGGAAGCAACTCTCAAACATTAGACTGCATTCCATAAAAAATAATCATGTAGAAATACTAAGAGTTGCACTATCAGCATTGAAGAGGATGACCTCATATTTAACAGTAAATTACATAAATTGTGATAACAAAAAAATGAATTATTCCACAAAAATTATCCTTAGGAAGCTCACAAGCTTTCATCAGTATAAAAAAGTCTTAGAGCCTGAATATATATTAACCATCCCTCATTTTGAGGCACTAAGAATATTTTTACTCGCGTTACATATAGAATGAAGCCAAAAGAGAACTTTGAGGGGTAATTAATAAACAGTGAAAATATTGGTACCTTAATATAAATTATTAAGGCAATGGTAAGAAAAATTACTTGACTAGATATATAATCAATAAATAAAACTCATCAACCTTCACAAAACATGATTTTACAGAGGGGAATGCCAATGTAATGTCTTGTGACTATGGTGAAAAATTTCACTGCTACAACCAGGGAAAGCCTTCATTATTTGAGCATATGCGTGTATGAAAAGAAATTCAATTAATCTAAGTTAAAAAAAAATGGGCAGAACCATTACCGAGAGAAGACCTATGAGGTAAGTTCGCAAGAAATCTCTCAGCCTTTTGTACAGTTCTAATCCCACTAGCTGAGCTCCACCAGTAGCTGCTCCTTTCTTTGTTTTTGATGAAGGATTACGTGATACTTGCTGATGAACACTCGTGCAGTAGTCGTATACATGTCTGAAGTCATGATGTTAAGGTAAACAGTAACCAATAGCACCAAGGAAAATAAAAAAAATAAAATATCCAATCTGCAATTACACTCGCCCACAAATTCAGAGCACTACAACCAATCACAAGCCAAAAAATAACAATAATGAAAAACAATCATCCACAGTTCTTAAAACTTAATAAATTAAAACTGAAGAGCTTTCATTATGCAACAACCATGATAAAAGCATTTCTACCGACTAAACTAACGTGAAGACTTAAATTATGTCAATTTAATTCACATTACAAAAGCAACGGTCAAAGTGACCACTACCAAGACCTCATTTGAGCACAGAGTAAGAACCTCTAATCTCCAAAGCGACGTGGCAATAACCGCTTCTCCCCCGGGGTTGAAAAATGAGGCTATCATCGTCGACTAGAAAACTCCCGAAAATTTTCAATTCCCATTTCTTGAAAATGCACCCACCACAAGAACACTGGGACCACACTGCCTCCAAACACCAATGTTCTCTTGGATAAGAGAACATGAAAATACAATGTAAACTGCGAATACCACTTGCCGATGACTCTTTCTCCCTCCCAGAATTCTCAAAGAGTTATAATTACCTTTCAAAGGATATAATACTCACCGCTCTGAAAGTAAGAGACAGAGAAAAAAAGAACCTCTTTGGAGGAAAGCATAATGCCAATTTTCCCTTCATACCTAAATATGAAGATATGAATGAGTATCAAAGAGACCACACACACTTGTTTGTCTACACTGACGAATGGCTCACCAATCTGTTACAAGACCATGGTGAATAAGTACCGTTCAATTGCAAAGACCAAGGAAATATAATACATGGAAGACATACTGTAAAAATTTAATAGAATTTAAGTGATCTCCACATTATAATTATAAAAACAAAAATGCCACCTGGAAAGCTAATAATTTATAACAGGTACCAAAAACCGACATTGTAATATAATCAACACCATGAGCAACTGACAAGCTCTAGTCAGAAGATTGATTTTTTAAATTCTACTAAGTAATACATTATTATTAATAATACATTATATATCATTCATTATATTTTTATAATTTATTTTTCTTTATTGCTGTATAGTGTACTGTTAGTTACGAAAATATGACTGAACTGACTAAATAAAAAAATGTAGACACTGCTAATTACTTATATGAGCAGATGCCACAGCACCTCCTGCCATTCACTTAAATGGTGGATTCGAGAGTTGTAGAAACAGTAGCTCTGAATATTGCATATCTAGGTGCAGACACAAAAAAATCGTGTAGATTGACTTAGATGCAGCAACGATGCAGAGGAGAGATACTGAAAAAATACCATTTTACACAAAATGGAAAAACTTGCTTCAATTTTCATTTTCCCATCTACTTTTCAAGATTATTGAAATAGAACTTAAAATAAACATTTTACCTTAAAACACACTAATTTTTGACTTGAGAAAGCTATATGAAGAAGGAAAGACTCAGATTTGAGTGTTTTTTCACTTAAAGTAATAAAGTAAAATAAAAATCTTAGTTATTGCTGTACTTGTGGAACAAACCCTTCCTCTTATAGAAGCTAACAAAAATGTCTTCATGTTCACAATCAATCATATTTAGCCTCATTTTCTCCACTAGAGACGTGGTAGAGTTTAATAAGCTAGCTACTCATAATCAACCATTTTTGGACTTTAGTGCATGGCATAAAGACTACGTAGATGTGCAGAAGTACATAACTTTTTCTGAACATAAAGTCCGAGACTATACATATTAGATTAACAGCAATTGTGAAGTGGCGCATAATTGAAGTTGCCTGGCTTTTGAGTGCTACAAGGGGCAACCAATTGTGAAAGGATAAAGGAACAATCAGAACAATAAGGACAGCATACATTTCAACTCAATTTTCCACTACTTTACAAATTGTGTATATCTCACTTTCGTCAAGTCTCAAACTCAACATATCGACAATATGCTGTCCTACTGCTTATCATCCTAGTCCGTAAGCCACATATGTGTCCCGGCTCCCAAATGTAGCATATACATAAAGAAACTCTTCTATTCCGAGTTTTGCCTGATAAGCCTTTACATCATGATTTCTAGTTTTTTGTTTTTGAATGTCAAATTATTGCATTTCCAGTATTTTTTTCATACTCCATATTATTGATTGCAGCTTATCAATTATAACGAGTTGCCCATTTTTGAGAATCATTTGTAATGATCTTCATAGCTTGATATTTTATATGTTCAAAATAGTTTTCAACAGCTCGTATCTTCTCCAGGATTTAGTTGGGGTAGAATAAAATGACCTTGCAACCTTCTCCCAAGATTTCTTCCTTCCCTCAAATGTTACTATGACGAGTTATTTTATATTCCAACATATCTGTACTGCTTCCCACCAAATTATTCAACACTGAATTTTCCAAGTACAAAATATTACGTTTTGCATAAGATATTAAAATATTGTGCTCCTCAGGAAATTAAATAAACCGCAGTAACATGACAATGACCACCAATACGCATTCCTTTTACAGATGCACGAAAACATTTACATCACACAATTGCTGATCACGTCATCACTGTCAGTTAAAGTCTCAGGCATCACTTGGCAGAACATCTGAATGTCTAACATTTATAAATATAAATCTGTTTTTATGTAAGAATTTTTTATATGATCACCTGTCGAAATTGATGGTTAACTGTGGGTGAACCCAAATCCCAGTGTATTTTAGCATATCTCGAAATAAAAATCTCTTCAAACTTCCAAATCTTCTGCAGTGGCTGATGATTTTATCACATTTCTTATTCACACTTTCAAATCACACTACCCATGTCATTAAATCCACCAATAACATTATTTTTATCAGTAAATATTGCATTATGTCCATGAAAGTCTGCAGACGATACAGTTATCTACCATTAAATGAGCAAATGCGCAGACTTTGAATTTCTGTCATCTAACCTTAACAACGTTCATTTGTGACGCCAGGAGTGGGGGGTTAGAATATACCACACTTCACTTCCTGCGAAAGTCATCACACAAATTCCATACCTATACTGGGTGGAGTAAACATAAAATCTTCAGATACAGTAAAATATCATGGAATTACCTTAACTTCTGATATATTGCGGGGAACACACAAATATAAGCGGCAGAGCATTAAAGAAACGAGGTTTTGTTAAGTGCATAATAGGAAGGTTTTAGGATGAAAAAGTCAGAGAGATGCTACATCGCTCTGGTTAGGCCACACCTTGGATACGCCGTGAGCATTTGGGACCCTGGTAATATGGAGTTAACCAAAAAATAAAATACAAAGAAAAGCTGCACGCTCCATTAAAACTGCTACAAGCGAACATATAGTGTTTCACAACTTAATGAGAGCCCCTAGTGACTCGGACGCTACACGCTAGGCTTAGGCTGCTTGAGAAATTCAGAACTGGAGTATTTCAGAGCGAATAGAGAATATTATCATGACTCCTCACTACATCTCTAGGTCTGATAGATGCAATAAAATAAGAGAGATACACTGCTGAAGAGATTGGCACAAAAAATTGTTCTTTCTGTGCACAATAAGCGACCACAATAAAAACCGAGCTCCTCTAAATACACTCCCACACTACACATCAGCAGTTCACCTCCCAAAATCTTATCCCTTACACCTTTACACCACTGGTGGCCTAACACCTCCTGCCACACGCCCATGCGGTGGCTCGCAGGGAATTGAGTAGATGTAGATGAAAGTTGGTAGGAACAATCCAAGGATTTTGCAAAACATTTGCAAAACATTTCCCAGAAAGAAACTTTCTTTCCCATCAAAAAGTAACGGTGGCAAAGAAAATGATATGCTTAAGGCGGCACTGTAAGACATGGCCATAATAAATTTCAGAGGTATTTGAAGTAAACAAGCACAGATGGCAAGAGTAGGAGTAATTTCACACCTGTACGGCTCCTTAATATGTAGCTGGGAAATTACAAAAGAAATTGTCGTCATTTAAGAATGAAATTCCATGAGAACGCTGGTGATTTAAAGGTAAAATTTGTACCCAGGACATCATGGGAAAGGCAAATTTTTAAAGAATAAAATCCCTTGAGAAAGTTGGTGACCAAAAAGGAAAATGTGGTAGCAAAGAATGAAAATCCCAAGTAACAAGTAGAAATTAAATTATGAGGTATTTCTCTAGAGGAGATTTGGGAAGCACGTCAATTCAGCAATGAAAACCTGGGAAGAAGTGTGAAAATCAGTCATTTTTCTATTGGAAAAATTAGCACACCCTGGATATGGGAAAAAATTTACTATAATAAGTCAAGTAGGAGTTTAAAATTTAAAAGGAGGGAAAAATGGCTGAAGTATCTCTGTTGGTAAGAGAGTAAATATCAAAAATTCAGTGGATCCAACTGCGAAAACAATTACCAAAAAAATATTTCATAAGTATTATTTAACCCATTTGGGTAAAGAGCCGGCGAATCGCCAGTCACGTTAAAAACATTTATTCCTTAATTTGTTCTTACTAACATGTAACTAATGAGATGTGAAACATTAAACTATTTTTAATCCAATAAAAATGATATAATTCACCCACTGAAGAAATTTCATTCTGAAAGATGCTCTACAGCCAGAGATAAAAAATGAAATGAAAATTTTGAGATAATTAAATAGGAAATTAGGGGCAGAAATTCCTTGGAAAATTAAAGAGGCAAATGAGTTAAATGAAACACAGAATGAATGAATTTAACTCTGAAAAGTTATAACAAACCACCAAAATCATAACTTAGCATTTATCTCACCTAAATTGGGTAAGAAATATAACAATACAATTCAACAACAATTATTAATGAAAGATTTCAGGTTTTCCCGGTGAACAGAATGTAGAAAGGCTTCACAGGATTCCATCCGGGTTGGAATCCTGAGAAGACTTTCTACAACAATTATTAAGTCTTAAAAACGGAATTCTTGCACTGGTGACCAGTATCATACAAGTCAGAGACACAAAGGAGTTTGCTGAGACCAAACATGCATTTCTACCAGCATGACCTTGACCAAACCCTCTCTTATCTAACGACACTTGAAACACAACCCAAGTATAGAATCCTGACCATCTAGCCTCAGCCAAAGGCCATGGTAACAATTTAAGCACACTTTTCATGAATTCTTGGATCCCATCCTCATCATCATTGCACCACTCACCAGCATGCTACCGGCAATCACAAGGAAGATTTGAATAATTAACAGCCATTATCTTTCAAAATTACCTACACATCGGTATCATCCTTTTAAACATCCATGTAACATAAGTTATCAGTAACCATAGCTCACCATAAAAGACAAGTTATACTTTTCATTAACAAAAGCTTTTAAGAAGTAAAAATGAAACACTGATAACATGAATATTGGCATGGGAAATTTACACAGTTCGCTGGCTACATGGTCGCTTTACACAGCTCAATTTATAGTACAAATGACTGCATGAATTCATTCATGAGGAAAATTGTGCCATTTGTAGCGGTAAAATGCATGATTGTCAGAATGATAGCGGGATATAGAATCAAATTCCATCCATTTTCTTGTGCATTCTATGATACACATTTTACACTAAAATGCTATGTGTAAAGCGCCCTTATAACTAATGCAAAGGATGAAGTAGACCCCTTATTATACATACTTATAAGACAAAACTTCAATAGAATTTAACTATTTCAGATTTAAGTTTAGCATGCATTTGTAAAATCGACAAAGTATTGAAATTCAAAGTGATGTGAAAACGGCCGGAAATAGTAATCAAGCTATGCAAAAACTTTCTTTCAGTCTTTCCTCGTCCTGGCACAGTACAGCCATATAATGGAGTTCTCTCCTTTGACAACCTGAATTTACAGTTTATAGAATGTGATAGAATGGAGATCAACTGCCACGGGTGACTTTACCAATTGCAGGCTAAATATACTTCGCGTGGAAGCTACTATGTGTGATAACAATGAATACCGAAGGGCAACTAATAATTATTCTCCAGACTAAAGACTAATCTCTTAGAATTTCAGAGTATGGGCTGACCTGCAAAAACGAGGTGTCTTAAATGAGCTCCAAGGTACCAACGTTTCAATTTTCCTGAGCTTTCATCAGGGAAACTTCTCTGATTCCTGCTCACAAATGAACCTAAACTACTTGCGATGGAAATCTAAGCTTGAAGCATGTCTCCTCTTTAAAGTTGTCTTTTTTAATTGATTTCACGTATATCTACGAGACCACTAGGAGAGAAAAAGGATTCACACAAAATTTACATACCAACAGCCGTTGAATCAAAACAAAACTGGTGTCATTTACCATATCTTCAGCACAAGGCAAGACTACAGTGGCCTCGAACTCGGATCGGCTAACTCGCAAGGACCCGTTGACAGGCAAGCCAATTCAGAACTGTTAAACTAAAAATTCGTAAAACCTTTCATATAAGGATACGTGTACAGCTGCATATATCGACATCTCTGTATAAACTGGCGGTTGTACACCCTTTCTATGCCTTCTTTCAGGTCTCCCCATATTTGATCCAAATCAATTTGCTTTAATCCAGGCGGATTTGCGTTTTTCTGACCGGACATTGCAAGGAACTCTCCTAGAGACCTGAAATTTAAGAGAATTAAGAATATAAATTTTCGTGAATGCGAAAGCTCCTAAAGATAAATGAGCGTACTTATGTTTTCAAGGTTGGCCATGTCATAAACTTTAGGAAACGTCCGTTCTTTGAAATACAAATAACATTTAGAAAAACAAATTATCTAAAAAAAAGGGAAATTGAGCAGTAAAGCGAATAGTTTTACAATACGAAACACGATAGGAACAATAGGAATTTGTCAGAGAATTAGAAAGTTCCCACTCGTCCCATTAACACGGAAATAGTAACTTTAAAAATGGTAGACGTAATTGATACAACTTTAGCAGTCATGTTTTTCTTTAAATAAATAATATCAAATAATAGTTTCACTAGGTTCTTGAAAACGAAGCAAAATTAATAAAGGAAATAAATGATCGACTTACGTCTCACCCTAGTAAGTCCCGTTCTTCCTATGCGATTTTTTCAACGATGGTCTTGAGCACTAAGCATTACAGCCCATTTCACAAATTCACTATTGCACAAATATCATGCTACCAATGATTTGGAACATAAACAATTTCGTAAGACAAGAGAGTCCTAATACACAAAAATTCCAAAACTATCGCAATGACGGCAATAGTTTCCCTTGCATTCACGTTCTCGACCAGTCTCGCATACTGCGAGATCATCGAGCAGCTTCCGGTTTAGAGACGACGAGTGTTGTAGAGCAGCCATTTGGAGGTCCTGTGATTGAAATCTTCAATTTAACATTTGTTCCCCGCTCGAATCGTATATCTTAGTTATGTCAGACAAAAAAGGTACGGTATGATGGTTTAAGTGGAGTAATGTACAAATATTTTATTTTATTTCTCGTTAAAAAGATTTCGCTAACGGTGGAAATGAGTATATTCCAAGTACTCCTCTTGTGATTTTCAATGTTCGTCCATTCATAGAGTTTCTCGTTTAAAGTGCATAAGATATGCAATTAAAGTAGGCAAATGCAATGCATACGATTTTTCTGTTAACGAGTTGGTGTGAAGTGTGACATTTCGTAGCGCAAATGGATAGGTGTATATTGAGTTTTCGGAGGCTGACGTTATGGCCGCCATTATTTTATCTTTGGAAAACTGAATTAGCTTGGGTTAAAGAATATTTTTTAAATCTTTCATGCCGACAAGTTAATAATAGAAGTCGATCAATGGTGGATTTTCACAGTAAAGGAATAATTTACCTTGAATTCTTTGCCTACCGAAGATGTCACTGGGGAATGAATTTATCTATGATTAGCTAAAGCAAATCTCAACAACTTTCAGTGCTGCTGTTGTTTTTTATTTCAGAGGACAACTCTCAAGTGCATCATAGTAGGCAAACACCACGTCAAATAAGGCTTATTGACCGCTGGCTCAACTTGAGAGAAATTATGCGTTAAATATCTATGTCCAGGGTAAACATGATAATTATTCCTTTCAGCTTTCCTGTTGTGGATCTTTCTTGGAAGGATATCGTTGGCTGTTCTAGAAAGTGACATCATATTAAACGTATTCTTCTTCTACGTGTACCGGCTGCCTGCCTAATCTCCTTCACTAGACCTAGTGTAGTAATTGAGTGCAATACATGTTATTTTCTTGTTACATAATGTGATAAGATTGCATGAATGGAAGAAAGGAATTGAAATACATTCACAGAGTTCAGTATTATAAGTTTTGGTCATTTGATGTTATCTTCCGGAGAAATGATCACGAAATGACATGATATGGACAACTTACTATAGTTCCAAACACCTCTGTGAAAGTGAATTAATTCCAACTTTCCGTTTTTAATATGCTGTAGTTTTTGATGGGTTTTTGAAGTGTCACCAGTGTTCATTGGCACTAATACTGACCTTGGCAGAAAAATCAGAATTTTATGTGGTTAGAAATATACGTATATTTTCAGGAGATAGGGTTAATTTGTCTATTTTGAGCGACTAAGCGCTGTTTTTTAATTTATTATTTTTGAAGTGCATGCATTCATGATTTATTTTGGTCCACTCATTCAGTAATTGCAAGTACAGTTTTGGTAATTGTGCCTTAGAAATATGCACAAAATTAGTTCTGTAGACTGTATGAAAAGGATGAACAATTGCAAAAGCTATTCTGGTTCTTCTGCCTGAACAGAGCAATGTCTGACTGTATCTATGGCTAAATGATGCTACTATTTCACATTTCCTCTTATGATTTATGGGCTTTTTGAATACCACAGTAATGCATGACCTTATTACCCGACTTTTTTTTAAGATTTCTATTTTTCTCATACTTAGCACTTACTGATGGCATATTGTCTTGTACTCTTAAATTCGCTTGTAGATTTGTGCATGTGGCCAGTAAAGGATAAGTAGTCTTAAGCTACTCACTGTATTGTATTTATTGTAGTCATAGCAGAAAAATCGCATTTGTATCACTATTTTTCAAACGCACTTTTCTTGCAATTTTTATTTCACAAATATCTTCCTGTGTTTGCGTAAATATGAAAATTGTGATTTTTCTGTAGCACTTTCGTGATTTGACTGGCTTGTTGCATTTTCTTTTTTTATTACGGGCTGATGTTAGTAACAGGACTGCTGTTCCTCTATGGTGCTAATAATTTGTTTTACAATAATTTGGCCTTTACCATTTTGGTGTAAATTGCTTTTGCAAGGCTTCAGTCTGCTTTACTTTTGTTTTGTATATTCTTTAGTTTAGAGAGAATGGAAAGGTGTTAATGTTGAGATTTTTGTGAGGTATGTTGAAAGGAAACTAGGAAAGATTTGTTTTATTTATTTTCAATTACTTTTTATTCATGTCCCATCATGATCATTTGCTTAACGAACTAAGGATAACTTACTTAGATAAAGATGCCATGAGAAGTTTTGAAAACGTCTGTTAGCAATCACTTGGTTACAATAAATACTTGATGGCTTCCTTCATGTTACAGAATTGCCACACAGGCCTATTAAACTAATAGTTCTATTCAATGTTAGTTAAAGTCTTTGGTCTGAACATACCTGCTTTAGACTACTTCCTTTCATGTGAACGGGCATGTGCTTGTCTTTTAAGTTTTAGTTTGCATTCAATATGCATAGAATCAGTTGCCCTCACTCTACCTACTTTTTTCCACAATATTTAATGTACAACTATCCAATCCATCCATACATCCTTCCTAATTAACCAATACATCCCTCCCTAAAGTCAGATCTCGTACCGAAGTTTGTCTTTTGGACAGATAGGTTTGGCTTACCTGAGAGGAAAGTTGACTTCTCTTCACTAGTCGTAACTTTGCTCTCTTATAGAGGAATGTCCCTTATTTTCACCCTTGTCTTTTCCTTCCTCAGCCCCATCCTTTCACTACCTTTCCACCTCCTAGAAGTGATTAGTTATGCCCAACATGTCAATGGCAGATTTCTTTATTCCAGCTTACCCAGGCCAGGCTCAGGCAGGATTTGTACCAACCGCTCCACCTTCTGGATATGGTGGTGAGTACCAACTTTATAATTTATGGCCTATTTCCGGAAATAAGTTAGTTGCTTAGTTGAACCGTGCCGAGGTTTGACGTTATTGCGTTCATTATCCGTCTCGGGGTCAATACGTAGAGGAGTGGGTTAACGATGTTAGTTCTGCGTATCGCCCTTGTTAGTGTTCATTACGTAGGTTACGTTTTACGAATTTTATAGTTTATCGGTCAACAGCAATCTGGGGTATTAATAGTAAACCTCGCACTGCGTCACATTCCTATGCAGATTGTCTAAAACGAGGAACCATAGCACTGTGAGGTAATAGCGTCAACTCCCAACTTGGGTCGAACTATATCGTGAATATGTAATGGACTATTAAGGTTTTCTGGAAAATGAATGAAGCCAGAATTTTTTATTTTAGGATTGGTGTAGTTTTGTTGAGTCATGCTTCGGATGGTAGAGCGCAACAAAATTATATAAAATTTTCGTGGAAATCGATAACGTGAAATGGCGATTGATTGACGAAGCTAGGGCTCAACCCAATGTCTACCGCTCGGGTTTACGTATTCCTTCGTTATAGAACTAAGTGCTCTCGTTTTTTAATGATAACAATTTGATACATTAATATTTGCGCCTACGAATAATTTTCATGATCGAGACATGGTGGAATCTTCGACTACTATCGAAGTGGCATCAGTATTCCTCACAGTTCTTCACCGTTTTTATGAGTGGCTCGGTGTCGAGGTTATGGTGCCCTGTTGCCTTCTTCTCAAATATTTGAATGACGTAAGCTTTGTGGGGTTCAGTTTATTCTACGCTTTAAAATCTCGTCTGTAGCCCTGGTGGTCGTGATAATGCCATGCCCGTGATATCAACCGCAAAAAGTAGGTCAAGGGCAAATGTAGCGCATTGTGAAGGAATAGTCAGTTGAACAAATGAGCGTTTCCGAGACTTAATGAAGATGTTATCATTGGTTTACTATAATTTACTGGAAAGATGCTGTACAGTTAACACACATCGGAGTCGGATTTGACATTTCTTAATCGAACGCTTATAATGAGAGACTACTGCAGTTTTTTTTCACTCGTTGGTATACCTCCCGGGCGACTATTCTCGATAATCCATTAATTTTACCCTTTATCTCGCTGAACTGACCTTAATCGGAATGTTTTATCGTCTGAATGTAGTTAGGCGTATTATGAAGATATTGGGTCGGAAGAGGGGGAATTTGCGTCGCGATTTATCTTTCGTCGGGATGGTGTCAGCCTCTCATGACCAGGAAAAACATTAACAATAACTGGCGCTCAATCACTTGTTTCGCGGCAAACGTTAAAAAATTGTCTTGTATCTTATTTATCTGAGGGTTTACAAAAATATATTTGAATGATTAAGTCGCCCTTCTTTCCGTGGCGTACTACGAGAGATGCAGTAATTCGTTGGGTTTGCTGCAACGGTCTCGGTGATTGCTTCCTCGCATGAATTACGTGTACTCTGTTGTCAATCGATCAATCCCGAGTGAGGGATATGAGAGAAAATTATTATCACCGTTTTATACTAGGCACGTAATTGCTTAGATGGATGTGCAGAAATTGCGCGAACGCAGGCTCGGTATTAGAGCAGAGGCTTCTTTCCTGTATTTCGTTCATGCAATCACGCAGTCATAATGAAAGGCCCACACTTTACATGACGCAATTTCCCACATTGATCCGTACATCCGACTGTGCAGTCACTTGCCTCATGTAAAACGAACTTAGGAAGGATTTATTTAAGAAGAAATCTATACTGCAGTCTCAGCAAACATTCTTGCTCATTTATTTATCACCTTGACTCATTTAAAATAGCGATGGCGTAAATGATGTTGTTAATGTATATACTAATTATAACAATAAGCAGCGTAATCGATTTTTAATTTACCGTTGATTCTTTCACCCGGTCCATTTGCTCTGCTGAAAAATTTTAAATGCAGTTTCATGGATGCCTATGGAAATTATGGTATAAATTCGATTTAGAATAAATATGTTGACATTTTTTGCAGAAATAATTTATGAAGGTGTCTAATATTTTGAGTTGTTCCCCGTAAACTGGATTTTTAACTCCTGTGTTCAAAGCTGTCACTGTAAAATATAAGTCCTTAGCGGACCTATAGGAGTTACTATCTCAGGATATCAAGGCTGAGATTTGAGTCCCTAGAAATATATTCAAATTAAATTTCAATATATTCAAGTATTTATAAGTAATAATGTGTGTGTATTTTTAATGGCGCTTATATTTATCGCCTATTTGAGCGAAGTAATAACTTCTCTTGAGGTTTTGTGCGAGGTAACAGCTTTTGCCTTCGTTCCCTTGAAATTAGTCTGTGCTTGCTGAAAGTGAAGGAATGCGAATTAGTTTTACAGATCAGGTTCTGGAAATATTTGATGGAAAATTTCGAAGAAACATAGTGATTTTTAATTATTTTATGCTAGAAATATCATTTTAATGATAGGGGGATGACTGCATTCATCTTATTTATACCCACTGCCATGAAACCGGAGAGGAAAATTTCTAACATTACCTCATTCTTTTATGGAAAACCCATCGTTTGAGGTGAGAAAAGTTGTTTGAAGACGAAAGATGTTAAGGAAGGGAAAGTATGTGCATTTCGATATTATTATCTTGGGCCCAAATATACGAAGGTTGCAGAGGTTTATCTAAGGAGTTCTTTAGGAGGTGTCAATGTAAATGAAAGAGCGATTTGAATATCCGAATTTTTAAATGTTACTTACTGTACCTCCATTGAATGTCAATCTTTTCTTTGTTACAAAATAAGCAGCCTGACTTAGATGTAATTATGGCCACACACAATGAATACCTATCGTCAGTTCTGTTTTATATTTACCGTTTACTTTGAATTGTTCCATGTTTAGAATATGTGAACTCCTTCGACGAAGCTGGTAGGTCTTACGATCTAATCGGAACAGTTTCGCCCATCAACCAACATGCGCGGAAGAATACGGGGAAAGTGAAGCGATTCCTTTATTATACCACGGAAAGGACCAGTATTAATTTTGCTGATCGCTCATGACGCTGGAATCCGCTTCAATTCTATGTCTATAAAAGTAGCTGTGCTGTTCCACGGCACGATCGTGCAACGAAAACGGTCCGGGGAAACTATAATTTTTGCGCCTCCAAAAAATCGTGTTTTACGATGTGCTTTAAGTTGTGTGTATGTTATTCAGATTCCAAAGATCGCCCAGTCAAAGAAAAAAGGGAGATTTTGGGCCTATCCAACACTCGGTGAATAAGGATAGCGTAATCCTCTGCGGTACACGCCTCGGCTTTGTAATGGCGCATTGGGAGATCGTGATGAAGCTCTCGCGACGCCTGATTTCTAAGCTATACGTTACGCTTAAGCTTATTATCATATAATCGGCAGTGTATACGTATATTCCTTTGTATACACTGAATGCCATAATTAATTTTCACGCGAATCGTCAACACTTCCGAAATAATCAAGTTAAGGCTGTGAGTGATTAATCAATAGCGAGATTTCGAACGGCGGAGATAACCTGCCACCCGCACTACCGGGATTAGTATATTTTTGGAAAATTGAACATATTCGCTCAAACTGATATCTATGAAGTCGATAAGAGTCGATAGCCTGATCACAATTCTATCATTTATAGATAACGACTTCACCCTAAAGGAGGTTGGATCGTAATTGTGGTAAAAATTGAGTGCTAAATCGGTATTATTTATTTTTTTCACTTTCGTGAAATACCACCCACCTTGATGCCATTCTTAACGTCATAGCAAACTGCTAAAGTAACGTCCTAATTGTAAATCTTTGTTTTGAATTATGTTTTCCATTACATTTCTGAATCCAAATACCCCCTCGAGCAATACTCCATGGGTGCCTCTTCCTTGCTATTCTTGCCGTTATTTGTTATAATATTAAATATAGGTGGGCTGGTTTATTCATTATATTGCAGTTCTATATATTTATTTAGTGATTGGTAGTGCAACATGCAATATTTCAAATTCTTACTTTGACCTTCACCTTCCACCGTGAATGAGAGGAAAAATATGGTCTAGGTGTGACATCTCTTTTGTGGAGTGATCATGAGAATCTACAAGGATTTTGAACGAGATTAGATTAAACGCTGTCCTTCCTGATTTTTGGGGAAACCTTAAACTGTAGCTGGCTCGCATTATCATGTTCATTAATGGTCTTGAATTCCTTCAAATTCTTGTTTTTAAAATTTTTTTCCCATAAACAGCAGATATTGCAATTTCAAAGTGTAATAGAATCTGGTATTGGTTTCCCTGTTACATTTTGTTTCCATATTTCATTTAACAATAGTCTTCTGTATTTTGTTAAACCCATATGCTTCACGGTTAGCAAAGTACTTATTACTATTATTTTTGTTGCAATCATTTTCAGGCAGCCCATTTAGTGACTTTTTTTCAGTTGAAACTCAATAAAAACTGTTGAACTTCAATTTATAAAACCCCTTGCTAATCATGGAAGGTAAAAATAAATAATATTTTATAATCAGGTTATTTTCTTGTTATGGGTTTGTTGTTTATGTAGATGTAACATCTTAAATTCACTATCTCAACTCTTTGCATGGATAATACATGTAGTGATGGCCATATTTGTTTTAGGAATTGGCAACTTTGCTCCCCTTTCCTCAATTGGCCCTTATAGCTATAAGATCTCTTTCGTAGCGGTGGCTACAGTAATGACAAGACTGGCTGAAGATGGGTCGAACCAACTGACTCATCAAGTTTTCAAGCTTGTCGTTTACAGTTACAAAAAAATTCGACTCCCTCATTCTGGGATTCATAGCTTTAGGGATGTCCAATGGGTTATACCAAGAGTCAAAAGCCAGATTTTTGCCCTTAACTCCTTGCAATTTATGGCCAGCCACTTTACCCATTTGGCACCAAAACCCACTGTACCCATCATAGGGCACATGTTATTTTGTTTGATTTGTGGGAAAATAGTATTGTTCGTACCTTTGCATTTGCTTAGGATACAAAACAGAATCCTTTAGTAGGAATGAAGTAGTTCATGGCTAAAATATTATGATCCAACCTCCTTCGTAATTATTATTGATGAAACGTATGGAAGAAGGCTGAAAATGTGTCCAACAGTTCCAGGAGCGAGTCCATATGGAGTGTTCCCAGCCCAGGCACAGCTGTATGCAGCGGCTGCTGCTCAAGGACCCCCTCCAACTTATGACCAGTCACTGACACACCAGGTAGTGGGACAACAGGTGGGGTGGGAAGTCACCACAGTACTGTGTATTTAGTGCTCAAGTCAAATGTTAAAGTAAAAAATCAGTACTTATGTTAAGGGTGAAACTCTGCAAACTTGCCATTAATTCAAATTTTCTTTTTATTGAAATTCATAATTGAAATGAAACACTTTAAATAACCTTGTATGTATAAGAGAGATTAACTTATTTTCTTGACAATGGTTGTATGGTTGATTTGTTGAATCATCTTCTATTTAAGAAAAAATGTAAATATCTGCAACTAGACTTTTCACTTTTCTAACTTGTGATTTTTTGCAACCGTTAAATTAATTTCTTAACATTAATTTGAAGAGCACATTTTAAATAAATTAGCTTATTAGATTACATATTGATAAGAAGCTTTTTCCTCTATCCTTCTCTTTACTATTGTTCATTTTTGTATATCATTTTCCTTAACCTCTTAACCTAGTAGTCAATATGTGTAAGCTTTGCTGTACACTTTTTTGAATAAATTCATTGGTTTAATTGCTTTGCTGATGCTGTATTTTTACGATTTTGTATTGTAAATTACCACAGGGGAATTACTTAAAGAGAGATAAAGTAATGAATTTGTACTGAAGAGTAAGTGCATGGATGCATGTGAAGATTAACATTGGATGTAATTTTTTTAAATATTAAAATTAACATGCATTACTGCATCATGACCCTGATGTTTTATAAAGTGTTTTTAACTGTTCAAGATTAGCGAAGGAAAATACTTTTGACTTGTTGAATAGTGCATGACATAAGTTTGCTTAAATGTATTGTTTGGACAAGCTGCTGAATGTTTTTTATTAATAATTTTTTTATTATTTGGGAAGAGTGCATTATTAATGTGTAGTTTCTGTGGACTTGCATTAAAAGGTTTTTATTGCAGGAGCAGTTGGTATGGTGTGGAGATTTCATGCTGATGGGATGTTCTCAATATTTATGTACTATTTTTTTGTAAGGGTGTAAATGCAACACCTGGCACAGTTTTAAAGAAAGCAGTAGGAGTAAATGTTTTTGTTGCCAACTTACTTGCCGCAGGTGTACCCACCAACTACTGGTGCATCTGTTTACGCAGCCCAAAACTACCAGGCCGCTGCAGCAGCCGCGGCTGCCGCAGCTCAGGGGTACCCCCTTGGTTACCCCGTTTACTCACCTATGCAGGCATATTATCCATCGCTCACGTACTCGTATCCTGGCATGCAGCCTGCTCCCCTGCGCTCCACTGTTATGATCCCGGTATGAACACGCTGCTGCTAATGTTGTTGTTGAGAAATCCTATCCACATCTGGAAATCCCCATAAGTAATGCTGTATTTGCTCGACTCTAAGATGATGGTGTGCTCTTTCACCTGGAGATGAAGAAGTAAGGGGTCTTTTATTTTTAACCAAATTAATCAGCACTGAGTGGAGGTTGTTTCAAGTTCAGTAGCCCTTTGGATTGCATTTATCATGCACACCTGAAAATGCTTGTGTTTGTTGCAAGTTAGTTCCACTAAATTTGGGCAAACATTTACTCACAAAATCCAATCATTTAACGTGCCCAGAGGTGTCAAGTGAAATGAAAGATGCATGTCAAGTGTTTGTGAGTGGCCTTAATTAAGCTTCTTTTGATCTAATTGTGGCCCAGTGGTTATTTATTCTGAGGTGGTGCACCGTATGCCATCATCATAGACCTGTGCAAATATAGTATGCTATCACTATCAACAGTATAGACAATCAACTTCACTCATATAGGGTGACTTGACTGTAAAGTGAAAACTAATATTTGGAACAAGTTTAGCTTTTTGGAAAAAAATTCAAAATGCATCACTAAAATATTTGTGGTACATTTGCTGTAGCTTTTATTGGTGGAAGACTTCTCTGTAAGAAAAATAATGGTCAAGATGAGCTGTTATCACAAGGTATTTGTGATAAAAGCTATTTGCATTACACTTATTCTTATGTGCTTGGTGATGTTTTCTCCTCCCAGTGTTTTCTGTTTTTATAGTTTAAGAATGAGAGGCTGACCTTTTATGAATACGAGTGCTAAAGGTAATTGTGATTAAAGTTGAATGGTAGGCAATATGAATTATTTTATGCTGTTTGTCGCATGCTGTAACTTGTGCTTTTTTTAACTAATGGCTGCCGCCTTTTTGAAGTTGGTGCATGATCCTGTTATTCACAATTTCTTCAACTCTTATGTCATTTGTATCAATCATCTACTATCAATTTAAATGTTTCACTGTGGGCATTTTTTTGGGAAACATTGATAGTTCTTTGCTTTTTGGCTAGACCCTAGGCTTGATCAATATTTTGTGGACATTTTGAGTGCCACTTCAGAACACTGCTTTCGCATTACTGTTGCCTTTGTAGGCTCTTTTCTTTTTCATTGTTGTATCACAGTTTAGTGCTTAGCTCATCAATCTTTACTATTTGCTAATTCAGTGTTTTGTTATATAGCTGTTTTTGATATGAATTTCTTGGCACTTTTTTGCTAAAAGTTACTTTGTTAAGGCTTTTAAATGTAACAGCTTGATTTTCATTATTTGGCATCTGAAGTCTTTAAGTATATGTAGAAATATCATTTATTTTACTTTTTGCAATGTCACGCTCTCTTTCTTATGGAAATGTATCATATATGAATGTTTTGCTCTGTTTAGTGTTTAATGTATGTTTGCTTATCACATCAAACTAACTAAGTTATTGTCACTATAATTAATGCGGTAATTGTTATCTAATATTGGTAATCACTTTGATTGCAGAGAATGTTATTATTCACAGCCAAGCATAAAAATAAGATAATTTTGCCATAGTGTCATCATTGCTTCCTTAATACATATAGGATGCAACTTTGTGATTTACCCAAAACTGCTTCCGATTGAGAGAAAAACTACGCTGAAAAAGTGTTAATTGATGAGGTAATTTCATTAGTTAACAGAAATAAAAATGATGCATTGAGTCTTAAGAAATATTTTGGTTTTTCCAGTTTGTCATTTGTGATGTATTGTTTGTTATATCTTCTTGAATATGTCTTTGGCATTGTTTTATTTTATCTTGGGAATTTTCATGCCTTGAAGCATTTTCAGAAACTTATGATTATTTCAGTTTACCTCTTGAAGTATAAGATGACTCTTAGTTTTGTTTTTTAAGTCTACACTCACAGAACTAAATTTTTTATAGTGAATGTTGTAGGGTGTTACTTGGTGGAACCATTTTATTATTAAAGAAGAATTATGCAGTACACATTGTAGGTTCTAGAGAACAATTTAAAATTCAGTACATCTGACTTTGCCAGCTAAGGCATCCTCTGGGGCACATGCTTCAAAATAGGTAAGACGGTAAAACAAGGCATGTGTGTGCACAAATGCACAGAGCGGTGGGGGGGGGGAGGGTTGATAAACAATTGGAAATAGAATTAAAGGTCAGAGATGGGGAAGGGGTTGTGAAGTCATCCTGGGATGGATGTGATTTGGGGGAGGTTAGGTAGGGTGGCAAGTGCAGAAGAGGAAATGGAAAAGATCATTATTATCTAATGGAAAGTAATTTTTGTGCCAAAGAATTTCCCAATGCTCCCATCTACTTCCTTTGCATGCCAGGTGGAGAGGAGTGGCTCGAAACTCTCTCCCGTGTCCCCAGTCTATTAGAGCTCTCCTAGAGTGGGTCTTGTCTTCCTGGGAATGCAGTGCCCCTGCAATCATTGTG
This sequence comes from Ceriagrion tenellum, assembly GCA_963169105.1. NCBI lineage: Eukaryota > Metazoa > Arthropoda > Insecta > Odonata > Coenagrionidae > Ceriagrion > Ceriagrion tenellum. Next base: position 128,879,548 of record OY720642.1, on the reverse strand, counting down.
TAAAAATGTGCTCGGTTTGACTCGCATTAAAAGTTGAGCTATCAATGGGCATAAGTCTGTAGATTCATAAATGCTGCTGTATATTTTTCTAAGTAATTTGTGATAGGATTTTGAGGTTCTTAAATGGAGAAAAGGTAACCCTTGTTCATTTGGGGGACACTTAGTTGCTTTTCAGCTGTACTTATGGATACCATAGCTTGATTAAGCGGTTGTACTGTATTTTATTAAATTATTTTGTGGTACCCACAGACTTACTGTGTATTATGCGTCAGTGGTATAAATGTCTTAAAGATGTTCTAATTTAATGGCAACTTAAAAAGCAATATGGTACTCTGCTGAGGAAGTTCCGCTTGCAGTAAATGGCATCTAATATCAAGTTGTTTATGGAATGCACATCTCTGAGAAGTATTTCATGATAATTGGAGTATTCTTGGTGAATTATTTCTACTCCCATTTTTCAAATTACCTGGTACTAAATTCTGTTATATGTCTTAAATGGTGTCTTTGGGTGATACTTTAATTCTTATTTATCTTTCTCATGGTTTAATATCAATTTTGGTTGAAATCTTTGAGAACCAAGGTTTTTTCCAAAATGTGTATTCAATGAAAAATTCATCGTTTTTATTTGGTGTCCGTCTACGTTCTATGCTTTCAAAGGGATGCTCTTGAAATGTTCATTTCTTTTTAATATGTATTTTATTGAATATTGAGCCAATTAGAGGTTGGGGTGAGTGCCTGAACACATTAGCTGAATCAAAATTATCGTAATTTAAGAAACCATTAATTGCATTCACATTCCATTCAGATATTTCCTTTCAATGGAATTTTAATATTACTCATCTCTATGTAGGAATGTTTGGCTGAAAACATTGATTCAGTGTAAGAATTTTGTATATAAAACGTTCATATCCGTTTGAACTACTATGGTGAGTGTATAATTGTCTCCTCTCATTAACATAGACAAATATTTATTGTGAGAGCATATCATTCTTAAAGAGTTTTGAATCTTTGAACCACTAATGTAATTTATATCTAAGTAGTGGCGATCTGGAAGGTCCCGTTTGTTTTCTTCTCTGAAAAATTGAGCATCTGAATTTGTGGTTAATTGGTAGTGGAAATGTCATGAAAGGTTTCTTCATCTGTGATTCATTCAAGTTCACAGATTCTCTTATGATCATCCTCAAAAATGGAATTTTCAATCCTTATTCTGGAGCAAGTTTTTGATTTCGTGCTGCAAGGTTTTAATATTATTTCCCATTTAGTTTTATTTTCAACCCAGGACTGTCATTTTGTGGCTTGCATTTTTCTCAAAATTTTGTCATTTCATGCAGAAGTGCCTTTTGCAATTTTAGTTCCATGTTCTCTGGCCTACCCTTTACAATACATATTTTTAAGTTAGCATTTGTGTTGACTTCATTTTGACAGCTTATAACTTATTTGGAACTAATTGTAGCCTGTTAATCTCTCTGGAATCGCGTTGTTGTGGGGGATAGGGTGCTATTTTCCTAGGTCAAGGTCAGGCTAGGTTCATCACAAGGCATGGCCATATTTTTTATTGCTTCAGTCCCTACAGCTGAACTATGAGGAGAGCACTTTTAAGTTGAGATCATCACTTCACTACTCAGTCCTTTGGACAGGACATGGAACTTGTAACCCTTTCTGCCTTTTATTAGGAGCAGGCTAATGCTGATGTTTCTCTGTGCTTGTCCTACATTACCTTAAATCCTATTTAAACCCATCTATCCTTGATGGCACAAATGGTCTCAGTTGTTTATAGCCCTCCGAAATACTACCTGAAATTACTACTGCCATATGATGATGAGCTTCATCGAAACCTAGGTCATCTTGTAGTTATAAATCTATGTGAAAAAACTAAGTTATACTTATCATTTACTACCTGAAATTGCCTAATTATCCCAATTATTTCATCTTTGCACTAAATTTGTCACCTTGTCTCTGAAAAGGCAGAGGTTAACCTTTGGCAATTTTATACTCAGTCTTATCTATCTCTCAAGCTATATGCCCCTTAGAATTATCTACTGCAGCACGGAATATTTGCATCATAAGATGTTGCTCAATAGCTTTATTTGCAAGCATTAGATTAATTAAGCTTCTGGCATATAGTCCATGAATGTTAGTAATGGCCAGAAGTTGTGGTCACTGTAAATAAGGAAATGAGAAGGATGCAATTGATCAATACAGTAGGAGAGGGGAAAATCGTTGCTGTAGATGAAAAGTTTTTGGTTTGTCTGTATATTGTTTAAATCATTTAGGTTCTCTCTCTTGGTAACATGTCCCATTCATCTAAGTATGGTTTTTTTGTTGTTCTATAAGTTTGGCTCCATCATTCTTAAGATTATTTATTATAGGGATGAGATCTAAATTGAGTTTCTGATCATAAATAGTGAAGTCTAACTGAATATTCCCTCATCAGTTAAGCAATGGACATCCAGACGTTAGCCATGTACAAAGTATGGAGCCAGTTTTCTGTGTTTCGATTAAAGCTTCCTTCTCTGTCTTCTGTAATTAATGAGTTGATGCATAGTGGCTAAAAGTTCATAGACCATGCCCAGAGGAGGACTTAAAATTGCTCTCAGCTTTTTCATTCCCCCGTAAGGACAGTTCAGTCATGTTTTCTGATTTTATTGGAGATATATCATCCTCCCAAACCACGCAAAACATAATTCATAAGTTTCATGTATTCCCGAATGCATATTCCCGTATTTGCCTGACCTGCCTGATGCTTGAGCTCATCAAATCTATGGTGACCACCAAAATGTTTACTTGGCCTTTTAACTATTATTTTATGCTGAGTTATTCCATTAGTATAAATTTATTGAGTGAGTATATATTTATTAACCATTAGTATAAATTTATTAACCATTATGTGAGCTTTGGCAAACATGGATGTTGTTTTTCAGCGAGAAAATTTATTTCAAAGTCTTCCAAATTTGAATTTTAAATGAATTTGCCGATGATCTGATAATTTAGAGATTTGATTAATTATATTGGCTTATATGTATGAAAAAAAGTTAATGTTTTAGTGGCGCAGTTATATATTAAGATATCTTCTGGTAATCTTTCTCAAAGTATAAATATGAGTGAGGTGCTACTCTGACGACATGTATGTTGGTAGCGTAAAAATTTGTGGTTATTCATTAAATAAAGACTACCGTTTATCTTGCATGTTTAAGTGGAGATATTCTTTTTGGGCTGGAAACAATAAAGCTGTAAGGATGAATATTGAAACAATTATTAACATTGAAACGAAGGAAGATGAACTTAATCTTGGGTGCTATTGCCATGACTTTCTCTAGTGGTGTTGACTGCGCAACGGTTAGTAGTGATGTATGAGAAAGTGATTAAATTCTGTGAAGAGAAATGTGTGTTTGCAGTGTCATGTTTTTCAATGAATCAAGTATTAACTGAGGCGAGAGATTCTGTGTACAGTCGTATGTTCTGGCATCTGTCAGAGTGGGTATAGAGGGGTACATTTGATGAAAAGGAGAATATATTTGTGATTCTTTAGAATTTTATGCAACACAGACTGATGAAGATCCTCCACCAGACAAATACCCTTGGACCAGATGAGTTTGGCAATGTGAATGGATGCTATAAGAGAGAAGTATTTTTAAATATTCAGGACTCCAAAAGATAAAATTGGCTTGAATCCAGTGGCGAGTTTTAAAACTAGGACATAAGTGTGTGGTGTTTCAGGAAGCACACAAGTAGGTGATTCCTAATTGCAGGGTTAGAGGTCAGACTGTTGGTTTCATTTCGCTAGTAAGGTCTTCATTAAGAACAATTGTCATATTTCTCAGTCATTTTTACAGACTGCATGTACAAAAATATGCCACAAATTGTTCTGTGTATTTAAAGAGATAGTTCCAGCAATGCCCATTTCTAATAGTCATCGTAGTGTTTTGGTAACAGCTACTGGTTACGAGAAGTTGTGACCCCAAATTAGTTGTTATATTTGCTGACTTACCTGAGTGGAAGGTTGATTTTTAATGGCCAAGAAAAGATAAAACTTCTTGACTTATTCTCAAGTATAAAAGGTAATTTTCAATACAGTTTGGCGCATGGAGGGATGTACATAAGATTTATCCAAAAGGGACTATAGAGTTTTATGAATGTGTGATGGGATAGGTTATCAATGCTTTGATTTCCAATTGAAGGAAAGAGGGGCTTTAAAAAATTAGCACTTTTACTTTATGTGGCACTTCAATTAGTTGTGTAATTTTCCCCGGTGGCGGTGGGGTAAAGTCCTCGCCTGCCAACCCTAGGGTCGCGGGTTCGAGTCCCGCCTGGGTAAAATATTTTCTGCCCAGGACATGGGTGTCTGTGTCTCGTACGTTGTTACTGTTATTCACCCGACGTAAATTGGCCAATTGTGCTGTATTCGGGGTAGTGAAGATAAATAAATAAAATAAATTCACTCAACTCAACTCGGGTCTGTAAAAAGTGAGCTTTCATTAATTTTTCAATGTCTCCTGTGAATCATGGCTTTCATAATTATGCCAGAAGTTGTTTCGTGTAAGGTAGTAATTTAACTGTTGCATTTGAAATTGAAATTATGGATAATAGTTACAGGTATATAATTTCACTATAACCTATTACTACCAGGTATAGTTTTAAATTTTATAATTGGTTCAGTTTGGAGCCAAATGGGTAACTACCTTTAGAGGTCGTTAGTTTATGAAAGCCCTGAAGCGTCGTTGATACTTTTGACATGTTAAATTTGAAAAGGATTGTAAAGACCAGCATAATGGATTATTGTGCACAAGTGCAATATTTCCTCCCATGGCTAGCATTTCTCTGTCCAAAAAACACAAGACTTAGTCATGTAATGCAGGATATTGTTATCTAATATGCAAAGCATTGTTTTTATTATTATATATTTATAATGTCTACTGTGGCCATGAGAATGAAAGTAAGTTGTGCTAGTGCTTTAAACGGCTTAATTTATTTTAGGAGTAAGTTCTCTAATGATCTATTTAATCTCGAGTTGCAAACTTAAAATGTTAGCTGCCGGATGAAAGCTGTGAGAATTGATTCACTTAAGTTCATTCATTGACCGCATTTGAGGAAGAAAAGTAGTTAATATTACATTTGTGATGGTCCATTCTATTGATAAATAGTTTTGGATTGCAACTGAATCCATAATTTATTTTAAGTTTTGTCAAAATTATTAAATGCATGGTTAACTATATGATGTGACAGGCTCTTGCTCCATAATTAAAGCTAGGTTCATGCCTCTCATTACTTAGCTCCTTTACGTGTAGTACTGTGTCCATCCAAATTAGTCACAACTCTTAGAATAGAGAGACTTAGATAAGAAGCTATTTGTGCAATCCGTACATTTAATGTGGTGGATGAATGCTAGTGCTTATGAAAATTGATCATTCAATGTTATCTTACTTTTTCTTTGCATAGTCACTTCATTTCTTCACATTGATATTAGTGACATTTATTTGGGCTGGCACAGTTATGGGAGGAATAATAAGTATGTAAATGTCCATCATGGAGTCATTTGACTCTGCTATGTTAGATTCATGTGTAGTAACTTGAGCACTTCTCTGCCCTCTGTTTATAATGTATTTTTCACATTTCTTCTCCTACACCCCCACTGACTGGTACAGAATGGATTTGATGCTGGTGCTCGTTTTGATGGGATTGCACAGCCAGTGATGCCCCCACCACCCCCAGGTGTGGCGGCAAATGCTGCCCAGCTAGCAGCCATGGCCGGTCACAATGTAGCCATCACTCAGAAGAAGGGTTCGTTTCTCACGGGTGGCTCTGAAGGTGGATACACTTTCTGGTAGACCATAAAAGATCTAATATTGGTGAGAATGGAGTTGGCAAAGGGTTGCAATGGGGAGGGGCAGAGGAGTGGTGTGTTCGGCAAAGTATTGAGAGGGTTGAGCAAATCTCCTAAATGGAGGGCATAAATTAGATCGGTGTTATATCTTTTAATGACGGGAGATTAGCATGCTGAAGGTTGTGGTACGTACATGGTGACGGGGCGTCGTTGCTGAATGTAACCCGATTTGTTTTTGCTTTGAGGAGTGCTTGTGTGCATGAATGTTATTATTATTTTTATTTTTTTTTGAATGCTTGAGTTGAATGATAGACATGGTTTTGACAGAATACAAGTGAGCAGAATGAGGGGAATAATCTCTTTTTACTTAGTGAGTTTTTTTTATGAATGGTTGTGAGATTGAGTTGGTTTGTAGGGAACTTTCTATGTCCACTCTTGAGGGGATGATTCCTCCAGTTTTGTTATCTCCTCTGCTTATGGTTGGATAATGGGAGCACAAGTTTGTTGAATGAATTATAAAATCCCTTACGATATTTAAGTTATTCAGTATTAATTTCAAATTTCAAGAGAATATTTGCAGGGTTACATTTTGGTGGCATTTAATCTTTAAAAAAAGTAGTCTCAATGATCAAATACAAGCCTTTTGTTAGGTGTCATTTGGAATACCTGAAGTTTAATTCATTGAACAATATTGTTAGCGATTGCTGGATTGGAAGTATGATGAAAGGTAAACCCCATGTGTGACATGATTCAGTAACGGGTCAGTGAAGGGAAGAGAAAAAAATAATTATAACAAATACATAACCATAGAAGTGAGCCATCAGTCTTCTGTCATTATGTTTAAAAAAAAGTCTGCGAAAGCCTTGATTTCTCACCCCATCTTCAATTTTTTTCATTAGTGTGTTTGCGCAGCACAACTTGAAGTGTATTAAGAATATGGATTCTTTCATATGTATGTGAATTCATTCCTAGTCTTCTTTAATTGTGTTTAGCCATCTGGCTTGTATCACATTTCTAGCAGTGTGCATAATATCTGCTGAAGCAACGATGACATTTTTACGTTAAATGTGTTGGATGCACTGTGTCTAGCAATGAAAAAATAAGTGGATCCTCATATCCCTGAGAAGGAGAGCTCACTAAGGATAATAATAACAAGTGTATTGCAAGTGTTTCCATCTTTCTGGAAAATGAAGATAAATCTTGTTAATCTTCAAGTAATTTGAGAAAAAGAATTTATTCCTTGTTGTAGTTACCATGACAGTGTTGTGCATTTCTGATAGCAGTAACATCAGTAACTGGGAAAAAAAGGGAAGTAAATCTAGCTGAAGTGCTTGTTTATACCATGTTCAAAACAATTTCTGAAATTGAAATTAATTTATTTTTTCATTTCTGTTACCAGAGCAAAAGCATGTGTATATGTAAATAATAAAAATCAAAGGAAAAGATATATACATGGTCAGATTTGTTGATTGTCATCTTTTCCGATGTAAATGCATTTCCAAGTGCATGAACAAATATTAGTAAAAATCTTAATTTGGTTTGGATGTGGTTAAAGAAATTGAAATGTCTATCCCATTGCTTTGAAAACTCTCCTATGCTCATTGATGTGAATCTGTTGATTCTGATTGCCTCCTCCATTCAGTAGAATGTCTGCTGCTGAAGTGAGAATAATGGTGAAAAGAAATTGTCCACATTGCAGGATTGCAGTGTGTGTTTAAAAAAAGTCTAAAAAGATATAGGCAGTGGTAATGGGAATGTCCTTGTGCATTGCTTTAGAAAACTATTGGAACATAATTTATAAATCTTAGTAAATAAAATGTTGACTTATTTCTGGTAATCATTTCTCATTTTGACTTAATATCAACTGTTGCTGTGCACAATGTATCCCAGTCGGGGAGGAAAAGATAGCTTCTAATTATTGGGAACTATGAAAGTCAGATAACAAGATGAAATCAATGTAGCTTATATATTTCAGTGATAACTCAAGAATATTATGAGTTAGAAGTTTCCTTACTTTGTTAGACAACATTGTTTCTCAAAATTACGACCCATTGTGCATGATTTCATATAAATAGGACTTATTTCTAATTAAAAAGTGAGCCACGTCAGTTAAGTATTGTCAGCTATATTTGACTGTGATCATATTTTTGTGAGCCTGAGTCCGTCATCAGGACCTGATTAGTATTTAAATTACAAACTTGTCCAAGTTTGAAAAATCTATCATGGAGCAATTTTAGACTTCACAATGTTTTCCGCAGCTACTGTTATTGTAAATTGGTCTTATCTGCCTGTTGTAACTTTAGTTGCCGAGCAACTTCACTTGTATTACTTTATTTTAAAATGAACTTTATTGTGTATTTAAATGCATCATATTTGGAGTGTAAAAGTTTTTAATCATGTTAATGTTGATGTTTAGATTGCAATGTCTAAATTAAAAGGTTTGTTTTTTGTTAGGATGCATTGTAAAACTTGGCTTCGTTTCTGATTTATCTTGTGATATTTTTAAATTAATGTAACTTCATTCAGAATTGTCATAGTAACTGAAGTGAAGAACTCCATTAAAGTTGTGTACACAAGTTGACATAATTTGAATAAAATTGTTTTTCAAAAATGTGTAACTGTACTAGGTTCACTTAATTAAAGTCAATGATTAAAACCTTTTTATTTAAACTGAAGATTTTTTTTGCAAATCCTATCGCATTTCCTCTTTTGGATCAACCCTTAAATTTTGTAGCCTTAGAAATCTCCATTTCATTGTGGTTAGGACTTCATTAGAAGTTTGGAATTCAAAGATGTCAATAGCTTGTCTTTGTTCTTTAAATCCCTGTCACTTAAATCTCAAGTGATCTTTCATGAACACCTCTCAAGGCTGGTTACAGGAACTACAAATCCAACTACAGTCAAGCATTGATAATCCAGATCAATTGTGACTGGACGGAGTACATAAAACAACATAAAAAAGGCCGTTTGATGCCTTAAACGTGGAACTTTGTTAAAAATCGTAAAAACAGTAATTCACTTAGTATTGCAGTTAACTAATTAGAGCAGTTAAATCGAACCATTAATTAATATGAACTTATCACTTAGTATTTTAATGAAATATACTGTAATATATCTTTCGTTAACTCTCTTATACAAGAATGTACATTGTATTCACTTAAACTTATAATGCGCTGGATGTCAATCCGAATTATCAACTCCAAATTTTTTGTCTGGATTATTGATGCTCTACTGTAGTTTGATTTTATAGGTTCAATCACAGTTGTAATGAGATCTAGCAGTCAAGGTACTTGTGCAATATCTATTATGGAAAGACTCACAGATTGTTCTCCTGTGGTCACCTAACTTGTCGCACCTGACCGAAATTTACTTCAATGAAGTTACTGAGATAGCAGCTTATAGAGATAGCTATTACTGAGATAGCAAGCTGCAATCACTGTTTGGAGGATTATGTGCACGGCGAAAGAGTTATTGCGTGACAGTGAGTGACACTCCTGCCAACTATTAATAGTGCATCCACAGAAATTTTATGTTGAGGTAGAAGAGTAGACCAAGCATTCAAAGCTGCGACTGATGGGAGACGAGGTGGGAGAGAGTCATTCCCCTCAATCTGAATTTCCCAATGTGGTCGGCTAGCTTAAAGGTAAGTTATTTAAATTAAGGTACCTGGAAATCAATAAATATTGCCTCATTTTAAAGAAAAATGTCCCAAAAATACCAAAATATCGGCCCCTTAGCAAACTAGGTAATTTCAGAGATTTTTGACAAAAAATACCAGCCCTTTTGCATGGGGAATAGTATGATTACGCTCTCCAGAGAGATATTATTTAGAAAATCAGAAGTTTTCAACACCAAGCTGTCAAAAACAAAGTTCGTATGTTTTCTTAACTATTCTTGAAAATGAATCTTGTAGTTACTGCAGTCATTTTTTTCAGGATGTTAAAAACCTGTTGTGAAGAAGTTTAAAACACCATGAGAAGAATATGAGTTACTTTAAAGATGGATATTTATAGTTAGTTACTTAGAATGTCAGTCATGTATAAGTAAATTTTTGTGCCATTAATACAATATGGAATTTTATGCGACCTACAGCAGCTGAAATTGAAATGTATAATTCCAATAACATCTCCATAATGACTAAGGGACTATCTCACTCATACTACCTTTAACCAGTGCCGTGCATTTTTTGTCTCACAACCAGTGATGTGCTGTCTGGGAGACCACAATTTATTAAATAATAAAATATTGTCGCGATAATTTTATTGTATGGTTTAAATTTTATGTCTCTAACTCACATTTAATTTTCTAAATCACCCCCACTAACCAATTTTCAGGGTAATTATATTTTGGTATGGTAAAACAATTGAGAGAGAAACAAACTTATTATTAGAGTCATAAATGATTTTCTAGAGTTGAAAATTACATCTTAAATATTTAATTAGAAATGTTCAATAATAATAGAAGATTGAAAATATTTTATTAGATACTTTTTCCAATGAAAGCTGCATTTGATCAAAATTAGTTTTTTTTTTAATCCCTCTCACCTCCATATCAGCAGGATCTTTTAGTGCCTTCTAAGCTCACATGGTTTTTTGCATTTGAAACACTAGAAAGAAGTTTTTCACTTTTTTTATGAATGGCACAGTGTACATGTAGTCTGCTTCTCTAGCTTTTCAACCTCTTCTGCCTATGCCAACAGTAAGTGAGAATTTTTCCTGTACTTATTATTAGTTCTGCAGCTACCGAAATTATTAAATGAAACCTTATCATATCTTTTTTGTCTTTCGCAGACTGCTAAAGCACAAATGAGTTGACAAAGGAAATATCTAATAGTCTAAAAAACACAGCCATTGGCCACCTCCTTGTCATTTGGCTGAATGAGTAGCTACAACACACTTTATCCAATGTATCTACTCCACCCTTGGTCATGTTATAAAATGTTATCATTTCTGGTTTCCGTGACTCGATGTGTTCACTCTTCCTGTGGTGCATTGATGAAACCAAACAAACAGCCCTATTTCTCTTCGGAACATGGGAAACTGTCTTGTTTTCCAAGAATCCTTACAGTGAAGAGCCTACTATATGCTTTTTAGATGACCCAAACTTACTTGGTATTTCCCTTATATTTTTTATAATTGTGCCAGCATAACACAGTCCTTTCAACTTTTCTACCAGCTCAATAGATGTGAACCAATTATCCACTGTGAGATGTTTCCCCATGATTGGCTCAGAGAGATGAAGAACATTGAGTGGGCTTTGATAACTTTTGGTCTCCCTCTGACAAACCTAACCCATCAGTATCTTTCCCTGCATATAAATATGCATTATACAGATAACCGTTTTATAGTGTCAGTCAAGCATATCATTTCCAAACCGTACTTGGCTGGCTTGCAGGGGATACACATTTTGAAGCAGCAGCGACCCCTGAAGGCAATTAACAATTCACCAATTCAAGTTGTGGTGCCCAATGAATAGCAGTGTTGGGAGTTCTTTATTAGAAGGTGCAATAAGTTGGAAATTGGAGCAACCGGGTCAGTTTTGTACCGGGCCATTCTTTCCACCATCAGTATCTTTTCCTGCATATAAATATGCCATCAGTATCTTTTCCAAAAGATGGAAACATTCTTTCCACATGATTATCAAAACAGAGAGTCATGAGAGGAGCAGAGGATTTTCTACCCTCCTTGCTTTGGCATTTCCCTAAATTCCCCTCAACACAAGGCTTGTCCTCAAGTCAGATGACTGCCAGGCAGGAGGACAGTGAGCACGAACAGGCGTTGACATCACACAGGCAATAAACAGAGGTCGGTGGGAGTCGCCCAGGTTTTCCGACCACTTGCAAACCTCCAAACTGAAGGGTTTTCCATGTTATAGTGGTATAAAACTAGCTGACAAATATAGGCGAATAATATGTTTCTCACGAACTTGGACGTAATGGCACTTGCAGTTTTAATCCCGGTTTTTCCCTGACCCTTTTCCATTTCTTTCGGCGGTAAAATTTGTTGTTTTCACGTATCCCAAAGACTAAATGAGAGGCCTATTACCCAAAGAAGGGCACAAATGAATAGCACATGCGAGGCGTGGCCGTGCGCTATTCTGGGATTCAAAGTCATTCTCTCAACATACATGACCTGCAAATTTCTTACAAGGAGTACAGGCATGATGATACAAAAAACAGGAAATAAACCATGGTTTATGTTTAATTGTTAACCAAATCTTATCATGTTTCACATTTATAAGGCTAGGAGCGTAAATTTCCAAAAAAGCAGGATTTTTTTATTTAGTGAGCGTCATCAGCATTGTCTTGAGTAACCATTCTATCATACTGAATGTATATTCCAAATATCTATAAATAAATTATGCACATTGTGTGACTATCAAATGGTACAAACAAGATCTGTATTCTTACCCTTGTATAAATGCATAGGTTTATCTTTTTAACCTCTTTCGGAATCATATCCACCAACAAAGCGACTAGTGATTTTCCAATTTAGTGACCCGAGGTCTCACAGACCACTAATTAAAGTCAAATGCCATTTAACAGAAACACAGTATTACTAATTTATAAAATTTTGAGGATGCTACATCCTTATTAGACAAAAAAATGAAGGTACATAACAAGAAATACAGATGTTGTGAAAATATTCATAATTTAAAAATTGCAGCTGGCTATCAGACCGTTCTTCACCGGTTAAGGGTCAAGGATCTTGTAGCAGTCAACCTCAAAGCTTAATTGTTTCTGCAAGCGGCATTAGGTCATCATTTTTTATCACTTGCAAGATGTTCTACAATTTGTGGTTATATGAGCATTTTATGAATGTACTGAGACGTGAATGTTTTTCGGACCTTGTCATTTTAGCTGAAGTTCTGAACAAGTAAGATTTTACATTTGTCCCAGTTCAATTGGCAGTGGATTGCTGTGCTGTGCTTCAAACTCGACATTTCAGAGCTTTTGTTATAAGCCTTGGAAGTTTGACGGAATATTCATCTGCCAATTATCATTTCAATTGAATGAGACAATTGTATATAAGAGGGTAATAGATGAATCATGTAAAAGACAAGATTCATATGGAAATTAAAAATCCTCAAACCATTTTTCCCTCTTCATTTTTGCACTACGGTCAAAGATGCTGATAAGTGGTTTTAGATGTTTCTACAATGAAATAAACCAGGAGTACGATTATGTTTCTCCAAAATGGGTGCGCTAGCATAACTGCTATTTTTCAAATGCACTCATGAATGCAAAAATGGAATCTTCATTCACCAAATTTTGTCGGCTAACTGATGCATTTGATTGCAGAGTGCAGTGGCCTTTGAGGGGAGCGAGTGACACATACTGATCGGGCAACTTCAAATCGACCGAGAAACTTCAATGTCTCCGTAAATACTCTTCTAACACATAGATTTTTGTTTCTTATTTTAATTTTTGGAAGCTCATCGAGACAATCACAAGATTTTATTCACATAGGTATATTTTTTAAATTATGAGAAGTCTTCGATTCAATACTGCATGCAGATACAAATATTGAAAAATATAGTTTTTACGATACTTTTTGAAAGTAAAATCTTTATCCTTTACCACAATACATTTGACATTAATGGTCATTTAAACATAGTTAATTTTATGGATTACAAACATATACACTATTGATACTGACACAAAAAATGGAATTTTCTACTCTTAGTACTGGTTTAGGAACCTTTATTACAGTATGTTATTCCTCAGATTTTTCCCACTTCTAATGATTTACCTTTTATTGTTTCCAGGATTTATCATGTATTAGTTGCTTTTATTACACTGATTATTCAAACAGGTGATAGAAGAACTACCCTACACATTTTTTATCACTAAACAATTCAAAATTTTTCTTTTTTTCCAAGTTCATGTCACATGTCCTATTCAAAGTTTGGATGGAAAAAAATTTATGAGGATTCGAATCCTTAGTACACGTAGAGCAGCACGCCAATGAGTAACTCCATAGTCAGTATTGAACAGACTGAGAATGCTCTCAGCATGGGCAATATCAGGACGGGTTGCAACTGCCAGGTACCTACATTAGTGATCCCACAAGGCGCTGGTATGGATATTTGGATCCATCCTCCCATTCTTTATCCGTCTTTGGTTTCAATAGTATTTGGTTGGGATCCAGTGGTGTCTTGACTGGCTTGGAGTCAGACATGCCAAATTTCTGAAGGACATTTTCCAAATGCATATTTCCTTTGATCTATAATTACAGTCTTCTTCTCTTTGTCTTGTGTAACTCTCATACCAAGTAATTCTTTGGCTTCACCTAGATCCATCCTTCACTTTAAATTCATTCTTCAAAATTTTCACAAATTCTGCTCTTTTTGCTTGATTGTTGCTGAGTACAAAAAAATCATCAACAAAGTCAGCTACAATAAGAATTGTACTTCCATAAATAGAGTAGGTAGTAGACACAAGGCTCATTATCTGCTCTCTTCATTCCCATGCTTATCATAAGAGAGTGAACTTTCTTGTTCCACGGCCTTGGTGCCTGCTTCAAGCCATAAATGGCTCTCTTGAGAAGACACACTTTCTTCTCATGTGACTTCTGAATGAATCCTTCACGTTGTTCCATATATATTTCTTCTTCATTATCACCATTGAGGAAGGCTGTTTCAACATCAAGATGATCCACATTAAGACTGAGTTTTACAGCTAGAGCTAACAAGAGTCTAAGCATAGAATGTCTTACAACTGGGGAAAATGTATCCCTGTAGTCAATGCCAAACTGATAGGTGAAACCTTTTGCCACCAAACAAGCTTTGTAGGTCTTGACATTGTTGGCACTCCTCTTTATTTTAGTAACCCATTTGCTTTTAACAATATTTCTGTCTTTTGATGGATCAACCAGAGTCCATACTTTATGCTGAATGAGTGATGCATACTCCTTTTGCATTGCTTTCATCCACATATCCTTATCTTCTCTGGATAATGCTTCAGGAACTGTGATACAGTCGCTCGAGTCTTCCACCACAGCTTGATACAGTAACATATCATCTGACCACTTTTTGGGTTGTCTTTCCATTTTAGGATATCTTTTATCCTTCCCTGGCTCACCAACAGATGAATCCTGTGAATCCGTCATTTCAGGATTCCAGTCATTTGAAGAGTTGTTTTCTTCACTTTCATGAGAAATTGGGTCATCTTCTTCAAGGATTTCATCTTGGTCAGTAATATTTTCCTGTTCATCTTTATTTACCTCTTCCACTTGAATTAGTATCTCAGAATCATCATCACATTCTTTGATTTCATCTAGTTGAGTTTCTATCTTTTTCTCACAGGTTTCGATGAATACTACATCCCTTGATTTGACTATTTTCGTTGGTTTCTAAGGGTCAATCAATCTGTATCCCTTTGCTGATTCACAGTATCCAACAAAGGTATATTCTTTGCATTTTGGATCCCACTTCTTGCAAAGTTCATCTGGTACATGAGCGAAAGTTCTTGATCCAAAAACTTTCAGATGCCGTAAATCAGCCTTTCTTCCTGACCAGGCCTCTTCTGGAGTAATACCTATAAGTGCTTTGGTAGGAGATCTATTTTGTAGATAAATTGCAGTCATGGCTGTTTCTCCCCAGTACCTTTCTTCCAGTTCAGCATCCTGCACTATTGACCTCCCTTTTTCAACAATAGTCCTGTTGAGTCATTCTGCGACTCCATTCTGTTGTGTGGTGTATGGAGTTGTTCTTTGGTGCTCAATCCCATGCTTCTTGAGAAAATTTTTGAAAAAATCATTCATATATTCAGAGCCATTATCACTGCGTGATACTTTTATTTTCTCACCTGTCTGATTTTACACCACATTTTTAAACTCTTCAAATGCTTCCTAGACCTCAAGCATGAATTTTGTCTTCAACAAATACCCAAAAGTTTTTCTTGTCAAGTAATCTGTGAACGTAAGTAAGTATCTCCTAAGCTCCTCCCCAGGGGTGGTTGAGACATGGATCCACAAAGATCTGTGTGCACAAGCTCTACGACTTTACTGACTCTAAATTCTCCACTTTTCTTAAATGGTGAACGTGCATGTTTTCCTTTAATACATGCCTCACAATGATTTATTCCTTCATCACAATAGGAAATGCCTCTTGCCATTCCTCCTTTTAGTAGATCAATTGATTTATGGTTGAGGTGCCCAAGTCTTTTGTGCCACGACATTTGAGTATCATTCACTGTCACCGATGTAGCAAATTCTTGATTATGTGCCTGATCAAGTTTGAACATTCCACCAACGATGCTTTCCATGGCCTTGACTTCACCTTGAACTATACAATCATTCTTGTGAAATATGTGACAGCCTTTCCTTGAGAAGACTAGTACAAGATCGTTTTCAACCCTTCTGTAAACAGAGAGCAAATTAGCAGATACCTTGGGTATGTGCAATACATCAGTTAACCTCGTCATGTCACCATTCTTAAGTTGCAACACAACTTCACCACTTGCTTCTGCAGACATTTTATCATTGTTGACATCGGTAATTTCTTTAATGCATCTTTCTTTATAAGAGTTGCTGTTTTATATTGTACACCAAATGTATGCCCATGTATATACTTGACTTGCCCTAAATCTACTTAGATCTGTGGGGCCCATAAATATTATTATTAATATTAGGAGTCCATCCAATCCTTGCACGTAGTCATATGTGCTGAGGCACCTGAGTCTATATACCTGTCATTACTGACCAGATTTGAAGTAAGTAAAGAAGTATAAAAAGTTAATTCAGTTTTGTTGGCTTTCTCATTAAAATTCTTCTTTGATAGTTAAGATTTTTTCTCTTCCTTCTTGAAATCTAAATGCTGTTGTTGCCTTTCTTTAGTACTTTGCACGGCCATTAAAATGTCCAATTTTATTACAGTGATGACATTTGAAAGGTCCTTTTCCTTGCTGTTGTTTTCCATGGAACAGTGTACTGTTTCCATAACTAGCAAATGCTGAGTCCTTGCCTGATGTACTCCGAGTAGGCTGATACTTATAATCTTCTTTGATTAAAACTGATTAGTCACTTGTAATAGCCGCTCCTGAAATTTCTGAAGCCATAACCAAGGGCTGGTAATCATTTGTCAGTCCACTTAGCATAATAATTCCTAGGAATTCATTATCAAGGCCAGTATTAATTGCATTCAACTGTTGTGCAGTCAACATTATTTCACTTAAATAATTAATCTTCAATATTATTAACATTTTCAAGGTCAAACTAAATATTTTGCACAGAAGGGAGAGCCTGTGAGATAACCCGTCATCAGCACATGCCTTTGCCAGGATGTTCCAAGTTTCTTCGGCTGTTTTTGCTGACATCACTAAAACTTGAACAGACTCTGACAATATGAGACATATTTAAGATCTGGTTCTTGCATCTCTTTTATTCCATAATCTCCTCTCATGAGAATCGAGTTGTTGTAACTCTTCTTTTAACTTGACTTGTTTTAACACAGTCCGACAAGTCCACATCTATAAGATGCATTTCCATGTTAAATTTCCAAATACTGTAATTCTTCCTACCTTCTAACTTGGCAAAAGCAGGCAGTGAACCACTTCCCATAAATATTAAAGAACCAGTAGCAGTACTTCCACCTGGACCATTTTGGAAATTTGTAGTTGCTGCCGCATTTTTTCTATCTCGGCTGTTTCCACTTCCATTTCTGTCATTTGAAGCTCGATTTCCATCTGGATCAGTCATTTTGTGCTGATGATAGGAAAAAAGTGAATCCTAACCTCACAACTTTTTCTGCTGGGTTCACCTAATTCACTCAGTTCTTGGTTCTCAAATCACGGTACATGAATATCGAGCCACCGCATTTGTGTCTGGGCCCATAACCTGATGTTTTATAAATAAGAAATTAAATTTCTTATGTTCCAATAATTGCGAGCCTCATAGTTAAGACATTTATTTTTTAACTAAAAAAAATGTGTACATAGATACTCAAGAGACTTAAGAAAACAAAGAATATCAAATAAACGACATTACGTAGTTTCCCGATTAATCAAATTAGACTGAAATCTACAAAAAAAATATGAGTAACACAACCTTTTTTCTCATTTGTGAGTTAATCCGACTATGGACTACAGGAAATGATAGGTTTGCTTATTCAGTTTTTCACTCCTCCACCATGACAACTTCATCCATCCTCCTTTTAGAAACTCAATACATTATGTTGCCCTAAATTCAATTTATTGATGTTGCTGCAGGTTATCCTTGTTAGTGTGACTTGTTTATAATGTGTCTCCATAATACTACGGCTGCCCCATCCATATTCTATGAGAAGTTCCCCACTTTTTATAAATATCTTAAACTTTTATCTTAATTTTTTCTTCTTCCTCTCAAATAGTACCACCCTCTCTCTTTCAGTATGATTTTCCTTTATGTTAAAAGCAACCAAAGAAAGACCGAAAATTCCCTTGATCTCTCTGATTTCAGCCAAATTTGCAGGACATATTCTGTTTTACTACATTTTTAACCTTGCCCAATTGTTTTGCCCTCATCAATGGAGTTACATTCATATCACCTTGCTTACCCACCACCTGGAGGTGTCGATCAGTCTTCAAAAGAAGCCATCAAATCAAGAGCATAGCCAGGCAGAGGCAGGGGTGGGCAGCTGCCCCCCTGAATGAGATATTTCATACCAAATCTGCTATAGGGAGCCAGACAGGATGATATCCTGCCTTCCCCAACATAAATCCTGGCATGAGTCTAATTGAAATGTTTATTTAAATATCAACTGCACAGTGGGACAATTGTTTGCACAATTTTGTGCTAACATTATACACATCAATATTTATCTCCAAGCTTTAGGTAGCTTTGTTCTGCTAATATATTACTGTATTGCCTGGTAATATTCCAAATTTGGTTGTTCATAAATGAGTATTATTTACTTCCAAAGCCTTTCTTCCCTTCATTTCTCTTGGTGCCTTCACTATTTCGTTGTAATGTCTGATTCTATTTTGAATAATCATCCTATTGTCGCTGCCTTGAACTGAACTATCCACCTCTACGGTCACCACCTTCTCTATTTCTAGGTTCACAGGCCTATTTTCTCTAACATGAAGTTCTGCTACGTTACCCTCTCATCTTTCCTGAATCTCTTGCTTCATGATTAGCCCCAATCCTGTTTGGTCCTAAACATTTGGAATCTTTTAGTCTAACAGCCCGATGACATTTCATCTACTCACATAGTCCACCAACTTTCCTCACGTTGCCATAGCTGTCCCATTCCGCCACATTGTCTCCTCCGTCAAAACTCCCTCGTTCTATTCATTATTCGTCGGGGGTCATTTTATAATTTCTTCTTAATAACCTAGTTTTGCACTGGTGTTTTTCCTCCTCCTTCTCTACTCTACTTCCCAGATCATTTCCTCTGCCATCAATGGCTTCTTTTTTTATATTAGTCTTATTGCTTCCTAAGCTGCTCCAGTTCTTTGTTCTTCACCCTCCCTTCTTTCCTTCAATTTCCCCATTTCCTTTGCTATTTGCTCCTATCCATCATCTGGTATTCTGGCTCCTTCTTATCCTTCTCAAAGATTCCAAGTTCCGCCTCTTCATACTCCTACGTTTACTTTGTCTTTTGAATTAAACATCATTTTGCATAAGAACTAAATATTGGCCCAAGTGTTCATCTGTCCCTGGGAAGTAGAATGAGTTTTTGACAGTTCTTAAACCTCTTCCTCACCATGCTTTAACCAATTTGATATCTCCATGAATTCCACTGTATTTTTTTAGTACACCCATGCCCGAGGTGACGTTTAACCCGAGTGTTGTTTTTTCTGACTCACTTCTCCAGCAAAATTCAACTCCTTCGCACCACTGTCATTTCTTGCGCAAACCACATCCCCTCCCTCTTAAATTCAATCCCTCCCTTCCCTTTCTACTGCATGCTAACCCTCCATTCCATAAGTGATACTGGGCGACTGTTTATTCAGCTAAGGCTTTTATTCTATTCGGAAGGGGTATATCAAGTGTTTTGTTGCGCAAGTTTCCGCGGAGTGCTCTTGAATCATGATGGCATATGGGATTGCTTCCGCATTGTGTCATTTTTTTTACTACAGTATCGCGAGCATTCCAGCTCGCTTCTTCAGGTCAAAGTGCTCACGATGCATTTGTGGACACAATATATAGTCGAGCAGAGGGTCATGCACGATTCTTCCCCGCCATTTTTTTGTAGTCTTTTCCCGCATTTTGTGGAAGACATGCTTCCAACTGGTGGATAGCGTGTAACCATCTTCTCTATTGACATTATTCAGTGTTTTTGAAATTTTAATAGCCTCCCTAATCAATCTAGGGAAGTACCGGGTCTCCTTCGCGATAATCTTCGCTTCCTCCAAATTCATATTGTGCGAAGGTCTGCTCAATGTGTGCTCCACGACGGCAGATCGGTTCAGCTGTCCATTCTTGATGGTTCTGTGGTGCTGAGAGATGCGGCACTTCAGCGCTCGGGAAGTTTGGCCAATGTACGACTTCCTGCATGCACATTTGACTTCTTGCTTCGTAGACTCCTCCCTGAGAGCCCTCTGGGATTGGGTCCTTGTGTCGGCACAGTAGATTTAATATTTTGGTGACACAGCCGTTCCTGGTCACCACGTCATATGTCCGGAGTACCCTGGCTATCTTCTCCGTGGTTCCCGCAACATAGGGTAAAACGGCATATGAAGATGGCTTGGACTCCGCCGGCCGGCCGGGATGGATGGCCCTCTTCAGGTCCATGAATTCTTCATTATGGGCGGCCTTGAGGATCAGCTTCCACTGGAAGCCGTTTTTCTCAAAGATCTTCAGTGAATGCTCCTTTTTATGAACGATGGAGTCTGAGTGGGAGATCTGTTGCACTCGATGGAACAGTGCAGGAACTGAGTGTCCTAAGGTGCCATCTTCTTTCTTGGACACCAGTACGTCAAGAAAGGGCTTCATACTTCATACTTACCACAAGAAGACTCACATCGACTGGTATGTGCACGCCAACTCACATCACCACCCGCATCAAAAGTTCGGAGTCATCAAAACGCTGTTCCATCGAGTGCAGCAGATCTCCAACTCAGACTCTATCATTCATGAAAAGGAGTGTTTATTGAATATCTTTGAGAAAAACGGCTTCCAGTGGTAGCTGATCCTCAAGGCCGCCCATAATGAAGAATTCATGGACCTGAAGAGGGCCATCCATCCCGGCCGGCCGGCGGAGTCCAAGCCATCTTCATATGCCGTTTTACCCTATGTTGCGGGAACCACGGAGAAGATAGCCAGGGTACTCCGGACATATGACGTGGTGACCAGGAACGGCTGTGTCACCAAAATATTAAATCTACTGTGCCGACACAAGGACCCAATCCCAGAGGGCTCTCAGGGAGGAGTCTACGAAGCAAGAAGTCAAATGTGCATGCAGGAAGTCGTACATTGGCCAAACTTCCCGAGCGCTGAAGTGCCGCATCTCTCAGCACCACAGAACCATCAAGAATGGACAGCTGAACCGATCTGCCGTCGTGGAGCACACATTGAGCAGACCTTCGCACAATATGAATTTGGAGGAAGCGAAGATTATCGCGAAGGAGACCCGGTACTTCCCTAGATTGATTAGGGAGGCTATTAAAATTTCAAAAACACTGAATAATGTCAATAGAGAAGATGGTTACACGCTATCCACCAGTTGGAAGCATGTCTTCCACA
This sequence comes from Ceriagrion tenellum, assembly GCA_963169105.1. NCBI lineage: Eukaryota > Metazoa > Arthropoda > Insecta > Odonata > Coenagrionidae > Ceriagrion > Ceriagrion tenellum. Next base: position 128,858,059 of record OY720642.1, on the reverse strand, counting down.
AAATGCGGGAAAAGACTACAAAAAAATGGCGGGGAAGAATCGTGCATGACCCTCTGCTCGACTATATATTGTGGCCACAAATGCATCGTGAGCACTTTGACCTGAAGAAGCGAGCTGGAATGCTCACGAAACTGTAGTAAAAAAAATGACACAACGCGGAAGCAATCCCATGTGCCATCATGATATATCAAGTGTATATAATTGTAAATGTTACAACCTGAACGACCATGGCTTGCCCCTCCCTAGTTTTGATCCTGGGTACGCCCTTGCAAGTGTAGCTGATCTACTTGCCCCTACACTTGCTTTGCATATTTTAAATTGAATGTGGAGTGATCCCTTTAGACCAATAAGTTTTGGCTCAACCAAAGGTTATTTCCTGTTTTTCTGTTCATTTGAAGTCTGATTGCAGACTTTTGAGGTTTCCTTCGTGATTGATCTGAACATTTTTAAGTGGTGCATCACTTGGCCAGCGGTGAACTAATTATTAGTCATTTGCATTCTTTCAATGAGTATATTTTATGATTGATGGGTATTTATACTTCTGCATTATAAAATATTAGGTTCTCCGCTCCCATGATTATACCAGGGTTTTAATTATTGAATATCAAATGCTTCCATTCAAATGAATGCTCCAAATTACTTCATGTATCATATTCTCATTTCATTTTTTTAGAAGTGAAACAATAATCACTCAATCACCAATAAATTAATGTTAACTCAGCTCTTTTGATTGCTAAGTTTCATTTACTTGCTTACAATGGAAAATATTGAGCTATTAGTTTGTTCGATAAATCTTTCCACAAGCTTCACAGTAACGGTCCTCGAAGGTGTTAACCTTTGAATCCTAAAATAACTTAGCATTTTTAGGCCTATTTTGATTAATCCTGATACAGTACCATCTACTCTAGGTTGAATATTTAAACTACCGAATGGAAGTTTATGAATACTTTTTTCCGTGAAAAAATGGACAGTAAAACCAGTCATTAAATTGGTTTTATAGGTTGTTTGAAATAGTGGAATATTTAACTATCAGAGTCATAAATGTCTCTTGGTCTTCCTTGATAATTCTGTTTATCTTTCCATCCAGTACTTTTTTCAAGAGGCTGTAGAATGCATATCGGAATGCATACCATCAACGAGTGTCATCTACTTCAGATGGTTTCAATAAGGCATCTTTACCCTCTCACTCTGCACTTATTGATTTGTGATTCTCAGCCTCCATTTGACACTTCTCTTTCTTTCCATGGCTTACAACTTTGATATTCTCCTGCAGTTGTTTCCTAAGCTTCACTTCCATATAAAAACATTAGAAGAGAACTGAACTGAATGAAACCGAGTAAAAACCTCTATGCCATGAAACTGCTCACATTGAAAGTTTAATTTAACAAAATTTTAATTTTCTCTTGCTAAGACACTACATAATAATAATAATAATAATTTCTTTATACGTAACAGCCGAAGCCAATTACTACGTATTTAATATATGGACGAACACACACAACCATGCCCAGGGAGGTGTAAATATCCTACCCAGGCGGGACTCAAGATCTTATAGAATATCAAAAGAAAGTTCTAACTTGCCCTCTACTTAAATTGAATGGACAAGTTCTCTCTCGCGTATCGAATTTTAAATTCTTAGGGGTGGATATTGATGAATCCATGCAATGGGGGACACATATTAATGGTCTTTGCTCTAAAATTGCCTCGGGGTGTTACCTCTTAAGACAAATATTGCCAATATCAAAGCTGTCAACTGCAAAATTAGTCTATTACGCAGATATTTACAGTCGACTTAAATATGGTGTAGTAGCCTGGGGCCACTCCCACCACACAATAAGGCTTTTTAAACTACAAAAGTGGGCAGTGAGAATCCTGGCAAGAGTAAGAAAAAATCACAGCTGCAGGTCACTTTTTAAGGATCTCATGCTTCTAACGTTCCCCTGCATTTATATATTCTTTTCAATTTTGTATATTAAAGAACATTATTCTGCACTAGAGCTAATGACTAATATGGATGTGCATAAGTATGACACAAGAAAGAAAAATGACTTTAGAATCGTTACTCATAATCTAAAGCTATATGCTAAAAGCCCGCTCTATGCAGGAGTGATGTTCTATAACTCCCTACCTATTAAAATTAAAAGCATTAAATCTATCTCACTCTTTAAGGTAGAACTAAAAGAGTATCTGATAAAAAATGCATTTTATTCGGTGGATGAATTTCTTACCTCTATGTAATTGAGTTAACTGTACGCTATGTATTTTTGTATTCAATCTGTGTATAGTTTGTCATTGCTATTCTGGTGTACCTATTATACATATACATTGTTAATTTGCCTATTGGAACTGTCCCATACATGTAATCGCGTGTCCCGGGATTAATAAATAAATAAAATAAAATAAAATAATATCGCTAACAGTCACCGGACCATTTCAAATTCCTGAAGTTACCTTAACCTTTACTTTCCTGACTTTTTCCGTAGTTGTAAACCTTGCTGGCCGGGGTTTTTTAAATTACCAGTGTTTTTTAAATGTCCATCAATGTGCCAAACGAACACGCTCGGCAGTCTAGGGACACAATTTTTGTGCCGGAGAGACACGCTCGGAAGGTAAAGGTTAAACAACTCACCAAGGACCATAAATGTCTTAATAACTTAAGTGCATCCAAGACACGGGTATTCCAAATCCATGCAGCAGCAACCTGCCAGCGTGACTTTTTTGCATGGCCTCCGAATCTCCGAGCTTCGGTTGTGATGAAATTTTGACATAAAAGCCAAAGTGATTTCAAATAGGGCCGTACATAATTTGAGATTTTCCAGAGGAATTCATGTCGTATCCATGGGTTTCCCGAGGTTTGACCACATCTGGTCCATAACTGAATAGGGCCTCATATTGTAGTGGAGACTGGAGTGCTATCTCACCATCCTATGGGCCCACGTTGAAATCCAACATTGTCCAAAATTATTCACTGGAACACCAACACCTGCTTGAATCTTAGGGGGAGAGCATTCCAAGCGTAATTATTATCATTTTCAAACATCTTTGCGACTGGCCCTTCGTGCGAGCTCGGAACGGTTCATGCGGCATCACTGCAGGAGGTGGAGCCTTCAACATTAGAAGGGAGGTGGGGTGGGGAGAGAGAGAGAGAGAGAGAGGTGGACTTAGCCACGTTAACTCATAAGACTTTGTATGCGAATTGAAACAAAGGACTGCCTCTTTCTAACATTCCACAAGCAACCACATGACCCACTTTGAATGGCAGGAAACACGGCTGGCACTGCAGCCGAAGGGCAGCACCCCTTCTTATCCCTTTCACTCCCCACTCAGACTCCTCATAGTTACCAGCCTCAATGGACATAGAAAGGATCATGCATGATCGCTTGGTCGGTGACTCGGAAGTGGACTCTTGAAAACGTAAGTCATAACTTTCATTTATTAAATTACTCTTATACACAAACATTATACTCATTTTCTGTGAATCAAACCGATTAAAATGAGTTCAACACAAAAAGGTATTTCGTTGATTTCTGACTATTGGCGTGATTGAACGAAGTCTTTTTTACAAGTTTTTGTCATGCTCTTTGGCTAAAACACAAAGAAAATGTTGGCTATATGGTCTCAAATCAATCAGAAACTATTAAAATCGATGTTAAAGTTAAAAATATGCCCGATGAATGTTAATGAAAATTCATTTACCAAAAATAATTCTATTTACGAGTCCACATACGCGAAGGAAAGATTGTGGGGTGATGGAGAAAAGAATGAAATGTATTTGATTATTTGGTTGACAGAAAAAAGCAAGTAAATGGTTAGATCAAAGAAAGATCACTACAGTACACTAAGTGAAAGAATGCAATGGAATTTTGGCAACACAGCTAACTGACACGCGAAGCGTACACGACAGAGGTCTGAGAGCAACTGAATTTCTGAGAGGCTAGGCCCCAGTGGCGGATCCAGGGGGGGGAAAAGGGGGAAATTTCCCCCAAATCAAAGAGAATATTTGTTTTCCGAGGCCAATAATTTAATACTTATAAACCGAGCGTCATCTATAGGTGACGGTTGTCGGAGTTAATGTTGTCGCATGCTCTTGGTGTCCCTTCACACAAGGCCACTCTGTGGTGCTTCAGAGTCGCGCCAATCGTAGCTGAACATTGTTTCAAATGGAGGAGTTCACGCAAGTATACGGCACTAAATTAGACGCGGCCTTATCCGCCACTCAGTCGCATGCCAGGTTGTAAGGAAGAAACGGACTATGTTTGAAATCGGCGACTGCTTTGCACTCGACGGGTGCGTTCGTTCTACTTTGTCTACTCCTCTTCTCCCTCAAATGACTGAAGCATTTAAGTGTCGCATCAGACAGCTGAGAGTACGAGTCGGATTCGGCTACGACCTCCACTTTTTTCCTGTGAACTGGCAATTTCAGTTAATTTTGCAAGGTAAGTTCTAGTTTATAGCCTGTTAACCGTCATAAATATTTTCGCCATAGATTTCCTTTCATAGTAATTTTTATACTAACAAATAAGTTTTTTTACAGCTTTTCTTATTGCAAATTTTTTTTCCAAAATTGCAATCTTTTCATTGTTTTGAGTGGTAAGTTTAATTAGTAGTGATTGAAAAATATGTTTCATAAGTAATTTTACTAATAAGTGGGGGGGGGGGATTAAGGGGTTGCATCCCTTAATCCCCCCCCCCAATTGCTACGGCCGTTCTGCGAAGTTCCCCCCCCAAAATTTATACCTGGATCCGCCCCTGCTAGGCTGCATTCTGATTGGTTTTCGCAAAGTCACGTGTCTTCTTCCCTCACCTTCCCCCCCAAAAACTTAGGTCTGCCTCTCAGTCGCAGAGATATTTGAAGAAAAGGATTCTAGATATGCAATCCTTCAGACGGTGCTTATAGGAGTGTACGCGCCTTTAATTGAAAAGAAGGCAAATTCCGTCGCGGGTTTCTCTCCAATACTTCTCAATTACTCAAATAATCCTTTCTTTCCCAACCAAAGTGATGACTCATCCACGGTGATGAATGTGACCTTCCTTGTTGTCTTCTCAAGCAACCAACCAACCTTGCAAAAATGAGGAAGAGAGTCTAGCTATGGCCGTTTGATGAGCAGTTGGTTCTCGCCGGTGCGTGAGGCGATGTTGGACCTCTTATAGAAGAATACATAATTTACAGTCATTGCTCACACACTCCTGAGAATCACACTTGATGAGAACAGGTTTTTCTGTTTCATGTGTTGCAAGTGTATGCAACCATCTTCACAGGTGCAATACCGACTGCCGCACATTCAGGATGGAATATAGTGCATTGCAACATAAATATGTACGCAGTGTGACAGCGCTAACGGCACATGGTTTGGCATTCTCTATGACCACAAAGTGTCATCTCCACAAATGACGTCATCCGATTAACTTGAGCAGCAGACGACTCAAGAATTAACAATTAGGAATACTAATGGATGAATAATGCTCTGATAATGTAGGTTTTAACCAACCACAGAATTGAGAATCAAGTAGATATATATGTATTCTTATGAACTTATACACGCATATTTGATTGGTTGTTATTAGTATATGTGAATTTGGTAATGCAAACATGTTTACAGTAGATATAACTCTTGCAACAATTTTTCAACAAATGAAATGTGAAACTTTTGCCGTTTTCAACATTAACTTACTCTTGTCTCTAGCACAGGCGCTTCACCTGGGTAGACACATCAATGGGATATCTACAAAAGATTCTCTTCTCTTACCAGTTTCCTCGCATTGCTGTAGTATCCAAATACCATGCAAGTATCAAATACACAATGCACTCCACACCTAACTAGTGCTCGACATGATTCGAACGACATCACAGCAGTCGACCCAAACGGTGCTCAACCATCTACACATTGTATTGTTAGTAGTGCCATGCTACATGCATAAAACATGGGTGAGCATCATTTCTTGTGCCCCATCTATTAACTAGCTGTTTACCTCGGTAACCCATTTCAAGTTAAGAATCAGACATGCAAATGCCCTGTTGGCACCAACCATGGTAACATTTTCTGTTCTGGTAAACTCACCTTAGATATATTTATACAATATTTGTTTTCTGCCATCTAAATACACGTTAGTTATTGGGTTGAAGTGATCGATGGTCACCATCTTCAAGTGATGAGTAGAAGAAGAGGAACAAACAATGCAAGCTTAAGATAGTAAAAACCTATTGTTATAAGCCAATTAACAATAGGTGTGAACACCACTGGAAATCACCAATGTTTTTGCAATGGTAAGAAGCTGGCCATTCAAGCAGGATATTAAAATTTGCAAGTCACCCACCCTCTGTCAGAATAATGACATTGTTCTCTACTCTATTGACTAGGAATTATGTATTTAAAACGCAAAGTTACTTTTTCTATTATTGTCAAAGAAAGTTATCAAAACAGGGAATATACCAGGACAACCAGGGAATATACCAGGCCTCAACTGTGTTGTTATACATGCTACATGTCAACTGCTTTGTACCAAAAACAAATACAAAAAAAAACATTCAAACAACAGCAATTAAGAATACCTAATTATTAAACATTTTATTCAATTTAATTAAAGGTAGAAGCTGACCAATTATGATGAATGGTAACTTCTCAAAACATAACAAGTAATATCCTTCATACAGTACTGTTCTATTAAGACACACATTCCATAGAAGAGCATATCACTACCTGTCAGCACAAGAAAATCAGGTTAGTAATATAATGTTGGGCTGATATATTTACCACACTCATGGGCTCTTGAATTCACTCCTAATATTTTGAAACGGTGAAGTCAACACACACATTCTGTCCAGTTAAAAGTTTACAGAAAATATTTCTGAGACTTGTTTCAGCTCCATAACTGTTGCTAAATTAAACATTCACACTATACTTCATCCAAACCACTTCAAAATGTGTGTAAATGGGTATAAAATTAAATCAACGCCTTGAAAAGTTGACATGTGTTTCCTGAGAGTTGATGTCATAGCTAATGTTTCATCCAGCTCATTGTGCAACACTGTTGAGAGCCCATCTGTAAATATTCACGTCGTTGCTTTGGATCTTTTCATGGGGTGAGCAAGTCGTAGCAGTGCAACAACAGGAGCCTCAAAAGCCAATGATATAAGGAAGGAAAATCCATACGATGCGAGGACATATCCCAGGAAAGCTATTGTCTGAAAAACGAATAAATCATGCTGTCATTGCACATTTAGCCCACTCAGCAGCATCTAGATGTATGCAGAAGAAAATTATCCACCATTAAAGTAGTTATGAAGTGTATGCTCTATTAGCTCATCAATCCAAGAAGGCAAACATATAATCCAGAGTGCTGAAATGCATGAGAAATTAAGGGTTAGTTATACTATCAATCTCCCCCAGGAGTACGAAGTATTTTACAACATGATAATGATAGTGGCAAGTTAAAATGGTTTTGGTAGTGACTTAGAGTTTGACAGTCCTTAAGTAAAACTTTGTATATTACAGGCAATCAAAAAGACTTATTTGGAAGATGAAACACTCTCCACCAGAGCTCTAGTGAAAGAAAATCAGATATTGTAAAGGATTCCTACACATGTAATTAACATCTTACTTAGCTGAGGATCAATTGGTATATCTGACTGTGATATGGAAGTAATTTGATAGAAAGTGATCGATTTAAACAAAGTGAGAGCCAATATCTGAATTAGAGGAAACATGTATATGATGGTGAAACATAAGAGGAGTATTGTACACACAAGGATTATTACACCCACACTCAGGTGAGAAAATTATTAGCATACAGCATGACTTGGTCTGCCAGAATTCACGCAACAGAAAAGCTTGACTACTAAAAAGTGAAACTCACTCTTTTGGTTAATCTGAGAAGAAATAAAAAATGTCCTACATGGTCACCACTGGCTGTGGTGCCCTTCATAATGCACTTGGCTGATTCAGACTCAAAGGAATTTCCAGTTAACCATAGTGATGAAACTTAAGCATTATATTCTTCGCATCAACTGCAGAGTAGGCAAGGCATGTTCCATGGCAATTCAAATCCACCAACTCGGGTGAACAATCAAGCCTCTGCTTTTGGGTGATTAATCCACCAGTTTTGTCAATGATGCCCTCATTCTGCTCCTAACTGTCCTTGCGATCTTTCTATCCATTTACGCCATAATTTAATGAGTCCCAGATTAAATGGATACACGTGACAGTCAAGTGGAAGCCACTAATCCATCTTAAAATAAAACAATGGAAAGTACACACTATGGCACATTTACTTCCTATTTACTTATTCTGTAATGTAATGTGTGTCACTGTATTCGTTATAAGCACTAGTCTAAATTATCATACGAAACTGTTAAAGACATATTGAAATATATTTTTCAATTTTTTGTTCCAAGACAAATTAAATCGTCATGATTTTTCCATGGTAAGGCCTTTAATTAAATTACAACTACAGCATGAGTGAATGGGTGAAAGTGTCAGTACACGTGGCTATTAGGGTGCTTTCTAACTGCTGTGGACAGATTAGCACACATTGCAAAGGAGAGAAACACACTTACACATGTTGAAACAGACAATAGGAACAAATCTACACTTGTGTTTCCCAGATGACAAAACAATTAGTAGTTTCATCATATATGTCAATATAATTCACGCCAATTTGAATACCAAGTTGCCCTCGACCTCACTGATTTTGGCCAAATTTTAGGATACATTCCGTTTTACTACACTGTTGAACGAGTGCATTTATTTTGTAAAATTCCCATCTGTTGCCTACTTACGGAAGAATGAAAATTGAGCTTCTCGAAATTTTATGTTTGATCTATCTACGATATCTCCAGAAGTATTATACCTAGGATAAGGAAAACAAAATTGATTGAAAGAAAGAAATTATAGTGCACAACATACTGACAAAAAAATTGAAATTTTGTCTAAACTAATACACTTATTTTCAAAAACTTCAAACATATTTTTCTCCCAACATGTACCCCATTGATTTTGCTCAATTTTTATTGAGCTAAGTAAATAGCATTCCAATATTTTTCCAGTGTATACAATATCTTTCTACAGCCCTCATTTTCATTCTGCGACAATGTCGCTCGATTTTCTGCTCAGGGGCCCAGATGTATGTGATATAAAACATTTATAGAGATTAATTATTGTCTAAAATTTAACCATAGTCACAAAAGCCGAGAATATACAATCATATAGTTTGAAGAAGATATTTGATACTCTAACTGAAGAGACAAAATAGAAACTTGAACCACAAAAATATTAGGTCAATATTTATTTAAGGAGAGATCATCCCATTTAACTAGACAGTGAGGTGTTATGGTCTACTATTACAATTTTCCTGCCATTTGTAGTCATCTGCTAGCAAAACTCAAACAAAGATCCTGATGTGTTTCCATCTGCCTTGCAATAATGATGTTATGGTAACAATTGATAAGCACCAAAACTGGAACAATTTTAAACAGATCAGCTCAAATGCACTATTGGAAAGTAACCTAAGATACCATAGCCGCAATCTTTTGAATGATTAAGTATTAAATTTTAGTTGAGTATGGTATTGTATAATTCTGGCTGCTATTTAATAACATAATTAATAGATAGGTATATAATTAACAAACTCATTGGAGATTGGACAGTTTCAGGGATCTTGCTACATACAAGATGCCAAATTTTATGGTTTAAGGAACTCACTCTAGAGATAAGCCCAAAAAATTAAAAAGGATGAAAAATTTCATATGTTAGCACCTCTTAGGAAATGCTTTTAAAGATCTCTAGTTATAAGTTCATTTAGCCACAGGCCAAATCTAGCTGGGACAGTTCTTGTGACGGATAATACAAAACAACCAAGTCTGGCTCAAGCGCAGTCCATTTGAGAATAGACGCTCACCTGGCCAAGACTCGGGCACCGTCTTAAATGTATTTAAGACATGTGTTCATATACAGCTACTTTATTTTAGTACCTTCAAATGGTTTCCCCTCAGAGATGACAAAGAAGAGAAGAGAAATAAGAAACTATACTCACAATTAGATCTTTCCCCACATGTGATGGGCTGTCAGAATTGCAGGCAATAGACCTCATTAAGACTGGGTGAACAAGATAGGAACAGTATGTTATCCTGCTGACTGGATATATGTACTTCCATGATAAAATGTTATTTACATATCCTAGAAATAAAAAAAAATGTCCATGATTTAGCTCATTTTAGTTGTAGTTGTTAACAAGTTACCATTAGATTTGTATTTGTCTCAGACAGTGTTTCAACAAATGCTCAACAACATGAGACATATTTTCACCAAACATTATGGTTTAATTAGTAGGCTTTAGCCGGTGGGGGGGGGGAATACAGAAAGATGAATCCATTTTTTCCTGGGTTAATATAATGAGATTCCACAAAGTTGAGCTGGATACCAAATACATTGCTACTCTTCTACGTTTTCATGGGGAATAATTTTAACAATTGAATAGTCTCTGCACCCAAGCAACCATTTATCAGCAAAAAATGAAACTCAATTCAAAATAAACCATTAATCGGTGATAAAAAACAATGATTTGGTAGAAAATAATAAGTGTAGCTTCAACCTGAGATGAAAATGTAAATTAAAAGAGGCAGTGAAGAGATGAGGATATGCTACTCCTGTCTCAGCTTTTTCCACCTCTATGTGCCATCACTGGCTTCCTCTTTTCCTCTCTGGCTCAGCACCTCTGTTTACTTAGCGGCAGCCCTCAACATTTGCAACAATGCAAATGCCGTACCCAGAATTCATTTTATTTGTCCAGCCAATTTCAACACACTTCATCACTGTATTTTCCGCAGAGACAAAAATCAGCATCACCTTTTTGACCATTGATACTTCTACTAATTTTGTAACTCCTTCCCCAAAAAATGTATTTTACAACGTAATTTAGTAAAATTTTTCTTTACGTAGTTCATAGTTAGATAGGACCTTTAGTGTCTGGATACCTTCAGAAGCATCTTACTATGTACTACTGGCTGATTAACATACCTCCATTCCCAGTGGCACACACAAGGACAATCCAAGCAAGGGCCAATGCCCAAGCAGAATGGGACAATGACACATAGACAGCTGAGGCAGCTGGCCCAAACTCAAAAAAGTACAGACTGTAGACCACGAGGCTTAGGATTATCATGGACAACACCCATCCAACAGTTAGCACCCACTGTTGGAAGAAGAGAGAGAGAGAGTGTGAATCAATCCACAATATGAACTCAAAATCTTAATGCAAATCAAGCCTCAACATTCCTGGTCAATATTAAACAGTGCAACCACCTACTAAATGTAATATTAAATTGGGATTTCATAATTAATCTTTCAGAACAAAAGTTCACTTTGGTTTCTAGAAAGCTGACCAGAAATTTAACCCTTTTGCACTGAATACCGCACAAAGATGATTATGATGTTACATGCAAAAGAGTGAATGCCAACCGTGTGCGAGAGGATTATATGCTATATGCAAAAGAACAAATGCCAACTATAGCTGACGCAGAGTGAAGGGAATTGACAGCCACAGAAATAATAAACCTGGGCATACTGTCACCCCACGAGACCCTGTTTAGCTGGAGTTCAAGCCCTCCAATCAGCAACTCAGCTTGACCCTTCGTCTCATTACCTCTTACAGTCTACTATGGCAATTTGCAGGATTTTTACTAAAAAAACACTTGTTGTATACAATATATTTATAAATATGTTATATTTGAAAATTCAAATGATATTCTACAGTCAATATAAACAGAGTTCTGGTGCAGAAATCGACTCAGATGCAAATCAAATGCATTTATAAACACACTGCCTGTCAAAAGTCCGGACCAAAAAGGAGAATGGAGAATGTATTTTTGCAATTTTGGCAGGGGAAAAACACATAATTAGTGGGATCAGAAGATTAATACACCAAATCTGCCAATATAAATCTTAGAATTTTATTTTTTTGAAATACTTGACAACATTTTTAATGTATAGACAAACTAAAGGGATTCACAATTCAAGAAGGTTTTCTCTGTGAGGCTCTCTCACAAAAGGGTTGACGGTCCATATTTTTAATGTTGTCATGTTGGGAGACATGGCCCAAAAATACATTTTTCAAAATTTTGAAAAAGCTTCTACTTTTCAAATTATTAAATAGTAACCCCACAATTATTCCAAACCACTGAGCAATTTCATTATAGTCACATTAGGTTACTACTCTATTTTACATATACAGTAATACCTCCATATAACATACCTCCATATAGCAAAATTTTACAAAAACCTACCTATCACGAAGTCATGCACTCGGTCCCAGGCCCTTCCCATACATAATGCATGCAAAAAAACTCCCATAACGAACCTCTATAAGAACGAAACCTCCATACAATGAAGTCCATGTGTGGGCCCCAACATGGAAGTGACCTCTTTTTAACGAATTTATTTCTTAAAAAGCATTTTTCTTTGTACATATTATTGTTATTAGTGTTATAACCAACATCGCGATAATGTTCGGCTCTACAGTAACATAATGTTTGGGTGATTTTTCCCGCCGTTAATGAGAGCATTGTCTCAGTATGATCCGAGTGAACGGCCCAGATGCAAAACCTGTACTCATTCCTTCAGCTCTTATCTTTGCGATGTGTGGTATTAATTAAGTTTCATTCAAAATGTTAAGGGAGCAGGCTACATTGCAAAAAAAGCATTTGCAGACCGTTGGCATTTTCCCTAATAGGATTGATCGCTGACAGATAAAAAATTACGGTATTCACTAATGAAGAAAAAGAGAGTAAAGATACAGCATGGCTTCTATTTTGAATTTCTAGGTACTATGCATATCAGAAATATAAATGCATACGTTTACCCAAAATCAACCATTTTCCCCAGTGCAGTACTCAATCATGAGATGGATTATTTCGGCGATAGAAATACATATAATATAATATAATACCCATGCATAAACCCTTCTCTTATCATTGGTACCCTTCTGGTATTTATGTTTTGCTTATCATTCACGAAATCGGGAAACTAGTGGACCATATCCCGACAATTCTCTGGCACCCTACCACGATAAGGGGCCATTCAACAACCACGTGGCCAATTTTAGGCCTTTTTTCGACCCCCTCCCCCGTGTGACCAACGTGGCCATGGTCTTGACCCCCCCCCAGGGGGTCACTTGGTCATATACAGGAATTCTCCTTTTCTCTGTTTTTTAATATTTTCACCTCTAACTCTGCTGAAAAATGAAGAAGAACAAAGAAAATGAAGCTGAAATGTTGAAGGATTGTTTATTACTTAAAATAACGGTGAAATACTTTGTCCGACCCCGAGCCGCCCTGCCCGAATTTGTTGACAAAGCTAAACATAGTTGTCAAGGCACAGTGGGCGGGCAACCACAGAGTGAAAATCAGCATTCGTCATCGTGTTTTTGTTCATCCAAACGTGGTATGCCGCCAGACCCCCCCCTCCCCCTTGTGACCAACCATGGCCAAGACTCTAACCCCCCTCCCCCCAAAACAACCACGTGGTTGTTGAATGGCCCCTAATGCGATGCCTGCTCAGCGATTTGGGCCCCTGACTGAGCATGACTACTTCCAGTTCGCTGCATGTTTGCCCTTCCCCCTAACCTACAGAATCCTGAGAAGTCTTTATCGCCGCACATTGAGATAAGTCTGAAATTCAGCCCGAGTCAGAGTTTCTTTATCTCCGCTCATATTATGTTATGAAACATGCTTTGAGACCTCGAAGGGTCTTCCGAGGCAAGCGCTATGACTAACACATGGACTTTTAATTTCAATAATATAATGTTTTTCCTGAACATTAATGGAAAACATATCATAATCATGATACTTGTAAGTTTCCGATTTATTTAAATCCAAACACGATGGAATTGCGTTGATTTTCAGCCATACAAGCTGATGTAACTTGGTTTTCCCCCACTACACAGCTCTGAGGTGGCTTGCAAGGTTTCTCATAGAGGTAATGCTGAAATGCTGGCGATGTAGCCCGTGAAACACCGGTACAGCGCTATGTTATGCTCAAAAAAGTGGGAAAAGCCAAGTATGCCACAAACTGTACACCAGACACTAGTTCTATTGAAATTCCTACGTAGAGCAGCAATGAGTTACGATGAAGCAAATAGTCATGCAACGCATGTTAGAAAGTTGCGAGTGTTGCTACGCTCATAGTGTAAACAGGGCATTACAATGGTCCCTAGTGGGAAAGGGGCATAACTCAAAATTCACACTACGATGGTTCAAGCGGAAATCATAGAGTGAATGCATGTCCGGACAGTCATAAGACGTAGTTCAGAACGCTGCCACTTTTCGATGATATGGCGCTGCGAAATCAGAAGAGGAAGAGAGAAAAGCAATGCAAAAAGTTGCTGAAGCACTATTTCGAATCATGGAATCATTTTTGTCGTTTAATTGAGGGTTATTAGCATTCATTTGTGTATATATAACTCCCAAGTGAAATAAGCTAGTTATGCATTTGTATTTCTCTGTAATATGCTGCGGAAATTGTTTATTTAACTGGTTGGTGCTAGAGGGCAGCACATATGTTATCATGTGAAGGCATATGTCATTTGTACGCAAGGTCTGTTTAAAGGATAAGGTTGTCTCACTCACCGCTCGGGCTCCTATTGGATTGACGTCACTGACGACCCAAAGCCCCGCACTCTTTGAATATCTCCGTTCCGTTGCTTACACACTACGGGGTGACCGACTATTATCAGAAATGCATTCCGATTTTCAGAGCACTGTTTCCTTTTAAATGCTTTACGTATTTGCGGCATAGATTTAAAAGTCGAAAACTTTGATCATGCATAATGATAGCGATCAGTTATGCGAAAAACGGTCGGACGAATGAATATATCTCAAAGGGTCCATAATTCTAGGGATGAATAGCGCATATTTTACTCCTTGTGACATAAATGGCATTCAGGCGAAAGATAAAAGTAATTGGAACTTAAGGAGGACATTTGGACAAAGGAAAAAGTCTATAGCTAATTAAAATCGCTTACTAGACGTATTGCACGCGCCGCGAAAAATGCCTGTAAGTCGGCGATGCGCGGGAACGAGGTTAACTTCGAAAGAGTGGGTACACGACAGGGTGGGCAATATAAATACAACGCAAGCGTACAGTTGTCTACGGGGAGCAAGAGATTAATTGAGAGAGAGAGTTCTTATCACCGATTTTCGTGTCACAACAGACATAAACGTGGCATACGAAAATTTTGGCACTGACGGAAAATACAAGTTTAACAAGCCACCTTTGCGCCTTTCCCGTATTTAAGCCAGGTTCTAATTTTTGAAAACTTTCATTGATGTCTACATCACTGCCCGTCTCTTGCATATGTCTATCGTTTTTGTCACTTTCATACTTTGTTACTTTCACTTCTTTCTAGCTACTCATGATTTCGAATACTTCTCCTCTGGGGAGCTTCTAGTATCATATTCTGATATGACTTTCATGGCCTACCTCTCCTCTCAGTCCATTCAGGATGTTATAGTACGTATATTAGGTAATTTGGCTCATTATTTCTAAATAACCGAAAAAAAAACAAAATCCTTTCATATCAGTCAATTACCAGATTCACATTCTCTCATGACCTAATCATTCCTCTCCGTTTTCCTCAAACACCGCCAATGATTATACTCATAATATTCTGCCAACATTTATACTAACCCTGGAAAAACTTAGTGTACTCCCTAAGTAGGTAATATATTTACCCAAAATACCACGCTATGCATGAATGTTAACAGTCCATGGCAAGCCATATATATTCTAAATAAATCAAATATTTGTATAGAAATAAATGTTTCAGTGAAAAATAATCGACAGGTTCTGGTTCAACAGCTAAAGATGATTTCCTTCTTTCAAGTTCCTAGAAAAAAATGGAATGAGTGACATGCAGTTAACCAGTAAACTGCCTTTTATTTAACAATTTTTCTCATTTTGTTACAGGAACCTCTTGGTGCTTTGTTTTTTTCTGTTATGAACCTCTCATTTAAATACTTAATCCGCAAAAATATCCTCTGCTGAACAAAAGCTTTAAAAATTGTTTTGTCCATTTGTGAATATCTGCATAAATGCTCAACTATTTTTAGGGCAAGCCCCCTACCTTTTGGCAAACCACCCTTCGAAAGCATATTACATGCACCCTCCAAAACACCCATTTCTGAGATGAACTCATCAGATGGCTGCACTAGACCACCATATGATAAATGAATTACCCATGGTAGCAGACAAGGCGTTGCTTGCAGGCTACCAGATATTTCATGCATACAAGTTTCAAGATTAGGATGCGTTACCATGAATATTTTGGCTATCCAGCCACCTATTTAACTAAGGGCGTCAGTAGAGACCTCGGGTACATCACACACTGAGATTTCAGGTGAGGATGAAGTGAGCAAAGAGTCGCCATTACATTCTATTTCACTTGGAATTTCCAGTAAGGGTGATTCAAAATAACCCCCATCACCTTCAACCTTCCTGCTCAATTTAGTTTTCTCAAGGGCTTTTGCCAAAATGTACTCTTAATCACACAGAGTTCAGAGTTAGTAAGTTCAACTAAGCCCAGTAGGGGATCTTTACTTATTTTAACTCCACTCCCTAGCACCAGTCCCAGGGCGAGCAAATGAATTGCATAACACAGTGTTATTGTGAAAGGATAGCCCTAGCTCCTTCCATAGACCCTGGTTTCCACTTCCACAGTCACTCACACAGGCCACAACTACATAGCCAGCATAATACAATTAGCTCAAAACTGAATTTAGCGATATTTAAGTAAACATCAAATTGTAGCGAACACGCGAATGGCAAGCCTAGCAGAATTATCCAAGACGGGTCATCAGTGACGTCACCCGCGAGCAGCTGGAGCATGCGCAGTAGTGTGTGAGACAACCTTACTTTTAATAACCTTGATTTGTATGATCGTACGGACGATAGTAACGGATATAATGTGAACGGGGCAATACTCCTGGGAATGGACGATTGGTTGATGATCCGTATGTTGGAAGTCGGAACAGGGCATTAGGGGTCATACAAGTACTATGCAAGACATGAATGGGGAGGAGGTTAGGCTCTCTTACATTTTCTTATGTATGGCTTTGTAGGAGTCCTACATAATTTTAAATACGATTTTGTTCACACATGAGATCATGTTCAAATCACTAATAATCGTCATTCCGCAGCTTTAGTCCTGAAAACAGCCCGTACTTTCTCCTAGGGAAAGGTTCATGAAGAACTAAGAAGGATGTATTTAGTTAATGTACTGAAAAACAAAACAAACAGCATTGTTAGTGGGTGAGGGTTCAATTATTGCTCAATACTAGCGAGAGCCAAATCTACTTTGAAATGGAACATGAATGGATTGTCCGATTAGATTTCACTCTCAATTACAGCGAGAAATCGTAATAGGTATACAGCATTAGAGTTATGATTATTATGTCCTTTGAAACTGGATTGTGATATTAATTTGAGTCGCGTCCTAAAGCAACACGAACTCTTGGCTGCTCCTGCGATGACGCAACCTGCACACAACCTCCATACTACGAACATCCGTACGTAACCAGGTCGTCATTTTTCCAGTCCCGGCGAATTCTTTATATGGAGGTTTTACTGTAATATGTAATGTACTGCAAGCAGGTCATTGGCATTAAAATGCTTGGTTAAGGAATGAAAACTCACACTTTTTAATGTTATCTTGCATTTAGTTTTGAAAAGCACCCATCCCAGGCACATTCCAATGAGATAAGGGCCTATTCTGGTCCAAGGTTTGTCATATAGCTCATCATAATGGGCAAATGGATCTTGAGTCCTACAATCAAGAAGAAAAGGATGGTTAGAAATAATGCACCTGATATCGGTCATTGAAAAGCCTTTGTTGAATACAGTCATGGGTAGAATACTCAGATTATTCTAAAAAAATGTAGGATCATTTTTACTCAATAGTAAAGCTAAAATTTGTACCAAGGCAAGTGTTTTATTAATGAAAAATAGTCTTAAATTCACTTGAAAAATGAGTGACACAAGATTCATGCAAACTTACGTGGGAGTATGCTCAGTGTATATGGTAATGACAGCTGTTGTGGACCAAGCACTGAGCATGAAAACAACCACCATTCCAGCAGCTAGCCAAAAGTAGCTGAAAAAAAAAAAAAACATTTTACCATACTTTTCAAAGTTTCGCCAAAGCTTCTTCTCTACTTCTGCGGTTGCCACAAATTATTACTGATGGCTTCAATCTATTTCCAACAATTTTTATTGCAATAATTGTTTGCATGAATTTAAGGACTGCAACTAGAAGATGTCTCCATGAGTGAGGGATAATCCTTTAGTCATTAAAACAATCAATATGAAATTTTTCCTGAATTAGAATGGAGTCATTTCCTAATACGTAAAAAATTAACTTTAACCCATTCGCCTCTTAATTTTCCCATGAATTTCTGGCCCTAAGTTCCTATTTAATTTTCTCAAAATTTTGTTTCATTTTCATTTGATACCTCTGGCTGTAGAGTGCCTTTCAGACTGAAATTTCTTCAGCGAGTAAATTATATAATGTTTAATGGATTAAAAATAGTTTGATTGTTCACATCTCATTAGTTACACGTTAATTAAAAACAAATTAAAGAATAAATACGTCTTTAATGTGACCGGCAATTCGCCGGCACTTTACCTTAAAACAAAGGGAGACAGCCCGGCGATTTGCCGGCTCTTTACCCGAATGGGTTAAGTAAATTGATGTGTAACATTAACATTGAGTCATAATCAGCAGGATGAATCAGGAAGCATTCATGTTTAATTTAAAGACCACTATCTTGACTTACTTGACAGCGATGATTAGTATAATGGTTCCTACGATGTAGAACTGTGTATCATTTGCTAGATACCAACTCCAAGACATGCACTGCAGAAATAAAATTAAGATAAAAATTAAAAAAATAAAACTTACACACAAAGTACATGAACGCACACCAACTAGTCAGAGATACATGAGTTACAACTGCATTTAGTTGTGCATCTTAAACAAAATGCTTGAGGTCATTGAGCAGAGCAAAAACAAAAGTAAAAATTGAATCCAGATGTACTTATCAATAGTATTAGTACCAAGTGAAGCAGTAGGGGGAGAAATTTTCCTAAAAATAGGTTTATCAATAGACATGATTTGAGATGATTTTAGAAAATCTGAAAATACTAACTGATAATATTTAACTATAATTTCCCATTCATCCCATTACAGTACGTATTTCCTTTACGACATAATAACAGTTTAATCCTACAGCCTCAGCACACAAGAGGTGATGAGGACAAGATAAAAATCAAAGCAAGAAAAATCACTTTTAATAAGCATTTGTGCCTCCCTTCTAAGGGAAATCATTTTTTGCCTTTATTTGATAGCTTTTTATTTCAAAAGCAGCCAAGACTTTAACCCTCATGATGAGCATGCATTGTCATCAGTTGCCTATCTCTCAATTTATAAGACAATTATGTTTCGTCATATTAATACTGACATTCTTCATCCCTCTATGCACAGGAATGAAAACCCAGCACAGTGAAAGGGCTAAGCGTTTAATTTCAATTTAGTACTACACCATTAACTAGACATACCTCCTTATACATTTAATAACTGCCAAACTTATTAATCCACTAAAATATCAGTGGCTAACAAGAGGTGATGTATACTGCATACTTAACACTTAGAGGGTGGCCTGTTTTAAAGGGCTGCATTCTATCCTGGTGGGCCATTTTTCCACAATTTCAAAAATCAGTCAGTTATATTCAACATGTGTTATTGGGTTGTTTTTTTGTATTTTTTTAAAGTATAGTTCTTCTTCTTTTAGGATATGTGGTATGATGGAAAATTTAAACCTGTCTTACTCTGGCAGAAAAAATTTAGACCCTTTTATTTCAAAAATAGAAAAAGTTGTTCATATTTGCCACATTGTTAAAACGTTAGTATTGTTCCAAAATAGGTTACAAACAATCAATTTTAGATGTAGATTAACTATTAAAAATATAATAAATTCAAGGTTTCCATTTAGTTATTCTTTTATACTATACATTTCTTTGAATGGTATATGTGGAAACATTCACCAAAACAAAGACCGACATTACATTCTTTGCAATAAGAAGAATTATTTTTTCTGACTGTGTTTCCAATTTTATTTTTGTCTTTCATAGAACACACAACAAAATTTCTTTGGGCTTTTTTCTTTCCCTCAGGAATGGGAATTCTTTCGCAGAAATTGTGATCACTCGAACGAGAAATTTTTGCATTTGGAACAGCTGTTGAATTGTCAGGTTCACTTTCAGCTAAGTCAATACATACAGCTCCACAAAGTTTCTTAGAGGTTTACTCATGTGGTGAAGGCTATTATAAATTATGCATGAATTTTCCATACTCATAATTATTAGGATACTCGTAATAATAAAAGCCAGTAAACCAAATTGCAGTGAAAACTATGAGCACGATTGTAGTATATTGTATGAGTTCACTTCGTATGTCATTTGTTGGACACAATAAAGTGTGGCTCTGCCATTTTGGCGTCAGTCTCCCTCCTGCATCCAAACGTGTTGGTAGTCATTTAATACACCACAAATTGGCGACGAGGATGCTGGCTCCAATCCCCGAAGAAGAGAGTTGGGATGTTTACAAGGAGCGGCTAGAACAGCACTTCATAGTGAATGATTTGGATGGGGAAGAGGCTCAGGATAAAAAGAAAGCCGTCTTATTGTCTTCGATGGGGAAGTCGGCCAACGGCGTCCTTAGAAATTTGTGTGCGCCGGAGAAGCCTTCTAGTTTTTCATATGACGACTTGTGCAGGCTATTAAGGAAGCATTTCAGCCCGAAGCAGTCGGAGATAGCTGAAACGCACAAGTTTCATCAGCGCGTCCTAGGAAAAGCAAGCTCAGTGAGAGAGTTCGCCACGGACTTGAGGAACACAGGGCATGGGTGTAATTTCGGTGCATTCTTGGACCGAGCAATGCGGGACCAATTTATACTTGGACTTCGTGATAGGGATATTGTTCGTGCTTTGTATTTGGAAAGCGAGGAGTTGAGTTTTGAGAGGACAGTGGAGATAGCCACAGCACGGGAAAAGGCTACCGTAAATGCTGTAGTGTGCAGCCTTTTCCCGCCATCGGCGGACATAGAGGCAGGGACCGGCGTGTGTGGGGTTGGCGTCAACTACATGAACCACGAGACCACATCGGAGACGAGCGACCAGACAGAGGAGCACGAGGTGCATCATGTCGCCGTTCGAAGTAGCGGAGGGCAGCCAAAAGGGAATCCTCCGAATCCGTCGGCATCACGAGAAACACAACCAGAGTGTGCTATTGCTGTGGACGGAAGGGCCATACAAGGGCAGTGTTGCTTTAAAAAGACAAAATGCGACATTTGTCACCGCACAGGGCATCTCAAGGCAATGTGAAATCAGGGTCATTTCGGTGAGTACCGGTAAGTTTTCCATCACGAGCCTTTTGTTGAAAGCATTTGTGGAATTCAGATGTGTGGGGATAGGAGTTTGTTGGAAAATCAAGGGAGAGAAAGGGAACTCAAGGCAAAGTTTGAGGCATTCCCAGCTTTATTAAACTTAAGGTCTGGTTTTGATAGCCCGTTTTGGAAAGTAACGGTTAACGTTAATGATACGGAACTTGATATGGTGATAGATACAGGGTCTGCCATTTCAGCGGTATCAGAGGACTGCTACCATAAAAATTTAATTTTTTAAATTCCCTTTTGGAAAGCACTGATGTGAAACTGAGAACCAATTCTAATGCTTGCATTAAGCCACTGGGTATCATATGGGTGCATGCTCAGTTTCAGGGAGGGTCATACAAGTTACCCCTTTTCGTCGTGAGGAATGGTGGTCCACCCATTTTGGGCAGAGATTGGCTTAAAACTTTCAAGTTTAGCTTTCAAACGCTTCACTTAGGGGCGGAAAGGTCGATTTTGACATTAGAGGGAGTCTTAGGGAAGTTTGCCACGTTATGGGACAGTGGCTTAGGGACTTTTAGTAAGGGGAAAGTGGCTTTGAGTTTAAAGAAGGGCACCAGACCTGTGTATCGTACTCCTAGGGCCTTAGCATTCGCTTTCAAAAACCGGGTGGATGAGGAGCTGGATAGGTTGGGTATTTTGTATCCAGTTGAGTTCAGTGCGTGGGCAACCCCTATTGTCCCAGTAGCAAAGAGTAATGGACGAGTAAGAATTTGTGGGGGTTTTAAGATTACGCTTATTTCAAACCTAGAAATTGAGAGTAATCCCTTGCCATGTGTGGAGGAAATTTTCTGTAAATTGCAGGGTGGAGAGAAATTCACCACAATTGATTTGTCTCAGGCCTTTCAGCAGTTAGAGTTAGGTGACAAATCCCAGGATCCTTGTACCATAAACACTCATAGAGGTTTGTTCCGTTATGCTAGAATGCCATTTGGAGTGGCGTCAGCCACAGCCATTTTCCAAAGAACCATGGATCAAGCCATGCAGGGGCTGAAAGGAGCTGCTTCCTTTCAGGATGATATTTTCATAACTGGGAACAATGATGAGGAACATTTGATGAACTTAGAAAGGGTGCTGAATAAATTTTGATTTGAAATAAAACTGAGTTGGGGTTCAAAGTTAACAAAGGGAAATGCAAGTTTATGCTAGAATCTGTGGAGTTTCTGGGTCACCGAATAGATAAAGAGGGACTTCATCCAACTAATTCCAAAATCGAGGCCATCAAGTCCCCAATTCCCAAGAATGTGTCTCAGTTGAGAGCTTTCTTGGGTTTGGTAGAGTATTATTCAAAGTTTTTACCAAGTTTAGCATCTAAATTGGCTCCTTACACAGGCTCCTGCAGAAGGAGTCTGATTTTGTTGGACAAGGGAGTGTGATAAGGCCTTAGAATCTGTGAAAGCATCAATTGTTTCAGGCCGAGTTTTGGCACATTACAATCCATCTCTTCCAGTAATCTTGAAGTGCGATGCATCCCCCTTTGGCCTTGTGGCAGTTTTAGTTCACCGGTTTGCAAATGGACAGGAAAGGCCCATTGCCTTTGCCTCAAGGTCCCTTAGTAAAGCTGAGAGAAATTATTCTCAAATTGATCGGGAGGCCCTGGCAATAATGTTTGGGGTTCAAAAGTTCAATCAGTATATTTTTGGTAGAAATTTTATTTTAAGAACTGACCACAAGCCGCTACTGTACATATTTGGGGAAAATAAAGGAATTCCCCAAATGGCAGCTAATAGGTTGCAGCGTTGGGCCATAATTTTACAGGGGTATGATTTTCAAATCCGGTACATAAGAGCTGCAGACAATAAAGTAGCGGATGGTCTTTCGAGATTACCCTTACAGAGAGAGGAGGAAGATGTGAAATATTTTTCATATATTGAGTTCGGTGAAAGAGAGTTTCTCCCTGTAAAGGCCAAGAGACACAAAGGGACCCGTTTCTAAGTAGGGTACTAGATTTTTGTATGTTTGGATGGCCCACCAAACCTGATGTAGAGTTCAAACCTTTCATGCACAGGAAGAATGAGCTGACTGTGGAGCAGGGGTGCATAGTGTGGGGTAATACGGTGATTATCCCAGAAAAATTGAGATCCTTGGTTTTGAGGGAATTGCATGCAGGCCACCGGGAGATTGTTAAAATGAAATTCTTGGCTAGGTCTTATTTTTGGTGGCCAAAATTGGATGAGGCTCTGGAGTCCATGGTAGAATCTTGTGAGTCCTGTGCTGTGAATGGACCTTTACCTATAAATGCCCCACTTAAGTGTTGGGATAGGCCTGAAAGACCATGGGAAAGACCGGTCCATTTTTGAATAAATTTTTCTTAGTAGTGGTAGACAGTTCAACCAAATGACCTGAGGTGGTCCAGTTAAAGAATGGGGGAACTGAGGAAATTGTAAATTGTTTACGGGGATTGTTTTCAACGTTTGGGCTGCTGGAGCAAATTGTTGGAGACAATGGTTCACCATTTACTTCAGGAGAGTTTCAACAGTTATGTAAATTAAATGGAATTTTTCATACATTCTCTCCTCCCTACCATCTAGCCACAAATGGGGCTGCGGTCTAGTTGAGTGTTTTAAAAATAAAATAAAGACTTTATTACATACAGGGGTTCCATTGCACATTGCCTTACCCCAATACCTGTTTAATTGTGGGATAAGCCCTTACAGTGTCACCGGAGAAGCACCCAGCAAACTAATGTTTGGTTGCACGCTCAGGTCTCGGCTGACCCTCTTAAAACCAAATCTGAGTCAAGCTGTGGCCCTAAAACAGAGATTTCAGAGGGAGAGTGGTGCAAATGGGTTGAGGAGTTTCCAGGTGGGCGACAAAGTGTGGGCCACAGCTTACAACAGAGGTGGCACGAGGGACTGGGTGCAGGCCTCGGTGGAGGCTGTACTGGGTTCCCAGAACTACCAGGTCCTCACAGAAAAAGGACAACTGTGGCATCGCCACATCGACCAGCTGAGAGGTGTGGGATCCAAGTGCAGTGAATCAGAAAAGGGCCTCTCACAGTGTGTGATGGCATTAATCAAAGCCAGGAAATGTCAAATGTGTCAGCCATCCCCATGTCAGTGTTCCCCTGTCATGTCTGTGTTCCATGTCAGTGACTGTGTCCACCCCCAATGAAGACTGTGAGCCTGTGGGCTGCTGGGAGTCAAAGAGAGTCTCCTCCAATAAACGTGTGGGGATAGAGGGAAATGAGGTGTCAAGTGTCCATGCCAGGGAAAACGTTGACATTGGTGAAAGACGATATCCTCTGAGGCAGAGGGTGCCAAAAAAGAGTTGGAATTTGTAAATAATGAGTTTATTTTGTTTCCTTTTTTTTCTCTAATCCCTTTTTGTGTATTTAGTTATTTTTAGTTTCATTTTATCTTTTACCCTTTTTTTCTCTGGGGAGGGATGTAGTATGTATATTGTATGAGAGCATTTCGTGTGTCATTTGTTGGACACAATAAAGTGTGGCTCTGCCATTTTGGCGTCAGTCTCTCTCCTGCATCCAAACATGCTGGTAGTCATTTAATATACCACAACGATGTACGGGCATGAGCAATGGGCACTTCTAGGCCTTGCCTCCTCCACTCACTAAAACGCCAAAGCAACCTGCCTACCATATGAAAAATTCTCACCTGCTTGTACATTGTATCAATGTAATACCCGTTATGAAAGTAGAAACATCGAAAGGCTCCGAGAGCAACATATTTGGCCATCGAGCCAACCCTCTTTTACTCTCGGCGCCACGTCTCTCGCCGATGCGGTTACTCAGAACATCTCGTCTCTGTTCCTACCGTTTATTTGAATGTGTAGTCATTCAAGATATCAGATAACAGAGAATGCAGTAGACTCGTTATTACGAAGTTCATGGGACCAAAAAATCTGCGGTTCGTGATAACGTTGTTCGTATCAACGTAGTTTTTATATAGTTAAACATCGCAAAAAATATCCGTTTGCTCTTTTTTGACCTGTTTCATCTTTCGTGTGTCACAGCCGTGCTGTGAAATGATATCAGACATGTAAATAACTGTCAAATTATGAGCAAAGATGTAAGATCCAACAGTCTAATTTGTTGTTCGAAAATCATGCACTAGCAATTTTTTGTAGTAATCGTTGCAAGCCGGGAAATCAATTCAGCTGGGAGATTAATTCCATGGAAAAACTGCATGGCTGTCTGTGCAATTACTATGCGGCAAAATTAATACAGTAGAATTCCAAATTTAAGTATATCGATTTACGGAAAATGTGATTTTGCGCAAGTTAGTGAGTGGTCCCGCCCGATTCCTTAAGCAATATGGAATTATTATTTGACCTCATTATGAAATCATTATTTACCTTTACGTACATGCGATGTAACAATTTTACGCATGGCTGTTTCGGTACACGGTGGAGGTATCGAATTGATTTTATGAAATGAAATAACAGAACTTTAAAAAAAATTCAGCAAAAGCAGCCAAATTCCTGCCCGTCTTTAACGAAAATCTTCATGATAAGTCTGTACGACCGTGAAATTCAACTGTACCTAGGTATTATGTGGCATTTTAATGGTATAATCTATTAATTTTCCTCTCCCGTCTTTCAGCACGAAAAGTTATGGCTTCAAGGTGTTTACTTATTTACGCTCTGACAGTTGCGCTAGAACCTTGACCTTGAAAGATAAACCCCCTCAACTTTTCCGAGTGAAGAGATAATGCTCGCTTAGGGATCCTCCAAAAGCAAGCGTGTCATTTCACCAGCGCGCGTTGTTGAGCAGAAGTTGATACACAGTGTGGCTTTACCATGAAATAAATTGAAGAACCAAGCCAGGTCATAATAACAGCAAACACAGTTCAAAACAAGAATGACGATTTTTAATAAATTATAATTACAATTGATGTTATCGTATGCTGTGTTTTTTAAACCCTTTCGCGCCCGGTCCATGCAATGAAAAATTCTACCATTGCCATGAGTGCCGTGAACATATTCCTCCACGTAGAACTCTCTCGCGGCAAGGAATCGTCGTGTGCCAATGCTTCTCGTTGTCTTGGAGCACAAGTCAGTGGGACGCCAGACACTTTCCTCAAACGTGTGGCGGAGGCAATCACGACCCTCGTCTCAGAACCATCTCCACTCATGGCCCGTGGCCAACTGCGTATTCGCTTAACATAATTGGGATTAACGATTAAATTTAACCGAGACAGGTTTCGTTAGCTTTTCAACTTATTTGTTATTTTTTTAATTGCCATAATGTTTAACTTTTAATCGATAACACTTCTGCTAATGATGAAATTATTCATTACTCCCTTAATGTTACGTGCAATCCTTATGTTTCGCTTTGAATTTACCAATTTAAACGGAACTTTATCTTTATTGATAACAAAGTTCTTGTATAATGAACATTCAATTTCTGAGCTTATATTTTTCAAGTATTCAACATATTGTCTTAGTAAATCCACAACGGAAAAAAAATGGACTATGGACACAGTCCGGCGTACCACGAGATGGGGTGCCTAGTTACCCCTGGGACTTCTTTTGCTTGCTTGTATTCCGCTCAGCCGCGAAGGCGTGTTGGCTAGCTGTTCGTGCGTGGCAAAATCTACATCGTTAACAAACAACTTTCGTCTGCCTCCGTTGAAAAATCTGAGTCGTGTAAGCACGGTTGCATTCGTAGCGAAAGGGAGAAACGCCAAATCTTACCCTTCATAATGTTGCTGGAGTTTATTTGCTACACCTTCTCACTGACGAAATTTAAGACATGAATAACAAATTTTTCACATCTAAACGGAAGAACTGACGTCTTTCTCTCCAGACGAGCGAGAGTGTGTCCCAATTTCATAACATGTCAATGCATACGTACGATATATAGGGATTTTGAGGCCAGAATTTCATTATGCACGAAGTTCCTTTTTAACGATGGAAACATAATGCTGAAAATTCACATGCGGCATAATCATTCCCACAAGCCCGGGCAGAGAGTTTCGCCAGGTCATTATAAAGCACTGATAACACTTTGCCGATTCAGACTCGAGTGATTGCTCTGCCGATTGCTAGTGGTAATGCTAAGCTGCCGCTGCCTGAGGGGAAGAGGGACACATTTTTGCCCACATCACAGTCAAATTGGAAAGGGGGTTGGGAGCTAGGAACGGGAAAGGGGAGTGGGTGGAGAATGGGTGGAGCCAAGGCCAGGCCGGGAAGCTGGTTGGGGATGGAGGATTACCGGGGAATTGTGCCGGATTGGGTGAGTGACCTTCAGAGGGACAATAGATGCATGAGATGTTGAGGAGGGGTGAAAGGGAAGAAGAAAGGTCCTTATCTTTCGTTTCTTCCCTTTCACCCCTCCGCGACCTCTCATGCTCACTCAGACTCCTTTCGAAGTGCAGTAACCCAGTGGGAGTTCTGTACCCTCAACCCAGTTAAATAGCTTATGCGAAGTATCCATTGTATATATTTTACTTCTCAAGCTCTTGGGCACAGTACGTGTGGCAAAGCTTCCTGATTTATAATGCAGCGTCGTGCATAGCCGAGTGAATGCCGTTATTTACGTGACAGACTTCGTAATAAAGTATTTTTTGTTCCTGTGGGGACCGGGACTAAGGTTCGTTATTTCGTCATATTGTTTCTTTACCATACATTTACATATCCCTAACGATTTGGTTCGTAAGAACGAAAACTTCGTATAAACGGTGTTTGGAATAAGGAGAGTCTACTGTACAAAGTACGTCTCAAAGCGAGCCCTCCATAGAAAAAATTCAGACGATGGATATATTGGACAAGAAACTTCATCACTCAAAGCAGACTAGTCCCCCGTGGGAGGGACAATTCCATGACGACACCGCTGGATAAGGTTGGAAAAGTTTTATTTTCCTAAAATATGTACAAAGAGTGAATATTGACAGAAAAACAATGAAATAAGATACTTTATAAGATACCAAGCAAGTATGGAAGTCATAATTGTACAACAATGAGTTATACCATCACCGCGAATCAAAGGACATGATATTACGTCGTTAACCCTCAAAGGGTTAAGGTATCAAAAAGGATATAAGAGTTTCTAGTAGCATTAAAATTAGTATCCATTTTATACCAACTCAAATCATGAGATCTTTGCTGTAACTTTTCTCTTTTTTGCTTCCCATTTAAAGTGGAAGGTTTTCCATTGGTTTGTCTGACCTCATTAGCTATTTAACTTAACGTTGGGCTTGCATCAATACGTCTGAAGTAATTATTATTCCTGTGTAGTGATAAATGTTTATTGAGCAGATGAGAGTGAGTTGGTGGGTATGTGATGAACCACATTGCATGCTATGAAAGAGAAGAAATTGAATCCAGTGGTGGAGTTATTACACCTGAGACATTAGGCGAGCTTTTGCATGGAATACTGATTTGCCTTTACTGCTCATCTGACAAGCAACAACTGTTGCCACAGGGTAACTAAGAAGTAAATAATACATTTACCATCATTGTTATTACCATCTTGCGCTCTCCATTCCTCCATTCAGAGTATTATTGGATAATTTTACAAATAAATATGGAGTTTCATTAATTAATGTTCATGGTTTGGTTGCATGCAAAATATTCCTTTAGACCAGCATATATTTCTATAATTATACATTATCCTGTGAGCTGTACTGCAGGGGTGTGCAGTGGGGATGTTTGAACGCTATTCATTGAAAGGAAATGGAATATAGAAAGAAATTAAGGACAGGGAAAGTGAGTTATGCATGCATCAATTGAAAGTCTTCAACTTCATCCATGATTATACTTAACAGTTAGAAATCACAGCCTACTTGTAAACATCACCAATGTTTTTGGGGTAGGATACTACGTGACCTAGGAGCCCATGATAGAGGCCTTCGTTTAAATTATCTGATAATGAAAAAATTGTTTAGTTTTGATTTCATCAAAAGTCGAATCAGTGTAATATTTCTAATGTGCTCTTATCTTGGATGGACACAAGTGTCTCACTCCTTCTTTATAGTGGTCTCTCATGATGAATGGGATGAAGGATTTTATGCACCTTTTATCTTGGCAGGGCATCTCTCTTATTTTGCCTCTTTTAGGAGCTCTAGAGATGTAGTGCAACACTAAAATAATATTTCCAATGCCACTCCGATACACGATTGCTCTGGATTTTTCAAGTAATCTTAGCCAAGTGTACAGCCAATGAGCTTCTAGAGACATCCAATCTACTTCTCCCATCAGCTACATTACACTTTCTTATCTTCACCCGATGGAACCCTTTGAACCCGTCACTGAGAAAAAGGTGAGCAAAGACACACTCCCTCAAAGTTGGCCGACAACATACTGCGGTACTTGAAAGAGGCGAAGGAATAAAAGAAAGAATGCAAGAGCAGAAATATATTTGCCTCACATATGTGCAACAAATTAAGACAGTGGAAAATGTCCAAATTGATGGTGGGCGACTTTTAGATTACAAGTTAACATGAAAGACTGTGTCAATGCTACCTGGGTATGTTATTAAAGGACTCTTACCCTTTGTTCCAGAGGGAACATAGTATTTATGTAGAGGACATTCCTCCACCAGTATTTTGGGCAGTTGATATAATCAGTGGCCACAGGTTCTAAGCTTCCATGATCATGGCAATACTTCATCGTAACTTCTACAAGTCCCAAGACAAACATGTATGGTGGAGTCAACCTAATCACAAGGACAAAATATTGTATTATAATTTATTGTAAAGAATAAAAAAAGAGTTATTTTCATAAGAAATAAATTAGAATACATGAAGAAACAGTGGCTATTTCTGATGATGGAAATTTTGAAAGACAGAAAAATATGCATCCATACAGGTAGAGTATATCTTATTGTAATTAGTACTTTTTGTGAAATTTTAATATTAAATGTAGACAGATTACTTTCTTCCACTGACAATCAACTTTAAGTGTATAATCCTATTAGTTAAAGTAATACATGAATCAAAGGGAAACATATTATAAGAAATGGTGTTATTAACTACAAAATTACTGTACCTTAGGAATCGATAAATAACCATTCCAACGAACTGCATTCCCTTTGCCTTGAACCCACCAGAGGTAAATGTCAACTGATGAACATCATATTTGGAGACTGTTCGAAAATACAGGAAGGACACCAGCAGGCCACTGCAATGCATGCAAGCATTTTTTGAAGCTATACAATAAATTTAAAAACAATAAAATACTAGTTAATCTAAATACCTTGTATAAGCAGCGCATTCGCATCTTTTGTGAAATTAGCACTATAAATCAGGTGCATGCCATACATGAGGATTTGCGGGAAATAGCAGAGTTAAAAATCTCATTTGTTGATGCCATGCGCACTCAACTAAGCTACCCCCACATCCTGATTCTGATTGCAAATTTGGAGGATATGAGGGAACTAGATGCTAAGCCCTTGATGTCCATCATTAACGGCAAAGCAAGGGATAAGGAGCTTCGAACAAGCCACAATCCATGCGGTTGCATCCTATAAACCTGGCGAAAATATCCAGTGACCCAGGAAGTGACAGCCTGTGACTTAGACAGTGACTTAGCCAGTGATTCTGGGTTTTCAAACCAAATCATTGGGTATGTCACTGGAAAGTCACTGTCATCTAAATGTTTAAAAATATATTAAATGTTTGATTTGGAGAGCTTAGCTATTCTACTTTTGATTAAAAGTATTAGTTTGAAATTTGTAACTAAATATATCAATTAAATATTCATCATTGGGAATCTGGTGATAAACCCAGTGAGAGGAGTAAACCTAAGTCACTGGGTAGGAACCCATAAATCACTGGGTATAGTGACTTGAAAAAGCTGGCCAGATTATCATGAAATACTGTGCGATAACAGCTCTTAGACTCTGAACAGCATATTTGTAAAGTCCCCAGTCATAGCTATAAATTGAAATCATTAATTTGATGATTATTTAAGATTATATCCATAAAGATTTGGCACTGAGATAATCACTGGGTACCCAGTGATTGAGACTAAACTGTAAGGTGAGATTACTAACATTTTCAACAGTAGAACCATGAAGCATCAATTGTTAATTATCAATTGAAATCAATAATTTGATGATCATTTCTGGGTTTAATCCATGTAGAATTGATCACTGGGAAAATCACTGGACACCCAGTGATTCCCCCAGTAAGGGAAGTTTACCTATATCACTGGCTACGAGTCCAAAATTCACTGGGTATAGTGACTTGAAATAATTGACGATTTTATATTGAAATATTGTGCTATAACAGCTCTAAGACTTAAAACAGTATATGTGTAAAGCATCAAGTCATAACTATAAATTGAAATTATTAATTTGATGATTATTTAAGATTTATTAGATGAAGATTTTGTCACTGGGATAATCACTGGGCATCCAGTCATTGAACTATAAACAGCAAGGTGAAATTTTTAAAAAATTTAAACAGTAGACCCATGGAGCATCAATCACAAACTATTAATTAAAATCAATAATTTGATGATTAATTCTGGGTTTAATCTATGTAGAATTGGTCAGTGGAAAAATCACTAGGCACCCAGTGATACACCCAGGAAGGGAAGTTATCCTAAATCACTGGCTACGAGTCAAAGATTATATGGTTGTTAGAAATACTGCAAAATATCAGAGACTGGTGTGATCTTTGTCGCAGATAAAATGCAGAACATGAAAAATTGAATTGAAAAGAGTGGCAATGATATAAGAAAAATATCAGCAAGGAGTCTCAGCCCACGTAGCACACTGCCTCCAAAAGGCGCCTTTCAGGTGCCTTTAGCAGGCGCATGTGCCTTAAGCCTTTTCAAGGTAGCTTAAAGGTGCCTTTCAGGTGCCTTTAGCAGGCACATTTACCTTAAGCCTTTTCAAGGCACCTATTATGCGCCTTTCATGTGCCTTTAAAAGGCTTTTATCTTGCATCTCATTCAAAGGTACAAATTGTTCAGTTGCATGAGGTGCTTAAGCTTTGAACTGAAAAGGTATACATAGTATCTACATGGAATCTGTCAAGGAATGAAGTTGCATTTATTCCGATGAAACTGACTGTAAATATAGCCTTCTTCAGAGTTAGTAATATCATATACGAACTTTTAATTTCATATATTACAAAACTTTATAAGTAATTATTCATACTCTGAATAACCTAACCAGGTATACAGTCTTCTTTCTCAAATATATTGTATTGTGTTGCAACTTAATCCGTGAGTGAATGGCAAAACTATGAATTATTATCACAGGCTGTGTTAGAAAATTCTGCAATCTCATAATGAATTTGTCCATTAATATTGAATTAATCATACCTTTTAATGCTATTAATAAATCAACTTTGCATTATACTTTCTTATGTATCAAGTTTCTACCATTTCAATGCATAGTTCATAAATGTCCACATACTCATTGGTTATTTTTACACATTTGGCTTTGTGAAATAAGGGCTTCATTACAAAATGTGTGTGACTGCTTGTGAAAATTTGTAATTGTCCGTATCATCTGTACCCTTTTCTAAATTTGGCAGCAATGATGTCTTACTCTCAAATTGGCACAGAGCGGAGCACCTCCAAAAAGAATGACGATAATCTACCCATAATTCATGGTGGTAGTCACATGGGAGGAAATTATCTATTTAGTCGTTATCCTGCCGTAAGTGCCTCAACGTGCCTCCTGCCTTGTGCTTTTGACTTGCGATTTTCAAGCGACTTACAGCAGTTCTTTTGAGAACTTCTTTTATTATTCCTACCCCCATTATTCCTACTCATAGTATTCCTATACCCGCATTATTCCTGTACCCATATAATTCCTGTACCCACATCATTCCTGTCCCCATCTTTCCTGTGTTTTTGTTATCATTCCATCCCTATTTTCCTACTCTTAGCAATTGTTTTGTAATTGGTGTAACTGATATATGTGCTGGAAATGGGTTGAGAAATGCTATTCCATTGTTCAACCTCTAATGGCACTGTAAAAGTAAGAAATTTTTAAATGTGCCTTTGAGTTTCATTTTTAAGGTGCCTTTTTAAGGTGCCTAAAAGGCGCATTTAAGCTAGAAGGTCAAGGCGCCTTTTAGGCGCCTTGTGCATGCCTTTTGAAGGCAATGCCTTGCTTTAAAAAGGCACCTTAAATACGCCTTTTGGAGGAAGTGTGCTACGTGGGCTAGGGAGTCCTCCTTACATTCAAATTGATGATGCGAATATTGACATTCATTTGTCCGTTTGGGCCACCAATCTGAAGTCCACATGATCATCCTCTGCCATCTTCATCCACTTTTTCTATTATTTTCTTGAGAGAGAGAAAGCAGTTGTGTGAGGTGCTTACCATGTTTGGCCAGATATGATAACAAGTTTGCGACGGGAAGATACAGAACATCAACCATAATGAAATGCCGACCTCTAAAGTGGAATTGCAGAAGAAAGATCGTGTGTACATCTTTCCCACGAAAAAGTTTTTGGAGGACGGGAGTAATGAGATGTTCTCAGTGCACATGTTGGAATTTGCTGAGAAGTACATAGGAGTTTTTTCCTCCTCATTTCAGTTATAAGTAAGCTTCTCAGTAGACAATGCCTCATCTCAATGAGGGTTTTTGTTTTCGTGGCTATTGTACCTGAAATGAGTCATTTTTGAGCCAGTTTGTTAAATCGAGAACCTGTTGAGGGGTGCTAACAGGATGCATGTTGCCAATCCCAATTCTCTCGGAAAGTCACTGTCAGTTACTGGAAAATTATGGTCAAATCACTGTTAAGTCAATCAAAATCACTGATAAGCCACTGGTCATGTCACTTAGTCACTGGGAAAATCACTGTCCCAAATCACTGGGAAAATCACTGTAAAGTCACTGTCAGTCACTGAATCGTCACGGCTATATCGCTGTCTGCGTCACTGGATATTTTTGCCAGGGAATGGCACCCAAGCCATACTCAGCTACGTGAATTAGGAATTTCCTTGGTGGTGTGATGGTCTTTGCCTTGGTCTGGCAGTCATCATCTGTGGGTTGACTCCTTATACTGACCAGTTTCTCCTCAGGCAGATGCATTCTATGCATTTCATCACTGTAGCTGTAGCAGGTATGAATATCTTCCCAATACCTCCTTTCTTTGAATGCCCGTGACCTAAACCATCAACATCCATGTAAATGATTCACATCTCCAATGGTGGATGATTTCCAAGCAGGAGCAATTATTACTCCCAATCATAAAGCTTCCAGCATGGAAGTTTCCAATATTCCCGAGGGCTGAAGTAAGGCTTATCACCTCTGTGCTAAGAGGTGGTGCAGTGTGATGATGTGTTTCGGGAGAAGGGAGACATTGAATAATAATAATTGACTCTCACTCCCCGATAGGATACTCATTTCCTGGCTCGAAATACCAGCTCATTTCAATGGCTCTTCTTTTTTTCATCATCATCATCAAATCGTTTTCATCAGACACAATGCATTCTTAACATGTTCCGTTCCCATGACGTGACATCTACGTCATGGCAGTCCCTTGCAAGTGACTGACGACGTAAGGGCTATGTCATGGTTCCTTCTAATGGTATACAGTAGACCTCCGCTTTACGATGGATTCGACTTACGATCTGAGCTGATTTTGTGCGCACTTTTGAAAATTTCAAATTTCTCCGATTTTGTTTTAAATATCGATAGTGTTGTAAATATTTGTTTAATAACATTTTAAATAATTTTAATCCAGGATATTTCGTATGCATTGGCTCTGACGCATACCCTGAATGGATTGGCACTGATGCTCTTGAAACAGATTCCTCATCCGGAAATAATGCCGATTCAACGTATGATGGAATTCGCTTAATGATCGGTCCTCCAGAACGGATTAATATCGTAAAGCGAGGGTCTACTGTATTTTACTCCGAGCGCTAGGCATCGGTGGCAGGGGATGGAAAAGGGTCAGTCACCAGTATGAGCCTGGCTGCTGAGTGAAGCGCTTAGAAAAATTTTTTTCCCTTTTTTACTGTGTTTTTCTATTTCATTGTACTTTGCTGAGAAAGGACACTTTCAGAGGTGAGTTATTATTGTCGCTTTCATTAGCACTTTCATTTTATTTTGTGGAAAACAGCAATTGCCACTGTTTATTCTTTTTTGTAATATTTTTTTGCATAACTTTTTTTGCAGAACACGATATTTCAAAGAATACTTCTTGAACTTTGAATCTTGAACACAATATTTCGAAGAAGATATTAGAAGTCCAGAGGGAATATCACAAATATTTTAAACCAAGGTATCTAACTTTTCTTTATACCATTTTGCTTTTCGTCCATTGTGTGCATACTTGATTTAGTTTGCAAGGATGAATGAAAGTGCATATTAATATCAGATGTCACTCTCTAGTTTTAGAATTTCACTGTCACAAAGGCGAGTGACTGCTGTATTGGTTGCCTAATTTACGCTTGACCCTAGGTAAGTGTATTCCAGTGATTAAAATAAATATTAAGATTCTTACTTTCTTATTTCCTTAGAGTTCTCATGTGACTTTCAATTACTGAGAAACTTGGTGTCAAGAAATTTTAATTTTGAAATTCTCTGCAGAACCACCTGAGCTAAGCATTCAAATTTTATAATTTCTAAAACGCTATACAAAAATTCTTATTACATATTCAACTATATATTTTTAATTATTTGCACTTTATGTACTAGATTTATGCCTATCCTTAGGTTCTTTTTTGATATTTACAATGGACGCACAGCTTGTTTTAAAAGTATATTTTCGCTACTATGTTCGCATAACCAATATGAGCATTTAATTACACCAGTTCTGTTAGAAAAAGAATGCCGAAAAGAACAGCTTCTCCATGGCCATCAACGTCCCGAGAAGCCCCCACGGAAAAATTGATGCGGCGATATTTAGAGAAATGTCAGATGAAGAAGACTCAGACATGGATCTTTTTCAGAGTGCGACAGAGGGTAGCTCCGAGGAGGACGATGACCTTGCCGCAAGTAACGGTGAAACACTTGCGGGGCTCACAGCTGCACTCCCTACCCTTTACACCTACCCCTTTGACTCCAGGACAATGGACTAGTAATAAACCCAGCATACTCAAAATTTATTTCACTCAAACTCCTGGCCTCCAAGTTCCGAAATATTTCTCTTCCCTCCCTATAGATTATTTCCGACTACTACTGACTGACAAGACCATAGAACTAATAGTCACAAATGGTGTCTAGAAAATATATTTTAAAAACTAACAGTTTTGCTGAGTCGATCATGCTGAGCAATGATCTCTTGAAGCAAGAATCACTAGATGGTAAGACATCACAAAAGATGAATTTTACTGTTTTTTAGGCTTCATTTTTCATACAGGAACAATCAAATTTGCCTGTATTCCGGATTATTGGAAAACTCACCATCTTTATGATTTACATTGCTTCGGGAGACACATGTCACGTGATCGATTCATGACAATACTCCAAGCCCTTCACTTCAACACAAATCCAGATGCCTCTGACTCCCCTCCTACGGACAAACTATACAAAATTAGACCCCTTATTGACACTTTCAATGAGACGATGGACAAAGTAGTGACTCCCTCACGTGACTTGAGTTTGGTTGTGTCTATAGTTCCATGGGGAGGTAGGTTGGCATTTCATCAGTATATGAAAGGAAAGCACCAAAGGTATGGGATGAAGCTCCATTTGCTGACCAAAGCTAAAGGCTTAGCCCTGCAGGTCCTCATATACCGAGGGTCTTCTGACTCAGAAGTGTCTGGAAAAGGCCATGCAGAAAAGGTTGTGACAAAGTTAATGCAAAGATACTTTGATCATGGCCATTCCATTCACATGGATAATTATTCCCAGATTCCTCCTGGGTCGGAAGACTTACATTATGGGGACACTGCGGCGAGACAGGAAGGGTATTCCTGAAGTGGTGCTTTCCAAGAAATTACATAAAGGTGAGGTGGTGAGGCCTTCACTGAGGATGGAATCTGTGTCCTCAAGTGGAAGGATAAGAGGGAAGTGCTGATGAACAGCACTGAGTTCAGTGCACAAATCATTGATGCTACGAATAGACGGAATAGCATACTTCACGGAAGCCAGAGGCAGTGGCAGTGGAATATAACAAGAAAATGAGTGGCATAGACCATTTGGATCAAATGATGTCCTACGATGCCCATTGAAAGAAAGACTATCAAATGGTATAAAAAACTGGGCATCCACCTACTGAACCTATTTTTACTAAATAATTACTTTTTGTACTCCTTTGTAAATTTCACTAAATGATTTTCGTATAGAACAAATAATAGAATCTCTTTTGGCCTTTTCTAAAACTTTGACACCTTTGGAAAGACAAACAATATCCCAACCCACCTCATCTAGAGTCAAAGGCTTATCTGACCATTTCCCCCAACTTAATGTCAAAGACGAAAGACAGAGAAGACAAAAACAGAAGCGGTGTAGGGAGTGCTTCTGCAATAATGTAAGCAAGGATATGTCGTACTACTGCCCCGCCTGCCTGGATGAGCCTGGACTATGCTTGAAGGGATGTTTCCAGGCATTTCACAGTGACATGTATTGCTTCTAATAATAATTTATAAGTTTCATTTGTGATGAAATTATTGTAAATAAGTATAGATCTATGTGTAAAGAAAATCTAAATACATTGTAAATAAAAATTGGATGCATGATAAATTTAAATATTAGCAATGAAATCATTATTTATATTTGTACTTTTTTCCTGTAATCTGCTGTATTATATTGACTTAAGTTCTACAATATTTTTATTAAAATATACTTAAAATTTTTGCCTTGTAATTCTATGACATCAACAAAATATCTCCGACAAGAATATCAACTCCCGTGTGAGGTAAATAATCAGCCAAAATTATGAGCGATATTTTCATTGAAAAAATAGGTAACATTTGCATTGGCACAATTAAACTAATTATAAAATTGATACATTAACGTTTTCAGGGTAACAGAAACAGTTATGGTGTACCTTGATATTCCGTTAGGTTTTTGGAGTATTTCTGCCTCATATGGGCATTTTCTCCTCAGAATTCATGAGAGGAGAGAAATCGCAAAAAATATTATGTGAATTTTGGGAAAGTATCATCTATCTTGCAGGATACTTGTAAAAATTA
Organism: Ceriagrion tenellum; assembly: GCA_963169105.1. Taxonomy (NCBI): domain Eukaryota; kingdom Metazoa; phylum Arthropoda; class Insecta; order Odonata; family Coenagrionidae; genus Ceriagrion; species Ceriagrion tenellum. Next base: position 128,819,553 of record OY720642.1, on the reverse strand, counting down.
AACATTGGTTTAAAAATAAGAGAGGGAATATTTTATGAAATAAAAGCCAAAAATATGGTCCTAGAATTAAATTACATGTCAGCACTTGGTTTAAATATAAATTAAAAAATGTTCAAATATTACTCAAATTTCAGTCACAGCAAACGGACACTAAAATATGGTCAGCACACAATGTGTTAACCAATATTCTTGAAAGTAAAGTGCAAGGAAAGAAAGGAAGAGGATGGCCAAGGAAGAAGTAATTGGACGAGATCCAGAAGAAGATAGGATGCAGCAACTATGTGGCATTGAAACAAACAGCAAGTGACAGAGAAGAATGGTTGCATCGACAAGGCATCAGCCTTTAAGAAATTCAAAATAAAATTACGAGTAAATTCACTCATTTTTACAAGTATGATCTAACTTTACTAACCTGATGAAGAAAAAGGTATCGACTGAGTAAGTACCACTGCTTAATGTTTGATACAGCAAATCTCTCTCTGCCCTGGCCCGGAAAGTTTTATTATCTGTGGACATAGTATGAAAAAAACATTTTAATCATCCTCTCATTAGGAAAAGGCTCAAATTCTTGTGACTTTCATTTTTTATACCAAGTTGAATATTATGACATGTACTTCTGTACCAACCCAATCAAAAGTTTACATCAGTACGTATTAACTGCAGCAAGAAGCCACACCATGACTAGTTATAGGGAACCTTCAATGAGCATTGTTAATGCTTTGTAAAATCAACTGTAATTGTCAAAATCGACTGTAAAATTTGCTGTAGTAGCCGAAGTAATGAATGACTGGAGTGTCAATTCACTGGTCAATTCTGTACATATGTATTCCTTGTGAATGAATAAAAACACTGCAATGCTGCTCCTCTTACATGGAAATTATTTATTCTTTTTAAAATTATTAGTTTATATCTTTCTCACGAGTTACAGTAATTATTGAGTCAATTAGTAAAAGTAAGACCACAAAAAGCAATAAAACCAAAGATGATGAAAATCTTGAAAGCTTTCCAAAAGATATAACAAATGGCACACAATATTTTCAAAGTAGTGCTCTAAAATCAAAACCAATTTTACATTAGTCTAAACTCACTTGTGCATGCAGTACACACAGATTTTCGCTTCATGATTCATTTGGATGATTTAGTAGTAGGATCATATAGATTCACTGAATTAGTATTCCATTAATAAAAACCATTTCCTCCTGAAGGTTGAGACCTTGTTTAATGTTAAAGGAGGTAAGGTTATAATAATGGGGAGATTATGGCACCAATTAGTTTGAAACTGCTACAAAACTAATCGTCTTTATCATTGATGTTTGGGGAGCAGTTAAGTGGTTTTACAGCACAATTTAGTACTGTTTAATATCCAAACATCAGACCAACCTGAAAACTGGAATGCCACAAGACAGGTATGTGCCAATATGACCCACAGCAATGAGAAGAAACGCAGACCATGGATTGGGGCAATGGTGTCATCGCCGACACTTAAGCTGCATATTGACTTGGCATTTGAAACGGCCGAGAAGCATAGAAGTAGCCTTGTCAAAACACTCTTTTGCTGAGGCTTCAGAACCACATCAACATTAGTAGCCTTGGGCAAAGCAATTCTTTCAATCCCTGAAATAAGGTAGGTATTTTAATGAATGCAATAATACTCACGTCAAGTCAGTTGGAGAAAAATAATCTTAAATAAATCTCATTGAGATAATTTGCAGCACTTATATAAGTAAAGCTCTTTTATTGATTCAGTAATGAATAAGTATCAGAGTAACTAAGCACAGATAGAGAAAAAGTTCATTTTCAAAAGTTTCACTTTCAGTAAATGCTGATATTATTATAAATTCTGATTTGAGAAGAGCGGTAATGACAGAGGTAAGATCTAGAGACAACCATTGAGTAATTGAAGCACATATAAGCTGTAAAACCATGATTTATGTCACACATTTGGAGGTGCCAAAATTGGCAGTACATAGCATCAAAAAGAAATTCAGAGATGATGTGAATTCATGATAATAGATAACTTTTCATGTCTCTTAATAGCCTTTAAAATCAAGCTAGCTGAGCGCCTTATTTTAATGAGGAATTGTGAAAGAATTTAATACATGCTTATTTCAAATCAAATTCAAGCGACCTCGCATCACTTTTTTTCAAGTATCTTTTCTGCCTTGAGGAAATCCTTATGTCTTAAAGGCTAATGGCTTACATCCATTGTCGAATGGGCTTAAGGTAATTTTAGACCAAAAAGACAAAATTTAAACATTACCTTCCTCAGTTCCCTTCTTAGTGAGGGACATAGCCTCAGTGGCCATTGAGATATTTTTCTCCATTCTAGAAGACAGCATCTGATCGGACACACACACAGGCCCCTGGGCATAGGCTATGTGGTTACCATTGCACTCTGAGAATCAACAGAAACACAGATTATTAATATTTTGGCCAGTGTAAAATTATAAGTCAAAAGAGCCTGCAATTATAGGGCAAGAGTGAGACTGGAGTAGTTTAGCAGAAGAAGCTCATCTTGTGAGGTGGGATCTCCTTCAAGAACAAACAAGTGTACACATTTGTGATAAAATAACTTTTAATAGGTGCTTTTACAGCCAAAGTTTGAAAATTAAAATGAGAGTTTTTGAAAGGGAAATCCCCACAGGCCCTCACACAGCCAATGGGCAAAGGAAAATCTGAAAATCCTGATGGACAGGAAAAGATGGCACTTTACAAAATACATAAACTAAGGAGTCCCAAAATGAAAGTTGGGATAGTGATGATTCTTAAGGGCGACCACAGTTGCCAAAATATACCTTTACTTCAGGAGAAAAAGATTGCAAGACAAGTCCACTGTGGCGATAGATCATCACTGAGGGCATATGACGAAGGGATGGATGAGAATAATAGGTGAATACGAGTAAAGAAATGGGGATGGAGGAAGCAGGGCTGCCAACCATCTTAATTTTTCCGGATATGTCCTCACTAAAAATGAACTGCCCGGGTAGAATTTACGCCTGTCTGACATTTTGGATTTCAAAATATGAAACATTCTGATGATTTGTCAACTGCAGAAAAGGAATTGGCCCCAATTGGCAGGGGAATCACATCAAACCATCTTCCCATCCTCAAGAATGCAGCTTTGAGTCCCTACGGTGGCACGGCTGTTGAGTTTTTCTTTGGACAAACACGTCATGATATACAGTGCTACAATACCTAAGTTGTCGGTGCAAAAACATAAAAATATACTAAAGTTTGGAAACCAGTGCGATATGCAGTTAAAAAACACCACACAGTATGAATGAAATTCCAAATATACTACGTATGATGATCCTCAACAGTACTAATTTACGGTGGAAAGTAGATCAACAGTCCAAGGAGGAGGGAAGATGGAAATCCAAGTAAGTTACATGAACATGCTCAGGGCAGCGCATGTCACATCTTGCATTTTTAGCAAGATCTAAGAATGGAATGGAATTTTTCCTATTTTGAACTTTTTAATTCTGATAACCATTTGTGTGGGAGACATCAATTCACCTCTTCGAGCTAACCTTGCATAGCTGTAATTTTTTACCACTCTGGATACATGAAGCCACAAAGCATCATGGTTCTGCTCAATTGTGCCACTGACTCATGCAATGCCATGATCTTTGAAAGAAAAACTCTTTAACCAAATTACTATTCCCTTACTGTACCCACCAGCTAAGGTCATGGACCAAAATGTCAGTTTGTCATGTAAGGATGACCCTCGTCTGGTACTAAGCCCTGGGACGAGAGAAATCACAAAATGATGGAAAGGCAGCTGCTTCCTTTTGTAGTATCACAGGTGGTTCAGCAGAAATATCTTGACCCAACAAAATCTAGTCATTAGTGTTTGTTTGGGGGGTCTGGGAGCATCGAGAGGCATGCAGATTTTTATTCCGTAACCTCTGGAGATCAATCAAATGCTCTATGTACTGGTAGCAACCTTATATTGCATTTTTATACTTTTACGACCTTAACTTTTAACTATTCCAGCTAGCACCTGAAATTTTGCTTGGTTCCATCTCCTCGGTGTGTATTGATGACATCTCATGATCAGAACTGGAGTCTTTGCAGCTGCTGTCCGTGGATCTTGAGGAAGATATCAGCCACAACTCGTAAATGGTTCCCACAATGGTCATCAATGCCACTGACCCAACTGCAGCACTGAAATGATTTCAAAATATTACTAGCGATTCAAAGTATTGACATGTTGTTTATTACCACTACAATAAGAGTTAAATTCAACAAATCAATTTACAATATCTCACGTAACCTAATAGTTGCTGGTTGTCATGATATAGGTGCTATATTAGTGATGTGCAACACATAATGGAAATATTTACCCTTGTATAACTACTCTCTTTTGAGCAAAATCTTACATATTTATTTATTCACTGTGATTGAAAATATGTACAGTGATATGGATTTCTTCATTAAGCAGCCTTCCGAACAAAATAAAATAAAAACTTATCACTTTTGTAGGCATCTGAGTACCTCTGTAGAACTCATTGTGAATTATTATTTCTTTCCTACCTCATAAGGACAAATAAAACATTAGAATGCACAATAATATATTTTTGAGGAAAATTTTATGATAGATATCACCTCATTCAGGAAGATTTAAAGTTCAATATCGGCTACAGAGAAAAGTACTAATCTATTTCCATTAGGCATTAACTTTTTGCGATAGGGAGGATCCATCTTTAAGGGTGTGTGGGAATGTAACCTGCTATCTTAATTTTGTACAGAAATGTATGTACCATGTATGTCAATACTACCCACTTTACTGCACATCTTATCATCATTCCATGAGAGATCACAAATTCTGTGCAATAACCAAGAACCCTTATTTGAGACTCAGATAGATCATATGATTTATATAAAAACCACAGTAATTTTGCGGCAAAATGTTAGAATTTTGTAAATTTTTCAGTTTCATAACCGTAGGTGTTACACTAAGGATTCTTGCATTCCATATTGTTTCAAAATATTTTTTTAAAAAATGGTTCAAAAATCAGCTAACAGCTAAACGCAGGGTTTCATGGGGAACAGGTGAAGTTAGAGAAGTCATGTAATTGCAATTCCAGCACTTGGACACACTTGGGGCCGCTTACAAATGTCTGGTTGACCGTCAGATACCTTGGCCTTTATGTTGATGTGATGTTAGCTGAGACTTTGGGATTTTTTAAATATTTCAGACTGCATTTTTTGAGTACGTACTATAAATAGAGAGAGTATCCAAAATTCTTATCATGACAAGAAAACACTTCATAAAACTGGGCTTTAGTAACGTATTTTCAATGCAAGAGGCAGAAAAATGCTCATAAATGTTTGTTTAAGAGTCGAGGTTAGAAGTCCCATTCATCAGAGTTCCCCACAAGAAACTAAAAATGTTGAAAAAATAAATATAATTTGTTCATGGGGACCGAAGTACCTATGACTGCAAAAAAAAAATGTAAAATTAAATTTTTGTCATGGAAATGTCCCAGCTGACACTGTTTTCCCAAATGTTTCCCAGCACGTTATTGGAAATCAAGCATTACAACACAAGTTTTCAGATAAAATCGGGAAAAGAGTGGAAACTGACTGAGTGGTGGCCTGGATTTAATATAGAATCCAAGGGTATTTCCCATGGCTGCCATAAACATTCATGGTAAAATGAATTATACATATAAAGTTTAGGGTGCCCACTGCACCTCACACAGGACTCACATCATTATGTAGACACGTGGGTCTTTCCAGTAGGAGTACTCGCCGCTGAGGAATTTGTCGTCAACGAGACGAATCTTTCGAGGCAATGGGCTCTTGGCCCACAGCTCGTCTTGAAGTTCGATGGACGCCGAGGTGACTTTGATCGCATCGCCGTGGCCACACGATCTTGGCAAGCACATGCCCAGGAAAATCTCACCAGGTATCTAGCAAATAAATTAAGCATTCAAATCGTTACTAACACCATGGCTAGTTACTTGTCATCAAAGTTGCACTATAGAGGCTAGACAGGAGTAAAACATTACCCTTCTGGCGAAGGGTATAATCTAGTTTCAGGGTAGGTTATAGTGAGGACAAAACTGGTGTAGGAAAAGTCATCATTTGCTAAGGAAACAATCGATTTTTCGATCATTGAATTGAACAAATGATGTTGTTAGCAGTTATGCATACGAGTGAAAGATAAAAACCAATGGGGAGGAAAGATGCCGTGAAAATATAATTTCCCTTTACCGTGATTCGAACCAGACTTTCCATTTTGCCTGCCCAGTGAATAATCAAGTTACACCGCCAAACCATCTTCATTCCAGGCAGATTTCGGCCGAGATTAATTATTTCAAACGGGACGTTCTCGAGTCCACTCTGTGGCACAACGGACACGGTCGAGCTTACCGGGCCATCTTCGCGGAGGACAATTACTCTGGCTGAAATTCACCAGGGATTTAGATGGCTTGGAGTCGCAAACATTTACCTAACGTTTTTGACCATCAATTAGGGGATTCGGACCGATCAAGTCATATGATTTTTCTATGGTGAAATTCATCCCATTGGTATTTATGTAATCACCAATCATCTAGAATACTCCTGACTACCACCACTAAATACAACTTCAACTACTTACTCGAGTGACGCTTAACGACAAGTGATGGAGATTTTGCCTTAATCAAGGAAACCAAGATTCATCAGCTGGATCATCAATGGGGTTCTATATCATCTGCCCTCAGATGCCACACAGTATTCTTCAGTCAACTGGAGTTTATCCACACTCGCTTTAAATATTACTCGTGTAAACATCGTTCAAAAAGAAAGGCATGTTTCCAATACTTTTTTGATCAGTATTCGGAGTGTTTGAGCCAATTATATTAGTTTATTAAAGATCGACATACGTCACCAAGAGCTATAATCAAGAAACTAAATAAATTCACAGCTTTGCCTCTCATTAATCAGAGGGCGAACATCAAATTGATTACAAGATGAAATTTTTGATTCAAAGGCGCAAAAGCGAGCGAGCAACTAATAATTCCCATCAAGAGGCCATCATATCGCAACCATATTATCTGGAAAACTTTAATGACCACCTTGTTCACGCATTGTTCACGCTTTAATGGGAGTCAAATGCGTCCTCACCATCGAACATTATTTCCGACAGCCTCTGGAGTGATTACGGCCTGTTGTCTCAAAGTTACATATTTTCCGGACGTCCGGAACAGAACAACTGTCAGCAATAATGGGTATGGTTTCTTTCGTTCATACCAACAAAGATCTTTCCTTGAAGCAGAGTTTACATGACGAGAATAGCATTAGGGTACGGTATCCAATGTTTCCTCAGATCTAGGTAAAGGAGGTCACGGTTGAATTGAGTTTTTTCCTGGTGAAGGCAAGATTTACAGGTGAAATTTTCCCAAATTAACTATTTCATCCCCAGAGTTACAACTACCTAAAGAGGGTTTTTTTAGGCTCCTACTGACCCAGCACATATTATGTATACCATCTACGTAAGTGCTTTGGGCGGATTGAAATGATATACCTAGGAGCAAAATTGATAACCCTGTTTGTGAACTTAATTATTAATTACATCACTTTGTGTCACTTCTTCATTATTATAAAACGATTTTAATTAATATTATGAAATATTCTAGAGAATCCATACACATTATATTTTCGTATGTTTCGTTGTAGTAGTCTGGTCATAATTTAACACACCAAAACCAAAGTTGGGGAAAAATCATATAAAAATTAATTTTCGTGTCCAACCTGGAAGTAGAGAGGAAGAAAAAAAATGTCATGAGAAGATTCCAACAAGCTACTGCAGTCAAGGGAATCCGATCATAGGGAGCAGGTGAGAGTTAAGTGAAATTGGGAGGATTAACTAAAACTCATCTTCACAGAAGAAACGTCCATTAAGCAGACTGCGCTCGGACTAGGTAGAGATCAAATAGTTATAACATACAACCTAAAGGGGTGAAATATTATCATTAGACTAATTTTATGTCAAAAATGAATGTTCCTTAAGGCATAATTTTTCAATTGATAGTAATTCATTAACTAATTTAAGTAAACCTTTCCTAATATTTCAGGTTAAATGCATTACTCACAAGATCTAACTGGAGGCAGTGACCGAAAGAATGCATTGAAAGAGATAACTTGAAACTTTCCCATCAAAGTTAAATTCATACATTAAGCTTCCAATTTCATACACTCAGTGAAACTAAGGATAATTTATTTGTTCATCTCCCATGTGTAATGCATAGTCAAGATAAAATTAAGACGATTCATAGTGCAACTTCATTTCGTCATCGGTGATGGGACCTTTCTTCAGCAGACATCATTGCCCAGTGCTTTGTTTAAAATATTTCAAAAGGTATTATTTTAAAGGAATTTCTCAATATTGCTTTACTTAATTTTTGAATTACCTTAGGTATTTCACGCTAAAAAATGTAACAATAGACGAAAAAGCAATGCAAATGTTGAACAACTACGTATATCGGGACCTATGGAATGAGCGTTATGGTGAAAATTTCAAAACTTTTTTTCTTTCTTAAATAGAAATTCTCCCCTCTCAAAATTTTAATCATGAAATTTTATTATAAAACAAGGTATGCTGAGTAAAAAAATGAGCTCGAAAAAATATGAATCACAGACAATAATTAAACTATTCAATGTTTATTATTAAAATGTTTAAACAATTAATAGTTTAATTGCTATTTTTAATTAAAATGTAGTTAAATAAAAACTCTAAGTTTCCAAACAAGTCATTGAACGTCTCCTTATGTTTTCTTCCCTGAGATATGTGATTCCGAAAATATAATGGCAGTAAAAATCGCATTTTGAAGAACAGCCGTTATTCAGCTGTTTTTAAAATTTTCGCAAAACGCTCGTAATGATATTCATCATTTCACTAGGCAAACGTTTCCTCGTATTTTCGTCAACATCTGAGAGGTCAAGGGTCAACTTTGGTCCGAAGTGGCCCAATGGGAATGACCCATTTTTAAGCATTATTTCTCCATATATGTTTTACCGGTTGAAGGTAGGTTTAACTGAATGCCAGAAAAAATTCTCTTGATTTTTACAAGTGCGGGGCCCCACCTATCTGAAGAATTTCTCTTTTTCATCCAAGCGTACCCTTTCCTCGCGCCGTCCATAACCAAATACCCCATTACCTATGGGTATTTGCGTCTCCTTATGTCCTATCCTTTCCCCGCCACCCTTAAATCCTTCCCTCGATCACTGCCTTGATCACAGGGCATCACCCCAAATCACCCCTTCCAGACACCTGTCCTGCCTCCTCCAGATCGCTTCAGCAACAGCTTCCTTTCCTCACCTCAAGCACATTCCTCGTTTGTCTTCCTTTCCGTCCACCGAACCTTCTCCACGCCCACATTTTGGAAAGCCTCTTCTCGTCCCCTCCTTCCTCAGTGTCCGCGTTTCTGCCCCAAACGATGACACACTATACACCCCTTCACCAACCTCTTCTTTCTATCCTCACCCAAGGTCCTCCCCGTCATCGCAGCTCCCTAAACGCTTCCTTAGATTAACGCTCTCCTCCCCCTCATATCTTCTCCCCTTCATCGTCTTTTCTCACTTCTACCGGAGAACTTTTCTTCCAACGTCCAACTATCCAAGTAATTAAATTGCTCTAATCGTTTCAATCTGTGCCTGCCTACTTTCACGACCATCCTCGCTTTCTTTGTCCCGTTTTCCCCGGAGAACCTCACTACTTAAGTTTTCTCACGATTCATCTTCATTCAGTGTTCCCCGAACTGATTTTCCCTAGCATCTGCTAGTGCTTCAAATCCCTCCGATGATCGACAAAACAACGGCCGATCGTTCGAGAGTCAAACCGACTTTATCCGCTGGCCTCCTACTTTGATTTCCACATCTATTCTTTCCCGTGTCTCTCTTAACATTTCATCAGCATCAATGTACCCCTGCCACACACCCTTTGGATGGCTTGCAGGGTATGACGTATATGATGTAGATGATGATGTAAAAAAGCAAAGGCGACAACGGGCGCCTCCCCTCAACTTACAACTGACCTCCGAGATCCACCGCCCTTGCCTGTGCCCTCCATGCCACGTATAAGTTTCGAATGTGTCACCTCTCTCGCCAATACCTTATTATTTTCCCGAGCATCTGCATTAGTTTTTGCCAATTTATTCGGTAAAACGCCAATCTCTAAATCCACTAAGCAAATCAAAACATTCTGTTTATACTCGGTTCTAGGTGTAAGGGTCCTCAATATCGCAATCTAATTCCTCTTACTGCATATTCCTTCCTCGTATATCCTACGAATAAGTTTGAAGAAAAAAAAGATCGTCTTCCCGTTCGCCTATATTTTTCAGTGAATTCGAAGTCATGTTATCTCCTCGACTCTTTTCACTTTCATCTCTCGTAATGCCGTTCCTATTTCTTTGTCGTTTAACTCCGGCCAGAGGTAATCCTTTTCCATTGTCCTCAGGTTCTCCATGTCTAAGTTCACAAGTCTATTATCGCTGTCATATAGCTCAATGTAGTCTCTCCGCCCACACTGGTTATCTTGTCTGTTTTGTCTTTGACCTTAAATATCGGTTACCCTCTCTTACCGCCTGATAGAATTTTCACTTTAGCGTACAGGTGAACCATTTCTGCATCTTCCAGTGGCTTTTCCAATTCGTTTCATTGTCCTCAACACCAAGTTCTCCTTCGCCCGATGGTCGAAGTCATTGAAGTTTATTATTTGATTACGTCGGTGTTGATGTTACCCCACATCCTCTCTTCTCTCTTCCAGTTTCCTTGATCATTGCTTCCGTAACCCACTGCTCTTTAACCTCCTTATTTCCACCGATCCTATCTACTTTTCTGCCGCTCTCACTACGCCCGTTTTTAGTCTCTCATCTTCCGTGGAGTGTTTCCATTTGCTTTGCTTCACCTGCTCTTTTCCACTAGCTCCTGGTATTCCCTTCTTTTCGACCCATTCAATGCTTTCACGTTCCACCTCTTCATTCTCCTACTTTTGCAAAGCCTTTTACATCATTTATCACAGTTCATCATCGCTAAATTATGATATAAGCTCGCATCCACTCCCGTTTACAGCTTTGCGAGTTTGTGAACTGCTTCTAAACGTTTGCCGTACCATTATGCAATCAATTTGATTTTTCTCGGTATCATCCGACGTTTTCCAGGTGTATCTATGCCTTGTGTGATGTTTAAACAATTGTCTGTCACTACAAGTTTATTTATCGTACAAAACTCTACCGCCTTCTCACCGCGGTCATTTCTCGTCCTCAGCCGAAACCCCCCACACGAAAATCCATCCCTCTCATTCCCCAATACTGCATTCCAGTCACCCATCACTATAAGATTTCTCTTGCCCGAAACTTCCCCATTTTCTCTTCTAGTTGTTGGTATACCTTATCCACCTCTTCCTCCCTATGGTTACTAGTGGGCATGCGCACCAGTGCCGATGCGAAATTCGTCGAGCATGCTTTTATTTTCAAAACAATAATTCCGTCACTCACCCGCTCAATGCTTATTCTCCTCATCCCCAGTTTTGCGTTCAATACCACAGCTACAGCTCGTTGACCCTAATCCCCTCCTCCCCCCGACCTCCATCATACATTTACCTGCAAATATCACTTCAGAGGCACCCCCCTCGCCCAGCCCAAAGGCCCCTATTTTTTAAAAAGGTTTCATTGAGTTTCACCTGTTTGTCGGGGTCACATCGCGTAATTGAAATTAAACCTGCTTCCTGATGACGTCGAACTCTGAGATTGTCTTCATAGACCTAAATCCGGTGATAATACGATAATCAATCAAAATCATGACGATAATTAATCAAACACGCGCTTACCAAAAGGAGTTCTAGAGAACGAGCCGTTTGTCTTCGTCAAATCTGGTAGCCAAAATTTAACCAACTTTCCGATGACTTAGAGCACTGAAGCTGTGTCAATAGACCCACTTCCGGTGACAATATATTAAGCAATGAATAGAGACAAAAATAAAACACCGCTGCTTTCCTCCTCATCGCGTCCTTTTCCTTATTTCTCTCTCTCTCTCTCTCTCTCTCTCCTTCTCTCCACCATTCCCTGTGTCCTCTCACGAAGTCGTGCAAAGATTTCGTGCGATTGCGACCGCAGATGCCTCTTACTTCCCCCGATGCCCGGCGCGACACCCTCTCCCAAGTGGGAGGCTACTCTTAGTAACCAGGATACTATTCACCATGTTTAACTTTCATACTTAGGGTACATAATTGATAGTTGGGAGGAATTCTCCACTCCCGCTTCGAAATGGCATTTTTGACGTGACACCACCGTTTAAACCATGGTACTACCACAGGTACTATTAACATACGGCAGGTCGATCCCGTGAACAGAATAACGTTCCCGTTCAGCGCATGGCGTCATCCGAACGACTCGAACAGCAGACGACTCGAGGATAAACAATTCGGAATACTAATGGATGAATAATGCTCCGAAAATTTAGATTTTAACCAACAACAGAATGGAATCAGGTAGATATTTACAACCATAAGTACAGATATAGAACATAATTGATCGGTCATAACTTGTAAATATGTCGTTTGATAATACAACCTTTTAATGGCGTAAATAACCCTAAAAACAATGAAAGTTGAAAATCCTAAAATTTTCAACATTAAAGTTGTCTATGGCACACATAGACCCGCTCCGCGCGTTAAATTGTATCATCAGGATATCCAAAAAATCTCTTCCTCATGTGTTTCCTTGCATTGTTGTGATATGCAAATACCACACAGGTAGATACACAATGAACTCATCACCAGGCTAATATTCCAGACTAGTCACCCAGACGACCCACCCTGAATTGGTCACAGTTTCCCACCCTGAATTGGTCGTGCCATGGCATGAACTGCCAAATTCGTTCGGCCGGGTGGTCCATACACACGGGGGGGTCAAGGGTGATTCGGCTCCTGCTCGTCCTGCCCTGGGGGACACATTGGAACTCTCAACCCCTACCCTTCCACCACTTCTAGGCTATAGTCCGAGCGAAGCTTTCATAGGGAACTCACTAGATTAATAATTCTTATTTCATCCAAAGGGGAGAAATGCACGCGTCACACAGCATAGTTACCTTGAAATAAAAAGATCTGTCCGTGAGCTCGATTCTGAATCTCAGGATGTGGAAAGCGACACGCATCGGCGAACTGTCGGAAAAATCGTCGCCAGCGTCGTACTCGACTTCGTTGTTCGCCGTCCCTTCCATCGTGGAGTTGATGTCGATTTCATTGCAAAGGGAGTTGGAGCCCAACCAATACCCGTTTCCCCAGAACAATCCTTGGGAGTAGCGGCCAGTGGAATCCAGCACTGCAAAGAAAAGAAATAAGAAGAATGTATTTATAGAGCAAATAGAGCATTATCTTAATAACCAGTTGTTTCTTGATTTGTCAAAACAGGGAAAAGCACCCAGACGAGTGGAATTGCAGACCCACGTTTATAAAGTCGTCGAGAATCTCGGGGTCGTATAGAATCTCTTTAGCCGAAAGTTAGCCATTTTAAAACACTATCGGGGAGAAAGGTTAAGCGTTGACTTTCGTTAAACACTAAATCAAATAGATGGATGGCTCGATAATTTGATTGACGAAATGAGAAATATTTATCCAACATCTATCAATGAATGCATTTTGAAAACCCCTACGGCCGATCAGTGCTGGGGCTCCCATTAGTTATACCATGCAATTAAATTTATACATAAGAAGTCTTTCTTATAACAAAAACATGTATATATATATATATATATATATATATATATATATATATATATATATATATATATATAAGCTAGCAACAAGGCGTTGAGGTTGGGGATGGATAGATAGGTATATCAGTGGACACTCACAGAAAGGCGATCCATGGCGACGCCGGTGTCCACTGCTCTCGGAAGCTTTCGGGTGAGAACCCTTCCTCAGCGGGAGAAAATCACAACGTTGTGATTTTCTCCCGCTGAGGAAGGGTTCTCACCCGAAAGCTTCCGAGAGCAGTGGACACCGGCGTCGCCATGGATCGCCTTTCTGTGAGTGTCCACTGATATACCTATCTATCCATCCCCAACCTCAACGCCTTGTTGCTAGCTTATATTTCTAAATTTATTTCCTTTTTCTGTTATATATATATATATATATATATATATATATATATATATATATATATATATATATATATATATATATATATATATATATATATATATATATATATATATATATATAAAACTTCGTCACAGGGTGACACTAAACATAAAACATAAAAAAGCAAACTCACGAGTTTAAAATTTTCGGTGGGTCGCCCGCACCTTCGTCAGTGATAGATAGATAGATAGTGTTTCTATCACTGACGAAGGTGCGGGCGACCCACCGAAAATTTTAAACTCATGAGTTTGCTTTTTTATGTTTTATGTTTAGTGTCACCCTGTGACGAAGTTTTATATTGTTTGCCACGTTCGTGGAATCTTCGCAAGAACATTATATATATATATATATATATATATATATATATAATGTTCTTGCGAAGATTCCACGAACGTGGCAAATATATATATATATATATATATATATATATATATATATATATATATATATATATATATATATATATATATATACACACGCAGACATCTACATGAAAAACAAGAACAAGAGTAGGTACAAGAATTTCTTGAAGAACACATGAAAACATTACAAACCTTTAAATAGTTACATTTTTTTATTTTTCTGCATATTTCTACACATACACATGCATTAAAACACACAAAACATATACTCTAAGTTAACAACTTAAAAATATAACAAAAAAGAGTAAGTCGCATTGCGATACATTTAAACATATCATCTGAGCTTTTTTCTATCCAAGACAAACACAGTTGTTATTCAATGATTATTATGAAAAAGTTAAAATTATTTCAGAGAGATAAAAACATAGTTTTCCAATTTCCTTCGTTTTCAACCATTGCTCAATCGTCACACTTAAATTTGAGATAAACTGCTTTCCTAGAAACCGGGAGGTATCTTAAAGAAAAACCTGTTGGTTAACCTTCCGAAGCTTCATCTTGGACATAACTTCTAGCATTATTAATTTTTGTAACAAATATACGAAAAGTTAGACATCACTAGAATTAACTAAAACTTAGCAAGTAACATTCGCTAAAATTGACCCGAAATTTCATAAGAGAAAAATCAATCTTCATCGCTGATTCTCACACATCTACTACTCGTTGGTGGTTTCCGGCGATACTTTATGGAATTTACTAAACATTTTGAATGAATAGAGTTAACTTTGTTTTTCCAGAATGAATTTAATAACTTACGACCATGGTTTCGTCGATTAACGTCATCATCAGGTGAAGAAACATTTTGGTGCAACAACTTATATAATCTAGAGAGAGTGGGGAGGGGACTGTAGAGGTGTGGGGGGAGGAGACGAAGGTGGAGGGTGAGAGAGGGGAGTGGTTGAGTAGGGTTGGGTTTGGCTCTTGGCTCACCCTCTTGGGAAGCCCCCACCCAAACCGACTCACTTCCTTCCACCCTCCACCTTTCTCTCCTTCCACCACACCTCTACAGTCCCCTCCCCACCCTTTCTAGCACCTATATAAGTTGTTGCACCAAAATGTTTCTTCACCTGATGATGACGTTAATCGACGAAAGCATGGTCGTAAGTCATTAAATTCATTCTGGAAAAACAAAGTTTACTCTATTCATTTAAAACATTTACTACTCCTTTTGACAGGAACATCGCATCTCAAGGCAATCTTTGGTTTTAATTTCGGTCATCTGATGAGATCGGATGACGAAAAGAAATAAAGGCCTAAGGAGAAATTACTTCCCTTGATATCAAAATACCTATTGTTTCTCTAGGAATATCACACGAATCAGTGAAAAAGTAGAGCATTGATTTGTTTAATAATGGTGGTAAGCGGTATAAAAGGCTGATGTAAGAAGCATTGTTTTCCGTTAAATGCTTCAACTTCTTTTTTAGTGTCATTTCTCGTTTTTGGCGATTGGAGAAATTTCGACAGAGGAAAATTATGTATTCCGCGAGGACCGCTGTACCGTGGAACACTTTTCTGTACCCGTTCTGTCATTCATACAGTCTTACAATTTTCCGCTTTACACGGTACAGATTTCCTCAAGAAAGAATGCATGCATTCGTTTGTATAATAAAATGTATCGTGTAAAGCGGCCTAAACAATCCCAAGGCTCTATCTTGTAGTAAAAAAGATATCTTTTGTAAGTGCGAAGGTGTCACTAGCTGACTTAATTGAATTGTTGTCCGTTGACATATTTACAAAATCGATAGAAACTTTTAACTTGACCGTAGTCAGCAGAGGGGGTTCGAATAAATTACTCGTTGAGATTAAAAAGCCCGCCTTTCTTCATGTCACGTGGGTAGGCTCCTCTCGTGGAGTGGCTCCACACGAGGAGAAACGGAGACTCTTGGAACCATCGGATCTCCATGGACCATCGCACCATCCAGTGAACGTGTTGGGCAATTCTTCTTTCGATGTCAATTCACCACGGGTGGTCTAGCAGCCATGGATTTCGGAGTAAATGTCAGAGGGACTGTGCTGCTGTGCTTTCAAACATTTTCTTTTGGAGTAGGCTTTCTCCCGAATTTTCGCTATATTTTTTTTCCATAAACGATTTCGTAACAGGTTATATCAGTACATAAGAGAGGTTTCATCAATACATTTCTGACGACAATGGTGAGGGAAAGGAGAGGAAATGACAACAATAATGGATTCTCTCTTTCCATGGATACGTTTTAGTGAGGCAAATATTGGATGAAATGCTTGATTTTTTCGCGCTTTACCGGCTTCTGAAAATGCGGAGGGTTTTTTACAAAGGAAACACAACAACGAACTGGAGGCGGAGAATTGGCAAACATTGATTTTACGCTGGGAGCGGCAATGACGTGTGGTAGTTCAAACAAATATTTTGGAAGGATTCACGCCTGAACAGTGGAACGCAGCTCGCATATCAACTCCAAATGCAAGAAAATCAAGCACCCTTAGCCTTGTGATGACCTCAAATAAGTAACCCCACGAAGATAAGAAAAAATATCTTGAATGGTGTCATCACTATGGTTATGCTCGAGGATATAGGCAAAAACCCAAGTCAGTGATCACTTCTTCGACCAAGATATTCAAGTAACGTCAGCAAAATCGAGTACCACCGACATTAAGGCGGTTGGAACAGTCAATGTGGGTCCTTGAGTGTACATTTTAATAATTTTTAAGTAAGATGAAAAAACTTCTTGGGCTACTTTTCACAAGAGCGGATCTATTTATTCGTCGGAACACCGATGCAGGCATTAATGGAAATGATACCAGAAATATATTTAATTATTTTTTATTATTCATTAAGCATTATATGACTAGAATTTCCGGTGCGATATACGAAAGTCAGGTGACTTTATATTTAAATATGCTTTATTCCAATATTAGACTCGACGTGACACCTTACTATTAGTTAGATTTTATTATACATACATACATACCAATCACGCCGTTCCCTTCCGGGATAGGTAGAGTCATTAAGTTTCACTCATAAATACTTATTTGTACACCTAACTCTGCTTCCATAATTTCCTCCACACTGACCTAATCTTGCAAACCTCTTTTGCCTCATTTACCCCCATACACTGTTTCATACACGCCCTCCTGTTTTTAAGACTCCTCATATTCCTCCTCCTAAGAATTTCCTCAACCACATTAAACCACAACTTTCTCGGCCTACCTCTACCTCTCACACGAGTCATTTCACTCTTATATATCTGTTTCGTTATTCGACTCTCATCCATTCTCTCAATATGGCCAAACCAACGAAGCACACTCCTTTCATACACGTCCATTACTGGAGCATCTAACCCACATTAATTTATTACCCATTCATTCCTAACCCTATCCATCCTACTTTTTCCGCGAACACTTCTCAGATAACTCATACCCACGGCGTTTAGTCTACTCTTATGTCTATCCTGACATACCCATGTTTCACTACCATACAACAAAGTGGGGAGAAGTACACTCTTGTACACGGCGACTTATGCTTCCTTAGACAAGCACTCATTCCTTGATATGCTCCACATGCTACCTACCACTTTCATTTCAGCTTTCGCACGTCTCTTTATCTCCTCATCCATCCGTCCATCTTATTATAACGAGAATAAATATATGATTTCGCGTTAATGAGAAAATATGGCATGTATAGTCGAATTATTACGAAATATATGTCATAAGCTCTGAGGCTATGAGTTGAAAAAGCATTAAACTGCCAAAAAACAAATCGGTATGACGCAAATTTTTCCACTTTCATCTATAGATATCACTTATGAGAACACGAGCGCCAAGTTTCACGCAATTCTGTTATTAAACAAAAATCCCTCCAATCACCCTAAATACACGTACCTACAGCAGTAATACGGGAGCTTCTAATTATTGGAGGGGAAGATAGGAGGGGTTGATCTTAATTTCCAGCTGACACAAAAGGGTTTTATTTCACCTAGATGGACCACTGAAATTTAGAATTTTTAGCAAAGGTAGGCTTCGGAGCAATTAGAAACGCTGAAGTGATGCTAATAAACAAAATCAACGAATGAAGATTGCCAAAGGAGATTAAAATCCGGCGAAACGACGCTGAAATCCCTAGAAACAATTATAAGCTAATAATTAATTACAATACGTAATAATAAGTTGGAGCTTTCGCCAGGGACCATCAATTTATCAAATATTTATTGACGAACACAAACAACCACGTACGACTCGTGAAACATACCCAGAAGGGTTTCTCATCACAAGACCTCCAACTACCCTCACACCGTAACCTCGCACGTGACCTAACCATCACCTTGAGTGTTGTGGAACGTGACCTTCCCGCCGCTGAGACTGGCGTCATATATTTAAAGGTACTCCAAGAGCAACTTCTCAGACTCTCAAATGCAAAATGCAAATGCAAAGGCAATGCAAATGGGAAGGCAAAATGCAAAGGCAAAAACGCAGACTATTTTGATGCATATGGACATAAAAATTAAAACAAGGTATGAAAATCCTTCGAAGATAAATGATGAGTAGTATTTCATGAATTTTTTCGAAGAGCGACTGAGAAAGAAGACCGAATGCCACAGAAAAATTATGATATATGATAAAAATTCCGATTAAAGAGAGTTAAGAGGACGCATGTAACCCTTCGGTAAGGAATAGGTCTAAAGAAAATTCTCCAGATGGCAACACTTGCACCCGATCGGGGTATTTTGACGTCAGGAGCCTCCCATTCCAGAATAGTTCTCGGTCAAGGCAACAGTCGCCAGTAGTTGTCTAGTAGGGTATAAGGACCTTGCGCACTGGATACTAGGCGACAACTACTGGCGACTGTTCGACTCGATGAGAAACCCTTCTGGGACGATAAACCCTTCTCCCTTAAGGGTATAAGGACCATATATAAGGGTAAAGGACATTATATAAGGATATAAAGACCTTATATAAGGGCATAAGGACCTAGCCAGCGCGCAGGTACAGGCAGCGCAGACCGAAGATCAGTGAGCAAAGTCTGAACCATTTGCGACACCATCCGAACGTATCATGGCCGACAATCACTCAGAACCTTTTCGCAATGAACCTATTATAGATTTTATCTTCTAACTAAAACCTCTGTCACTTAGCATTCTGATTGAAGAAGGATTGATACATAGCCCATTGCTTAAGATTTTTCAATACAAAAAATAATTTTTGTAAAAAATACTCTAGCTTTCCCGGTGGTTTATTTGAGCATTTAGCAATAAAATTGCCATATTTGAGAAACAGGTATCCCTTGGAAAAGGTCTATTGTAAATATTTTTGAAAATTTAAAGTAGAAGACACTAAGTCTTGCAGAAAATCTGGGGTCGGAAATCATGGCAAATTTTACCGGTGGATCGGGTGTGATGCGTCGCATTAAGGTAGTTTTAAGCGAAATATCATTTTACTTAAAAATCAATGAATTTGGTCTCATTGTAAAGAAAAATATCTCACCTATCCAATGACACCAGAAATTCTACCCCATATAACATTACTTTCCGAGACATTTGCCAAAAAATACCAGCCCTTTTACATGGGAAATAGTACGTGCATGCACTCCAGAGAGACCTTATTTACAAAATGAGGAATTTCTAACACTTAGATGTCGTAAAGAAAACTAGCAGTGTGTAGTTTGTATGTTTTCTCAACTATATTTGAAAATTAATCATATTGTCACCGCAGTAGGTTCTTGGGTATCACAAAAAACCTTCCGTTTTGAAGGAGTTTCAAACGCACCGCGCGAAAAAAATGAGTCAAGTTAAAGACTTCTTTAGATATTTCATTTAATTACTTACAATTTCTGTCATAAAAAACTATATTATTGCACCATTAATAATGCAATATTTTATTGATTTATCTTACACCTGGTGAAATTAAAACGTATAATTCGAATATGGTCTCTATAATGACTAGGGAACTATCTCGCTCGGAATACCTTAAGGAGAAAGAAAGAGAGAAGTGCAGAAAACTGCAGCTACCTATCGGTTTGATGGCTAGCTGTTTATGGTTTTGACGATTGGGTATAGGGTCCCGCAAAAGTCCTTGGCGCAGACTAGCGCGGCAAGGAGGGGCGGTCAAATAGGATGGGTTGGAGAGAAAGGACGGAGGGTAGACCTGTGCGCCGCCGCGCCGCGCCGCCGATGGTTTAGATGACGCCGCCGATGGATTTTGTGCGGCGCGCGCCGACATATGCGGCCATGTACGAATCATTCCCTCTAGAACTTGGCTTCTGTATTTGAGGACACTTATTTTTGCTGACTCCTCATCATTGTATTTTTTGTCAATTTCGTCGTTTTAATAACGACAAGGTTGGGTTTATCACCCGCGACAGTGGCTTTGCAAGCACGACTTCGTCCCATGTGCTACAATATAGACTTGAGGCCTGAACATCTAGTTCGCATAAACCCCCCTCGAAATTCGCCTTGAAGGAAGATGGCTTGGTGGTGTAAATGGCCAACACACCTCAGACCCTGAAGCTCGATCCCACCCATCAGGTGGGTGAAGGTATGGAACGAGCTAGAGCAATATAAACTCCTGCACGCGGCTGTTTCAGCATTGTATGTGACTTTAAAAAGCAATTTCTTTTAAGTATTCAACCGGTAAACGATAGGTTTAGGTGACAGCCAGAGAATCTCCTCCTGGTTTTCCACACATTTAGGGTTCGATCTTCCTCTAGTACTACCATTTTTGCCTCAGCATACGATATACCATTCTCCAATTACTTTTGTTCTCTTGTGATGCCTTAATTTCGAATTTCCGTATTTCTAAAGCATCTACTAAAGTTTGCAATCCCTTCGAGGGTTGACTAATCAGCGCCTGGTCGTCCGCGATCATAACTAACTGTATTAGCTGCCTTCCTACCTTGATTCCCTCATCTACGAAGTTTTTCACTTGCCTGTCAGACCATTTCCTCAGCATAAATGTTACAAAACAAAGGGCAGCCTTGGTCAACCCCACGACCAATGGTTGCCTTCACTCTGTCAAAAACCTTTTAGAAATCCACAAAACAAGAGGAAGCATCCTAGTTTTACTCTAATTCAATAATTGTTCTCATCACCGCAATTCCATCCCGAGTTGACCTTCCTTTCCGGTACCCAAATTGGTCATCACCGAAGTGAAAATTTGCCTAACTCTCCAACCTTTTATTGATTATTCTAAGTGCAACTTAAGCTGCATACGAAATCAAACTGATAGTTCCATATTCCTCGCATTCTGTCGCTTCACCTCCTTCACTCCTCTATTTTCCCAATCATTTCTGGCGTAACCCACTGCTCCTTAACCCCCTCGTTTGCACTTATACTTTCGTTTTTTCCACCTCTCTTAAAATGTCTGTATATATATTCTCCCATGTTTTCTCCATTCCCTTTGCTTCACTTATGTTCCATTCCACTTGCTCTTGGTATTCCCTTCTTTTTCCCCCTACCAAAGCTTCAAAAGTTCCATCTGTTTATCCACCTACTTCTTTAAATCTGCGATCACATATCATCATAACTAAGTTAAGATTCAAGCCTGCATTCAAACAAAATTCAACTGCCTTCTCGTCGCGATCATTTCTCGTTCCTAATCCATACCCTCCCACTTCATACCCATCCCCCCCTTCCCCCACTACTGCGTTCCAGACACCCATTACTATTAGGTCTGTCTTGTCCGGGAACTCTCTGATTATCTCCCCTAGCTGTTTATAAAGCCTATCCACCTCTTACTACCCATGGTTGCTTGTGGGCATGCACACCTGGGCTATAACCAAAGTTGTTGAGCGTACTTTTACTTCAACCACTAGTATGCTGTCCCTCTGTTCAATGCTTACTACCCTCCTCCCCAATTTAGCGTTCAATACTATAGCTACCCCACCCTCTCATCCCCACCACTACCCTGTAACTATCGCTGCAATAGTCTCCGCTGTCCTTCCATCACTCCTCGCACAGCTCCAAGACATCCACGTCCTCTAGGACAATCCGGCCAACCGTTTTGGCGCAGGGACCGTTTTAGCCGAGAAGGCCGTTAGGGCACGGTTTTAGCCGAGAAGGCCGGTAGGTTTCGGTTATCACGCGGCTAGTAGCGATTCTTTTATGATTTATGACTAGAGGCAGTATTTATAAATGAGTCAAAAAAATTGTAACTATTGTTAATAATTTGGTGTTGCTTACGTAGATAAAGACCTTAGCATGATTTTTCTCATCAACGTCCAGATATGCTTTGGCCTGTATGTTCGGTGTTTTCGATGACAGATGAAATGGTTCCTTATAGTACTGGAAAAAAATCTCCCCGCAAAGAAAAAATCATACATTATTTTACAGTATTGGTAGCACACCCACAGTGCAGTATGTAGTTCATTACTCACCCCTTCCCACCACCATTGAGATGACTATCACTAGTCATAAATCATAAAAGCATCGATACCAGCCGAGTGGTAACCAAAATGCCCCGGCGGCGAAACGCCCCTGATCTCAAACGGCATCACCTAATCATCCCTGCGCCAAAACAGCTTCGCCCAATCATACCTGTACCCAAATGACCTGCGCAAAAAGGGCTCGCGCCAAAACGACCGCGCCCAAACTGGCGCGCTCCCGCCCACCGGAATGTCCCAATCCCCTGCGTTCCTCTATTTCCTGATCGATATTTTCCTGATAGCTATTAAAAACGAGCAGCTCTTCCGTCTGAATTTGATGTATTGATGAAAATGGCCTTCAGTCAATCTGTGCGATAGGAAATAGCAAGGTCACCATTTCTGTTGGACCATGGGCCTAGTTTTCAGTGTTCACCCTTCGTTGGCGTGGATTTCACTCGGCTCAAGCCTCTAATGCGGCATGATTGGCTTATATTCTGTTTCCGCTTGATGCCGTCTTAATCAATATTGTATAATAAGAGATTATAATGATGAAATAAAAGGCCGTATAACCGAAAAAGGTATCGAATATACTTCATCCTACTGTTCTTGAAACTATGCGTAATAAGGACGAGTAATATCGATAGATTTCCCTTCCTCGCTGAACAACCTCACAACATTTTCATAAGTCTCTCCATCTGCGGCAGTTTCTCCTTCCTTCTCCACATCCGCATCTCATAGACTTCTCTCTCTTCTTTCTTTTCCTTGCAAGGTTCACTGTCTTTCAGTCTTACAACGCAATAAATTGGAAAACGGGAAGTAGTTAACCAAAGGGTTTATGTATATACATGCTGAAGGGTTTCTAATACTTCTAAATTCAAAATAAAAACATTTGGATAATATTTGAACGATATTTCTTTTGTATTTGATCATTGGTTATGGTAAGTGAAGTTCAAGGAAGTAAATCTACGGTGAAGTTTGAGAGTATCTAGGAGGATGTTAAGGACCTCGCCTCGCATGAGAATAGGAAAAGGAATCGGAATAAATTTCATAGGAAGTTTTTATATCCCACGGCATTGATGACGCATAATTTTCTATCAAATACTATTTAAATGATGCAAATAGTATCCATAACGCATCCTATTATCCGTTAAATAATAAACCGAAAGCCATAGGAATTTTCCTCTGTGGATGAACAGAGTGCTTAAGTACATGTGATGGACCCTACTGGAAAAGTTGAGACGGGTGAATAATGAGAGAGTGTATTTGGGAGAGTTTAAACTACGTTTCTGTGACCACCTGGGAGGGAGAGTGACCCCAGCCCTGATGCGAAGAGGCACAATGGGAACGAATGGTGTTGAGGGGTAGAGGTCTCTTTCGAAACAGAGGGGGAAGGAAGAGGCCCTGACAAGTAGTTACATGTTGATCCGATATGCGGAACCCAAGGAGGACAAGGGAGGCCAACAGATTCCAGGCCAGGCTTTCAAGCAATGATGGGAAAACTATAATTCCCTTTCCCTTACTCTGATACCCCCCTCCCTCTTCCACTCTCTTACACCGTGACATACAGATGCCTGGAGCAGATACGAAGTATTCAAACGTGATCGCGGGAGCCCAATTTCATCATATTTTAAAAATTATTAATAAAAGTTTATGAATTTATTAACATAAGTTTCTGTGACATGGGCACAATTGTTCACAGCAATATGTACTAGCTTAAGCTGCCACCTTCGGTTTGCGCTTTTGTATTTTACTCTCAAATAATGGTTCGCTTTCTTTTCCCATTTCATTACTTCTTCAATTTTGAATAACATGATATGCAAGTTGCTAATTGAAACAGTTGCCCAATTTATATCTTCCGTCAACATAATTCAGCAAGCACTTTGAGCTTTACCACTAACATTCTTTTCCTAATAGCCTTTATGCCATATCTTCATTTAAACACCAAAGAGCTTATTGAATTAAATTGAATGAATTTATTGAGTTTAACGTTCACCCAACATATAAATATAATTGCAGGGTGAACAATAACAAATACAAATATTCACAATTTCTTAAAGACAAGGAGTCAAGCTGGCCAATAAAATACACATACATATACATTATCATTTACAATTTACGATTTAACAATTTGTGCCAACAGCTAATTACAGGCTTCTCTGTAGTAGGTTTTCTTATCTTCAAATAAATCCATGTCATTACACAGTGTATTAAATGTAGCGCACACTCCATTTAGTCATTCAGTTTAATAGTTCTATTCAGTCGTTCGGTCTCCACTTTTCAAAACTTCACACCCCGCGTAACAACAATTGCAGGCTGTAAAATGGTGTTTACATAACAGCTTAAACAACAACAAAAATCACCAATCAATCAAAATCAGGTCTCAAAAAAACTCATCAACTCTTAAACTCATCTAGGCATGGATACAGTACATCACCAAGGTTAAAAACTAACCGAAACAATTTCTCTGACATTGCTGATCTTGCACGTAACTCACAATCAACCAATGCAGGAGCATGTCTCATTAAATAAAGCTTCAATTCATCCTCACGTCCGATATTCTTGCTATCACCTATTCTCAACGTTGTCAACATGCCTAAAAAGCGGGATAAGCGTCAAAACTCACCTGACTTCTTCTCTACTCCGCACTCGCGAATCTCGCAAGAACTGTCCTAAACACTCGCAAACACGTACAAAAATACTAAAAATGAATCGGCAACAAAACTGGAACAGAAACGCGACATTCTCATCCAAATTCTAAGACATTGTTTTCACTTTTTAAAGCAAAACAAAAGTTAAAACAAACTGCTAATCGTCTTTATTTAAATGAATAGTTTGTTAAAAGTAAAATTTCCTCGTTCTAACGTATAAAAATGCTCGACTTCTAAAACTCTATGCATAAATCAGGTGTTGCTAGATCTCGTTCACCTGCAAATTTGTACGTGAAATTCCAAAAATTGTACACCCTACGACTCAAAACTAACACATCTATATAAAAATTACTATAAGCATTGACTCTTTCGCTACATCTCAAGTATGCGCACAGCCAACGCCCAAATATTATAACGTGTATTTCGCTCGCATTTGCGATAGAAGGAAATTTCGCTCGCATTTCAGATAAAAGACACGGGCATAGTGATAGTTTTCATGAAAGCTATTATATACGTCATTTATCTAAACGCTTAAAATTGTGAGACATTTTTGTCACATACGTCTGTAGGAATTTGATTATATAAGTTTTTACATGACATTATACAAATGAATGTATTTATTAATGAGAAAAAATTAATACTTTTTCCTATAATTTGCATAAGTGCTACAACACTGGTGAACATATGCAGGCTAATATTACGCCGCCGGTCACGCCGCCGCCGCCGGTAAAAACCATCGGATCGGCGCTCCGCCGGCCGCCGACCCGTTTTCAGTCGGCGTCCGCCGCCGATAGTGTTTTCATCGGCCCACAGGTCTAACGGAGGGTGACGAAGGAAGGAGGTGACGAGGGAGACAGAGAGAGAGACAAACCAAAATATGTACTTTTCGGAAAAAGAAAGAGAGACACACAAATGCGAGGCAAATCACTCATCGCCATGACTTTACCGCGGACCCTAATCTCGAGATCTATCCGAGAGACGAGTCTAAACGGAATTGCAGGCAGTGGTGGCGAATAATCCCTTTTCCTAGAGGCGCTTGCGTTGGCAGCGAACATAAAAGGTTTTCCGACTGGCATTCCACGCTAAACAAACTTCCTCTCCCGCTTCGGAGGATTCGAAAGTTCCGTAGCCCATGTCTCAAACTCATCCACGGCGAAAGGGCCAGGAACTTTTACCAGAGCAATATACCCGAGGCTTGCGTCGGTGAGTGACTTCCCACTTTTTTTCGAAAGATTTTCTCATTCAAAAGAGCACCTGCGATCTCCATCGCCATCTACAGGACGGGGCGCATCATTGCTAACAGCTTGAAATCTAAACGCCGTCAATTTCTGCAGGTGAGAGTTACGCCTGGCGGACGGTTCGCTGGTTTCCCGCTTGAACACAGACTCGAGACTTGAATGTCGCGGCATACGTTGCATAGCGCGAAAAGCCGTCCGAGTTGACGGATTTCAGACGGATGAGAATTGTGATTTGACGCACAATAAACACCCCAGCTGATCATATGATTCTAAGTGGTCGTAGTTCCATTTTAGTGTCGGCTCTCCAACGGGAAAGATTATATTACGCCGTCTGATCCATGACCTTAATCCTGAGACGTGCTAAGACATCCACGCCTGAGGCGGAATTTGGACCCACGACCACTTTCAAAGCTGGAGTGTAACCGACATAGTCTCCGCAGCGTGTGAACTGTCCAAAGACCGTTTAAAAACATGAGTAGAGTAAGAAAGCTGCTCAAAAACGAATAAAAAGTTTCCAGATAAATTTCATCATTGCATACAATATGTGCAGTTTGAAGGGGCTCAATGGAAGAATTAAATATATTTTTTTTCGAGACACTTGGAGAAAACTGTCTTTAACCTTACGTTAGCCGAATCCTACCCATTTACGCAGTTTTTTAATGTATTAAACTCGATATCAGTGGAAATTTGTCGGCCCCGGTGGCGGCGGGGTAAAGTCCTCGCCTGCTAACCCAAGGGTTGCGGGTTCGAGTCCCGCCTGGGTAGAATATTAACTGTCCAGGACATGGGTGTCTGTGTCTCGTCCGTTGTTACTATTCTTCACTCGACGTAAAATGGCCTAATGTGCTGTATTCGGGGCAGTGACAATAAATAAATTTAAAAAAATTTGGGGTGAAAAATTGTAAAGCTTGCAAAAAGTTATCTTTCCCACTTAAACGTCATTTTCGCAGAAATTACGAATACGAGTCAGGGGCAAGAGATTAAATTATAATGAAAGAACCATGCTCTAACATATCCTCGCACCGTGGAGTTGACGACAAATTTCGCAGGTTACTTAATATATTTTTACTATTCGCTTAGAGTGTGTGCTTAGCATTACATTAAAAAGGAAACGCTTTATTGCCCCCTGTGGGTCAGGAATGGACTAGCAAACGTGACTATCCGCTACTTCCACATTTGGTGCAAATGAACACTATTTAGAATGTTCGCACCACTGCGCGGCTGAATTACTCCTCTTCACTACGTTAAGAGTCCCACAGACTGAAATGATCGAGGCTTCTCACAAGGTCTGCACATCACCTCCTCTTTTCTCTTTAAATATCTTAGGTAATGCATATGCGATGGAAAGTTACCTGCTGTCGTGCATGTATTGCATCGCTATTAAAATAAATGAAGACGTATCACGCAATTTACCCAAAAGTTAACCAATAACTATGCATAAGGACTTTTGTTTGGTAATCTTAAAGTAATTAGCCATAAAATAAATATTTTAAAAAATAAAAGGGAGATATAACAAATATCAAACATTCATTTATATCCATTTCAATTGCTCACGGATTTTTAGTACAAACGTTGAAAGTGCACTGTAGTGCATATATATATATATATGTGTGTGTTGAACGATGTAATTATGTAATTTTTCTCACTTAATATCGGTGAACATTGAAGTTCGAGATTTGCGTATAAAGCAATCTTAGTTGTTTTTGCTCAGCACACACCATCTCTTGCGACAGTTTAAATGTTTCAATGTGATTATTTTCTTTTATTTTTTTATACTTAGAGTTATTGCGCGGTTAAACAGAAGGTAGACTTGCGGTTGCATAATACATGCACGTTATCACGAATACAATATCAAGCATGGAACTGGCGGATATCTCGAGGTTTCGAGGACCTAACTCGAAGTAGGAAGGCGAACCAGATAACGGACGACATTGCTTTTCCCTGGCACAGGGAGCGTGTTCGCAGGGAAAGCAGTGCACTCCAAATGGCGTGAATTTTAAAGTGGAATTTCTCTTTTGTTTTGAGCGTTGAACGTAGTCGCGAGGGAACTTCCTTAACCCGGACACCATTTTGGCGCGAGACGACTCCGCGGGAGGTCTCGATCAGGTGGTCATTATAATAGGAGGGAGGTCTCGGAGAGGCGGCGGAGATAGGCCCACCACTCCGGTTTCCAATTCATTCGGTAGCTGTCACTCCTTCTGCCAACACGGTAGAAGACTGAGGGGGCGGGGGGAGCTGAATTCGATGGACCCCCAGGATAGAGGGAGGGAGGTTGTGTCTGCGTTGGAACGAAAGAGAAAAGACAAGAGGGACCCGCCGGGAACAGCGCGAAATCCATTCGTTCCACGTGAAGTCAATTAGGAATCGGTGGCCTGTTGATGCCGTCCACGTCGGGGAGTCCCGCTGTTCTTTAGGAAACCGCGAGCATTCCGCGCATTCCGACTTGTTCCGAACGAGCCCGTGAATTACGACGGCAGCTGCCCATGTGGGTATTTTTTTAAAAGGTTTTGCATTAAGGTAGTCCGAGCGAGATAGTTCCCTAGTCATAATAGAGACCATATTCGAATTATAAATTTTAATTTCACCAGCTGTAGGACACATCAATTAAATATTGAATTATTAATGGTGCAATAATATAGTTTTATATGACAGAAATTGTAAGTAATTAAATGAAAATATCTAAAGAAGTCTTTAACTTGACTGATATTTTTCGCGCGGTGCGTTTGAAACTCCTTCAAAACGGAAGGTTTTTTGTGATACCCAAGAACCTACTGCGGTGACAATATGATTAATATTCAAATATAGTTGAGAAAACATACAAACTACACACTGCTAGTTTTCTTTACGACATCTAAGTGTTAGAAATACCTCATTTTGTAAATAATGCCTCTCTGGAGTGCATGCACGTACTATTTCCCATGTAAAAGGGCTGGTATTTTTTGGCAAATGTCTCGGAAAGTAATGTGATATGGGGTAGAATTTCTGGTGTCATTGGATAGGTGAGATGTTTTTCTTTAAAATGAGACCGAATTCATTGATTTCTATGCGACAGCTTAAAGCGGGGACCACACCGTAGTTTTTGTTTCTGTTATTTTTGTATTTGTTTGGTGTGGAAATAATCGTATTTTGACTCGACTTTTGATTGATTTCTGAGTAAAATGATATTTCGCTCAAACTACCTTAACTGAAAATGGTAAAATCGAGCTCTCCGACCTATCAACCTCAAATTAACCGACGTCATACAACGATGAAACATTGCACAGTGACATCACAGTCACGTGACGATAAAAAAAGAAACGATTTTAATAAGCTTTTCTCTAAAAAAAATAACAAAAGTCCATTCGTACCAAAAAGTAAAAGTTGGTTACGTTTTCAAGATACATAATTACTTAGTAAAATAGTAAAGCGTCGTGGATGCCTTAACACTAGATGTACCGGATTTAAGGCATGCACAGTTGGCACATCGATGGGGTCATTTTGAACCCATAGAAATAATTTCTTTTAAAAAGGAAATTTGAAGTTTTTAATTGAAATAAATAGTTAAATATTTATAAAATATATTTTAATTTTATTGTACATTTTTACGCAATAGAATAAAGGTTTATATGAACGTACTATAAGTTGCCATCCCAACATGTAGGATGTAGCGAAAGAGGACTTGGGTCTTCTTAGGACTTTGTCCCAGGTCCAAAATCTCATGGGAGGAGTCTGGGTCTTCGTGCGGCGATTCACCCTTGGGTATTAACTTTAGGCTGTCAAGCTGTCGATGACAGTTAAACGAAAAGCAGTCAAAATTCATTCTATAATGACAAAATTGGAATAAATAACGGGTAAGGTAGCCTGGGGTCAAAATGACCATTTTTGTACTAATAGGTATAAGGTAATATACATAAAAAACTATTGCTGCAATGAGGTCCTTGTTTTCACGTTCTATTCCCCAATGCTAAATATTTTAGAGTAAAAAACATGCAAACGCTGGGACGATTCAGTCAGAAGTAGCCGATGGTCAAAAATAAAAAGGGGTCCACATGAACGCTTCTGTGCCTCTAAGTGTAAAACGAAAAGTGTTGGGCGCGATCACGCATTCAAATCAGATTATACCATTGATAAAAAACACATTAGTCTACATCATTACGTCAGATTTGAAGAATTTATCAAGTGACTGAACTATTTTAAAATAAATTCAGGAAAAAGCAGCGCACCACGCTTTTTCTTACATCCATAAATAGAAAATATTTTCAAGGGCGATTTTCTTTAAAAAAAATTGTTTTTTACTCTTTAGTACGAGTAATGTCATATCCATTGTTTTTTCTCCTTTCTAGAAAACCCTGAAACGTTGAAGTATTCCAATAATTCGATCCGTTTCTAAGACGAGGAAAGATGTGCCAGGGTATATTCACACAATCGAGTAAATTCTTTTATAGTTTATTCTTCCACGGTTGGCAGTGAATCTCAGAAATTCATTAATATTCGGGACTCATCATCCATTTGATTTGGGACTCATCTTCTCATTCTTAAAATAGTGAGTTGACTGACCATTGAGCACCGATACCATTGGCCACTGACTATTTTTTTTCAAAAATTTCACTCTTAAAAAAATGTACTCCACGGAGTCATCCAATGTATTTCTACCGTTTGAGCAAAACTTTGAGGTAAAATATCTCGACCCTTCCTTCGTCGAACTCTTTTTCCTCATGGCGAAACTTTGCTTCCTGGGAATGGATGCAAAGCAATTTCTCGCATGATAACACAACAGTGCAATGCCTGCTCACGACGCGTAGGTTACAACAAAAACGGCACATTCTTCCAGGGAGGCAGAGGCCATTTCAACCTCCTCGAATTTCCTCTAAATTAACCTGTGGAAGAAAGTCACCGCCGATGGAACGAGAGAATCGATTTGTTTTATGCTCTCCACTAAATCATCGGGGATATCTGCAGCATTTACGATCAATAGAATGCAGTTAGCTGAGGATAAATTCGGCTGGACCCAAAAGCACACGCCCAAGCGTGAGAAAGCCTTCACGGCATTCGTTCATATGGCTGGCGAAGCGGAAGGATTTTCAAAGAAGAGAGGCGTTCTCGGCGATGGAAAGGGAAAAACAAATGGCCTGTCGGACCACAATATTGCACAATCTCAGAAAATCACAACTCATTTTTACTTTAGACTTATTACATGAGACTTATAAAATTAACTGGGAAAAAGAATGAAATGAGAGGAAACATGTGAAAGCAGAGATTGCAACAGGCAATAGGGTTTATTGAACTTCGCTGAAGGTGCTCGAGTCATGTAACCACGGAGGGAACTTGAACACAAAGGTTAATCAAATAGTTATAAGAACCTGTGGTTAAGTTCCGTTCGGAAACAAGGACCATGACCTCTGCAGAAGAGAAGTTAAAAAGTCGGGAAAGGAAATTACAGGAAATTACAAAGAAAAGGAGTGCTATACTATTTTCGGTACAGCAAAGAAAGGCAAACAGCTGAAAATGCGGAGGAAACGAGAACTTGAGGAGCTCTATGGCCTCAGAAATTGAAGAGCTATATATATATATGTTAAGGTGATTAGGGTATGTTGAGATAATGTCTGAAGATAGGCTGTTCAAAAAGACATACCTAGTACGACGTCCATGAGGAATAAAATTGAGATGAAGACGGCGAAGAAGGTTGCAGGATGATTAAGGGGACAATCTGAGAAATACGAGAGTAAGAAGATGAAGAGGACGTGCGGATGATCGTGAAGACTGGTAGGTATAACATAATCGGACAAGGGGGCAAGGCCCGAGGCAGAGGGCCGTAGCGACGAGGAGTGAGTAAGTCATTGAGTCGGATAATTGTGCGACGGGTGCAGAAAAGCATCCATCGATGAAAAATGCTCTCCTCGAGAAATGATCAAAATTAAGAAATAATTAACGGAAATTAAATCGGCTGAGACGCCGATGCAATGAGAATACGGCTGACACAAGTAAAATGAAAAATACCTCACGCTATCCCCACCGCATGATTATACCAAAGAAGTTTTTTTATTAAATAGGCATTCATGTTTTAAATTAGGCCTTAATACTTCAAATAAATTATTGTTCAGAATTTTTATATTTTTATTTTCACGTGGACTTCAATATAAGAAAGTATTTCTTCATTAAATTAAAAATATTTCTTAATTTCGTTCACACTGCGCGGTTTTATAACAACGATGAAAGCCGCCATACGGAATTCATTAGGTTAGCTGTGTGCCGCATAAGAGCCCGATGCGATTTTATTGATTTCATTCGTCTGCAATGGGTCTTAAGCTGCGCATTCGAGACTGTGTTAACTTCAACAGGTGTCGATCGAAACGAAAAATGGACAAAAGAATCAAAATTTACGAGGGAAAAATGATACGTCCGGACCGGGATTTCAGACCAGACATTAGATTTTATACTTTGAAAATTGCAATTCAGATACAGAATTATGGACACTCAAAATATTTAATTAATGCGAAAATCTTGGACAGACACATCATAAATTTCTCAGAGTATACAGGTACTCAGTATGATTTGCCATTTAAGCCACGATTTAATAATCCTACATGCCACAATTATTTTTGTGATTAAGAATGACACATTTCCTTTTAAAAGTACATACCTACATATTTACCATAATGTTTATCCCATCTTGGCGGAAAATTTTTCCTGATCGAGTTGTTGCAAAATTGATTTACTGTTAGCAGTTGGAAAACTATGTCCTAATCAGCCGTTGGTAGCACATGATTTCATTTCTAGAGCCAAAAATACGATCGGCCAAGAATTTTTCGCGAACAAGCAATCATTTCCTGCCGACTAATCGGAACATTATTGACTTACTCCTCCGAAAAAGGCTAAAAACACATATATACAATTCGTATGTGATGTAGTCATAGCCATTAAAACTGATTCCAATACAAGAGAGAATCGACTAGCGAGTCTCCAGATAAATATAGAAAAATTTTCTGCAAGGAGACGGTTTCCCTAATGCTTCTGAAGAACAGGCGATACCTTCATTGAATTCTTAGTTAGCATCGTAAGGCGAGATAAAAGCACAGAACATGATGCAGAAAAATTTCTCGAATGTTTCACTAGGTGGTGGGCTTCATAACTGACAAAGTATGAATGAGCGACTTTCTCTCCTTCCATAGAATTTCTGAGGCCCAATACCAATACAATACCCAATAAAACACCGGAGACACTTTCCTGCATGAGCTTCCCCGGGAAAACCTTGTATATTTTACTGTAGTGTGTAATGCACCACTGCTCTGCACCTAGTTATGATACGACGCCATTACGTCTCATGATTTCAGTTCGAAGTTTCTCCTCCCATCTTTCTTCCGTGATACCTCAGCAAACTTCTGGCACAGTGTAATATACTGATATAATATAAACATAAAACTAATAGAGGCAGCTCATGTTTTTAGTGCCCTTACCTGGAGGCTTTTAAAAGGGCGTCGAAAGGCATTTGAGATCCTGGATGAGATTTTTACTTCGAGAAATGCAAATAATAAAGCTGTTCAAATTTTCGGCATCTTGACACACAAGCTGCTCCAATAGGGGAAAAAACTTAGGCGAAAGCTTTGGAGCTTTGATTATTTACACAAAAGTTTTCATATGTACCTAAAATGTAATGAGAATATGAAGATACATCGCAGTTTATTGCGAAATTAAAGTCTTTCTTTTCACTAGCTTTTAAGTTTTCCTCAAAAGACTAAGAACCAAACTGGCAATAATTCCATTGTACCTAGTTTATTCAGAGGTCGGGAACAAACAGGGACTAAGTTCGTTAAGTAACGATTGAAATCAATACTTCTGGAGAAAAAAAAGTTGATGTAGCAATTTCATAAAATATTTTTGTTCATTTCCATAATTTAATATGTATGTTGAAAGCGGTGTCTGACTGCCATGTAAATTTCCAGACTGCTTTTCTGCGAATACTGAGGAGTTTCGAGGATACCACTAAAATTGTTACTGGCAAATTAAATTAAATACAATCAAAAGTTTTTATTGTGTTATCGGGATAGTCGGATAAAGCCTGAGAAGACAACGTGACACGTGGCAGTGGACTGCGTGCAAATCTGGCGACTTGGGTGGCATGCGCCTACTCTCCGGGTCACATCTCCAAAGCTATAACGCAGAAATTTAATATATTCGAGATAACATCTCAAATGTGTCGTTTGTAATAGCAGGAAAGCAAATATAAAAAGGCCGAGAACTCCGTATTCGTCAGGAATGGCCGGAAAACAGGAAAAATGTCGAAATTTCAAAACTTAAGGTGCGATGTGCGTCTTCCCCCTCTGCCATGGCAAATATGTAACGTTTTGCAAGCTTTGTTTTCTGACCCAACGGAAAAAAATTTGGTGGGGGCCAAAAGAAAGTCGAATATTTTTTAAAAATTAGGACCAGCTAACTATCTCACCCTTCAAAGGCATTACATCCCAGAAGAACTTCGATCCATTTTCAACGAACAACGAGAAATTAGTCAAATTAGTCAAAAATTTCAAATTACAAATTGAAACTTGCCTGACGCCACTTGAAACCCGAGAAATATTCATCAGCATCATTCACCGGGTACCACCAGATCTTCTACGCCAAATTATTTCGGAAACTCATTTTCATGTACGCTTAAAACAAGAATTTCCACACAAAGAACCGACCCAACATTCCTGTATTCAATGTACAAATGGTTACTTCCTAAATCTTTGTCATTCCTTCGTGTTGCTAGTCGGAACAGGTTTTAGGCTGAAGCCGGCAACGCAATTTCCATCATGGAATGTAAAAGTGAATGGTTCTAAGGAAAATGAGATCGCAGATGAGAATGTTGAAGAGGAAACGCACCACGTGACGACCGATAAAGGCCATTAATCAAAAGGGAAGGGGTGAAGGCGGACCATGGAACACCGTTCTCATGTGACAAACGGAAACCACAAACGATTTTTCAAATGCGACGGTGTCATGCCTATAATGTCTGACAGCCCTCTTGGATTGATGAAACCAAAGGATATCTATCCCTCTCTATCTCTCTCTCAATAGCTCCTCTTCCCAAGCGCACAAATAACTTTCGCTCATATCTTGCCTCCCGCTAGTGTTCTCCTCCCGCGATGCACGCGGAAAAATCAACAACTGCGAGGTTTGTATCGAATAAACAATAAATGCGAGACGCTGTGAAATTAACTTCACTTCGACAGAACCCTTAAAGGATGATCTCAAGTGAAAATGTCTTTCAGTTACCTCAGTTACTTGACGCGAGGGTCTCAGTGCAACGTTCCGAGAAGCCTACGGATAGCGGGTAAGGCACTGGAAGACCTCGAAGTTAATTTCTGATGTTAATTTTTTTCTCCCCGACTTAAGGTATTGTGAGCGAGATAGTTCCCTAATCATAATAGAGACTATATACGATATACACGTTTTAATTTCACCAGATAAGAGACACACGAATTAAATAGTGCATAATTAATGGTGCAATAAAATAGTTTTACATGGCAGAAATTGTGAGTAATGAAATGAAAATATCCAAATAAGTCTTTAACTTGACACATTTTTTTACGCGGTACGTTTGATACTCCTTCAAAACGGAAGGATTACTGAGATCTCGAAGAATTTACTGCGGTGACAATATGATTAATTTTCAAAATTAGTTGAGAAAGCACCCAAACTGCACACTGTTGATTTTTTGACGTGATTTAAGTGTAGGAAATGCCTCATTTTTAATATAAGGTCTCTCTGAAGTGCATATACGTACCATTTCCCATATAAAAGGGCTCGTATTTTCTGGCAAATATCTCGGAAAGTAATGAGGTAAGGGGTTAAATTTTTGGTGTCAATGGAAGGGTGATGTATTTTTCTTTAAAATGTGATCAAATTAATTGATTACTAGGTAAAATGATATTACGCTCAAACTACCTTAACTTCTCTCACCAAGTCTACGTTGACTTCGGCGTGATACAGGATAATATTTTTCAATCAACTGAACTTCTGCTCTGGCACTCATATCCCCCACTTTCGATAAACCCTTCATTTTTCTTCTCCGTCGTCGCTTTCTCCGACGATCTCTCTGTCGTTTTCCGGAGACCATTACCGCCTGTTCAATCCTAGAGACTTCATTGTTCATTCTGAAAATCCACTCGTCCTGACCGCAACTCACTACAAAAGCAAAGCCATCTTTCCCAAGCTTCTTCTACCAGGCCTCCAACCATAATTTATCACTCTACGCCATCCGCAGATAATACGATACTCTCCGCTGTTTCCGAATGCTTTCCTATACATTGTCCGCCAGAGCATGCCTTCGGAATCCAAGTTTTCCTTTTTTTTTCAACTAGGAGGAGATGACACGGCATTCTCGCAAGCGTTTTTCGCTCTGCCGCTTTATTTCTACATTCAAGGGATATTGGACAAAAATACCAATACTTTACTCTTATCGATATGTTTCTTTCCAAGTACTTTCGTACTCCGCACTTTTACTTGAAAGGATTCTCATGTTGTGGGTAAGAAACCTTGGTATCGGATACAGTAAAACGCTGATGCTGATGGAGGGGTGGGTCTAATTGGATGACCAAATTTTACGGACAATCCGTTCATGTTCAATTGTTTGTGTTTCTCACGTCGATGGAGTCTGCTAAAGGCTCTCTAGTCACTGGAATCGACTCCGTAAGAAGACATCGTTCGATTTGTTTAAATTTTCACTTTCGATTCTTGTATCTCGTTGCTTCTGTACATAACTTATATATCGGCTCTCAAACAATTTGGCAAGTTCTCAATCAAATTTCGGCATGCATGAAGGCAAGAGTATGCGTTGGAGCGGTCTGAAAACGATAATTCATTTTTTTTTGCGGATTCCCGAATGCAGAGCACAACGTGGAGCACCTCCAGTTCGAAGGAATCCCCAGAAATGCGGCGTTACTGTAAAGTTCACTTTCTTTGATGGCCACACTACCATCAGTCCGTCTATCGGAAATTGGAGCAATTGACAAATGAATTCTCGTAGAAAATAACGAAGGCCACACACACACACACGGACTAGGAATCTCAGGACGATGTTGCATCCCTATACTCGACCAATCGCCATTTTCAGCTGCAATCCATTTCTCTATCGTCGAAATGCAGTATTTTTTAAAGAGTGACGTAACATTGTTGCAGAGGGTGAGTATAAGGAAGGGGAAGCTGACTCGTAATTTCCCGCTTGCTCCAACATCTTCATCTTTAATTAACTGAGCGCGGCACTCAGAACTTTGAGACATTTCCATAAACGGGGCCGTTCCACGTGCATCCACGGCAAAAGCGACGGAGACGCCCATTTACGTCTTCAAATTCAAAATTAAAGACGCCTTTTTACTTAACGAACTTCCAATGGAGCGAAAACTCTCGGATTCTTTTCAAAATTTCGGAATACTGTAAAGCTTAGCTTCCGATGCGTGGAATTCTTCAAAATTCATTCCAATTGAAATGGATCTTTTTCGCACGTCACACTACTTATCACAATCGGACAACTATTTATACTTTTCTATTGCAATCTGATGCTTGATAAGATTAACCGCAATTAATTGCATACACACTGTGAGGACTGAAATATCACAA
The DNA here is from genome assembly GCA_963169105.1 of Ceriagrion tenellum. NCBI lineage: Eukaryota > Metazoa > Arthropoda > Insecta > Odonata > Coenagrionidae > Ceriagrion > Ceriagrion tenellum. The sequence continues at coordinate 128,781,214 of OY720642.1, read as the reverse complement.
ATACTACAATGAGACTAGCGCTAAGCATTCAAAGCAAAAATCATGACTCATTCATGTGCTCAAGGACCTCCGTACTTTAAGATTAATACGCCCATGTGAATAATACTCATATATGTTCATGAAAAAGAGGGTGGTTAAAAAGAGGGAAAATGTTCATAAAAAAGAGGGTTGCGATCAACCCATAGAAACATCAAATAATGTTTTCCTATCGCAGGTTTTTCGAGAGCAAAGTGCAGACTTCCTAACAGCATCAAGCGGTCAAAAACAAATAAGCCGTTGTTCCTCTATTTTCACTTCTATTTTCCTTCTATAAGTTATGTATATATTCAGTTCAGAGTCACCTAATGACGAAAAATGCTCATCAAAATCCTCACAAAGAACGAATCGAATCCATTAAATAGTTTCCGAAGAATGGACGTTGCGAAAAAATGTTTGGGAGGCAGAAGAAATACCAATGGACAATGAAATACGAGTATATAATAGATCATTCGGAGACATTTCCAATGTCGATCGATAGACGTCGCCTAAAATATCACGCCGGCGCATTACGACAGAAGATGTCAATCCTGTCCTATTAACGCCATATATAATATTGCCGACATCTCTCTATCTCTTCCTAGGGCACCCAAAAGTCACGTTCGGTCGGAGATGAGAACGATTCCAATGACTAATTCAAATCGACATCTTAAGAAGTATGAAATGAGTATTGTAATATTAACGGCACAAAAATATTGTTTTGCATGGCTGATATAGTCAGTTATTAAGTGAATATGCATGTATAAGCCTTATATTTCGCTCTATTTTTTCTCACGACGTACGCTTCAACATCTTCACTTCACCTTATACCTTCTTAAACACCTTCACTACCGAAGACTTTTTTTTGTGATTCAGAAAAGTTACTGCCGTGAGTAACTGATTAATTTTAAAACACACAAGCTGAGCCCTTTTCAATTTAAGACGAGATGAACGTGATAGAAATTTCTCTTTTTTATACAGAATCACTGGAGTTCATTCGCGGACCATTTCCCACGAAAAATGGCAGGTAATTATTCGGAAAACATCTAGAAAACTATAATGGCACTTGGCTAATGCTGTACTATTGTTGAAAAGGTGAGATATTTTTCTCAAATTCAATGAAATTTATGAGAAATAGTGTCCCGCACAAACGTCCTTCACCCACGGCAAATGAAATGAATCCGTGAGGAATTAAAAATTAATTGTAGACGCAAATATTCACGATCGCCATGTCCTCTGCTCTCCGGCATACAACGACTAAAAGGCGATTTCCATAAAGTTTGATCCGACGCGACTGCGTAAGCCAAGACAATTATTAGAATCCACATTTTTGTGTTCTTAATTAAAAAACCTCGCTTTCGGGGAATACAAGCGTCGCCTATTGAGAACTAAAATTAAGACACAACATACGCTCATTACTCCACGAATATAATTGTCAGAGCACTTTTACTTATTATAGCAGTCGACTGCAGCGCCATTTTTACGGAATCAGCGTATTAAGACCTCAAGTAGACCGCAGTTATTGTCAAATTACTCGGAAAGTAAGGCGTTGAAATACGAATATTTTATTTTCATTTATTATCTCTGGAGTTTACAGATCTTACAATCATTTTCTTCTGAAATTGACGCTTATATTTTATGCACAAATACTACTTAATCCTCCGTTTTTCTGCCATTGCCGCATTTAACATTCGGAAGATTCCGAGGATTCAATTGGATCGAAGAATAACGTGAAAAGGGTAACATTTTGTCGTTCATTTCAGATTCCAAATAGACACGTTTTTCAACAATTAGCCAGATATAAGAATTAAATGGCATTTAAGTCTTTTAACGGCAGAACCGTCTGAATTACCAAAATGAAACACGAACGTCACGCACTCGGTTAGCGGACAAAAAATTCACAGTGAGAAGAACATAAAAGATCGCTTAGGGAGGCAGAATGGGACATTGCGTGGTGGAGATGGGAGGGGCTGAAGCGGAATGGGAAAGGCGATAAAGTGGCGGGAAGAGCTCTCACGCGGGAACAGACGCCACAAAAGAAAACAGCGAGTGTAGAAAATGGGGGGTTGGGGGAGCAGTAGGAAAAGGGAGTGGGAATCGCCAGACAACGATGCGTAGCCTCCGACATGAACACCCGAATTTCGATCGTCATCTGCTTATAAATGGTAGTCCTAATATTTTCAAATACCTTGCGGACGAAAGGGGAAAAAGTTTGAACATAAAACTATCTAGGCATGTAAGACTTGGTGAGCCCCGTAAATTATCCCCAAGAAAATAAAGAATCGTCACTGATTGCTGCAGAAATTTTTAAACCGCCTGAATGCGCTGTGATGAAAATGCACGAAAACTAAGGACGCCTACACCATGTGAAAATATTTTTCATCGAATTATCTGGATCGCATGCCTCTAGAATAGATAGCACCTTGTGTATCATGTAAGCGAAAATGTGGCAAAGAAAATCGCTTGTACACGTATGTAAGTTATTGACAAAAAATTTGTAATTGACTCTAACTGTTTTCAATCGAGATCGTTACGTCCTCTTAGGTTCCGTAGAGCAAGGGGAATGATAAGCCACGTTAAGCACAATCTTTCATTACTTCGCGTCAAATTGTCTATTTGACACATCCAATCGGGAGCCCGAACCTTTTTATCGATATGAAGAATGATAGCGCACAGTTTATTTTTTCAGTTAGTTTATTTATCAAGTTTTCCTATTCACTGCAAAGAAATGCCTCGCTAAAACAGTGCTTATGCTTATTCCAATGCATATATATTGTTAAAAAAATGTGGCGATCGGTTGGATATATCATCGCACTTTTTGGTACCTCGCCATAAGAATATCACAGTAAACGCACTTCATCTACATTTATGTCCATGAAATGCCGAGCAATCCACCACTAGGGTGTGAGGCACGGGGTGATTCCACACCAGGCACGCAAAACTCTACCCAGCTGAAATTAGAAACGGCGCATGCTCGCCTGGATGCCAGGTACAGCAGCCAATAGCAGTCAGGATGACAATGCGCGGTCAGGCCAGAAACCAGGAGAGAGTGCTAAGTAAACGAGCATGCCACCATGCAGTAAACTGTTTACAACTACTGGTTAGTATTATTACTGCGAATGATTAATAGTAATCCAAGGTGCTAAACCATGAAAGAGCTATATCCAGCCAGATATTTCTTGCGGGATTCATTGCTAATAATACTGTAATGGAATTTAGCACAAGAGCAAAACCAACTGTGCTCAGTGGGGGTCAAAGTTTCCCAGAACTGATGCATCACAACTATTATGGTCCCTTATTGTATGAGGAAAAAAAGACATTCTAAATCTATTGTTTTTACAATTTATTTCCTTGATTTTATGCCTGCGATCAATTCTACCATAATAGGGGGTGTTAGGACACCAGCCGCGTAAAAATGTATGGAATAAGGTTTTTTGAGGAGAAATAGTGACGTGTGTTATGGGAGGGTAATTAGTGGAGCTCAGTTTTTATTGTGATCGCTTATTGTGCGCTGAAAGAACGAGTTCTTGTACCTTTCTGTTCGGTAACATATCTCGCTTATTATATCGCTTATGTGAGACCAAGGCGTCAAAATAATATTCTGTGTCACTCTGAAACACACCAGATCCGAATTTCTCAAGCAACCTAAGCCTAGCGTGCAGCCTCTGAGTCTCTAGGGGCTCCCACCTTAATCCCTCTAAAAGTTGTGAGACACTATATGTACGCTCGTAGTAGTTTTTAACGAAGCGCGCGGCTTTCCTTTGTATTTTATTAATTTTTTTGGTTAAATATTTATGACCAAGGTCCCAAATGCTCGTGACATATTCGAGGAGTGGCCTAACCAGAGCGAAGTAGTATCTCTCTTTTACTTTTATATCAGAGGACCTTCCTATCATGCGTTTAACAAAACCTAATTTTTTTAATGCTGCGGCACATATGTTTTGTACGTGTGTTTCCCACGATATATCAGAAGTTAAGGTAATTCCAAGATATTTTACTGTATCTGAAGATTTATGTTTACTCCACCCACAGTATAGGTATTGCATTTGTGTGATGACTTTCGCAGGAAGTGGACTGTGGTGCATTCGCTGATATTTAATTCTAACCGCCCACTCCTGGCACCACCTCCATGAACGTTGTCAAAGTCCGATAACAGAGCTTCAAAGTCCGCGTCTTCGCTTATTTCACGGTAGATAACTGTATTCTCCTTCTTGAAATCAAGGAATATCGCGTCGACTTGCTTTTTCGATTCACCTGATTTTAGGATGTCATGAGGGAGGAGCGCAAGCTGTGCTTCACAAGACCTGCCCTTACGGAAGCCAAGCTGACTGCTGCGTGAGACGTTACGGTTATCCACGAATGTCACAATATTACTAACGACAGTGGGTTCGAGGATATGGGATATCTGAAACTAACTAACTGTCAGCGCCAAAATGATATTCCGCTGTATTTCGAAAATTTATATCTTGGTCTTTGTAAATGCCAGTGCAATTTTTATACACCAATTAAAAGATTATTTTATTGCAATTTCAGCAGTTTTTTTATTATATGATAAAACCAAAAATGGAGACACATTTATGAAATAATCGACACCGTTCACCTTAAATTTAGCAGTTTTGTGAACTTATAGACCTACTTCGTAAGGGTCCCATATACTAGCGGCGCACTCCAAGTGAAGCGTCCCGCGCTTTTCATAGGATTTAGAAACAGATGTGGGGGCGGCAGTGTGTTACGTTCCTGGGATGTATGTGTATATACATCTCGGAGACTGCGAGGCGAGTGAAGAAAATTGGCTGGAGGAGGTGGAGGTGAGGGAGTAGAAGTGCGCGGGGTTAAGAGGGGGGGAAGGAGGGGAAGGAGTCGCTATCCAACGAGAGAAGAGCGGTAGATTCCGGAAAGAGAAAATGCGGGGCGCGTGGGAAGCGGGAACAATCGGAGGGGAGGTGGGCGGGGATGGGGGAGGGAGGGGAGGGGAAGGGGGAGGGGAGGGGAGAGAGGGGGGAGAGGTCGAGGGTATAGCGCGGGGGAGGAGGAGGGGGGGGGGGGGAAAGGATGGAGAGCGCAGATGAGGGAGGAAAGATTTCAATCCCAATCGGGTTGTGCTCAGCACGATCCTCCCTCGGCACGCACGCACCACGCCGAGTTTCTTTCTTCTGTGACATCCACGAGATTTAAGAAGAAGAGGCAAGGGACATGAGGAAGACATAGTACATACGTAGTTACAATAATGACGCGGAAACTTTGTTTTGACGATTAATTAGTTCAATAAACTCACTAAACGATGAATCTTATCCTCCGTCATGGACAATTAATCCATGGAAATAATAAGGAAGCGACTGGTAGTGCGATAATGACAAAGGAAAATCGCATGTCGTCATTGTTGAGGTACAACTAGGGATTTGAAAAGTTCTAATTTTCAAACTAAAATATCCAGAAAAACCGAAAACATTCCATCTAGATATCACATCCTAAGATCCATTATCTACTCAAAATATATTCTTTAAAAAATAAGGATATTGTATATTATTATACTGTTCAAAAAAGTGCATTGTTATGGCAAATTGAGCCACTCCCAGAGCGTGAGGGCGTATTCAGTGAAGGCTCAACGAAAATAGACGTAGGACGCTAAAAGTTACTTCGCAACTCGACAAATAAATTATTGCATGAGATAAAACGTACAGGAATGGTGCCATATTAAAATTTCCATGGAGCGAAGTCACTCGACCCGGAGAGCCTAATCCGGCGACGGGCCTCATGAGGCGAGTATGCGCTGAGTAGGGCGCAGAAATGCGAACGGCAGACATGAGGAAGACTCGCGGTCGGGCGAAGAGGAAAGCGGAAGGGAAAACATGACGCGAGGGACGAGTGCGGAAATAAAAACCTTGAACGGCGACAGACGAATTTTTGCGAGACATTTTTACGATGCACAGGCAGCGGAGAGTTCCATCAAGCAGGACAGCACTCCACCATCGCGAAACAGCGTGAAAAGTGTTTAAGGTCGGGTTTTTCCACCTACAGACAGCGACAGATATACCGAAACAATTATTCGCCGAAAAACGCCGCTTTTCTTTTATTTTAGGGTCCGATACGGCCTATCTATCCAACAAATTTCTCGACATATCGACCGGAATATTTGCAGAGCGATAACACAACGTCGCGAGGGTTAGTCCCAGCAACCGTGATTCATTATTTACCACCTAACCTTTACAATACACCAATACATGTATACAGAATATTTATTCTTAATGTGTATACAAATAAAAACGATCTATTGTTCTGAAATTATATTCCTCCTCCCTAGATCTGTTATTTATCCGTCCATGTCATAATACGACACTGTCGTATGCATCCACACGCAGTCCCTTAAGATGCATTGAAGATCTAAATACTGAACACTGTCCACGGGGATAGAGTCCGCCGTTTCCTTGGTCATCCCCGTTTTCTCCATTTTCACAAAGTTATCCAAGAATGTATCGGTCTCGAGTTTCCAACCGGGTGATGGTGGTTTGGAGGGTGGTCCACGTTTCGAAGGCGTAGTGTGTTATCGCCATCGGGGTGATCAGGGTGACCTGCCATCACCCTGAGGACGATGGCAGACTACGCCTTCAGGTCAGGCAGGTCACCCTGATCACCCTGAGGACGATAGCACACTACACCTTCGAAACGTCAGTGCCACAAACCACCATCACCTGGTTGGAAACCCGAGACCGATCCATTCTTAGCATTCGCCAGGAAAGCCTTAAATCTTACAAAGTTAACCAACGACGCTCCATGAATGGAACGATGAGCAGTAGCGAAATGTTTTATAAACCCCGATATGCAGGGCATTCTGTACGGGTGACTAACAAATACGGCCAATTTTTTTGAGTAAACTTGTTGAGTTCGTCGACAATAATTATTTAAAAACTTAACCATTTTTATCATAGAGTAATTAAAAAAGGTTAAAATATCCATCTTTGAAGAAGGAACGGAAAATCAATAAACTTGACCACTATCACGGATGCTATAAACCCCAATCCCGATCAGGTTTATAGATCACTTTCAATGCAATGTTCAGTGTCTGTTACGAAAAGAATGAGAATGCGCTTCCGTGTTGTGAAGTGATTAGCGCGCCGAGAGCTTTAAAAGCTACAATCATTAAAATAAATTGCTTACAAAAAGACTAAAGTTAATCGATCCGTAAAATACGATAAGAATGCCACAATTTTCGTTTTCATCGCTGGATAGAAGAGGAACCGAGGCATGAGGATTAAAATATCAAGAGGAGAGAAGGGGAGAAGCCACAATCTTTCCACAACAAACTCAAGCAGCATTTCCCTCAGTCAGCACTGTGTGCAAAACGGTGCGAAGAGAAAACAAGGAAACACAGGGGGGGGGAGTGGTCAAATGAGAATGTCGGAACGCATCAAAGGGATGCGGCGGAGGAACTCTGTTTGTCCCCCGAGGATGACTTTTCTTGACTCACTGGCGCTACTGTCGGCATCACACCTAGGTCCGGTTTTTCCCATCTCCCTGGAAAGCCGCGGGAAATGGTCCTGCAAATGAGAATATTAGACCGACAAAACTGCAGGAGGATTCACGCGACCATGCTTGTCGGCCAGACAGTTATTTTACAATTACGTAATCGACCGATGCCTTTTACATTTACACGTAAAAGTGAAACAGCGAAACAGCGCCGCAGCCGTTATGACCCTAACAGAACTTTGCCCTAGACCGGGGGTGACGAACCTATGCGGAGAAATTATATCGGCGCGCGGAGCTGGGAGGGAGCTAAGGGATACCTCTACCTCACTCGAAGGGTTGGCACGCGAGTCGAGCGAGTATACTCTTATTTCATAAACTTTGGCACTCAATCGCCAAAAGGTTCGCCACCCCTGCGGCCGAGACGGATAATAAGGGAGAAAAAAAAGAATGGCGAATGGCGTTTAACGGAAACACAAGAGATTCTAAATGGGGTTTTCAAAGAAAGAAATAGGATGGAACGGAAATAAAAGGGGAATAAAGGGATGGGGTTAGGACAAGCACTGCGTACCTGCAGGTCACACGAGACGTGGCCCTCGTGCCAGGCGATCCAGACTTCATTTAAAACCACGGACACAACACTTGGCTCGTGCGAGGGCCACACCTTGCGTCTTTCTCTTCCTCCGTCCGCTATCTGCCTGTTATACCTGTCTGTTCCGACCAGGTAATGAACTCGCGCGCTCCCAGCTCGGGAGCGCCCACGAACGGGCAGAGGTGGAATCAAACAAAAGAAGCACGCGGCTAAACCCTGCGGCGACACCACGGCGAGAGCAATTAACATTAACATAAAGGACGGCCAGTCCCCGGCAACATTGCGCAAACACGGTTGGTTGAGGATTCAACCAACTCACTCTGGATTCAACACTCACCTTCATCCTATTCGCAACCAGATTTACTTGCAGAACTTGTAACATGAACACGATTCCAAAAACTAGAGAATCATTTGGAATGATTCAGAACTCTGGAAAACGAAAAGAGTCCCGAGATAAATAGCGAATGACGATTACTAACGGAACTTTGTGATGAAGGCTGTACATGTGCTTTGATTGAAAACATTGGATCACCATTAGTCCGTCACCAGCGCTTATCCTCACGACGAAAGTTTTTCCTCCGGTAAATGGTCTGGATAAGCTCTCGGGAAATGGAACGTCGGCGTGGAATTCCATGTAGGGAAATTGATATACAACAACGCATGAGTTTTCAGCAATGGCTGAATCTGCCGGATAACTTAGTTTATCGCACGTGGATAAACCGGACCTTAGTCGGGTTTGACTTCTATATGATAATTACAATGACCGCTTGTTAAAAAGCGCACCCGTCTATCAGCTATACTTACTCCTCAGTCCCCCATAATGTCGCGAAATGAAGAGAAAGAATTTTAGAATGACACGACTAGTTTCGTCTTAGCATGGAAACAAAGGAGTCGAGATCACAGGAGAAATTTCTTTCTTCTTTCTTTCCCAAGTGACAGATTCATGAAAAAGTTCTATTTTCAGTTTCTCTTTTCCTTACGGAGAATGGAAAATGGAAAGTAGGATTTTAAGATAGCAGTATACTTTATTTTGAAATCCACCGCTGTAGTTATACCACTCCCACTGCAAACCCAGTCGATTGACGTCATTTTAAAACTCCAGGAGAATGCGACTCACGACGTATTTCAAATTTAAAAGTCCACAAAAGTTTACCATGGATATTTCTATTGAAATAGTCATTTTAAAATGCCATTTTTTTAAATTAAAAGGCTTTTTTACTACTAACCGATATGAAGTGAAGGACTACATCATTCCAGGCGCGGGGGATTTTTTGGAGCAGCTTTCTTGCATCTCAATCATGGAATAAGTCGACTATATTCAGCATTTGATGACAGTAGTTTATTTAAATCTTCAACTGCAAGAGTATTGAAATGATGAAGCTTTGAATTTGAGTCCGCGAAAACTTATTCGCTGACAATTCACCGGCCAAGGAGCTGCGCCACCGCGAACGAAGAGGGTCAGTCCCATATCATGTCTTTTTCACCGCTTAACCCATCGACCCAAACGATTGCAATGGCGAGTGTGCCGTTTGGGTGGCAGTTGGAGGGTGGGCGAGCCTAGTGAAAATGGGCACGACGGGCCGTCGGCGAGGCGATGGGAGTCGCCGAGGAAATGGATATAAATTACGAAGGGAGAAAGAAAGAAAGAAAGAGAACTGACGGATGAGAAGTGGGCGGGGCGGTTGAAGATAGACTGGGAAGTGGCGGTGGATTCCATGGATACGAAACAAAACGGCAATATGGCGTAACATACCGGCTAAAGAGAACATCGATTACCGGTCGAAAAATAATGCCGAATCTCACTCCGCAGCAATGTTGTTCCGACATGAGAATTCGTTTTGATGCTAGGTAAACTTCTATTCAAGGCTAGATCGGAAGCTAAAATGGAGTGACCTTAGCAAAAAAAGAACTTCGATTGTGCCATTCGATATTAAAGTCAACTTTGTTGATTTTCAGTTAAGGAGTCACACATTAATTTAATGAAGCTTTTAATTACTCTGAGATTAATGGCTTAAATTTTCAAATGCTTATCGTGAAAGAATTCAACAACTCTGCACAAAACGTTCGTCCATGACCGTTTTTCGACCAAAGAATGCTTCCTACCGACTCATGAAATTCGAATCGAAGGAATCGCTTACAAAACATTTCGCCAGCGCACAGCGTTCAATTCAGGATCGCTAGTGAGCGCTTAAAGTGCGCTGATGTTCTGCGATGTGAGCTAACTTCAATAGACTGAATGGCAAGCTCCCGATGATAGAAATCCCGCCTCATCGGCACATAGTGCAGTAATCGGAAAGGTTTCAAAAGAAAACGACCATCTTTCCCTGTTTATCAAGTAGGTACACCAACGCCAAGTCATTATTCATTCATTTTGCGTTTCCTTTCCTGGGCATCGCGCTCCACACTCGCGGCGGCTCTTCCGGTCGCATTTATGGATTCGGTGCGATTCGGTCCAATTTTGGTAGTTTGAGCGAAATATCATTTCACCTAGAAACCCATGAATTTGGTCTCATTTTAAAGAAAAATATATCATCCTTCTAATGACACTAATAACAAACTTTCGGTGATATTTGCCAAAAAATACCAGCCCTTCTACATGGGAATTGGTACGTGCATGCTCTCCAGAGAGACATTATTTACAAAATGAGGAATTTATAACACTTACATGTCATAAAAAATCTAACAGTGTGTAGTATGTATGTTTTCTCAACTATTTTTTTAAAATAATCATATTTTCACCGCAATAGGTTCTTGGGTATCACAAAAAATCTTCCGTTTTGAAGAAGTTTCAAACGCACCGCGTGAAAAAATGAGTCAAGTTAAAGACTTATTTAGATATTTTCATTAATTTCTAACAATTTCTGTCATATAAAACTATAGAATTGCACCATTTTAAATGCAATATTTAATCCATGTGTCCTACAGCTGGTGAAATTAAAATTTATAATTCGAATATGGTCTCTATTATGACTAGGGAACTATCTCGCTCGGACTACCTTAATGCAAAACCTTTTAAAAAAATACCCACATGGGCAGCTGTCGTCGAAATTCACGGGCTCGTTCGGAACAAGTCGGAATGCGCGAAAATGAAATACCTCTGTTCGTACGGCTGTTGAGGGAATTGGGAATAACTGCTGATTAAAACCGGAAGCACATATATTCGTGAATATCGACTACCCCCAATGGCTCTGGTTACGATGGCGTAGCACAGGGAAGAAATGGGAAAGTTCAGCCTACACTTTCCAGGCAAACCCATTTCGCACGCGCTCTCATGCGCAGAAAAAAATAAACTAATAAATCTTTCACTAAGCTCGTGCCGCTATCGGGAAATCTCTCCACGGAGTGTCTCCCGTCTATTCTATAGAAGCGGAGGTTCTCTCTTTCCTTATTAAACGAGCGAAAGGAATTCGGACGGTTTATAAGATGAGGGCCGCCAGTCCGTCTTGTCTTATCCTTCTCCTCATTATCACAATTAACAGATAAATCCCGGCGATGACAGGAAGAATGCATTAATTTATTACACACCCACCTCAAAATTTACTTCCGCCCCAGGGGACCATGCCATCTGTGGCTCCGCTCCAAAATGTGTTAAGGTGGTGCGAGCGTGACAGTTGCGTAATCATAAAAGAGACCATATTCGATTTATACGTTTTAATTTCACCAGCTGTGAGGCACACGAATTAAAAATTGCATTTTTAATGGTGCAATAATATAGTTTTACATGACAGAAATTGTAAGTAATCAAATGTAAATATCTAAATAAATCTTTTACCCTTTATAGGGTACTGGGAAAACATTTTCCCACCATATCTGTAGGGAAGGCTCTTTGGGATATATGTTTCGCATCTGCGGTAATGCACGTAGTTCGGTGTTCCTAGTGGATATGGCGTAGTGGTACGCATGAAAATAAATAATATATCCAGCACCTTACATGCCCAAGGATAGCCAAAATAGAAAAAACCCAGAATATTTTGAGTCCCAGAGTTTTGCCCTATAAGGGGTTAACTTGACTCATTTGTTTCACGCGGTAGATACGTTTGAAACTCCTTCAAAACGGAAGGTTTATTGTGATCCCGAAGAATTTACTGCGGTGACAGTATGATCAATTTGCAAAAATATTTGAGAAAACACACAAACTACACACCGTTGATTTTTTGACGACATCTAAGTGTAGGGAATGCCTCATTTTTAATATGAGGTCTCTCTGGAGTGCATAGACGTATCATTTCCCATGTAAAAGGGCTGTTTGTATTTTCTGGCAAATATCTCGGAAAGTAATGAGGTAAGGGGTAAAATTTTTGGTGTCAATGGAAGGATGATATATTTTTCTTTAAAATTAGATCAAAATCACTGATTTCTAGGTAAAATGATTTTTCGCTCAAACAACCTTAAATGCCCTTTCCTTCACATCCTTGCTGCAAACAGGCAAATATACCCTCTAATTCATACAAAAAACAAAATCGTACCTGTACACGATATTTTATTCTCAAATTGCACTTCAAATTACGCATATTTTTAAATGCAAAAATTTTAGAAGATCTTCAGATATTTCTCTGTATCATACCATTTTTGCACAATTACACTACATTTTGATTGTGAAATACGGTGTTTACTGCTTGGTGGCATCAAAATCAAGCCATCGTGTCGGCGTTCCTTTTTCCAGCACGGCGTCGAAATACGTCTAAATATTTATATATCACCACTATCACCATTAGTATTTGTTGTTAGACTTGAACATTCGATAGCTTTAGTAAAAGTTACCGGTAAATAACTCTACTGGAAGGAGTGGATGATCTAATCATAAATCTGTAAAGTTTGCCATCATGATTGGAAATACGCCGCGAGAAAAATGATAAACTGCCCTATTTGACTAGAACACAACCGAATCCGCTGGGCGTAAACATTTTCCCCACTCAAAATGAATCTCCTTTTAAACCGTAACCCATGACAAGTATCGTGAATTCTGCCTCGAAATTTTCGGAAACTCTAGTTTCGAATCCACTGAATATATATTTTTCACTTGCAATAAAGAAAAATTAGCAAATAGAGCCGACATATGCGATTTGAAAAATAAACATACGGTTTTTATCAACAACATAGGTTGAAAGCAGAATGGTGACAGGTAATGTAAGAAAATAGATTGAATGCAATATAATAGGGGATGTAGGTGAATGGTACGGAAATAATGGTACATGAGACTTTTCAAGACAATGAAATCGTGGCAGGTGATAAAAGTAGGACGACACAAACTGAGGCAAGGAGAGCAATTTAAATTCTTGGGTAGTGCGTCGGAAGTAAATGAACGCATTAAGAAAGGCATTAGAAGGAGCATTGCACTAGCGAAAGAACCGTTTAGCTTCAGGAGGGAGACGATGTCGCGGGCTTTGGGAATGGATATTAAGAGGAAGCCGGTGAAGAGTTCGGTGAGATATGGAGCGAGGCGTTTGTGCGGTGCAGATATGTTGACTGATACAATAAGGCGAGAGTAAGCTTCAGGCGTTTGCAATGAGGGTGTGAAAGAGGAGGAGAAGGGTGGTGGACGAAAAGAGAGACAAACGAGGAAGTGCTTGGCGTGGTTGTGAGGAAGGGAAACTTCTTGAGGAGATCAGTAGGTGGCAGGGTAGGTGGTAGAGATTAGTAGCGGCGAAGGATCGCCGAAGTCCGTTAAAGGGAGGGGAGGTTGTTGGGTGGTCGTGGAAGAACGCGAATAGGATTTCTGGTAGGGATGAAGAAGGGCGTATGAATTGAAGAAGAAATATGTGAAGAAAAAAAGGGTACACAGATCTCAATCTGCGCCTGTGATAATCCGCAGGATAATTAACCTCATTCATTTGAACCGACCGGAAACGGCATATCACTCTAATCATAATCACAGAAAATATTACAATGAATGAAAGGTCAAATGATGCACTGCTGTCTTCACGATTGTTTTCACTCTCACTCGGGTGAATCGGGAAAGTGGATGATGATCGTGGAGATCTCTGTTTAGGAAGAGAGACTCAATAGACGAATGGTGGTATGGGAGGTGAGAGCATCTTTTTTCCACGGATGGAATGCGGTTCGGGAAGATGGAGAGGAACTCTCATTGGCTGGTTTCGACAGAGATCATTGTTGGCGACAATATCAGCAATGTATAACGCGTGGCCCGGGAAGACGCGGCGGGAAGAAAGTTTTTCGCTGAGACACGGAGGAAGCTTAGGCCAATGAGTATACAGACTGGGAAGGGAAATTGGAGGGATAAAGAGAGGAAACGGAGACTTGGGAATTGGCCGAAAAGTCTACTTCACGACTGGTGAACCGAGTTTAGAAAGGAGCGGTTCAAACGTCTTGTCACGACCTCTATCACGGGGAAATGCTATGGCGGTCGCCAAGTGGCTGATTAAATCTCTTCAAAAGGCAGGTATAGTGAGGCGTGAGTGAGACCAGAGAATACTTCATCGTGTTATCAAACGTCAGTTTCTACACTTGTCGTGTAACTTGGATAGGAAAAAAGGACTCTCTTTCTGATGATGTCATCAAAATCCTTTCCTTTCGAAGCCTGTAAAAGTAACTCGACTTAAAATTAATGGGTGTCCAGGCTGGTGATAAGTGAGACATGGGAAATGCACTATTTCCTGCTATGCGTGCTGGTAAGAATGTTGCCAGTGAAGCGCAGACCATTACTGCCGCAGATGAACTAAGGAGTTGGAAAGGGAGGGAGGAATGGGGCGTGATCGGGGAAATGGTGTATAGACCACGCAGATGGAGAAGATTGCACGTGAAGAAACCATGAGATGAGTTGGAGAGAAAAGATGATGATTAGTGAAACCCCTCCGAAGCAGAAGAGAGAAGAACCGAGCGGACATATTCTTGAGGAGTTTGTGAAGTCCCTTGAAGACAGTACTGGATGGAGAACTGATTGTGAAGCATTATCGAAGAATGCCAAGGATGGGAAATATCAGCCAAACTATGAGGGAAGCCAAAGTGAAGAATTGAAGAAATTAAGCAGTTTTTCAAAAGGAAAGCGGAGCGGGTAGCTGTGGCAAACCAATCTTTGGATTGATGACATCTGGCGATAATTATAATGCTTACAACGATAAGAGTAACTGTTTCATAAAACAAATTATGACATCGAATAACCTCGTCATCTGATGATGATTATAAAGATATCAACGAAGAGAGCAATTGTTGCGACAAAATTATAACGGCAGCCAATTATTTCTGTAAAGTCAACGGTAATGCATTTGGGCTCACATTCGTCTTATTCTATGATGCATTATTAAATCAAAAGAGAAGACTAAACGCCGTGGGTATGAGTTATCTGAGGAGTGTTCGCGGCAAAAGTAGGATGGATAGGATGAGGAATGAGTGGGTAATAAATGAATTTGGGTTACATGCTCCAGTAATGGACATATATGAAATGAGTGTGCTTCGTTGGTTTGGTCATGTTGAGAGAATGGATGACAGTCGAATAACGAAACGGATATATACGAGTGAAATGAATGGTGCGAGAGGTAGAGGTAGGTTGAATTTATCAACCTTAAATAATGAACATTCGTCTGCTTCCGCGATACGCGCTCTAAATGGTGTGACGTCATTTCTTCCATCCGCCACTGAAAGCCACTACCGCATTCTTATAGCCTGCGTCCGAAGGGGTAAATGAGGCAAAAGAGGTTTGCAAGGACAGGTCAGTATGGAGGAAATTATTGAAGCAGAGTTAGGCGTAAAAATAAGTATTTATGAGTGAAACTTAGTGACTGTGCCTACCCCGGAAGGGAACGGTGTGATTGGTATGAATGTATTATTAAATCATCCACTATAACTGAAGGCAAAGTGTGTAGGTTCGACAAAAAGGTGCCGCAGTCCACACCCCGGGCTGGAAAAAGAAGTCAGTAAAAATATACTCGGCAAGTTATGACCCGATTTACTTTTTAATTATAATTCTGGTTAACAGCTTAATTAGCATTAATAGAAGCAGTATTATACTTATAAGTGGAAAGGGAACATATATTTTTTTAGTTCAAGAAGTCGCGGGCAAACCTTGTTACTGAATTAAAATAAGGTAATCAGCTAATCACCGGGTAGGATGGCATGAGAGGAAGTCAAGATGCATATCTGCGGCAGTATCTTCCTTCAAGATTTCAATCCTGGTTCCATTTTTTTCGCGCGAATCACATACCATGGATATGCAAACAATCTCTTCCTCGGATCTCAGGGGAAATAGGAAATTAACGTCACTTCACTGTGGCCTACGGGTGTGAAAGTGAAGAAGTCCACTCGAAAGAAAGGAATCTTGATTATCGTTATGCTCGAGAGACATCCCCAAAATTGAAATAATTCGGCACAACACACTTGTTACGCGTCCAACTAAGCGACAGCGTGCATATGCGCACAACATGTGACTTCATTTACCTATATTCAATTCGAAACGCTTCTTCGACAGACATTTCCACGGATATCTGAAAAAAGAGTTGTTTCTTCAAACTAGTTCGCCTTTCATTTTTCACGTGAAACGGATGGGTTGTTGGGAGGTTATTTGGGGGTCAGAGCGACAGCTGAGGTCACTGGCAGTAATAGCGATACGGGGACAGTTATGGACGGGGAGGGATTGTAGGGAAATTGAGGAGGTTTAAATGGGTTCTAGTCAGGCAAATGGAATCGGAAGAGGATATACAGTGAAACTGAAAACTAATCAGAAAATAATGAAAGGAAGGTGTTTGGGATCGTTAATCGCCCAGCTATAACCTGTAGCAGTGATGCCAGTGATTCAATAACGAAGGCTGTAATTGTACGCGCATGTCTCGAGGAGTAGTGACATCACACAAGAAGAATGTTTGTATTAAAATTATTAGGGAAGAGGGGCATTCGAATTAGAAGGGAAGAGACAAAAAAGGAAGGCAAATAAGGAGACGACAGTATAGCGGTCAGAATCCTATGGTAGCTTGAACTTATTAACTGTGGGGTTTCATTGTGTCTGGATATTATAGAGACCATTTTCGAATATTATGCTATGATTCAGGCTGTTTTAAAAAACATGAACTGACCATGACAATATGAATGACCATCAAAATTTTTATTAGTAAATTTCACAGGGAATAGCCACATATCCACGTTAGGCTTTGACCAAGTTGTTTCACGCCGTACGCTGAACTCTCCTTCACAACCTGAGGTTTCTTGCAGCAATTAATTAATATTCATTACGGTCGGTACCTCGGTTGATATCTCCGAAGTACCATTATATGGGACGCAAGGGGTACGTAAGTACAATGGACATCAAGTCCAAGCTAAGAAGGCGTTCATAGTAAAAAGACAACTGCTGTGCTTAAAGAAGATAGGACTACACACCAGGAAACAGTATGTGAAAACATTCTTGTGGAGCGTAGCACTCTACGGATCGGAAGCATGAACTATAGGAAAAGCTGACCAGAAAATACTAGAAGCCTTCGAAACTTTGTACTGGAGGAGGATGCTGAAGAGGAAATGGACGGACGAACGACATAAAATAAGAAATGATGAAGTGAGCAGAAGAGTAGAAGGGGAAAGGACCATGTGGAGCACCATGGAGAAAAGAAGAACCAGATGGATTGGACACACGCTGAGACACGATGAGTTTGTGAGGAACATAGTTGAAGGTAAAACAGAGGGAAAAGTCCACATTCAGGAATAAGTTCATGGATCAAATAAAGAGGAAAGTACACAGGAAGAGATAGCAGGAGGTAAGGGGAACTATCATTAGATAGGGAAGGGCGGAGGGCTGCAGTCAACCGATCTTAGGATTGAACGACCAATCAATCAACGGTTGGTACATATTTATTTTTTTAAGAGAATAGAGAAAACACAAAAGCGATATTTCCAGAATCAACCTCCGTTGTTATGAGAACAGGTTAGACGAGGTGTAAGTATGGATTTATAGACATAGCCTTAAGGGTTCATTAGCCTCCACAATTACAAAGTACGCAGAATCTTCCAACTTTTCCCCCTGAAATTATTTTGCATCATCTTACTGAGCAAACACCTGGGTTCATTTGGCAATATACCATATTATATTAAGAAGTTAGGCGATGCTTGAATTTGAGGAGAGATATGGCAACATAAGGAAAAGGAGCTCGGCCCGCATGTTCTGCCAGAGGGCAACAGCTGGAATTGGGGAAAGAGGAGCAACTTGGCCGATCCGCATCAATTCAAAGCCGGGTTTTCATTTCATTTCAATTCAACGCTTAAGCGGTGAAACCCGGGTCGTGTGTGTTTTTGAGTATGTGGTTTTGTAAATGTTACCATTAAATCCTCTGAAAAAATAGAATACCACAAAGTTACCAAGGAACTTGTATTATTTATTAATTCAAAGCCGCACCGAATGAGCGATTCAAGACAAAAGCAGCGCACCGATTGGAAACCGTCCGATGGATTACAATGGGATCCTTACTGAGAGCCACACCACGACATCCCGCGAGCCCAAGACCGGTTTCCCCTGTCGTCGTCGTCGTCGTCGCCGCGTCGAAGTCGTAATTTCTCTTTCACACTGCCGCTCTTCGCAGGAAGCTATTCGCAGGGAAGTTGAACGCGTGGACAATCTTCCCGGAAACGATTTCGCTATGAGGACTAGCGCAGTTTCTCTGAATACTTAAAATTTCGCAGAGAAAGCTCCGAGAGTAATTAGCGAGAAGCAACAGGTTAGCCACACGATAGTTACTCGGAGAACTTTAACGTTGGGAGTAAAATGAGTTTAAAAAATAAAAAATTGCCAGTTTTGAACATGATACAGTAAAAATGTTGACTTACGCTAACTGTGCAGTGGTAGAGCTGTTATTTTATACTCTTCGGTTTAATAGTGAAGGAAATAACTTTAGAACTTTGGAGACAACGAAGCAGGAAGTGTACTCTGCTCAGAACTGCGTGTTAGTAAAATTGGCAATCTCTCTCAAAAGGTCACTGCATCCTATACTCCAAATAAATATTTTTGCTCTTTCCATGAAAAGATATTTATGCAAAAAAAACAAATTCTTCTTGAGCTTTGCCTTCCTCAACACAAGATGGGAGAGGAGAGCTAATAAAGAAGTAATTCATTAGAGAAAAAAGTTGGGGCACCAGACAAGAAGCAGTGAGTTGCTACGGGCGAGAGACAACGGTTAGAAAACGTTGGAACAGTAAGTACAGGTATGTCCCCGTGCACCCATGTGAGTGACTTCGAACCGCATAATTTGTGAATGTAATGATTGGAAATCTATATACCTATCCCTGTCAAACCGAATGGCAAAAGGAACGCCGACAAAAAGTAAGAAACGATGAGAGTGAGAAGAAGACGAATGAATGGGTTTCAAACACGCAAGGACGCCATTCGGTGAAGAAGGGGAGGGAATATAAGGGGGGGGAGCGCAAGGACAGATAAACTCAGCGTCGAGAAAGAATGGACCCCAGGTGAACCGAATGAGGACATTTCAATGCTGGTTCCCTTGGTTATTTGCCAGAGGCTGCGCGGTGGAGATGAAGGGCGCACGAGTGACTGACGATGACTATAAATTACCATGCAGCGATTGTCACGTTTTAGAAGTTACTGAGCCTTTTTCATCAATGACTATTGGCCACTCCGTCTTTGAAGAGCCCATGCGACGTGGAGGCATAGCGCGCCAACTATTCGTCTTGATCTGTTGACTTGTGGTGAAGAAGTTCGATTATATTGTGACATACCCAGTGATAGGGAGGAGAAAAGGAGATACAATGGAGATCTGAAAGGAGTTCACAAGTACAAACGAGCTTCCGACTGCAGATCCAGACACGTTAAGAGTGATTGTGTGAAACCGTCCAAAAGGGACAATGGTATTGATCATCAGAACAAGGGTATGCATATTTTGGGTCATTCTAGGGTGCTTATTGTAATTTGTTGAGCGCGGTAAAGAAGCGTAAGCGACAACGTATACATATTTACACACACTAATATACCCGTGTGTGTGTGTAATTATACATACATGTACTCATATTACTTTGTTCAAATATTACTACACTATTGTTAATACTCAATAAATAATTTATAAAGGAAATGATCTAACCATCCAATTTTCCGCGTACCATTCGGGACCATAACAGCTGTGATCGTCGTCATGAATAGTTCGAATTGTGACAAAAGGCAGACAGTAAATCTTTCTCTTTATATTCTCTAAGTTCTTATTTATGCATGATGTAAATATTGATGTTCTTATTTATGCATGATATTTTGAATATGTAGTAGTAGTCTTTGTATCCTTTGCATGTAGGAACGATTGACGATAGAATGTTTCTTGGGTATTAGATATTTAATTGGCGCTTTGCATGTGTGGTACGCGGGTTTCAATGTAATTTCGATGTTCTACCGTATCATTCATGCATGCCTGGTGTGAAAGCACCCCCTGCCACACACCCTTTGGGTGGCTTGCAGGGTATGACGTATATGTAGATGTACTTCTACCACTGAACTAGCCAGGGCAAGGCGAAAGGTAAGGTATTGCATCATCAGCAGAGTAGTTGGACGAGTGCACGAAGGTGGCAGCGGCAACCATTCATTCTTCTTCTTTTGGTATTACTTTTCACGCAATAAGAGACGGAATCTTATAAAGAATACGTAGATTCCTCCTCCCCCACCAAAATAGGAAAGTCACAAATCTCTACTTAAGATTCGCCAACCTGCGTAAGAATAAATGGTATAGAAGGAATGGGCGACCTGCGGAGCGGGAGAGGACATCTCCACTAGGACGCAAGAAATGCTGTGAAGTACAAGGATGGTACAGTAAAGCTACGTTTTCATGTACGTGTCAGACGCGCACGCGCGTGACGAGACGCGTCATTTCTTCGCGTGAACCGCTCTCATGCAAGCGAACCTACGCGTAGGAGGTACCTACGCGCTATCTACAGCAGAGAAGAAATGGTAAAAAAAACTTCTGGGCTTCTTTTTGTCGCTCACATACTTATACCAGAGGGCTTTCCAAGGAGTCAACACATTTTTTGCTGTAAAACACAATGATATTACCACCAATGCATCAACACATATGATCTTTGAGAATCATCGGAAATAAAAGTTGTTCTTACCTTCCACTCCAATGGATATCCTATCTCCCTCCACGCCCTCTCCCTTAGATTTCTATCCCTGTGTCGATAGTCCTTATAATTGTACAGGCACGTGTACTTCTCTCGAATTTCGGAGATGATCATTTCATCCATGGAACTTACACTTCGCCGGTCAGCCATGTAGGTGATTCCACGCGTCGAAAGTTGAAAATATTTCAACTCGGGCGACGCGACTCTACGCGAACATACGCGAACTCACGCGAAGAAATCCTGGCTTCTGATAGGCTGAAGATCTCGCTTTCGCGTCTCTTCGTCTGAAACGCGTTCATGAAAACGAACCTTAAGGAAGCACGAATTAGTGAGCAGTAGTGCAAATGAGTGGAGATACATGCGCAAAGATATAAAGATCGCTTACAACCTACGACGACGCCGCCGCCGAAGATTATTTACGCCCGTCTCGCACCGATTCACACCGCTCACCCCCACTCACTTCAACATGGAATCCGGAATATATTCGCGCTCTCCGCGTTAAGCGCCCCATCTATCGTTAACGCCGCACTCCCATTGATGTGCCGCGCGTACAACTCCCACGCCGTCATCCGGCTTGGACTACTGCGGTGGAAGCGGAACGGTAAATGCTGTTCCGGCCTCGCGTTGAGCCGCGCTGCGTCACGAAACCAGTTTCTGACGTCGGTATTCGACGATCATGATTCTACAGCGGGTCACATTTCCTCCGCTCGACGCACTGACAATCCTCCACGGAGTGTCTTTCATTCAGATGCTATTTCCTTTCTCATCCGATCAAAAGAAAAAAAAGCTCACGGGCGTATGAATAATTCACCTGGGACTTGAAATATGGCTTCTTTTCGTTCTCATTGCATGAAAAATTGACAATGTAACGAGCTTCAAAACACCTTGGCTTGGCTTCACCGAATCTTCACTGTTTTGTTTTCATGCCAACCATGCGAATCAAATAACACTGCTTTACGGTTTTCCAAATAGGTAAAAAAACGACAGTTGGAGTCCAACTGGGTCATACAACCTCAGGAAAACTACGGAATATGGCTATATATTCGAATCATTGGCGTTCGGTGACGTCATTAGCTGTTTCCTGGATGATGTGTAAGCGTTTTGGCGCCAAAAACACGGCATGATTTTTTTCCATGGATATTATCATGAAACAGCAAACGTTTTTCACCATATCTCAACTGTCTTTTTCAATAAATTTAACATTAAAAATGCGTATTTGTGGTTCCCATTCACTCTATTTTCAAGAAATTAAGCGGTGTAAAAATGTTTATCTGTGGGGATTTATTCCTCGCCTCAATATTTCGCTCCTGGATTCAACCTGCGCGGTATTCGTGTCATTTCCACTGCAGGCTTGGCTCGGCCCTACCAAGTGACATGGAGACTCCATACTTGGATCCAAACGACATAAAGATTTGAAGGGACGATAAAGAGAGCCAAAACTCAAAGCTTTAAACGAAAGAAAAAGACTCCGATCAGCTCCGATTCGTTGACGTTAGTTTCTACTAAGCGCACCTTCCGCTGTGGCGCTCCAAGTTGTTTGATCAGCCGGCGTGAACGGCTTTGGCTTCATTGTCGCTAGCCCTGTTGTTTCTTCCCATCCTTCTACGTCGGCTCTCGGCGACGTTAAGATATTCCAGCAAAGACCGCAACCAGCCTTGTGACTAAACTATCCAAGTTCATTCCAACCCGGCCCGATTCAATCAAGCCCGTTAAAAATGGGGCATGGTGGGGGTTGACATATTTTTGAAATAAACATCATTTCATACTTCAGTTATTTCTCTCGAAGGTTATTCGGGAGGCACATGAATCTTTCCCCGAGATAAAATCAGTACATAAAATCAAACAAAATATATTCCCCATAATTGAGTGTTACATTTGAAAGAATTGTTTTGTCACAAATGACGGAGATAAAAACCGTCATCGTCTCTAATTTAGCTTGGACCAGCTCAAATGAACCTAATTGTGCCTTGTATTACAGCAAGCAATCCATCTCCGAGACGATATCCGACGAATCCTCGATGACGTAGCCTTTGACACCTTCAGTAGCGCGTCCCTTTTGCCAAGAATAATATTTATGAAACAATTTTGTGCGTTGACTATATGTTTCCAGGGGTCCGTCCAAGACAATAGCGTGGTTAAGCATACTGATTTAGCGAAGAAAGAAATGAAACAAATGATTTTTTCATCATCTAATGATCAAACAAAGGCCACCATCGAGGATTCATGGGTAAGGAGATTTTCCTTTCCCAAACAATATTGGCTGCCTTTGTAACTGTCAACTGCGCTACAGTCTAGGACGAACGATATACGTTTAAGAACTAAAGCTACCTTCTCGTCAAGAATGAAGGAATTTGGTTCAGTACATACAAAGGTATCAACCATTTCCTTACAGATGTATTTCATTGTGCACAACATTTCTAAGTTTCTTTATAAGTGATCCCTGGACAGTAACGTTTAAGAAGGGAAAAATATTAAATTCCCAGGAATTGAAATAGTTTTTAAGTCTCGATTGCACAGTGCTGACATATTTCTATAAATCAAGTTTTATTAAGACTCGTAGGTACGTACGTCGAAAACCTGATGACAAGAATATCCTATTCCTATACAGAGGAGTCATTCACAATTCCAAGTCTACAATGTAGAATCTTGAGGTGCTTGTAATCCCAAAAATTACACTCTAATCCCACGAAATTCCCACCTAACCATCAGTCTAACTGATTGCATAATAATCTTTCGTCCAACTGAACTCCATGTCTACATCTGAGATGCTAGCTATCCATAAAAAAGTAACCCTTAATATGGAAGCTACTCAACATTCCTGATTGTTTGATTGTGGGCCTTTATATCCCCTACTTAAGCATAGGAGTCTCGGCCTCAACAATAGTTTTGGTCGTCAAGGGGACGGTTCGCCAAAAACGCTTACTTTTTGCAATTATACGAATGTTTTTTTCCAAAACTTGATCGAATGGATGGGAAAAATAAATTCGCATGTAATAATTAGAGTGTTCATCACATTTTCTTTGTTTTTTTTGTTTGTTCATCTGGTTTGATTTCGCACGTCCAGTATTTCTAACTTAAATGTGAAAAAGGCTGCAAGCAAATAAAAATGAACTCTAAACGCGAAATTTCCTCAATGGGAATTGAAATTGCGGACAGACACACACGCACACACTGAGAAACTATGGATTATACATTAATAAAATTAAGCTAACATTATCAACATATTTTAAAATATAATCCATGTTCTCATCTGAGATAACATCAGAGTGGGAAATTAAAGCCGGAATATGGAGATTAGAGGCGTTGGGAATATAAGTCATGGCATGGCAGTAGTCTCGCTTTCCTTGCCATCTGACGGATCCCCAATTAGCGACTGAGCGCGTCCAACGATATGACTGATCGTATCTTATCCAAGATGGCGTGAAACTCTCGTCACTCCATTATTAAAAATCTTAATTTTAGTTATCACCTTTCATCCGGAGCAAAAGATGCTTTTCCTCCATCTCCTTGCAGTTTTCGCTACACTCCCCCCTCATATTTTTGAGAAAACGTGAGTGAGCATTGATAAATAATTTGCATTAGTGCACTCCTCAACAGACGAATAAAATTCGATATACGACATGGATTTCTATGCTATACATAATCTTTCGGTGAGTCGTCATCACTTAAAGACGATTGGTGCCACCCATTCGCCTTATATTATTGTTTTGTGATCTTCACCCCCTGCCACACACCCACGTGGTGGCTCGCAGGGTATTACGTAGATGTAGATGTATATTGGGCCAATCGCTTCCCAACACAAAACCGCACTTGCCTTCCATTCTTAGCAGGCCCTACGCACTAGACATGCGTACTTCAAAAACAGCTCGAGAGAAAATTTTTACGTACAATAAAAAACAACAGAACGTCGATAATGGCATCCAATCATTTTGTTTTATATGTGAGCGAAACAAAAGAGCTCGAACGTTTCTAATATGTTCTACAAATGTGTCAATCCAAATCCCAAACATATTCGCAAAGAGCACATAAAGAACATAGTACCATGTAAATACCGAATATCAATATGCTTCAATCAGGGAAAACAATTAAAAAATAATTCTTGTATCATTTCCATTACAGTTCGGTACGTACGATGAATTCAAAAGCATGACAGATGGATATTAATGAAATGTGTTCCTTGAACTTCACGCAGACCTATTTAAAAAAAATTAAAATGAGCACTCCATGGCCTAGACAGATATAATATGTGAATACTGCTAAGTAGGCTCGTAAGTAGCTTCAGTTGTTTTTTCAGTGATTCTTTATGCTTCACCAGAGGTCACTAGCATTTCTTCTCCGGTAAACTGGAAATTGTGTGGGCACGAGTGAGCACTATCGCTACGTTTATCAATCGAACTCAGATCGATATGATATCTCGGACCGACTCTGATCGCTTGGTTCACCAATGCGAAATCGATTGAAATATCGATTCGATTTGAATCAGTTCACATCGTTTTGAAACCTCAGACTGGCAGAGAAAGCGGGCTGAGTTATCCCGCTTCTCATATCGTTCCTGCTAGCCTGTTGCGTTTACCATACCGAGCTAAACCGGCCAAATCGATCCGAGTTCGATTGATAAATTGGTAAACGTGGTGATTGCAAACCATCATTCAGCCCTAGCGACGTAAGCAGGGCCCAAAAAATCGGATCGCTTCGTAGTTTGGCAGCTCAAAATTCGGATGCTTGAAAATACATTAAAAATAATCCAAGGGTGAAAAAAATCGATTCTTCGCGATCCATCTTCGCGCTCCAGCCACATTGGTCCACGATGGCAATTCAGATCGGTTATTTTCTCTTATCCCGTGCCGTCTCGCACCGAAGGCCTTCTTCCTATTTGAAGATTCGAGGAGGTGCCGTAGCAATGGGGCGACGACCCCATCACGACAGTAAATGATCCGTCGGAGAGAGGTCAGGGGCGGAGGGGATGGGGGAGGGTGAGGGATGAAGGAGTGGGGAATGGGGGCTGAGGGGAGTTTTGCTTTCCCTCCCTCCCACGCCCTTCGCCTTGGATCTGCTTTCCCCGGTGGTGTGCAACATGGACTCAAAGATAAAAAGTGTCCCGCCCCTCCAAAATAAGGCTCACCCCCACTGCTTATCTGTCTCGGAAACATTCATGTCGAACCGAGAAAGTCATGCCAGGGGATGGGACACACGAGAATCCCCCTCGAATCCCGCGAATAGTAAAAAACAAAAAGAGTTCCGGAGAGACCAGACGCTGCTTTTTTCGTCGCTCGAATCTTTCGCATCCTTACACAAAAATTCCTTACATGTTTTTGACGCAAAACTTAAAAAAAAGCTAGCTTCATCGATGTGCTATTGAAGCATATATGAAATATTTAGTTTTCATAGCCCTATTGGGGTCTAAATTTAATAATCGCAAACTCTCGCTTTAAGTTGAAGGTGCTGAAGTATTGCGCACATCGGAACACCAAACAACGCACACGAACGACGTCGAAAGGAAGGATATGGGCAGGCGAAATGTTCCGCGATCTGCCGGTAGATAGCATTATTATAGGCGAAGAACAGTCTTGGCAAGATTTATTTTCGTTAAGTGTTGAATGCGTTCAATACAACAATTTAAAAGCGTGAGCTTTTAATCTCAGAGTAATTAGAACTTTACAACGTGCATGATCGATGTCCTTACTTAAAAGAAAAAAAACTCGATAACAATCACGTAAGCTACGATCTTCGTTCTTATTCTGTTTCTCTATAATTGACTCAGTCCCCGATTTATGTTGAAGTGGACTGAATGGTGCTCATGGTCTGTTTAAACGAGAGGCAGGTAAACGCACTTGTGCTGCAGAGTGGTTAGCGCACTGGAGCGAATGGAACGCATGATTAGGTACATGTATAACATAATTGATCAACTGAGGGATAAACCTTGATTCCAAAATTTTCTAATTTCGATATAATTATTTTTTTTAAAGATCGGTTCGCTGTTTTCTATCCTTTTTCTCAATATAATGTGAAATATTCAGTTCTCGATAAATTTTGATGTGAATTAAAAGTTTGAAATTCTTTGGACTCAATTTGGATCATAGAAAACTTAGGGTAACTACCACCTATAGTTCTCTTCTTATACTCCACAGCATGATCCTTCGATGAACCCCCGACAATGAGACATGTTAAATCACCGAGACAATTATTATTAGCAGGATGTCACATTCATTTGAGCTCTGCTAAGTTATGGATAAATCAATTAATCGTAATTACTTCTATTTTATATAAGGTAGAAAATACAGTAATGCATCGGGAAATAAACTTTTATAGGAGTGTCAAAAGAAGGGGCAAAATGTGCTCGGTAATCAAAATACTCGGTGCTTCGGACACACAGTCGGGAGAGTAGACGGTAAAATCAACTGCAAATGCTTCATGCCATTAGAAAAAGTATCAGCACTGCTTTCAACCCGATGTCAACTCTGAGATAATTACTGATTGATGGTATGCACCTAATGCACTAGCCGCAGAGGTCAAGCTGGAGCCAAAAATAACTCAAATAACGAGGTGGGCGTGAAGTGTTAATTTTAACACTATTTCCAATCTATATATGTTTAAGAAATTATGAAGAAGGGTAATTAAAGCTTTCAGCGGCAGATGACTTTACATGCTGCTACTCCCAACAGAATCCAAATTTGGCTTCTTTCTTTTCCCTTCTTATCAAATATATAACGAGCGAGGGTGAGACCGACACGATCACTTACCGCTTTGGAAATGCTTCCCACGGGGTTGAGCCGGAAAGCGTGGTATTTGTTCATGATATTCACTTGGGCTTGATCCACAAATGTACTACATAATTACCTCTCAGTTCGTATGAACGGGCTCCTCGAAGAAGTAATTGCGAGCGGAGGGGTTTCCTCGTAACAAGAACATACGTCTGTCATGTAGGACACGCCAACAACATCTACATTATTAATGGACTTCACCAGAGTGGACGGATGATCGCTGACCGCGAAGGAGCGATAAGTGTGAAGCGGCTTGAAAGTGCCCGTCAGCTTCGTTGCGGGTTCCGGTCAAATGTGGCGAGGCAGGAGCCGAAGGCGGTTTAACATTACACGTGTCAGTAGATCACAGAGAAGCCGACGTTAAAAATTAAGGGGAAGCAGATGGCTTGCACCCTCGGCACTATAACCGCTTCCAAGCGATGAACTTTCGAACGGCCGTCTTCATATACGGTGAGAATCCGGTACTGGCCTATCATTCTCGGCTCAAAAGATCTCGTGATTTTACCTCATGAAAAAGGGCCCATTATGGTTCTTGGAAAATAAGTAGGTATCATGACCGGAAAGTTCAACTCGCTAAAACACCAAGCCTTCGCCGCTTTTCGTGGCTCCGCAATTTTCACAGACCGTTTAGAGTTGAATCGCGAGACTTCCAGAAAATATTATCCCTCACACCTCAATTACAGGTCCACTTGAAATACCAAAAAGAACGGATAAGTCACAGATAGACAAACACAGGGAAGTAAACGATGGACTATACATATCAATAGAATAATTATAGTACAGCGTGAAAATGAAACACAAAGGACGAAACGTCAGCGTCACGTCATGAATATTTAGTTTCCTCTGAAAGGTTACTCAACGCAGGTCTCAGAGATAGACGTAAAAGCATGTGCACAGACTACAATGTGCAAAAGTGTTACGATAACAATGAAAGAAACAAAATTAATGTAACGGAACGTGAGGTATCTCACAATTTATAAAAGTATGTACTGAATCTGATGAACAATGGATAGCCTAAATAACAAACTAAAGTTGTCTGATTGCTTTAGTATTCATTACGCGTTTAAAATATTCATTATGCATTGAAAAAACTGAAAACCCCAGAGGTAAAATGGAACACTTATACATAAAAAAATAGCTTACGTCAAAGATAATTTTAAGGCCTAAATATGGCTTAGGAGAACTATAGTGCCAATATAAACATGAAAAATATATCCATAAAATTTGTTTTTAAATTAGACATGCTGCTTTGAAAAATTACGGAAAAATTGCACCAAAACACTAGTAAGTATGTAAACATAAAGTCTTCTCCGAACGACTCTGACTTATTCCCGTCTCAGAATTTTATTGCATCGGCAACAAAATCGAAGAAGAAAAGAAAAAAATAGTGCAAAATGAAAAAAGCTACATAAGAATATAGTAAAACGTAATGCATGATAATTTAGAAATAAAAATAGAATAGACGTAAATGGAGCTACTTATCCAATATTTCAGATTGGCATCGCGAAAAAGAAGGGAATGCGCAGCAAAAAACTGGTTTCCAGGGAAATATATAAATACGCAGAGACGGACAAGAAGTGGAGGCAAAATTAGTATGAAGGTTTCCGCGGCGTTTCAACATTTGGAGATTAGATTTCGGGTTTCCTTCCGCGTGTTGTCTTTTGGTGACGACAGTTTCTCCAGCCATCCTGCTGGCGTCTTCAGGTCGACGTGCTGAAGTCTTCGACCTGAAGACGCCAGCAGGACGGCTGGAGAAACTGTCGTCACCAAAAGACAACACGCGGAAGAAAACCCGAAAGCTAATCTCCAAGTGGAGGCAAGTAGTCGAGAACATTTAAGGCTCAAGCGGGTTTCTGGAGAAGCGCCTTTGATGGAAACACACCTAGGAAATTCTCGAGAGAGAGAAACGAGGACGCCCTGGTTGAGACCAAGAGTGGATTTTCGGAAATGCGGCAAAAATATATCGTGGGAATTCTCCGAAACGTTTCGACCGGGCTCGCACGTCGTAGAAACAGGTAACAACTCGGAGGAGCAAATCCTCGTTCATTTGAAGTCGATCCAAAGAAGAAAAGAAAATAATACTCGAGCGAAGAGAAAGCTGCGGTATGGAAGTGGAGCGGTGGGTTGCGAAGAGAGCGGGGGGGAACTATTATCGGGGGAACGAAAGCACAAACATGAAGCACGGAAGATATTCTGTGAGGGCAAGGAGACAAGCGACCGCTGAGACACCACCGAGAGGGAGGGAGAGATTAAAATCACGGGTGGAAGATAAATTGCGCCGGGGTTGAAATAGAGAGAGAGGAGACTGAGAGAGAGCGGGAGATGATGGCAGTGTAGCATGTGTGTACTACTACCATGCTAAAAAATTCCTTAGTAGCTGTTCTGCAGAACGTAAGGAATTCTACAGAGATTGACTCTTTTTCTTCAGAACTAGTTCCTTTTCTAAGGACCTATATGGAGAGTCGTAGGGAATTCCACAGAACGTCCTAAGGAATTCTGCAGAACATCCTAAGGTATTCTGTAAAACATCCTAAAGTATTCTGCAGAACGTTGTAGGGAATTCCGTAAAATGGCGTTTCAATACTAAAAAGGAATATATACAGAAATTTTCAATTAATTCTTTAGAAGTATTTATAAGGAAACTATACAGAATTTTTTAGCAAGGTAAGAGTGTTTCATTTCGTTGCAGAATGACGGTGAGCTTCAGGAGAACCGGCCGTAAATTGAAACTAATTGTAATTTTTCACACATTAATGTAGTTGCATTGGTCCCCGAAGTGGGCGCGACATGCCTGTTCCCTGGGGAGCTTGGCTTGAAACACGGCGTGGGAGAAAAGAAACGAAGGGAACGCGAGGATCCTCACCTAATGGAATGTATACCTTGGCCACACTAGTCCTGGGATAAATAAACTATCGAGACATTGGATTTGAAATTAAAATCAATGCAATGATTATTGCTCTAGCTTCCTTTTTTATAACCATTCCGTTTTAGCTATTTAGTCTATGATTTTAATGCTTAGGGTTGGCGGGGGTTGGGAGGTTAGTTTGTGGAGCTAAGATGACCCGAAAAAGTTATGGAAACGCTGATGTAGTGAGTGGGACACATTTCGAGGATACTAGTGCTTGTTCCTTTGTTTCCAGAAGATGTGAGAATAATAAATCCCAACCAACAAAATTCCTTCCATCACCTATGTTCACCAGAGGCAGATTCCAAAGAAGCGAACGGCTTCTCATAGCATTTTCCTGGGTCCAAACGCTTGTTAGAGTCAGATACAAGAACCAAATTAAGCAGGGCAAGAGCTATCCCGGTGCGGATATAAAAGGTGACCACAACCTAGTAGCCAAGGACAGCTACCTTCGATACTAGAAAATCAAGAAGATAAAACGCAAACCAAGCTAGGACACGAAAATACGGGCCGAAGAAGGAAACAGAGAAAGATTTGCCGCAGCCGTCGACAGGAAACTAGGAAATGGAGCAGAAATGAGTATCGAAGAAAAATGGGATCAACTGAAGAGGACAATTGCAGAAATAGCAAAGGAGCAACTGGTGAGTAAGACGGCCAACACGAAGAAGCCATGGATAACGACGGAGATTAGAAAAACCAATAGAAGAAAAAAATAAAATATAAGAACCCCAGGAATGAAGGTGAGGCAACCCTCTACAAGAGGCTAAGGAGCCACGTCAATAAAAAATACAAGAAGGCTAGGGAGGATTGGATCGAAAGCTGCAACGTGAACGTCAACGTAAACATGAAGAAAGGAAACACCGAAACAGAATACAGGCTAGTGAAGTAAACACTTCGGAGTGAGGAAAACGAGAACCAACAACATCAGAGATACGAATGGGAATATATTGATAGAGTATGAAGACAATGGGAATAGATGAAAGCAGTACATAGAAGAAGAGCTCAAACAAGGGCCACTGGAAGATAACCTAATGAATAACGAAAGCGAAGTTGACGAATAAGACCAGGCCAAACTAATACTGAAGGGTGAATTCGATAGAGCAGTAGAGGACCTCAAGAAAAACAAAGAACCTGGATTGGACAACATCAACGGAGAAATCATCAAAGCGCTCGGATGTAATGCCAAGGGTAACCTGTACGAGATAATCGAAAATAGCTCCCAAAGCGAAAGACTTCCAGACGATTTTCAAAGGAGTGTAATGATTTCGATACCGAAGAAGACAGGGACAGAGAGATCGGAGGAGCGCCGTGCTTTGAGTCTAGGGTCAAAAGCATCAAAAATACTCACATGAATAATAAGCTATAGAATGGAAAGTAAAATTAAAGACAACCTCTCGGAGAGCCAGTTTGAATTTAGGAGGAACAGGGGTACCAGGGAGGCCATACTCCATCTGAGAGTACTGGTAGAGAAAAAATACATGTGAACAAACCGTTGTATGTCGCATTCGTGGACCTGGAGAAAGCCTATGACAATGTTAAGTGGAACAAGATGTTCAGGCTGCGGGAGAAACTCAGAATGGACTACGACGACGGAAGAATAATCTACCAACTATAGAGGAAGCAAGTTGTCACAATGTGACTTCGACCATATCAGAGCTAAAACCATCAATAAGTACTTTTTATTTTCGATCACTGAGAAAGTCCCGTATCCAATTCACTATTCTATTAACTCCGCATGATTGCAATTTATATATGAGTTTTTTGTGAGGAACCTTGTCGGATGCCTTCTTGAAATCAAGGAATATCGCGTCGACTTGCTTAATCGATTCACCTGATTTTAGGATATCATGAAGGAAGAGCGCAAGCTGTGTTTCGCAGGACCTACCCTTACGGAAGCCATGCTGACTGCTATGTACGATGTTACGATTATCCAGGAATGTCATGATATTGATAACGGCAATGCGTTCGAGGATCTTGCATAAAAGTGATATTAGCGATATAGGCCGGTAATTTCCTGGGTCACTTTTATTTCCTTTTTTGAATATCGGAGAGACGTTGGCTCTTTTCCAGTCTTGGGGCACCTTGCCTTCGGATAATGATTTGCTAAATATTATTTCTGAGAAAATTAATCTGCGGCGCTAGCTCCTTGAGCACACGTGCAGGTCTTCCTTTTGGACCTGGGGACTTGTTATTTTTAATCGAAAGCAGTTGTTTAATTATTCCTTCTTGTTGAATTGTTATGCCAGCCATCGGCTCATTAAAGTCAGGAATGTCTAAATTGTGTATTGTGTCATCCTAAGTGAATACACTTTCGAAGTAGTGGTTTAATAAATTGGCTTTGTCGATTCCTTTGGTGACTACTTTGCCGCTTGTGTCCAGTAAAGAGTTTACCGTCGAAGATTCGCCCTGGAGCTCTCTCGAGCCTTTCGGGCGTATCTGACGGTTTGGCTTAACCAGAGCTGTACTTTCTTACCCGAATGACCTACCACCATTCCCTTGGTGTATTCTAGTCTCTTTAATGGAGCCCCGTAAATGTTCCGTAAGTATTTTCCCAGCAACATTTGAACATAAGATGAATCGAAAGTGTTTGACTGAACCCGGCACCTTAATGTTTATTCCTCATAGACATGGCTTCATAGTCAAGGCCAAATAAATAGTCCCCGGGTAGAAAGTATTGGACTTTGAACAACGCGGGTTAACTCCGACGAGGAGGCTTTTGAAGAGGAGCTTCGCAAACATATTACAATGCACACGTCCGGGAATACATGCAGTACCGACGTCACCTCATCGCAAATATTGAAAGCAACCTAATTAGCATGAGGTTAAACAGCGCTCACACCTACGACACTCTTCCGGACGTCCCCCAGGGACGGCCAAGAAGGTAGGGTTATATCTATTGGAGAGGACGCTACAAGTTCTGAGCATGGAGCGAAAGCGTGGAAGAAATATAGGGTACTTCGGTAAGATTAGGCCACGCCTACTTCGACCAAACCATTGAAATTGACCTCAGGAACAAAGTATACGTTTTAGTGAAGCTTCCGGTTAGAGCTCAAAAATAAACTATCGTACACTTTCTCTCATACATGAAAAACTTATTTTCTCACTTATAATAGAAGCTCCCGCAGATTTATTGTTCAAATATCTTTTTCGAGTGCAAAACAGCTAGAAAGCCTCATGTTAACGTAGAGTCTTCTGCGCGGCTAATACGGATAGTCAACCTCGAGAAAAGTAATTTCACGGTTTCGGTTAAACTCATGTTCTGCATCTCCACTGACATATAATAAAATAATGGCAAAAGAAAAAAACATACCTTACATACCAATCACGCCGTTCCCTTCCGGGATAGGCACAGTCACTAAGTTTCTCTCATAAATACATATTTGTACACTTAACTCTGCTTCAATGATTTCCCCCATACT
Organism: Ceriagrion tenellum; assembly: GCA_963169105.1. Taxonomy (NCBI): domain Eukaryota; kingdom Metazoa; phylum Arthropoda; class Insecta; order Odonata; family Coenagrionidae; genus Ceriagrion; species Ceriagrion tenellum. Next base: position 128,747,017 of record OY720642.1, on the reverse strand, counting down.
GACCTATCCTTGCAAACCTCTTTTGCCTCATTTCCCCCCATACACTGTTTCATACACGCCCTCCTGTTTTTAAGACTCCTCATATTCCTCCTAAGAATTTCCTCAACCACATTCAACCACAACTTGCTCGGCCTACCTCTACCTCTCACACCATTCATTCTACTCACATATATTTGTATCGTTATTCGACTCTCATCCATTCTTTCAACATGGCCAAACCAACGAAGGACACTCCTTTCATATATGTCCATCAATGGAGCATCTAATCAACATTCGTTTATTATCCACTAATTCATGACCCTATCCATCCTACTTTTGCCGCGAACACTCCTCAGATAACTCATACCCACGGCGTTGTCTACTCTTATGTCTATCCTGACATACCCATGTTTCACTACCATACAACAAAGTGGGGAGAAGTACACTTTTGTACACGGCGATTTTCGCTCCCTTAGACAAGCACTCATTCCTTGATATGCTCCACATGCTACCTACCACTTTCCTTCCAGCATTCGCACGTCTCTTTATCTCCTCATCTATCCGTCCATCTTTCGCAAACATCTTACCATCTCTTCGCAAACATCTTAAGTACATAAAATCATCCACTTGTTCAATTACTTCACCATTCGCCCTCATCATACAGTTATTCTCCCCATTCTCCTTATCAAAAACTACTACTTTAGTCTTGCACGCGTTTACCCTCAATTCCATTCTCTCCGTTGATTCACAACACTTATCTAGGAGCTTCTGTAATCCCTGTTGACTGTCTGAGGTCTGAGAAATTGTGGAATTTCGACAAAACTGAAAAATCGTTATGAGCACCTCCAGTACATTCCAACCTCCCTAGGGACAGCGTACAATTCTCAGACTGCTTCCACGGCTCGAAATTATCTTTCTCCGCGATTCGACAGAATACCGAGTGCCCAGATAGTAAATCCCATTTTGAATAGAGGAGATCTCCTCATAAAAAATAAAGCCTCAGTGTAATGATATAATGGAAATGCTTCAGTTGCACATAGATATCGGAACAAGGATCTAAATCCTTCAGACAGACATATTATGTAACCAAACTATTAAAAGTAAAGTATGCTGGAAACCACACAATTCCTGACGAAAAATGAGAAATTATCTACACTTATGTAGCACCCTGCGAGCCGCTACATGGGCGTGTGGCAGGGGGTCTACGGACACCAGCTGGGTAAGTTTTAAGGGTATTAAGGGTAAGTTTTTTTGGTGAAGAGATATTTAGGATCAGTTTTATGGAGGTGAATTTGTGAAATGTGTTTTTGGAGAATTTTCAGTGGATCTCCGTTTACATTAAGGTCACTGCGCACATTGCGCATAGGAACGCGCATTGCGCATTGGGATATTTCAACCCATCTATGTCTTAATCGTTTCTCACTTATTTTATCGCTTCTGTTAGACCTAGAGGTGTAGTATGGCGTCAAAATTATATATTCACAGTCGTTCTGAAATTCTCAAGAAAATTAAGCCTAGCGTATAGCCTCTGACTCTCTAGTGGCTCTAACCTTTATCACTCAACAAGCTGAGAAGCACTCTATGTTCGCTCATAGCAGTTTTTAACGAAGTGCGCGGCTTTCCTTTGTACTTTATTAATTTATCGGATAAAATCTTTCTGTTCAGAGTCTCAAATTCTTGCGGCGTATTCGAGTCGTTATCGTGAAACGGTGCTCAACTTTTACGCTTGTATCGACCATCCTGCAGCTTTCGCCTATTTTAAATCCAACCATCAGTCAGATACTTACGGGATCGATTCTACTCGCAGTTTTCTCTTCTAAATGGATTGTGATCTCAAGTGTAATTGTGGCATTTCGAAGCTTTTTTTTGCTAACTACAGTTAATCAAAGCTCTCTGTTCTTGCCATATGAATAATACGGACTAATATTTAGCAGAACGTCAATTGGACTTTAGAATGTTCCTTCGTGCCAACGATCGCGCCTCATACGAGAGAGGAAGCGTTGAGTCACGAGAGAGTTCGGCCATTCGGTGGCCGTCGTCACGGCAACGGCCGCGCTCGAGCAATCGCCGCGTGTGACGTCAGAGCGATCAGGACTCCCGCCGAAACACCCACCGAAGCGACCGAACTTTCATTCCTTCGTAAAACAAAATAAACAATTTAAGACCGTGAGAAAAACATTTTACAAAAAAGTTAGATCAGAAGATGGATTGGGCACATCCTGAAAATCAAAGGATTTGAGAAGAATATAACTGTGGGATAAAAAAGGGTCAATATGAAGGCCAAAGGAATAAACACACAATCCAAATAAAAAAGTAAGTTCTTTTGTCCTGAATGCGATGACTAGAAAAAATATTTTCAAGTATTGTCATGAACACTTAATTTTGAAATTATTGCTTTCATTTACGTAAATAAAACTTATTTCAGTTTCGTAGTAATTTTTTTGCTATTTAGCTCTTAAACTTAAGAACCACACACTGCCGGAATTAGAAGCAAAGCTGTGACGGAATTTGGGACATGGGGCTCAAATTCCGGCATTATTACAACTTTAATTCAAACTGCTGTTACTGTAAAAATAGTGCATATATTACCAAACAAACATTTTGAGTATTTTTCATGTCATAAGCAAAGTTTCGTAAACATTTGGTTTTTGTACTACTAACAGTTTTTTTATTTTAATCATGAAATCTTAGCGTGTCGGAATATGGACCAGTTACCTTACATCAGAAGAACCACCAGGGTACAACGGAACAAGCATTTTATACGTAACGATAGAGGGCTACAGTCTACTAATCTTAGGAATAAACGACCATTGATGATGATGATGATGACGACGAAACAGATTGATTAAGTCACCAATTTGCATTATTATTTCACCCAAATATTTAATTTTTCAAAACAAAATTGCCCTTAACTACTTAAACTTTTGGTTTCATCTTAGATTTATCCTCCTATTTGCACACTCATGTAGATACTTACACTTGAAGTGACGAAACAATGAATGTGGCATATATAAGAGACAAGATAATTTTGAAGCAATGATAAGGAACACAGGGGATCGTGTTGGTGTGGTGGCTAGAGTACTGGCTAACCATACGGACGGCCAGGGTTCAAACACCTGCAGAGGAAGATGTTTTTCAGTGGAAACCGCATCCCTACTTGAGTGTCTTGTGGAAAGCACTTCAAGTACAGTACTCCGTCTGTCGGATGAGACGTTAAGCCGTGGTCCCCTAGGAGCCATTCGTTAAGAGCAGGCCAATGCCAACGCCGGGTTTCTATCCACTCTTCCTCCCTTACCTATCCCCTATGGCGCAAATGACCTTAGCTGTCGGTCGTCTCCCCAAAATTCCAAACCGATAATGAACACTCCGACACCAACGAACATTCACAATTCCAAAATTCTCTCAGATACATACAAAAGCCGGGCACGTGCGAATTCATTTCAAGAACGGCTGAAAATTACTGATGAAAATTGCCATCAGCTTTTCTCTACGAGTATATATACCAATTAATTAGCGTCGAGGCTCCGCTAACGATTTCTACCTTCCATTGTTTGACCAAAAATGTATTCGAGCCACAGAGAGGAAGTCAACACTCTTGTCGAGCAATTGCATTGATCAGCAAAACCAAGCCAATAGGATTTCATCCATAGGTGTTTTTGTGGATTCATCATTTCCGTCGGCATTCCTTCAAAGATTCACCGCTTAAAGACGGTCCTTCTCCTCCATAGACGGTACTGCTATAGGTTTCACAAAGTGAGAGGGAAAGTGGTCTATTACGGCAAGGATTAGCTCATCATCTTGTTTAGCTATGGGCGAGACATGAAAGTGATAGGGAGTTTTATTGGGGCACTTTGGAAAGGAGATGGAAGAAAGCAAAAGATTTTCATCACCAGTTATTTATTCCGATGTTAGTCTACTCGATGGCCCGATGGGACATTTCTTATAGCTGCTAGGCGTGACAATTGCTTCAGAAATGGCTCTGTTATGCGACACGTTCAATCAATAAAGTTCATCCTCTCGGAATCAATTTGGCGACGGTACCATTGTTCATCTCTTCATGGTTTAGGCTGGCAATTCTTAGACTGCCCCGATAGCTTACATTGCGCGGCGGCGAAAAACCTGAGAGCGAAAAGGAAAGTGAATGAACACGGCGTATTTCAGCGTCGAGGGGCGTCGTTTAGTTTCGGGAGAGGTTGATGAGCGGGAGTGTTTTCCGAGGAATATGTTCGCGGAGGAGAGTGGTCGGCGAAAGTATAACCATGCGCGTGCAAATACTAGCGAGCGGTCAAGTCGCACTTGGTCGAGACGGGGGGATCTCCCTCCGCTATATCCACCTCATCATCCTCCCGCCTTCTCACGACACTGCAGCCCCGCCTCTTTCCTCCTCCTCCTCTCGGGGAAGTCGGCCTTCTCTACTCGCCTATTAATGTCAATGAGGGCCAAGAGTGCGTCTCCGGGCGACGAGGAGGAGGAATCGGCTTGGGGGTTGACAGAAAGAGCAATGGAGGAACTACTGCTTCTGTGACACTGTAAGTATCCATTGAATCTGCTCCTGGGTCAATGTGGGAAGACAAACGGGCGAAATTAGGTGTCGAAGAGGGAAAGTGAAACTGGCGAGGTGGGAAATAACGAGGTGGTGCTGTGAAAATCAGGGATTTTCATATCGAATCGAATCTCCCACATAATTTGGTATAGAATCGAATCGAATTTTTAAAAAATATTCGTTAGTAGCGTATCAAATCACCCTAAAAAAATCGATTGCTAATCGAATTCTAATTCTAAATAAAATGCAATAGTTTATGGAGAGTAATATAGATTTTCACCATATTTCAGGGCCTTACGTAAGCTTATACATCTACGAGGTGTGTTCAAAAAGTAAGGTGACTTTATATTTTTATGAACAAAATATTTATTAATTCTCCAATATTCAAGTTGTCCCCTTCAAAGTAATCCCCCCAGATATAATACACTTGTGCCAACGCTTTTTCCAATCCTCGAAGCAATTCTGATAAGAACTTTTTGGTATAGCCTTGAGCTTTTCCCGAGATGCAGTCTTTATCTCCTCAATCGTTGCAAATCTCCGTTTCAAATTTACTAAGTTGCAAATTTGAAAAGTCACCTTACTTTTTAAACACACCTCGTATATAGTGGCAAAAAAGGATAGCACAGAATAACGTGTGGCCGTTTAAATTTTCGTTTCGCGTGAGGAAAACATCGTCTAAACGGACGGCGTGAAATTCGGGGATGGGTGCCATGTTTGAATGCATGTAACAATTCGAAGACGAATCTATCTGATACGAATATTACGAATCATTGGCTTTCGAAGCATCCCGATTCGCAGGCGAATTCGAATCGAATTAAGCCTGATTCGAGTCGATTTGATTTCGAAGCATTCGAAGAGCTCAATAACGAGGGCTTCCCCAAGGGAACGTGGATGCCATGGCCCAATTAAATAATAATGGACAAACGAAACTCCTTTCAGGTGATAAAGGGATTGAAATGACGAGAATACGAGGTTCGGTAGGAGCGAGAAGCACTAAAATAGCCAATCCAGGTGATTAGCGTTGAACAATTACAAATTCTTCCAAACACTGTCAAATTTTGTGATTCAAATCTGATAGATTTAATGGTATCAGGCGAAGCGTGGCGGAGCTCCTTCATGATTGATCAATAAGGAAATTCACTTGTAATGTTTCACAGATATTTTTCGTTGAGGGCGGTTGTAATACAAGGCCATCTTCATCGGGCCAAGGTATCGCCATCATTCCTGATGATGATACATTGGATCGTAATCGGTCGCACTAAATAAATAGCTGTGGAACATTGCAAGTGCATTTCCTTTTTGTTTAAACGGAATTTCTAAAATTGTTCATAACTTTTTGTTCGAGTCTTCGAAGCTTTTGGAGCATGTAGTGCGATCTGGGCTGGCATAATTTTGACTGGCTGGTTTTCAAATTCACAAATATTCTTTTCTAGCATATGGTTTTATCATGACCATCGCTAATGTTGAGTTAGAATTTTCCCTTCCAAAGCCGTTTGATATTTTATATTGAGTCTGGAAGTAGTGATACTTCTCTTAAAAGCTGTATACTTTTCGGGACGTTTATACCCCGATTTAGGTGGGAGAAGTAGAAGCAATTTCTGGAACATACTATCTACACCTAAAAATACTCCAATGCATTGAGCCAATAAGGCATTCTGGTCGAAGTAGGGGAACTCATAAAAATTGGCGACATTTATCCAATCTTTCACTGAAACAGGAGTAGAATGACATCTGCAGTCAAAAGCCTACCAAATAATTGTCAGGGCACTTAATCAGTGAATGATTCGGAGCAATACGATTGGGATGTTTCCAACCAACCGTCCAAATCAGCGCCGACTTTCGGCCTGATAATCACCATCTGTAAAGTCATTCATAAGTTGATCGCTATCGAAAGTTTATTTCTCATGCTAAACGTTAAAAATTCATTATGGTCTCCAAGAACGTTTTATTGGCCGTACGAAAAGAAGACGGTATTGAACGCCCTATGATTCCGCAAGGTTGGAAAACACACTAAAATGGTTATAGAAAAACTTTGTAGGGGATTCATTTTCCATTTCTTGTCGCCTTCAAATGCTAAGTATCCTCGCACAAACAGTTCCGTATCACTCTGAGATTTGGTAAAATTCGGTCGAGTCCTCGAGTCCTGACACTTTGCTAGAAATAACATTTCTATAGTTTATTTTTTAAAATTTTTAGTGTTTTTGTTGAAGAAAAACTTCTTTTGTGGGACCTACGAAAGGTACTGCGTTTTTTTGCAAAATTTTACTGCAATAATGCAGTAGCTCCTCCTGGTAGCGCCTCACAACGTTGATGATGCAGCGGGAATTTCTAATAAAAATATCAATGTTGATCCGCTTCCTGTCAAATCTGATGGATTTTTGTGGTGCTTGTACTAGATTAGTGTATCTCATTCAGCCTTTTCAAGCATCGGCACTTCGTTTTACATTCTGCATTGGCGTTTTCGCTCTCAAATCACGTCTGGGCCATGCTTTAAACATTCTGAGAGCGTAAAAAATATTAGCATATGTCTGAGAAATAGCAGGTACCATTCGTTGTTGCCAAAAGTGAAATATTGGCCTTTCTCCTTCCTTCCTGCACTCCAATCTTTCGCTTTGTGCTTCGTGACACATCCGGAGTAATTTGAGTTATGAGATGATTGCAGTTAGCAGGATATGACGCGCGTGAATTTCTTACCGCTTTCTGTCCAGAGAACATTTAAGGGTCCTGCGAGCCTCCCCGCAACCAGTTTGTAAGTAAAAACCTACACTTTACTTTTTCCGGAGGGTGAGCTGCACGGAGAGGGCAGACTAATAACTAATTCCCGGGGAAGGTAATGGAATGCGTTTTCCCAAAATGTTGATCCCCCGGCCTCTCCGCGGCGTAATTTTCCTTCAGTCTGCCAGGAGGAGAGTAGATTTGTCGGGAGGAGGAAGGGAAACGATGAAAAATTTGCGGTCAGGCGAAGCATCTGACCTCCCCCTGGTGTTTCGGCTGCTCGTAATGGGGAGAGAAGGTGCTTGAACCGAAGGAACCCAAAGGGGTCGACGCTTTCGACTGCAAAAAGGTCGAGAGGATCGGGAAGAGCTTTCGAACGGAGGTGCGAGGGAGTTGCGTGGAGAACGAATGGGTGCCTTGACGGCGTCTCACGGAAGCCGAACGTATAGAGGTCCTAAAAGTTTGTGACACTCACATGCGGCTATGACGACTTCAAGGGGAAGGAAGGATTCGAGAGGGAGAGAAACCAGAGTCGTTTGACAAAGCTCTGGGCAGAGCCACCAAAATTTCCTAGACCCATCGTTTTTATTATGGGAATAAAATATGGGGGGCGCGTTTCGGGGGGCCTGAGGCCCTTGCAGCTCTATGGCATTTGGTGAAATGGAATCCTCAGATCCTAAAAACCGTAAATAGCAAATCTCAGGAGAAACGGTGCGGTGGTTTTCGAGGAAATACTTAAATGTAGAGGTAAGAGAGCTGCATAACCGCACGCAGTGCATTATAGACCTTGTAACATACGGGAAACCCCAACGCCGCAAAGCAAATTCCCAGCACGTATGACGAAAGATGACGAAAACACAGAACACCCCTGAATACTCCAGTAAATGTTATACCGAATCTTGTTTTGGATGATTGCAGAATGGAAATAGCCTATTAAAACCGGGTAATTCTATAAAAAGCAACAGACTTGAATGTAGCTTTCTCCTTTTTCATTGCAACATTTCCCAAGTTTAATAAGTCCCCTTTCTTCAACTATAAACTAGCCAACTTATCAAAAAAATAATGAATGCCTTTGCCTCAACAATGAATTTTGCTACAGCGCATCAAGCGTGCTTCGTCGAGGACATAATAATGTGACGTGCAGTTAGCCGGTAATCACGAGCGGAAACCAGACAACGGATGAATGGACCTAATCTGTTCCGAAGGTCAAGACGCACTCACGCGAGTGAATAATTTCTTTTTTAGAATTTGAGGAAGCGCGCACGACATTCCGCGGTGAGCCCATAATTTCGGAAATGAAAAGTGAAATACGAATTTTCCCTCGAAAACATCCGAAATGTCTACATGTTTGGAAATGCCGCCCATCCCCCGCATGGACGAGCGTATACCCGCGATCGTGGCTGCGATCTAACCCGAAATTATACCCCCATTCCTTTACCCCGAGGAAGGGAGAGGTATAGTGAGCAGGAGGGATCGTGGTTGGGGGTAGGGAGGCAATGGGGCGGGGGAAGGGAAGGTGTCCGGCACCTGTTGCGCAAAGGGCACGCCCCCCGAGCACGCATTGCTGATCTGAAAACCTCTGTTGATGTTTTCTCTGTTGTTGTCGATTTCCACAACCTCCTTCACAATCCGGTCCAAAAAACCCGGTGAACAACCACAAAGACAACATCAACAGAGACACAGGTTTTCAGATCAGCAATGCGTGGAAACCAATCACGAGTCTCCTAAGAAAAAGAGCGGGAAAAGAGGGCCAATCAGAAGCAAGCTAGCCCATCCATAGAGCATACATGAAGTGACACCCTCCTGGGAAAAATTATCATGGGTGGGTCTTATAAATAAAGGGAACTTAAATAACATAGAAATAATGGAAAGAAATTGCCTGGGGTCAATTTTTAAAATAAAATGGTCGACAAATACAGACTTATATAAAGTCACGAAAATTGAGCCAATAAGGGATGTGATAAAGAAACAGGCCAAAGATTACTATGAAAACTTAATAAAAAAATGACAATAGATTAATTAATGACCTGGCGACAGATAAGACAAGTACCTGGGACGGATATTCCAGGACTAATGAGGTCCTGACATTGTAAAACGGCTGGGAAAGCCAAAAGACGTGGACCCAGAGCACAAGTCCTACACTATGAGGACACACACTGAGTAAAAGCCGCTTACGCAGCAGGTCACGAGATGCAAAATTATCACCCTGAGGACGATGGCAGACTACGCCTTCGACACGTCGCGCGGTGCCAAAAACCACCATCACCCGGTTGGAAACCCGAGAGCTATACATTCTGTTATAAAAATCATTTTCCAAAATATAAAGATACACTGAGATAGATGCTCACGACAGGAATCCGTTCAATATCTCCGCATTATCTGGTGACAGAAAGAACCCCAATAGCATTACCAACGACAATGAGAGATGATTTACCTCGGCCGAAGTCTTGCATTAGGACTTTCAAAGAAAGCAAATGGCAAACAAAACGACAGTGTTCCGTACGTGAGCGACCCAAAGCGAAAAGGGGAGCTGGAGGCTGTGCGGTGGAGGGATGAGACGGGTGGGGGGGGGGTGGGGCGAGAGGGAGGCCGAGAGAGGGAGAGAGGGGGGGGGGGAGCAACGGAGATGGATGGATTGGGGTGGGTGGCTTCGAAAGCGATTGGAGAAATCCGTTGACGAGTCCATCAGGGAGTTTGCTTTGGCCCGGCGTCTTGGTTTGTTGTGCCAACAACCCTCGAGGTCTCTCGTCCACTCCCGCATGGTCCAGCACGCCGATTTCGACGCGACCGTCGAACACCCCTCACGCTAACCTACATGGGGTGCGGATGGGTGCGGGAGGGACGAACCGCTTCACTCAATGAGGGACTAACAATTGCAGCAGGACGAGGGAGGTATTGAAACGATGACGGTGATAGCGAATAATTATGAAGATCAAGCGAACAGAGAGAACTACTCGCGGAGAATTCCTACGGAAAGTTGGGGAGAAGATAAAAATGACAAATCTGTGGAAAAAAAAACAAAAAAACTCATTCGACGCACAGATGATCAAAAGTGATGGTAAGTGCAAATATTCCAATTGAGACGGCCTGTAAACTGTAGTAGAAGAATGGAGTTTGGCATCAACGGCAATGGTGTTACCGAAGAACGATTGTGATCACAAGGATGGAAAGATTAACCTATGTCTACAAAGAGCTGAGGATTAGAGATGTTTAATGGTAACTAACTGAAGTAAAGGTACAATATTGGACTAACTCTGAGATAGAAACGGCCTCTTAAATTCATTACTGGAAGGAGAATTGCAACGCAAGAATTATCAAGGAAGACGCAGGACGGAATACGTGAAGAAAATAATGAGGCGTTTAAAATGAATGGTGACGAAGTAAAACTTAAACACTAATAAAATAAGACAATCATCCGAGAGGGAATCGAGTGCTGCATCAACTCAATCCTCGCATTGATCTATAGCATATGATAATGGGAGCTTTCCATAAAAAGTGTTGAAGTGAGTGTACTTCAGCGCATACTAACGACGTTGAACGGAACAATGTGGGCTGGCGAAATGTTTTTAAAACCTGCCGGTAAGAAGCATTCGGTGAATGAACACCAGTCTCGGCCGAATGGTTTGTGTAAAGTTGTTTAACACGTTCAAATAAATCATATAACAACATAAGCTGTAAAGTAATGAAAAACCCCAAAATATTCATGCTTGACACCTCTAATGAAAATCAACCAACTTAACGGAAATCACGGATTCCACGAGTGATGTTTCTTTGCTGCTTAGCGCGCATCAACTTTACTCCCGACCTGTTTAGAATTGCGCATCTGCCCTGTGCGCAGGGTCTGAATAACGAATTCAAGGCAAGGGCGCTGTAGTGTTATGTAGTGATTAGCGAGCTAGAGCTAATGGAAGGCACCCCCGCTAATGATAATGTAGACCGCACTTGTGTGTTTGAAGTAATTTTGGAAGCGCCCGAGAGCCTATCAATACGCAGGCAGAGTTTAGATTATGATATTGAGGATCGATCTCAGGGAGGGTCAAACCCAATTAATCCGATCCAGCCGGATAAACCTGATGTGCGTTTCGAAATGCGAGATTTGAGTTCAAGTCGCAGTAAGTCGCCACTTGTTCGAAGGCCAATCAGTGGAGCTAGGAAGGCCAGAATTCTTCCCGCACCTCCAGTAGCGTCCCTAGATTTTCTGACGCTCACAAAAATATACCTCGAGAATTCTTGGTGCATATCTTCGTAAAGGATTTACCCGTATTCGAACCCGGAGCCGTCCGATCATATGCCGATGCAACCCCTTTAATTACCATTCAGTCTGACGTTTTTTCTGTGATTTCATTCTCATCTGTTCTAAGTTAATGGTCGGCAGTTTCCTCATTTATCTTTTACTTACATTATATTCAGATGATCAAAAAATCACGTAGCTTTTCTTTCTTTACATTTTTAGCGCCTTCTTGTCAACGAAAATTTCTCAATTGATCTGATGCATTCATTCATCGGATGGAATATCACTAAGTGATGTAAGAGGTCTACAGTCTTTGTACATCTATTGTGCCCATTCATAGATCGCAGAGCGCATGACGGTATATTTATTGTTCTAAGCTATGAACTAATGAGACCTCTTGAAACTTTGGCTCGTTCTGAATTCTATACGATTTCAGGATCTTCACCATTCTTATGCATCTTCTTAGAGTTTTTGCAATAAATCCTGTGATACTATTAGGCTGCGTGTTTTGATGGGTCAAAGACACCATATGACGAACAAAATGAACCCGTTCCTATTTTTGGAGCAAGAGCTTCCTTTTTTGAAACTTTTAGTGCATTTATATCACTCCTGTTTATGAAATGGATAAATATTTCAATAAAGAGTTGAAATGTGCTCACACAATGTGCTCAAAAAGTAGCGAATAAAGAGCGAAATTAATTTTCATTAGGAAAAAATGATTGATTCTCAGATGTTAGTTACCTGTGTTTGATATTTTGGCAGATCTTGCTGCTCTCAATTCTCGTCGTTAGAGTTTTACTCAGTCACCTGTGGGGTGTTCTCATGACTGGGTATATTTAGAGGAGCTATTTTATTCGTGTTCCCTTTGGGAGGCCTATATTAGTTTCCACCATCCCTGGCCTCACTTTCCCTCTTCACTGCCATCTCTCGTCCCATCCAACTCTCTCTCTCATTATCGACGCAGAAACAACTCTTCTATTGCTCTTCCTTCAATCCCGCGCCAGTTCCTCCACCTCCGAAAATTGATACACTCTTGGTTAAATTAATGTGAAAGTAATGAATTATTTACTGTAAAAACTGTGCCCATACTACATTCTGACAGCTGACAGGTCGCCTTACTCCATTTTTCAAACTATTCTTTTGCAATAGTCATAGTAATTCTTCCACACCGAGTGCATATTATTCGAAATAATTTATATTTGACCTCAAGCTTTTAACGAGCATATTTTTAAATTTTTGAATTAATGGATCAGATTTTAAACCATTGAACGATGATCAAAATTGTTGAGGTCGGAAATGCTAAATTTACTTTTCAAATTTAAGACTAGATGCACAGAATTTGATTTTAAAAACTTAGGAAATTATGTATAAACAAGAAAACTACTCAATAAGAATCTGGAACTGTTCAACGCTAATCACCTGGATTGGCTATTTTAGTGCTTCTCGCTCATACCGAACCTCGTATTCTCGTCATTTCAATCCCTTTGTCACCTGAAAGGAGTTTCGTTTGTCCATTATTATTTAATTGGGCCATGGCATCCACGTTCCCTTGGGGAAGCCCTCGTTATTGAGCTCTTCGAATGCTTCGAAATCGAATCGACTCGAATCAGGCTTAATTCGATTCGAATTCGCCTGCGAATCGGGATGCTTCGAAAGCCAATGATTCGTAATATTCGTATCAGATAGATTCGTCTTCGAATTGTTACATGCATTCAAACATGGCACCCATCCCCGAATTTCACGCCGTCCGTTTAGACGATGTTTTCCTCACGCGAAACGAAAATTTAAACGGCCACACGTTATTCTGTGCTATCCTTTTTTGCCACTATATACGAGGTGTGTTTAAAAAGTAAGGTGACTTTTCAAATTTGCAACTTAGTAAATTTGAAACGGAGATTTGCAACGATTGAGGAGATAAAGACTGCATCTCGGGAAAAGCTCAAGGCTATACCAAAAAGTTCTTATCAGAATTGCTTCGAGGATTGGAAAAAGCGTTGGCACAAGTGTATTATATCTGGGGGGATTACTTTGAAGGGGACAACTTGAATATTGGAGAATTAATAAATATTTTGTTCATAAAAATATAAAGTCACCTTACTTTTTGAACACACCTCGTAGATGTATAAGCTTACGTAAGGCCCTGAAATATGGTGAAAATCTATATTACTCTCCATAAACTATTGCATTTTATTTAGAATTAGAATTCGATTAGCAATCGATTTTTTTAGGGTGATTTGATACGCTACTAACGAATATTTTTTAAAAATTCGATTCGATTCTATACCAAATTATGTGGGAGATTCGATTCGATATGAAAATCCCTGATTTTCACAGCACCACCTCGTTATTTCCCACCTCGCCAGTTTCACTTTCCCTCTTCGACACCTAATTTCGCCCGTTTGTCTTCCCACATTGACCCAGGAGCAGATTCAATGGATACTTACAGTGTCACAGAAGCAGTAGTTCCTCCATTGCTCTTTCTGTCAACCCCCAAGCCGATTCCTCCTCCTCGTCGCCCGGAGACGCACTCTTGGCCCTCATTGACATTAATAGGCGAGTAGAGAAGGCCGACTTCCCCGAGAGGAGGAGGAGGAAAGAGGCGGGGCTGCAGTGTCGTGAGAAGGCGGGAGGATGATGAGGTGGATATAGCGGAGGGAGATCCCCCCGTCTCGACCAAGTGCGACTTGACCGCTCGCTAGTATTTGCACGCGCATGGTTATACTTTCGCCGACCACTCTCCTCCGCGAACATATTCCTCGGAAAACACTCCCGCTCATCAACCTCTCCCGAAACTAAACGACGCCCCTCGACGCTGAAATACGCCGTGTTCATTCACTTTCCTTTTCGCTCGCAGATTCTCGCCACGGCAGCGAACGGCGTGCGCGGTCTAACATTGCAAGCCTCCAACAAATAGACAGAGTCGATGTAATCACAGACAATGGAAACATAGAGTTGAGTTTTATTGTTTGAATTATTCATCTATCGACATACACTGATGAGATTAAGGCCGACTTCCCCTATTTTATGCCAAAGTTTTCAGCACCGCAGCTCATAAGTTGTACCAGTTATAATTTTATGCTCCGTGCGGAGAGTTATGTTAGAAGTTATCCAGTTGGTTGCAAGAGTTTTGGCTCTCGTATATCTCAGTTTGAAATATTTTATGCGGCTCAACACGAGCATAAAAACAAGATTTCTCCCACTTTTACCGAACTCATTCACCAAAAACCTCAATTAAGCAAGTACATATATTCCGCAAGGCTTGAGGCGCGAGGACGAAGAATGAGTACTAAAATATCCTGGTCAGGTGATTGGCATTAATCGTTTTAAAAATATTACCAAAAAAATTGTTCGTTAAAATGTAACGTATCATTTTTTTTCAATTTAATTTATTAAACTTTGACAGAACTAGTTCACCAAAAACCTCGATTTAGCAAGCGTACTTCTAAAGACGAATCCCAACAAATAAAAGTCTCCCGAGACAGTGAGGCACAAATGAAAAAGATTAAGGTCCCGCTATTTTTCCTGCAGCTCATTCTTTAGCAGGCAACAGTGAATTACGTCGAAATGCTATAATGCAAAATCGTCAATTCAAACGTATTTGAGCGAATGCTAGCGGTAAAAAGGCGCTTACCTCTGAGGTTACTCTACGGAGCAACTTGGCCCGTCATTAGAAAAGGCCAAACGCCCAGCATACGCATACTTTCAACAGCATTTATTGCTCACTCTGTCGAAAGCTGGTGGCACATGGATGCAAGGAGCGCAACGTCACAGAGGGAGTAGGTTTAGTAGAATGGAGTCTAGAGGGAGAACGAGGGTGAAGGTAGAGACTGGAAGTGAAAAATGTATTTTTACCTGCGAGCAATCAGGCTCAGAGTCAGAGGTGAAGGTACATTGCACGCAGGGCAGTTTAGAGCAAAGAAAGATAACTCATCGACCAGCAGTGATAGCTTTGTATTAAAGAGCCAAAATCGTCCATGGTCTTTTGCGAGATATACCTATACGATAAATTAGGATTTCCACAGAGTAAAAATATTTCACCTTGACTGGTATTCGAACTCGGATCTCTCAATATAGCGCCAGTTAAGCTATCGAGGCGTCCTACTTCCCTGTGGATTAATATGGGCGTTGAAGGAACAGGATGTTCCACACTGTTAGACATACAGTGTGACGAAGCAGACTAAAACATGGGCTTAGCGCCACAGTCTAGCCCCGATAATCTCAAAACTAGTCAAAAATAGTGAAAACTTCATTTTGTTCAAAAATTGTTTTAACTTCGCGAACTTCAGAGACAATCCCGTGGTTAGACCCAGTGTCCTCAAAATTCGTAGAGACATACCACTCGCAAATGTAGGGATTCCGCCCCGTTGGATTGGTATCTTTCCTCTCCCTCTCCGAATGATTTAGTACTCAAATGATCGAAATGGTGCCAGTAGTATCGCCAAGAGTCGTGACCGTGGACGCACTGTTTATCGCCCCCTCATCCCAACATGCTTCTACTCCCTACATGGAGTCAAGAACCCGCCTCTTCCAGTCTTCCACCCCCGACTTGCTTCGTCCACCTCTCGACCTATCTCCTGCCCTCCATCGCATCGCCTGCCTCTCTTCGCTCCCGCTGCATCCACACCGCCGTGCTCCACTCGCGATAAGAGAATCGACTGGCCCCCGCATCGCGCCTGGAGCAAAAAGACTCGACGAGTGATACATCACATCCGCTCTCTCTCTCTCTCTCCCCCTTGGCCTCCTCCTGTAATTTCCTCCCTCGGCCCACCTCGACTACAAGCGACTCCACTCCTCCCAATTCACTCCGGAAAGCCAGCCGAGTGTGTGTTTGATCCTCAAGCAAACAAACGAGGGAGTGGCTGGAGCTCGGATGACTGCTGAGGACTTTTCGGCAAGAGGTCCAATCCTATTCAGGTTCTAAGCAGTCATATAGCAGCCAATTTGAAAAAAAACTCCATGACAAACAATCAAAAACATGCATATCATCCAGCCAAAAAATGCTATTTTGCTCGCCGGAACTTCATCAATGCCCAGTGCAAGGTACACTATATGTTTTTAAAAACGCCAAAAATTATCCTTTGGCAGTTTTCAAAACTACCGACTTATGCTGGCCCGGAAAACTCTCTGCACGAAAAATATTCCCGAGTAAGCAAAAGCAAGGTATGACTCCTGCCCAAGGCAATTATTAACCTCAACCTTGAAGCGGATTCTAGATGAATACTTAATGCTCATTTAGCACCATTGTACTGTAAAGCTACTTACTACCTCGAGGCGCGTAAGGCCGATGAGCGTTTCGTATGATTGGTCGGCGAGCAATCACAAGTCTTAATCATTATGAGGACAACCCTTAGGAAATCCGACAAATATGATCCTCAGTCTATTTGAGGAATTCTAAGGAGGGAAGTGTACTGAGGAAATCATATAATCTTCGGTGACAAGCAAAGCCTCTTTTGCAAAAGATAACCCCTATCAAAATACTAAGTAATATTCCACACGCTACTAACTTATACTGAGTTCTACGTCACACGCAGGCATTTTTAAGACTACAGAAATCATTTCAAGACTAGAGCAAAAATTATTCTCAACATAATCGACTCAAAATAACGCGTGTAAAACGTCGAAACTGGTAAGGGTCCATGAGTGTTACGAAGTGTTTACTTCGTTAATAATGCCAAAGTTCCACGACATGAATTCGCTGGCCATCGTCTGAGCAAGCAAAGCCAACCAAACCTACGGTTTAAGGTGACAGATTTATGGATTCCCTAACTTTTTATATAAACCAGATAATCGTGATTGTCGTTCATATATTATCGTTACGAGGTCTATTGTATAAATATTCTTGCGTAAAAATTATAGAGCGACCGGTACACTCTGTCGTATGACGGAGGAGTATTCACCTGCGAGATCCATTCCGAGCTAAGAACACCGCATTATTCAAACTTGTCGGCCCCAGTGGCGGTGGCAGCACAAGTCCTCGCTTCCCAAGCCCAAGTCTGCGGGCTCCAGTCCCACCAGGCTAGATTTACTCTGATAAGATTATTAATTAACACTCGAGTTAATATGGCTACTAAACTCTCAAGATAAGATTATTAATGAACACTAAGCAATATTGGTTATAAAACACTCGATTAAAAGACCAAAAGACTGTAGTTGGCATAAGAATATTCTTAGAGCATTAATAATTTAGCATGAAGTGAAATAACTTTCGTTATCATGAGATTTTTGAGTACTGAGACCATTCTCTTTGAAAGGGTGATTCCAAATGGAATCATTGACTATATTTGGTGAATTTTTCTCGGGCTTCACCGGTTTAGATTAGTTAGTATTGCCAACGACTAGAATACGTCGCATTTAGACATTCTTGCCTTGAGGATGGGTGACGAGTCGTTGCCCGAAACGTCGGCAGTACTAACTAATCTAAACTGGTGAGAAGCCCGAGAAAAATTCACCAAATCTATTCCCCGGGAAAAAGACAGATCTTTCTTTATTGACTATCTAGAATGCCGCAGCGTTAAATAACTGCTTCATGAACGATTTCAATCGCCATAGTATTTCGTGGCCCTAGACTAAATACAGTACACCGTCAACATTTGATACAGACATAACACCAAGAGAAAAAACAAATGAAAGCAATAAACGAGGTCACTTTAAAATGAATTCACGTGAGAAGGGGTTAAATGGTGAAAAGCGCACGTACTCAACATTGGCTTAGAATACGGCGCATTTAGACGCATTGCACGGAGATGGCATCAAAGGAGACCTCAGCCCAGTTAACTACCTTTCTCCTGAGGAGTGAGAAAATCGTACTCTTCACATTTCCGTCACGTTTGGGATTTAAATCGATGAAAATCTTTTCCCCTCTCAGGTCTAGATGGGTTGAACGTGAACATTCAACTCATCTAAAATCGAAAAGCGTGAACGGCGCCGCATCAGATCGGGATCGCGGACGAGTTCTCCAGACTTGGAAGTTTGGCCCGACGAGTGTAAAACAGTTCCTACTCACTCACAGATTACGACTTTGAACTCCAATCGGGCGAATTTTGGGAAATTGAAGCAATTTCTCCACCCATAAGAGTGCGACGCAGAGGCACCTGGGATATCCTTTCCGACCATCATCGTAATGGGCCGGACGTTCCAATTCGCTTGTCTCAATTACTAAACCCTCCAAACATCTTTAACATGCAAATTTGCGTAGAAATTACTTCCTCTTCACTAATCAGGCCAAAGCAACTCAGTTAGTTATAACCGTACTTTCAAGCTCATTTTTAAGTTATCGCTCAGAGATAAAAGAGCAAGGCATGAGAGAAGCATGTGAGACCAAGAAAACCTTAAGGTAAAGAAGAGAATAGCGAAAAGAAACAAAATTTCTCAGGAACAAGAATGCTAGTATAAAACAATACATACATTAGAAATGTAGAAAACACCAAGAGAGAATATTACAGACGGGATGAATCAATTGGAACTACATCTAGTACTGAATCGAAAGCTAACGGTCACAACTTGTATTTTTTCCACGAAGCCTCCACCAAATGGAAACGGCATAAAAAGTATGAGCCTACGTTTTTTATTTTCATTTATGGTGGGCAATTTGTCAACTTTGAGCAATTAAGAAGAGCCATCATGGTTGCAGCTAGAGCCAAGGACTAGTGACTGACCAGTTACACAATTTTAAGGCGTACCGCATCAGCTAGGAGAAACCTATTCTAACAAGTAATAATCCGTGAGTAGGAAAAAGGACAAATGAATGGTAAACCTGCCGAATGTCCGAATGTACTTATAAGGCGCTAAATGAAATCTGAGTCAAGCACTCGGGTTCACCACCACGTCAAAGGGAAGTGCTCGCACTTGACGCTTTCACGGTACACACATGAAAAATACAGAAACAGAAATCGTTCTCATTATGGTAGTTTGAGCAAAATATCATTTTACTTAGAAACCAACGAATTTGTTCTCATTTTAAAGAAAACTGTCTCTCCCTTCTAATGACACCAAAAATTCAACCCCTTACCACATTACTTTCGGAGATATTTGCCAAAAAATACCAGCCCTTTTACACGGGAAATGGTACGTGTATGCACTCCAGAGAGACATTATTTACAAAATGAGGTATTTCTAACACTTACATGTCGTAAAAAAACTAACAGCGTGTAGTTTGTATGTTTTCTCGACTATATTAGAAAATTAATCATATTGCCACCGCATTAGGTTCTTGGGTATCGCAAAAAACCTTCCGTTTTGAAGGAGTTTCAAACGCACCGCGCGAAAAAAATGAGTCAAATTAAAGACTTCTTTGGATATTTTCATTTAAATTCTTACAATTTCTGTCATATAAAATTTATCATTGCACCATTAATAATGCAATATTCAATGTGTCCTACAGCTGGTGAAATTAAACCGTATAATTCGAATATGGTCTCTATTATGAATAGGGAACTATCTCGCTCGGACTACCTTAAATGTTGGAAAACCCGCTCATTTTTTGGGAACGCCTTCAATGTGGACGGGTGATACGTTTTGGGACCCGTTCCTTTCCCCTCGTCCATCATTCCTTTTTTATGTTGGTCGTGCATTTTCATCATTCATTTCTTCCTGGATTTCAAAGAAAATAAAAGAAACTAGAAATACTAGGTACAAGTTAATGACAACGTTTAAAAATGCTAGATAAAATTAAATATAGACAATAATATTACCAACTTTTAACATGATAATTCATAAAAAGGTTTTAATCATGAAACATGAGGAATATATATCTGAAGCTAGGGCCATCTAGGAGGAAAAGAAAAAAGTGTAAAATAAAAAATCGGTACTGGTGATTCCTTAATTTCAATAATGCAGTTAAAAGAAATATAGATAAAATTGCAATTATCAGCATTGCAAGTTGAGAAGCGACTGATCCGGTGTTTGTGTCCGTGCGTCCAGCCACGTTTTCTGTAGTGCGTGTAGCAACTGTACTGTTGCTTTTCTGTCTAGTGGCACGCCAGAATGCAACTGAGGAGATGAAATATGAAATCTTTAACCAAAGGTGGTCCTAACATCTTTACTTGTGTCGGCGCGCCTAGGAATTTCAGTGGTTTTTTATTTTGCCTCTCAACTGCAACCGCGAGCGAATAGAGAGAGCCGACTGGCGCCACTATGATGGTGAAAAGTACCTTCTTCTAAGTGGACCACAAGCATCCGCAGATGAATATTTGGGGTCTAACAGTCAGCGACTTATCTCATAAAGAGAAACAGGAATGAAAGGCAGATCGAAAACAGAGAGGTAGAATTTTATATACTTTGCGACCGAAAGGAACGGTCGTTCCATAGAATTCGTTCCTCTGTCCTTCCACTCGATCCAAGGACCCCCTGGCATCTAGTTCTCACTGCCCGCACAATGGCATCAAAGTTACTAGGTTAAGGTGTCGTGATTAAAAAGCATTTCAAAGACAAATAATCAGTCGCGTCGGGGACAGTATAATGGAACGAGATCAAAACAGTTTGGGACTTGATGACAACAGCCCATTGAACAGTGATTTGAGAAATGTAGTAATTCTTACGACATGGATGGTAACGAAGACCATGTGTTTAGGACTGAGAAAGTGCTGGCAGTGACTAGAGTCCTGGATAATGTAGGGATGACCCCAAGCGTGAGAGTCATTCCATTCCTGTTCCCATCAGCCCCAATCCCAAGGATAAGAGCCATTCCAAAGGATGTTTAGCTAACCCCTCATCAATTCTAATTAACTCAGCCAAAAAATTGTAGTGGTGCCATGACACGCGTGGTGTCATGCCGTATGATTTTGATACTGACATGAATGGAGAGCAAAATGAGGGAAAATAACCATTCCCATGAAGATTGCTATTTTTTGCTTTAAGATTCATAACTGCGTGGAATGTAATATATATCGACACAGCCTCACAAGTCTCAGTAATTCTCACGAGTAACATTCACAAAATATTTAGATTTTCCATGACGTAACTTCATTACCTGCCCAACCTTTTCCAGGATATTCATATCTCCCGTGACTGTGTCAACCTCAGGTAGAGAGAACACCATAGAAAGGATACGAAGACGAGTAAAGTTCTTCCTCGGTGGAGAAACGAAGAATGCGAGATAAATCTCGGCCTGGGAGAAAACACAGTGCGCGACATGAATGAGAATTACGATGCATAGCGGGAGGGAACTTTCTCCGAGATGAACAGAGGTAAAAATATCACAAGGTTCGGAAAGCCGTAAAAAAATAGGCCACGGGTGATCTGTAACAAAATTGGGAAGTACAAAACCCTAGAAATTGGATAACAGACGTATTCAGGGAAGTCGTCTCTGACGAATCGACGCAAGAACAGGATTTATGCACGAAGGTGGGACGAATCACATCATTAGTGTCACTCACGAGAGGGTCGACCGAATTCGGGTTTCCATAGTGGTGTGTACAAGGGAGACAGTTGCAACAGGAAACGCTTTCGCTATTACTCGCGGAAGGAATGGCAAGAACTTCCACGGCAAAAACAGGTTTGGTTAACAAACCAGAACAGTGACATTTTTAGAAAATGTCACTGTTCTGGTTTGTTCTGGCGGGCGCGCGCGTAGCAGGACATTATGTTCGTCCCATCTGTTGTGTGTTTGACGAAATAATCAACCAATTTTATTTTTGTTATTGAAAGACAAGGGTTTCAGCTATTGTTAAATACATTTTCAACCAAAAATAAATTGTCAAACATCGCTTTTTTTAAGCGCCAAAAGTAGCAACTTTTACATCTTTCCGTTTTTGTTGCTCCATTGTGCCGAGGTTGCGTGCCACAAATAAAGTTTATGCCCTATAAGTATAGTCCTGTTTCCTTGCTGTTTGAAAAAATTAAGTTGGACCATATTTTAATTCAGGAGATATTAGGCCCTATATATGAATCGAAATTTTTTAAAAATTAGACAAATTAAATTCATCTCGGCGATCAGACAGGGTGGCTACTAATATCCAATTTTCAAATTCCCTGACCTTTCCCTGACTTTTCCCTGATGGATTTACCAATTTCCCTGACCGATCGCCGAAAGGTAACCTATTATTGGAATATTTTTTTCTGCTCAATTAAATTTTCTACGGCAGCTTTAAATTTTCTAATCACCGTCTCTTATTTTTAGAACTGCAAGCATATATTTACTATAAGCCAGCGTGATCCAGATACTTCTCGACCTCACTCTCGGAAGTTAAAAAAAAACGCGAGGTAAAATTTTTCCGAACAATATATAGCCTCGGATTCCTTGTGATGAGCGTAATACATTGTGATCATGATTTTTAACACAGCTAGGCAAATGTCGCAATACGGATATACAAAAAGGGATAGATTGTACGTCTGATTCAAAACTAAATAACTAAGATTCACAACTAATAAGATTCACAACTGAATACTCCACGAATTGATGGTGCTTATTCCATGCACGTCAGCGACGGACTTTAGTTTAAGTTGGTGAAATAAAGGGCGGGAAAGACTTAAAGATAAACTTAATAGTAGAATAAATTCGATGGTTTCGGGCTTAACTTAGTGGAAGTCCATTATGAAAACAATAATTAACTCATTGAACGAAGAAATCTTCAACCACCATTCCCCACTCCTAGATGTCCCACTGCGTGTAGCCCAAGCACAGTGTCCACGCCCCCTCCCCCAAGCCTGACTCACGCACCCCTCTCCCTACCGTAAATCCTCATTCCGTACTCACGTCATACCCAAGTTCCACTCACCCTCCCCTTCCCACCTCGCTTTCCTCCTCCACCCCTCTGTATACCCTCACCTCACACCCCCCACTCCCTTTCAATATTTTCCCTGCCAACTTCCACCCCCACCTTCGCCTTCCTTCCCCCCTTATCCCTCTAGAAGTATATATTCTGAGAAATTTGACTTTTATGTACCTGAAGATGTTGCCTATGCAACGAAACCGGTGGTGCAAATAAAAATATCTGTGAAAAGTTACAAAGTAATTTTCATTATTGTTTTCTTAAAGGTAGACAAATAAGGAGGATTCCTATATTCCAGTTTCTCCCCGACTGTTACGAGAATTCCCTGACTTTTCGTGAAATGCAAAATTCCCTGACAATTCCAGTTTTTCCCGGTTTTCCCTGACGATGGCCACCCTGTCAGAGTATAGGTCTAGGAAGCCAAACGTTGACAGAAAACACAGATTGTCTTTCAATTACAAATATGTATATCATTACATTTAAAATATGACAGCAAGATCTTCATTTATTAGAGATAGAGTTTGGAGCTTCGACGCGCCAATATGCGCTAATTTGTGATATTTGAAGTGTCATAACATTAACATTCAATATTACAGAAGACAAATATTTGGCAAATCGTCATTCCTCATTGCATTCTTGCTATGTGCCAAAAATTGTCAAAATCTGAGATGGTCGAGCCACGGCCTTGGTTGAGTTTGCGTGGATTCGCCCTGTTGCCCATTTTTACGCGTTTAATTGAAAAAACATTATATATTGGTAATCGTACTCATTAATTTGGGACTGCGAAAATGCGTAAATAATGCCAACCAGGTAAGGAATGCGCGACAGATAGTTAACTAGCGACAGTTAGCCTGCTCATCCCAAGGGCACCGCAAATGTGTCATTATTGACTTTCAACCAATAGAGGACGCCACCAAGGCTCCATTGTACTTGAGAAACTCTGGAGCGTAAATAGAGAACATGTCTGTGAGAACAATCCGTGATACGATTCATCACCTAGCATCAATAATGGGTCTTATTCAATGAATTAATTTATGTTATGTATATATGCTTGATGACGAGTAAACAGACTACAACATTACCAGAACTATCAGAGGAACGAAGTCGCTTACCGTTTGAAAAGTCCCATTCGCGTTTATTTATACGTATATCATGCTCATCCATAACAAAGGAATAACTTTTTTATTCTTTCAAGATACATTGACCTAATTATCATTTAATCATCATTATACCATAAATTAGGCGTAATTTCGTAAAAAAAGGAAAAGGCGGCGATCAAGATAAATGATGTGAGCATGTTACAGGCATGTGAATGAAATTCCACAGCAGCAGAGAAGAAAAAACCAGAACCATTAGGATAAGGAATGAAAGAATGAGGGAAATAGTACACACAAGAGGGAACAATATGGGAATGGATCGGGACATCTGGACGCAATGGTCAGGGCATGTAAAAAGGAAGGGAACAGACAGACAAGTCCTGGAAAGGTATAATACATGGAGTGGAAATTCAACGGAGGCGGCCCCGAGGAAGAGCACGGGAAGGATGGGCGACAGGAGCGGAAGGGAACATAAGAGAAACGGGAGGAGGATTGGGGAACAGTGAGAAATGGCGGAGGAAGGATGAAAGTGGAAGAGTTAGAGTGCAAAGCCGACCCGGCCTGTGGCTGGAATCTACATCTACGTAGTAGATGATGAGAGTGACAAAAAAATCTTCCCCGTATAGAGAGATCATGGAGTTCATTAACGTACCAGATCGTATCCTAAACTTCAAAATGTACCGTTAAAATACAGTGAGATGAATTTCCCGAAATTTATACAGAAAAGTTTCACAAACATTGCTTCAATAAGAACCGAATGAGCTTATCCAGACTCTTAGGCCAGGGGAACGAAGTAATTGCTCAATGTTTGTATTTTCCCGCTCTCAACACCTGAGAAGTTGGATCGCGGACAGGAATTATGCTAACAGACGTAATGTTGGCGCTTTATCTCGGTGCGGAAATGTACACACCAACTCCTCCCCGAGAGCGATAAACCAAACAAAGTTTCCCTTTTAACCCGAGTCGGCTTCCTACAATCTCGCCTGCCAAACAAATCCATCCACTTTGGAGGAAAAAGGCAAATGAAGAATATGAACTCTGGACGCCATTAACAAACACATTGATGGCGAAAGATATCGAATGATTGCATGAATTTGTCCATGTCAATGCCATTACCTAACCAATCTGCGGCCTCTAACGTCTGAAGCAGGAGACGCGCAAATAAAGGGCTCGACCATGGAATGGGGCAAGGAAAGAATTTCTCCAAGGGTTGGCCATTATTATACGCTCCTTTCCCATATCAACTTTCATATTTTCCTTCATAAAAGCTTCCATTACCTTCACCTAAGTGGCATGCATGTTAGTTTTTTTAGTCGGACTTGAATCACCAGCGTCATCAAACGGACAAGGGAGACTAAGTCCTCTGACTTTACGAAATAAACCTCAAGACATCTTGTCAGGTGCTTTATGGATTTAGACTCAACTGTGTTCATATGGGGGAAGAGACGTTTATTTAAAAGCCAGCACAGCAACGAGGAAAAGCTTATTGGACACACTCTAAAGCATTAAGGCCTCTCCAAAACAATTACGAATGGAACAACGATTAGTAAACATTTCCGAGAAAGATCAAGGGTTTTAATGCACCACGTCCATTGTGGGAGAGCTTTAACCCAAGTATAATGCAGGATGAAAGAGACTATCTGATAGGTTACTTGCAGAAAACAATCTCTAGATTGATGACTGTTGATGGGCAAGACCCTACCCTACCCTAGCAGTACCAGAGTTTATAGCATGATTGATAATTTTCGCTTTCTCCTTTGAAATATAAGATATTGATTTCATTTTCCTTTTTAATGTTCCTTGCGCTAATGTCTTGGTTTATCGATGGATCATCCACTGTCCAATATTGATTAATCTAACGACAAAAATCGCACAATATTTAGATTTTCCGTTCCATATTGCCCGATATGTATGTATGTATAATAAGGGAGATATTCACTGGAAGGTAGTGCTGAACGCAAAGTAACGTACAATGATGCAGAAAAACCCTTTATTCTAACTTTTTTGAACTCAGCTATGGTGCGTGTTCCATTTGTCCCGCTATAATGATCCTCATCCTCTGAGGCAGTGTTGCATGTGATGTCGCAAAGCAGTCTTTTCCATTTCCGCTTGCGTGTTCACACCGTTCAAACATTAAAGTAATAATAGAACAAGAGTCGTAAATTAAAATCAGAATAAGTCTAATGCGCTCCTTTCTCTTCACGTTTTTCGCCATGAGTCGGTGTACGCATTTACTACGACTCGTCCAGTAGCTTATAGCAAGACTCATCTTCTTTGTAAGGTTGGAGGAAGCAGAACTTCTTATCATGGAAGCATATACCTTCAAAGGTATTAGCTTCCGATAGCGAATGCAACTCTGGGCTGCTCGATAAGATTGGATGAGTGATTAAGAAGAAACATGCCAAGTGTTTTATTCCTATTCAGCCAGGGGCGATTATGTAACCGTGAGAAGGGATGAGAGCGACGTCGTTGCCAAGGGCAACGCCATACGTACGACGGAGGGTGATAGCAGCGATTATGTATCCGCGATAGCACTTTTTATCACCTTCACGCCGTCATAGCGTATCACGCTCGAAATTGAGGGTGATAGGCTTCATAAGGTATCGTGCGAATACGTTGAATAAAAATTTAATTACAGTAGTCCATGCCCAATTAACTAACTTTGAGTTTATGAATGACTTTCATGAAGCACTACGATTAATTATTACAGGAGAAAAAATTGTCTTAGTCCTTTAAAAAAATTAAGTCGATTATTTAATTATATTTTCACTGTTTTAAGCATTATAGAATTTTTTATCGCACATGAATTTAATATTAATTCTAAAAATGTTTATAGTTAACAATTCACAATTGTTATTATTGTAACTTGAGTAACTTAGACAGTATGATAGCCATGAATGTACGCCTTCATATAATAGACGGTAGGTTTATTGACGTGTGTTAGTTTCGCTCTTTATATACATATTTGTTTGCTAAGACAACCGCGAATGACGGCAAGAGTTGCGACGATAGTGTTCGGGTCGTTTTAGGATTTGCTGTTATAATCCTATGCAATTTATGCACTCTACTGTAGGTGGACATAAAAAAACTTCCGCTGCCGTTCAGTTGCACAGCCCACTCGACTAATGCTTTCAAAGGCACACTTGAATAACTATGCGAATTATTTGATAGCTCATATATATGATAATTTCGAAAGAGTTCCAATATAGAAAGGAACTTAAAAGATTATACAAGTTTGCATTATGTTAATACCTAGGTACCTTAGGTGTAGCGAATAACCAGCACGTCATCTCATACATATAACGTAAACGGAACTAATACCGTTTATCGTGCATCGAAGTAATTTTCTATGAAATTAATAATGCGTCGGAGAGGTTTGAATTCATAACAAATCTGCGATGCATTTGCAAGACATGGGTAACCTTTTATAACAAACGTAATCATAACGATAACAACATGATTTTCACTTCCACTTTAATTAATATGATGTCTTAGGTACTTCATAACATATTTTACACAATATTTAATTCCTAAACATACAAAAATGAATAATGTAGAATACCTTAACTCTAGTGCCGCCGACATCGTTTCAGCCGCTCAACACGCCGCAATTGTTTGCTTGTAATGTGTCGATGAGTTTCATTGGCTGTTCAGATTTTCTATCACTACCAACCTACAGGAAGCCCATGACCGTCATACGTGCTATGACGGTGCTTTACATGATCGCTCGATGACGCCGACCGTCATAGGAGGCTGTGATAGCTATCACCCGCCGTCATCGCTCTCACAGTTACATAATCGCTCCGCAGGTCACGGAAGTAGTTCGAAGGAAGCAGTTTCTTAGAGCAACCACAGAAAATAAACAGGTTGACGACTAATTCAACCAAAGATAAAAATATTTTTTTTGAGTCAACAAAGCAAATGACCAGATAATACAAACTAACAAGGCGCTGATGTATGTGGCACCGAAATTAGTGAACGAAATTCGCCTACGCTTCGAGAACTTAAGCCTCCGGCAGCCGCAGACGGCAGCACTATCGGCAAGCGGTCGCCAGGAATGGAGTGACTCGGCTAGTCTGCTCGTGACAACACTTGGGTCGGGATTAAATCGCGAAAAAAAGCCTTTCATTAATTTCCTCGGGAAATCTGATTAGTAAATCTTTGAATCTCAAAGCATGGCAAGCATCGTCGGTAGATATTGAACAAAGTCTGATCGACCGAGGATACAACTTTCTCCATAATTTAGGTGGCCACATTTTTTCTTGCCATCGGCTCAGGGCAAATCCCTGCTCTACGTCCCAAACGGCATTAAATATGCCGCAGGCAGGAACACGTTTACCTAATGCGTACATTAGCTCTGAGCAAAGGCGAACTCAGAGTTTGCAAAAGATAGCTGTAATTAACACTGAATTATATGAAAAGATGCTAGACGACAGAGGTCATATGCGCCATTAAGAATGTGGGTGTGTTCAAAAAAGGGGAAGAATAGGGAATACACAGGAGGTATTATGATTGAGAAAGAGACGTTTCTCGGAATAAAACGCTCATGGAAACTTAAAAATATTCCGACGAAAAATTTACTACCTTGTCCCATTTTTCGTCTGTACGTATAAGGGATTACAAATGCGGTATCAGGATCAGCAATAACGGCCGAAGTTACTTAAATCCTAATCTTTAAAATTACAAAACACAACACTATAACGAACAACATTTACCTTATGTTGCCAAAAGCGTTTACGTAGCACAACAACCCTCAGAATTATCCCCTTACCATGCTCACGTTGAGTTGCCTTAATTCCGTTCTACATACATCTTGGGATTCGAATTTTGTGGCTGGCCTTTTGGTCAGGGCTTAGGTTTGCTCCCACCTGTTTTTAAGCTGACGCACTGAACCAGTATTCATGGAAAAAAACCTTCATAAATGATTGGTAAAATAGGCAAGCGTACATGTGCCAAGACATGCATACAAATGGTGAAAATCTCTGAGAGAGAAAATCATATCGCTTGATAGATAAATTCGTCAGGAACTAAAGATGGTTGAGCTCAACTGAAACTGGCGAGATGTGGAGGGCCGCCATCTTATATCAATAAAGAACTTCAAGTAGTACTGACCACTTCACTCATTTTTTATAACGCGATTTCAACTCCCGAGCGTCATCTTCTGAAGGTGCAAACATTTTTTACCAGAAGGCGCTAAAACGCGGGGCAATTCATAAAACAAGTGGGATCAAGCTTGAAGTTTTATATTGATGCAAGATGGTTGAACTGGCAAACACACACCAATTGAAAGATAGTGTTCGCCAAAGTCAGCCAAGTCACGCCAAACGTTTTTGCGTTGCAAATCTCTTCACTTTGATGCATATCTAGAACAGTGTGATGGAAAAGTAACACAGTCCTTACGCTTTTTTCGTCCGGAACTTAGAATTACGGACATTATTCATATCGCTTGAATCAACGACGCACCTGCATTCTGTCGGCTTTGTCGAAAGTTGACACAACAGGAATAGGAGCTTCATTTTCATCACCAAACAACAGCTTGCGAAGAAAAACGTCGGCCAGATTTGAAGGTGCGATTCCGCGCGGATGAGTGGCTGGAGCGCCGCCGCAGTCGGAAGAGCTGCCAAAAATCGCGATTAGTGAGTGCCCCCACCTCCTCCGGGCCCGGTGGCGGAACAGATTTTGTTCGCCGTAAGAAGTGTATCCACCCGGAATCAGAGGTGTGCACCCGATATCAATCCACGAGGGAGACGTAAACCTTTTTGAGGGCAGAAAGCACAAACTTCTAAGTTCTAAGAGTATTTTACAAATCTTGAAAATAACATCAAACCGTTGAAAATGAGTGGCATCATTAACGAAAGGAAAAGGTATATACTTAAGAAGGAAATACTTACACTTAAGGAAAAGGTATATACTTAAGGTAGTCCGAGGGAGATAGTTCCCTAGTCATAATAGAGACCATATTCGAATGATACGCTTTACTTTCACCAGCTGTAAGACACATCAATTAAATATTACATTATTAATGTTGCAATAATATAGTTTTACTAGACAGAAATTGTAAGTAATCAAATGAAAATATCTAAATAAGTCTTTAACTTGACTAATTTTTTTCGCGCGGTGCTTTTGAAACTCCTTCAAAACGGAAGGTTTTTGTGATTCCGAAGAATTTACTGCGGTGACGATATGATTAATTTTCAAATATAGTTGAGAATACACACAAACTACACACTGTTAGTTTTCCTTTGTTAGAAATTCCTCATTTTGTAAATGATGTCTCTCTGGAGTGCATGCACGTACCATTTCCCATGTAAAAGGGCTGGTATTTTTTTTTGCAAATGACTCCGAAAGTAACGTGGTAAGGGGTTGAATTTTCGGTGTCATTAGAAGGGTGAGATATTTTTCTTTGAAATGAGACCAAATTCATTGATTTCTAGCTGAAATGAGTCTTCGGCCACATTTCACTCAAGAGCAACTCCGTGCAGGCAGTTATATAAATGAAGAAAGAAATTTTAACCTCACTTCTCAGTTAAAGCATGTTATGACAAAAGAGTTTTGGCGCGGCAATCGAAATTCTAACGAAGTCTTTTTGAAATTTGTTCGTTCCGAATATTGGATTCGTGATACCTTGTTTGTTTACAGCAATTATAAGATAAATTAAAATATTGTTACACGTTTAAAAGAACAAAACTGCGTTTATATTCGAATTATAGCTAACAATAGACTTTTTTCTGCGAGGCTAAAATAGCTAAATGCTAAAATAACATTGAATTGCCCAAAAAATAAAAATATGAATGAATCAATTATTTCCCATTCGTCCATACGTGTCACTAATGAGAACATGATGCAAATTTTCATGCAAATCTGGATAAAGGAAAAAATCGCTCCGACCACCAGAGTGAGTTTTGTGCTCCGAAATAGAACACTTTACACAAAGTTAAGCTTGCAGATGTAAGCGTAAGAATCAAGAGTTGATGGGTCTCATGGGTTCATTTGATTCTCTTCGCAATCTGGATCGGCAATTTCATATTATATTGTGAGCCGCCGTAGTGAGAGTGAGGCGAAGAATATTAAAAGTGCCAGCCGTTAAAAGGAAATTTAAGAGGAAGACGAAGTAAGCGAACTGTATTTCATGGAGGCAAAACAGGGTCTCCATCTGTTCACGTCGTATTCACAAATGGTGTCCGGTAAGGTGTTATCAATCTGTTCGTCGGTGAATCATTCATATTTTGCAGCTTTTACCAAAGGTAAAGTACGTGTAGTATAATAATATTGGGTGAGTAATCCTGAAAAATCTCGCTATTAAAATTTGTATAGTAATCTCAGCATAGCGCGTAGTCTCCGAATCGCCAGAGAGTCATATCAGAGCAAACAATGAGCAGAGGGGACACAACAAACTCACTCGGCTCTGGTATCTGCAGTTTATATCACCTTCATTTATTTTTTATTGCATCTCAAAGCTACAGAAGAGTGTATTATTTCACAGTTATCACGTTGTCTTCATCCTCACTAAAATTTCGAAGAGAATCGTGGTTGATAAAGAATTAGGAATGTGGGAAACCAGAGCGCCGGGGGTTCAAAATAGAGGGCACCGTGGAAAGTAGTCGTCTACAAAATGCCAGCACTGTTGACACTTTCGAATCGTTTCTATCAAACTCTACGCAGCTATTCCAGCGCTTGGGAACAGAATATTCGTTCACATTTTGTCCACTTATAGATGAATTCATAACGGAAGGTTTATATGATATGTTAGCGACATTGTACACACAATTCATACAGGCCGCCTTGATATCTCTCCATCGAAGATGCATTACTATCACAGAATAACGTTCGAATTCTCTGATAACAGCTTCATTAACATTTTTATTGCCTCCGAAAACGTGTGCCACCGTTTTTGCGAAATTACCACCGCCCTGGCCGAGTTTAGGGAGAAATTGATTGGAAATCATGAAAGATGATGGTTGAACTGAATTGAAATTATAAAATGTGGTGCAAGAAATTTTACAGGGGAGGAATAAATGGAGTCATAAGATAGGGTGCATATGCGTAAGGGAAGCGAAAGTGGTGTGTAAGGATGGGGCACTGAGAGGAAATTTATATAAAGTTGTCTAAGACTAACGGTAATTATAAAATTCATCGACTTTTTCCGACCCCGAAAATGAACAACGTGATGGACATGTATGTATGCATGGTTTAATTATGAAAGAATTCTACGAGATAAAAAAATGACCGTGTTCTTCCCTGGTTGGGAAGAATAGAAGCAAATTAGATTCACAAGTGAAAACATAAGAAATTCCCTCCGGTTAGCGAATGAAGCGACACACCTTATGAATACAAATCGATAAATAAAACAAGATTCTGCGATATAAATTGGCGGAGGCATTGGGAGTTGAGGACGAGTGGGGTAGAAAGTAGCGAGACATTGAATCGGCTGTCAGCCTTTCTCAGAAGGAAGACGGGAGAGGCCGTCAAAGGCAAAGACGCCGATTTATTTTTCCGGCGCCTTGGATCCCTCCTTCTGCCTCGGCCCCAGTTTGGAATTCGCCACCACCCTCTTCCCCGATATCCCACGGCTCCTTTCCCACTTGCTCGAGTATCATTCCTATGATTGGTTGGTAAATTCACCATAAGAACTACTATTCAAAGGTTAATTAACACGAAGAAAAATCGGAAATTGGATAACTTTTCCCACAAAACGTCGAGGAAAAGTCCTGTTAGTGGGGGAACCAAAGTTAGGTCATCTTTTTCTTCATAAAACTGTCTCTTTGTAAATAAAGTAATTTTGTTTTACTGCCAATTTAAAGAGTCGAGGAAAAGCTCTGCCAAAAGAGGAGAAATGGATAGCCAGGCCATTCTTTTGTTTATACAACCGTTGGGCTAAAAGGAGGTAATTTTGTTTCACTGCAAAGTTAATCAGAGCATGTATTTCTGTGGGAACAGTAGAGTGACTGAGTGAGTCACGAGCCTTTTTTAAGAACACGCCAGACGCTGCAAAAATTAGGATTTCACCTCACCATTTGCTAAAAACCCACTCCAGAACAATCATGTGAGCGATTTTTCTCCACAGAAATTTTTCGTGTGTAACAATCAATAAAAGCTTTTTGACGTTGAAAAAATTATCTAGAAATTCGTTTCATTCTTGAATGAAATTTGATCTTGAAAGTCGTTTATGATGTAAAACCTTTCAATTTTTCATGAATAGATTCGAATTAACCGTTCAGAGATATTGTTTCTTGTTTGCATTTGCAATCGGCGCCTGAGTAGATACTGAAGATACCCAGTCATATGCATTAAATATCAGCCATTTCTACGAGGTGAGAGAAGTTTCCAGCTGTTTCCACGTGTCTTCTCTTCTGTTTTCACTGTTTTACTGCCCCAAATGGTTAACGGAGAGGGAATCTTTCCACGGGAAAAACATAAGACATTTAATATTTTCGTCACGCGCCTTAGAAACAAAGGAAACGCGGGTATGAAAACTGACTGTATCGCAGTTTGCTGTGATCTATAAATAGGTTTTCAAACGGTATTGATCAATGTTTGTCATCAGTAGGGCAAATTAATATTTAATTTCAAATTGGTGCGGTAGCAATTCGAAAGTGAAAAAAGTATATATATGAAAGTTTTTTTTTTGTTTGCCGGACGTTTTTTTGTTGGCCCGTATGTCCCCGGTATCCCGATAGGCTGCTGAGCCTGTCATCAGGTTTTCCAGGGACCGGACCAACAGAGCCTAGACATACATCTATGCCCAAGGAGGTGACGCCCAGGCGGGACTCGAACCCGCAACCCTCGGTTTAGCAGGCGAAGACTTTACCCCGTGCCCGTGAAGTAGTTAATGAAAATGAAGCACAGCTGGAGGAAGGACTCGGTAGCGGTGAAGTTTCCGAGTTTTCGGAAAGAGGTGGATGGACTTGGTTGGATAATCTCGACACCAATTCTGTATCATCAGCTACCATTAAGTTTTCATTTTACAAGTTGGCGCCATTTATCTCAGTCTTTCTGAGATCCATTTTTCTGCGTTTTTCGCACCAATTCCAGCATTCGACTTTTTATCTCTTCCCAATATTTGACATTTCATATCGACAAGTGTGTCGCTTAACCCCAGAAAATGAAGTAAAATAAATCAGAATACATTCAAAACAAAGAATGGCTGGCATGAAATCAACCTTGTCAGGAATTATGATTTATTATCATCATGAGGTGGTCTGCCGAGTAGCAGGTTCCATCTTCCATCGTTGTCTTCATCCGTTTCTGCTTCGATGCTATTTGCAGCTATTGTACATACTTAGATATGGCTGCGCGACAACCGAAACACGCGTCGAATAGGGTTGGTTCAATTAAGTGGACAGTACAAGAACAGTCTTCATTCGTTACAAAATGGCAGGTTGCCCATCACAGTCCGTCATACGCCCCTGTAGCACGTTCACAGCAGTCCCGCGGGGATGTGGTTTCTCATTTCGACCTTTCAAATGCGAAGTGAGATTTCGATAAAGACTCGCGATTGAGAGCGAGGAATCTGCCAAACGGGTCGGGCGATCGTGGCATCCAACATATCATAACAAAATGCATTACATTCAGGTACTTACCCCCCGTCTCTTCATCTCCATTTTATGGCCGCCGCGTCCCGCAATGACCCACGTGGGCTGGGAGGGGAGACAAAAGAAAGTTTTCGCGAGCTAGATGACTGGAGTGGATGGAACGTTACGGCCCATCCCCTTTCTTTCTTCCTTCTTTCTCTCTCTCTCTCTCTCCCCTTCCCCTCTCCTCTCCCCCCCCCATGAGCACATTTCCTCCCTCGAGGGAGGGGGAGACACTTTCCGAATCCCCGGACCATCGGTGAACTCGGGAGAGGAGAAAGGTGTCTCTCTCTCTCTGGCGAGAGAAGCGCGAAGCGTTCAAAAGCACGCACACGCGTGCCCATCTTCGGGATTAAGGTCGGCTTAAATATCACGCCCCACTCGTCACAGGCGAGTGTCCGAAGACCGAACGTAGTTTCACTGCGACGCTTTTCCCCAGCCATAACGGAGACCATATAAAAATTGTACGTTTTTTGTTACAGCTTGAAAGTTTAAAGATTTTTTATTTTTGTTTGTTTGTCTGTTTTGTCCTTGCTTGTTTTGCTAAGTTTGGTGGCCTGACGGTGGTTTTACGGGTTTTCCACCGTCCTAGAGCGAATACCGCGCCAATATATTCCCGTACCAGTGAAAGTAATTCCAGTGAACACCCTGAAGAGGCGACAGCCTAAAGCGGGCTCCACACACACCGTTGTTTTTGTTTCTGTTATACTTGTACATGTTTGATGTGGAAATAAACATATTTTGACTTGACTTGATTTCAGTAGCTGTAGGAAGCATGAAGCAAAAAATCTTTTATTATTAATGGTGCAATAATGTGCAAGACTAAAATTATCAATAGTCAAATAAAAACATCTATACAAGCCTTTCACTTGACTCATGTTTTCACATAGTACGTTTAAAATTCCTTCCCAATGGAAGATTTT
This sequence comes from Ceriagrion tenellum, assembly GCA_963169105.1. Taxonomy (NCBI): domain Eukaryota; kingdom Metazoa; phylum Arthropoda; class Insecta; order Odonata; family Coenagrionidae; genus Ceriagrion; species Ceriagrion tenellum. The sequence continues at coordinate 128,711,250 of OY720642.1, read as the reverse complement.
TTTGTGGTTCTGAAAACATTACTAGGTATTTTATTTATTTTTACAAATATCTGAGAAAACAAACTGACTACACACCGTTAAGTTTCAAGACGATATATAAGCGATAGAAAACTCTCGTCTTTTAATCGAAGCCTGCCTGGAGTGCATACCAATGCCATTTGCCGCGTGAAATGGCATTGCACTTGTTCCAAAATATCTCGAAAAGTGGTGCGGGTAAGGGGAGTATGGTTCGGCACCTTTGGCAGATACCATTCTTTAAAATGAGACGAAATTCATTGATGTCTCGCTCAAGACACATAACGACTCTGGGTGGCCAAAAAGCACCGATTCATCGGAAATCGAGTGAATCGGAAAAACTGACCGTTATAAAAGCAGGCCACAAAAGATTAGAAAACTAGAAAACATGGCGCTGAGTTTCATGCTTAAGATCAAATGTCCGGATGACATTAGAGGTGATGACGTTCACAGGAGAGTGGAAGAGGAAAGGACTATATTGTATATTACACAGAAAAGAAGAACCAAATGGATTGGGCAAACCCTGAGGCACCGTGGAATTGTGAAGTACGCAATTGAAAGAAAAATAGACGGAAAAATCCCAAGAGTAAGGCAAAGGGATGAATACTTGGAACGAATAAAGAGGAAAATACATAAGTATAACATTCAGAGTGTAAGGGGACGAGCGTTAGACAGGGAAGGACGGAGGGCTGTAGTCACACAGTCATGGGATTGAACTACCACTGAATTAACACATTTTAGCAACTTCCCACAGAGATGTCTTCGAATAAGAATCGGGAAGATTCATAGGAAGTGTTTCATCCCCACTGCGTGAATGAAAATTTTAGAAAGCTCTAGTTCTCATTGAGGAAGATGCATTAATTGAAAATAGTAGTGCGGAGGAGGCAAATGGAGGTTACAAAAATGAAATGTTTGTAATAATGCATTTTACACAAAATTACTACGCAAAACAGATTTCGAGTTCTATGATGAATTTGGCATTCTTGCAGACAATTCCTGCCATTTATAAGGTTGAACAGGCTTTCTCATGGAGTGGCAAAATTGGGTCTAAAAAGTAAGGAAAAGAGGATGAGATTTAAACAATGGGATTGAGCCTCTTCACATCGTAAAAAATGATGGATTCCATCAACCGCGGACGCCTTCCCGAAACGTTCCCGCCTTTGTCCCAATTCGTTACACATTTAAAGACGCTAACCTCCACAGCTGGCGTCCCTAGTGGGACAGACGACTTTCCTGGAGACAATATATAACGGTGCTAAGTTTCGGAGACGCCGGCTCTAAAGCGCAAAGCTACGTTATCATGTGTCCGACTTTGCATTTCCGCAGATTGTTCAGCCAATCGAGAGCGATTATCTCCGACGCAGGCTGCCATCAACTTTCACCGCACGCTCATTTGCGGCAGCGAATTTATTAAGCAGACGCTCCTACTTAATAGTCGTTTGTTCAAAAAAGCGTTTGAAAAAGGGAAAAGAATGGACATTGCAATGTGTTGCCACAAGGGAATAAAGAAGCAGTTTAATGCGCAATTTTCCCTATCAAATGTAACATTTATGCAGTTAACACGCATAAAAAAAGAGTCGTAAGATGAATAAAGATGGAGACAACACAAGGATTTATCTTAACCTCTGACAACCGAATACAATCTTTATAAGTCACCATCAATTTCATACGGCATAGCGGGACAGATTTTGCGCGTTTTCCATAAGGAGTGGATCTTTTTTTACAATGAAAAACCTGTCTTCATTATAGAGCGCCATCACGCAATCTAGTTTCCTTCTTGATCCATTACTCATCCACGATCTAAAATGCAACAATTTGATATGGTCATCCGTTATCCCTTAACACATACCCATTAAGTGTAGCATTTGAACCTTTTTTTGTGTTTAAAAGCAATGACTGTTGTTAGACAAAAGCTAGGGAGATGAGCCAAAAGGTTCAATGAAGATGATTTAATGCAGTACCTCGGAAAAATAAAATCACTCGCTAATATTAAGCTAAGGATGATGAAAATGAAGGTCGAATCATCGATTAAAGAATGAGTAGTTTATGCTACTGTATTATTAGCATGCATAATGATATTTATTTTTTGAAGCGGCAATGAATTTTACAGTATTTTCCACGTTTGAGTACATAAATAACTTATGGGTAACATAAAAATTAAGCATAAGAGGTCAAATACCCTTTTTTCGTGAATAACCTTGGCTACTTTCAACATTACGACATGCTGTGAATACACAAAAAAGGGTATTTTAACTTCTCTTGCCCTAAACTACTCTTATACTCATATAAACTACTCAAATTTTCAATCGATGATTCGACCTTCATTTTCATGATCCTTTTCTCAATATTTGTGAGTTACTTTATTTTCCCGAGGTTCTGCATTTAATCACCTTCAAGATGCGTTTTGGCTCATCTCCCTATCTCAAATCTAACGTCACTTATTACGTTTTACCACAAAAAAGGTCCAAATGCGACACGCAGTGCGCCGCAGTCACGACACACAGAGGCTGCGTGAGTGCACAACACCTCTGTGCCACGGCGACGCGAAATCGAATTCGTAAAAAGGTGTTTGCCAAACCATGGGAAAAAAGAAGACGCCCAAAATAAGGAACTCAAATACTCCACGGCCGCATGATTTAAAACAAAAGATTAAATTAAAAAGTGCTGCGTGTGTCAAAACATACATAAAGCCATATTCACATGAACATCCCGGAAAAAAAATTTGAAGCAGACCTTAAAATAATTTTTTGAAATACCTCCACATCATCTAAGGTGTTTTTCAATAGTATTTTTTTCGCGGGGTCATAAACATATTATTTTGAACTGATTTACAATAATGTCGTTGATTGTGTTTCCAGGTTTTTCATTTCAAATTCTTATGGCGGAATTTAAGGCAGACAATCCCAATATATATTTATTCTGAATGAAGAATATTGAACCGTCCGCCATCACCATATGATCAGATTTTGAATATTAAAAATTTAAATTTTGAGCAAACAATCAAGTGTTTTACTGGTAATAACTTGTGCATGGAAACAGAAAGGTTTTAAATCCTTTTTTGGGCGATTTCATTCAGTTAAATTTGGCTTCGATTGAAATAACATACATAATTCATACATGTATATACATGTATGGACAGCAAATGTATAAGAAGTATGTACATAAAGTACGCATATAGAAATTGTATTAATACACCCGGCGTTTGACTTTCACATAATTTATCGTGTACAGCAAGAAGGAAAAATCACAAAAAAACTCGAGAAAAGCGTCAATGTTAGGATTTGTAAGGGAGTCAACAAGTTTCACTCTCACCTCAAGGGAATTTGCAGTTATAAATATTGCGAGCCGCGCCCCAACCGATGAATGGGGCGAGGCGGTCCTCATTCGAGGCCCACTTTGTCTCCAGATTTAAACCCGCTTGACTACTTTCTTTGGGGCCACATGAAGGCTCTAGTGTACGCGTATGAGGTCAATTACGCACATGAACTTTTAGAGAGAATGCTCACTGTTGCAGAGTAAATGAGTAATGACCAACAAATGTCGCAGGATGCAACCAATTCTATTCTCAGACGTGCTCAAATGTCAACGTCGTCGGTGAGCATTTTGAGCAACTGGTGAAGTCAGAGTGAAGGTATTTGTTAACGAATTCGTAACGAATCATTCATTACGATGATGATAGAATAGATAGCATCATGTCAAAGTAGTGAGCGTATCTAACAATGATTCTGGAATTGGGAGAAACTGTTCGTCCATATTGTTAACCCCACCTCAGAGTATTTGTTGTATTTGGGACGGTTAACTTTGTAACTCTCCGCAACCAGACCATGGCCTTGATTGCATATTCTCCTAGGGTCTTTTTCTCAAAGACACGTTTTGATTAGTGTCACTAATCGCCTAGGTTTTCTAAGCAAATTAAAGCTCTTGCCCACAAGAACATTTGTTGCCAACGCTCTTGCCCAAAAGAACATTTGTTGCCTCGTTGTAATAATATCAATCGAGTTACCAAATTTAAAACATTTTTTTTATTTAATTTAAAACACCTGATTTTCACTGCAATGAATTAAAAAATGAATTTACTAAAAGTTTTATTCATACCCATTTTTTGATATCTCTGAAATTAAGAGTGCCATCGTACAATATTTGTTTATGAGGAATTAAATTTCGACGAATATTTGAGTCATATTGAAAATAAGATACTGCTAGCACTGATGATAGCAGAATAAGAGCAACACATAACCTATGCACCACTGTGAAAAGTATTAAATCTCCTCCATCGATACTAGTTATTGAAATTGGGTGTTTTCATTGTGATTGCAGAATACTTTTGGAAAAATGTTTGCGTTGCTAGAGCTCTGTAACTAAGGAGTTGCGACCCCATGTTGACAGGACAAAAAAATGCTTGATTTCACCTCCCCTGCCTCCTCCAGAAGTTTCGAACTTTCCTCCTGAAACATCCTGTATAATGCAGCTTTCAAGAATGGCCATTCACGCGCCTCCTGCATTGCCTTCCGTGACCTCTCTGCTTCCTCCCGCCCGCCTCTCCTCCTCCTCTCCCGGCAATAACGCCTTCTCCGCCCGATACATCGCCCCTCCCCGCCCCACTCCTTCAAATCACGCCCTTACACGCTCACACCTAAGTGTGATGATTTACGCTAAACAAAACAAGGAATAATTTTTTTTAAATCTCAGGTTTTCCCGGCTAACCCGGCGCAGAGAGGTTTCTCGGGTGTTCCAACGATGTCTCCTTCTTTTAGAAGCCCTGCAGAAGAAGAGCAAGTCGTTTTTCGATACATTGGCAGATTTGGAGCATATAACGCAGTGGGACACTCGAGAAAGTTTTCTGCAAACAATCAAAGAAATCTCTGCAAAATCATAGGCAGCGATCAGCAGTATCTCCCGCCGAGCCGAGCGATAACACTCGGCCTCCAATCCTAGCACATTTCAAAAAGAAAGAGTTAAATCCAAGATTTAGGGCTGAAAACTGTCCTCATTTACTGCTTAATGACCTTATTTTTTACTCATCATTGAATGTACAGGAGGGTTGTATAAACTTAACAATATTTTCTGAACCTACGGCTCTCAAAACTACAAAAGCACCTGTATCACAGGATTCATTTGGCCGAGAGAGCTAACCACTCCACAGCTGCTCCGAAGCTTTTCTTTTTATAAGCGAAAAAAATATGACTCATTAGTGTTGACTGAGCGATGAATACAGCGGAAATTCCAGCTTGTAATACCTTTAGTATATGTAATATATATATGTAAAGGGGTTGGATACAGGGATAAAGGGGTGGGCCATATCAACAAACTAAACATCCTAGGCTTGTTTCCATCCGCCAGTCGAATACACGGCTTGTTTACCTAAAAAACGGTGCTTATGCTTAAAGTTTGATAGGGAAAATTTTTCACGCGATTTTCGTTATTTCACCCATTAAGATGAAGACAGCATAAGAAACTTGGTATATACAACATATTTCAAAAAACAACGCTAATTTTTCATTGACCGTGGTCGCAGAAATCATGTCATAATAGGAAAGATATGTTATCGTATAGGTAAATTAAATAAAACTAACTTTGTATACTCCACTATAGAGGATTATTAACACGACCCGGGTTTCGACACTTCGTGTCATCTTCAGTTCTTCAGACTAATAGGCATTTTTAGTCAAATCATATTTTTTATGTCAGAAAAGCGTCCTCAAAAACCTTATTTAAAAAAATGAATTCCCTCATTTTCAACGATGAATTGAAGACACCCTATCTAATATCATAATACCTTTAACACAATGTCCCAAGCGGGTGATCTTAACCAACGGCGAAAAACTTTTCGCGACCTCTTTACCTCATGACATTTGTTCATCCGTAGAAATGTACCGCATTATGTGAGCCCACTTATAAATATCCAGCCAGATATCCACCAGAGCGAAACTTATTTTCACGATCCCCTATCACTGCGAAGAGCGTACCTATAAGAATGTGCGTACTCCTGGGATACACGCAATAGGAGGGTGCCAATTCTTTTGAGGGAATTAAGCCGGTAGAATGATAGCTGAACATTGGAATGGAGGGAAGGAGGCAGCTGACTGAGTAGTAGGTTAAAATTGCTCATGATCAGCTATTAGTCAACGAGTAAGCAAAGGGGATAAACAATTAACAGCCTCAGTTGCAATGTCGAGGACATCTTTATTCTTTAGAACGAAAGGCGACCCTTGAACACTGCTATTTCCACCACACATTTAATTGTGTTAGACCATGGTTTCCTGGCAAAACAACGCCATTCGGTCACGATGATGTTCCTTTAAACCGAAGCCACGGTCGTCGACCGTAAAGTAGTAAATGGAAATCGCTGGGTTTCAAGCCCACCTTTTGTTCCTCAGGATTACACTACTCAACAGATTTAGGAAATAGTTTCGTAAAACACGGAATGAAGATTAACCGTGCGAAAAACTACGTTACGAGAATAACCCCAGAGATTATATTGGAAATCATTGGCTGCATCAGGTCCAACAAATGATTTATTTGGCATCTTGAAATGAAATAGACAAGAGAGTAAAGAAATTGAGTGAATAAGCGCCGTTAGATTTGCTCAGGAAAAGACGACGTAAACACTAAAAGTTTGAAGCAAGGAGGAGGAAGAAAAGATTAGGCCACATATCAAATACGCCGCGAGATTTGGGACCCTGGTGAAATAGATTTAGCCAAAAAAATTAATAAAATACAAAGAAAAGCAGCACGCTTTGTTAAAAACTGCTACGAGCGAACATATGGTGTTTCACAACTGTTAGAGGGATTAAGGTGGGAGCCCCTAGAGACTCGGAGGCTACACGCTAGGCTTAGATTGCTTGATAAATTCAGAACTGATATTTTTCAGAGCGACAGAGAATATTATCATGACTCCTCACTACACCACTAGGTCCGACAGATGCGATAAAATAAGAGAGATACACTGCCGAACAGATAGGTACAAGGACTCGTTCTTTCTCGAACTCGAACAATAAGCGACCACAATAAAAATTGAGGTCCACTAAATACACTCCTATAATTCATGTCACCATTTCATCTCTAAAAAAACTTACGCCTTTACACGGCTGGTGACCTAACACCCCCTGCCACACGTCCATGCGGCGGCTCGCGGGGTATTGTGTAGATGTAGAAATGGGAGGAGGAGAGGAGTGAAGAGACGGGAGTGGAGGAGAGTGAGTGAGTAAGGAGGAGGAATCGGAAGAGGGAAGAGGAGTGAGTGGTATGCGGGAGAGGAGAGGGAGGGATGCAATCAGGAGCAATTAGCGGCAAAGAGATCGGGATGCGAAAAGAATTGACAGAGATAGAGAGAGGGCAATGAAGGAGGGGTGGGAGGAGAATAACAAAAGAGAATCGGTTTTCTCTCTCAGAGAGGAATGAGGATCGGCTGGAAATATGCGGGACTGAATGAGCAAACAGAATGGGAGCCAGCGGAGACAGAAAATCACATGGGAGAACTTTAATGCCCATCCCAACCTACCATAAACGATTGACAGGCACTAGGAATTATGGCCAGCTATACATTCCACTTCCAATGCAGGAATGCCTGCCGAGCCAAACGGGTAAAGGCCAGAATGCAATTCCCCATTGCTGGCCAATACACAGGAGGTACAGTTATGCCTAATCTATTACATTCCATGAATCATAGGAAGACAGTCTTTTATTGCTATGCTATATATATATTGTATGCCATTGTGAACAATAATGGTTCTTCAGATTAATATCCGAGCTTACAGTTTTAAAAAAAAAGACAGGTGACCATGCTATTACCGCTGATATAATCAAAATAGCTTCTCTCCACTCTTACCCGCCTCAATCGTATCCACAGTGCGCAGTCGGACACGTTCATCGGCCGTGCCGTGGATGGTAGTACCGTGGCGGGCGGGCAATCTGGAGATCACGGGTTCCTCCCCGCCTCTGGGGTTAATTCTATGTTTCTTTAAGGCTTGGTGCAGGGTTCACATGGACCCAGAACGGGTGCGGAACCCGGAAATATATCTAGCCAATCACAAGCAAAGGGGTCGCGGAATGGTCCCATGATGCTGTCCGCAGACGACTCATTTCAGTCACTATGAGGATTGTTGTTCTATTGATTACTGGGTTTTAAGGGCATCTGGCGTCCTAGTCCGAATGCGGAACACTGAAAATATTCAGAGATTTTTATTTAACGCAGCTTCCGCAGGATTAAGCTCCATCATTCTGCTACCCCTCCCTTGTGATTGGCTAGACGCATTCCCGCGTTTCGCATTCTGCACCAGTTCCGGATCGATATGATAAGGTTGCAGGAAACATTATATTAAGGTCGCAGGTTAAACGGGTCGCCGGTAAGAGCCTGCACCAATGGAATCACCCAGTCCCGCAAAATCATCGAAGTTAGGCGAAGCTGAGCTCGCCTCGACGAATTTTGGGGGTTAATCCTTCCCTTCGACAGAGTGCACTTGCTCCTGTCCGCAAGGATCAAGCAATGAGTGCGACATGACCATAGCCGTTGTTAATACATTGATGGCATTAAGGGAAGTGAACCCACCTTTAAAGTCATCACAAAAGAAATCCATGTCTTATGCTGCATTTCTACCTGCCACGCAACGTGATTTCCTTCCATGAAACTACTAATTCAGGGGAGGTGGTCGCATACCGTTACGGTCGAAGTAGTTTGATTTACATCGGAGTAAGGAGTACCTTGTGCATACAATACTTGTAGGGAATTTGTACACGGCAGTGATTCCTGGAAAAATTCCAGGGAAGAGAATTTTTCTCGGCATCCCACCAATATATCTGCAGGGGTGATACGGGTCTCCGGTTGTCGGAGACTATACAAATATACTGTTAAAAATGGTAAGAGTCCCGACATACATTTAAAAAAAATAGCTAAGGCTATTACCGCTGAAAACATAAGATCAAAATACACACGAAATATATACCATCATTGAAAAGTAACACGTACACACAACATGACATTAATAAAGGGTTAAGTGAAGGGATGAAAAAAAAACGAAAGGACCAATTTAAAGCTGAAATATACAAAGAGTGTCATCAGTAGGTAGACCCCCAAATCACTAAAAGAGGTCGTTCGATTATGGCAGCGCAGAGTACGCTCTTCGTGGCATGTGCCTCCATCTTAAGGTAGTTTGAGCGAAATATCGTTTTACTTAGAAATCAATGAATTTGGTCTCATTATAGATAAAAATATCTCACACTTCTAATGACGCCAAAAATTCAACCCCTTACCACATTACTTTCCGAGATATTTGCCAAATAATACCAGTCCTTTTACATGGGAAATGGTACGTGTACGCACTCCAGTGATATATTATTTACAAAATGAGGAATTTCAAACACTTAGATGTCGTAAAAAAAACTAACAGCGTGTAGTTCGTATGTTTTCTCGACTTAACTTGAAAATTAATCACATTGTCACCGCAGTAACTTCTTCGGGATCACAATTAACCTTCCGTTTTGAAGGAGTTTCAAACGCACCGCGCGAAAAAAATTGAGTCAAATTAAAAGACTTATTTAGATATTTTCATTTGATTACTAACAATTTCTGTTATATAAAACTATATTATTGAACCATTAATAATGCAATATCAAATTCATGTGGTCTACAGCTGGTGAAATTAAAGCGTATTATTCGAATATGGTTTCTATTATGACTAGGGAACTATCTCACTCGGACTACCTTAAGTGCGGACTGAAACCCTGCGGCATTAAAACACTGGAAATATTTTTTTTCGGGATGGATTGCTGGGCCTTATTTCTCGAAACGTGTTCGCGAGGGAAATCATTTGCCTTGGGACGTAAATCCGATCAAAGACGACGGTGAAGAGTTTCGGAGGCGAACAAAAGAACGAACGTCCGAGTAAGCGAGCATTGGCGCAAGGCACACACACACACACACACCGCACTGTGTGTGTGTGTGTGTGTGTGTGTGCACCACAATATGGATGAACATCTATCTCGATGAGATATGATGGTAAAATGAATGAATGAATGAATGATTGATGATAAATAAATGAGGTGACGAAGGGAGAATAATCGGATCGCTAACCGCACCCCTTATAATAATAATAATAATAAAAAACACACACACACACACAGACGCGATCCATCATGACATTGGGTCCACCTCCTTTCTCCACCCGCCCCTCCCACCGACCCACCTCCATCGGGAAAGAGGAAAAAATATTTCCCCCCCCCCCCTCCAAGGAGGAAGAGAGACAGAAGAGAGAGCAAGGGAGAAGAGGGAGGTTTATCACGGCTGCTTCTTCCGCCAATCCCGCCAAACCCTCCCCCTCCCGTCCCTTCCCGCCCACCGACCGCTTCAATCTGCAGAATCTCCTCACGCGCCACAACTTCCCTCAATCACTACCTTCGAGCCCAATTATCCAACTGACTACGGAGATATTACTCCTCAACGGAAAAGGGTCAACACTCCCCGCCCATCCGAGCGAGGTGTTGAGAGGAATTATCTGAGAAGGACAAGCACAGGATGCTATCGAGAGTTTTCGGGCATCGGAAAGAGTGAGTGAGAGAGAGAGAGAGAACGCGCGAAATTATCCACTCCTAATTTTCAAAAGATACATTACTGGTGAGAATAATAGTTCGCATACTTTCGGGAAGTAATTAATCAAACATCTAAAGATGAACTGAAGAACACAAAATACGGCATATATCTACATTTTTAGTCGATCTACTCTTTTTATTTTTCTCAATTTTTAAATATAATCATTGCTGTTCCCACCACCGAAAAATGCTATTTATGACATACAAAATTGATATCAAGGACTAGGACGACTTGCGATAGTAGACGGAAATTATTTTTATTTTTTATACGTAGGTATATTTGATTGCGCATGACTAAGAATTCTCAAACGAACCCAGATGGATTGCCCTTGAATATCTGCGACAACTGCACACAATAATAGTCACCTCAAAGAAGTTCATACAAGATTTTCGGAGATCACAATATCCAACATAGTATCTCATTTTCTTCCGTAAAGAAAAAAATATCATTCTCCTCAAATTGGAAAACATTTGCCTAACTCCAACAGGAAACTCTACGCTTACATGTTAGATATAACATTTCGTAACATGACTCGCCGCAGTCTCGAGTACGTAGTTTAAAAAAAAATTACTCACGTCCACCATTCCACAATACCAGAAATGCGACTTAGTATCAACCTAAACTTTCGAATATGTCATCCAGGAGGGAATTAAGATTTCCATGAGTACGACGAATAAGTTACCCCGCTAATGAAGTTACCCGAGGCCGACCGGTTTCGTTCCAATTCGTTACTATCCATCGAGTGAACCTTTGACGGCGGGATCGCATGCACACAATGGCGGGCGGCGGTCGATTTGCACCCAATGGGAAATTGTATCGGGGGAAAGTAGGTTTGAGAGTGGGTTGTGGTGTTGCAGCCGAAAAGCGTTGGTGCGCGCGAAGTAACTCCACATTTGGAAACCCTCTCACCGATACTGCCCACAAAGGCATGGAATGAAAGCGGGATGGAGAATTGCCGTTTAATGTTTATTCTCATTGCAGAAGATATCTATATATATATAAACGAATGTATGTCTGTCCTGTATGCATTACTACACTGTTGATCCGATCGCCAAGAAACTTTATGAAGTTGTTGAGTACACTCTTGCGAAGGTTTCGAAGGTTTTAGGTATAAAAATGTTTTAAATTTCGCCCCCCCACCCCCCAAGGTCCTCTTAATCTTTCCACTACTTTTCGCGCAACAACGCCCGACGGGTAAGTGCATTACCACAGTTTTAATCCTATCGTGCTGAAATTTTTCCGAGTAATAGTTCAAGGCAGGAGGAAAGTTGTAGGCTACTTTAAAATGATCTCAGGGCCCATAAAGGTCCCAAAAAGGGGCCCTTAGGTGGTTCGCGGTACGTATCGGGTTTTGTGCAGTGGTTTCATTTTTTACTGTTTTAAATTATTTCCGCTCAAGATAGAGGGTTGGAATTTTTTTATTAAATGTCTGAAAAAATGAAGTTTTTAATTCTTTCAATTAATTATCCTTTTGACTTCATAACTGACTGAAAATTGCGTTTTTAGCTGCAGAAACACATTTTTCTGTGAAATCAACAATACCATATTCGCTTGACAACCAGATTTCGGTCATTGCTGTTGGAATTCATATTGCTTAGTTGAGCCGATTAGGAATGCTAAGCATTGGGATTTGTGCAGCGGTTAATTATTTCGCTTTTTAAAACAACTTTAACTAAAGATAGAGAGTTGAAATTCATTTTATCACATACCCGAAAGCATTATACTACTAAAATTAGTGGTATCATGCCCGGAAGAATGAAGTTTCTCTCTTTTTCAATCGATTTTCTTTTAAGCATTTTCCTTGACAACCAAATAAACAAACAAAAATAAACATTAAATCAAATCTTAATTAACGAAAATGAAATTATGAATAGCTACTCAACAAGTAAGTACTCGAATTATGTACTTAACTATAATGCTCTTTTAGCCTGACTGTGCAGGTAGTATGATTACAGTAAAGGGTTTCAAAAAATTGTTTCTCTACTCTATATTAAACAAGTTTTACAAATTTCATTGTTTTTATTTTACCATGTTATTTTTTATCATTTTGTCAATTTTTCAGTCATTTGACTTATAATTATTATTGTTCATGGGAGATATTGTCACATTGTTTACTTACTATTGTCTCACAATTGTATAGATGCTCTGCAGAAGAAAATATTAATTTAATAAAACAATTACTTGAAATGTAGTCTGTTATCACAACTACTTACTAACTCCTCACCTCTTATATAAAGAGTTTTGAGGGAAGTATGATCCCGAGCAACGCCGGGTTATTCAGCTAGTACATTATAAAGCTCAATGAATATATAATACATTTTCGGGCTTCACTTGGTGGAATAACCGTGCGATGATTTATAAATGAATTCACTTAGTAATATTCCACAATGGTTTTCATTACTCCGACCTAGGTTGCTACTCAAGTTAAGTCATTACTTGATAATTATTATGTTTTATTATGTTCACTTATTGTGCGTGGAAAGAATAAATCCTCGTACTTATCTCTGTTATTTATCGCTTCAGTCGGACCTAGAATGCCTTCTTCAAAGTGATGTTCTCGGTATAGCTCTGAAACACTCCCGTTCTGAATTTCTCAAGCAAACTAAGCGAGTCGTCCATCGTCATCAGGGCATGACTATGGCGATGGATGACTCGTACGTAGAAACGTCGGCAGTAATTTCAAGAGTTCGCCCTACTGAAGACACCGATTCGTCTCAGTTAACAGTATACGCCAGGAAGCATTCAAATCTTTCTTCACACAAGGTTTGATGTAATCTTACCTCACCCACCACGTCCTTGCTTTGGGTTGAGCGAGGATAATTGAGATTAGAGTTTATCCGATTTTAGTGAATAATAAATGTAGGGGAGGACACTCTCTACCGACTGTATGTCTGGTCTACTTTCGCATTCCCGCCTCATGCATGCCTCATTTGCATAAAATCTGTAAGTTGAAAATGCTTCTCATATTTGTCTCATCCTAAGCGTAGTATAAACATTTCTGGCATGCAAACGGCATGCTGATGATTACTCAAAGACCCTGCAAGTTGGCGACTGCTAAATCCCCCTGCAACATCCTGTGAGGTGGCTCGAAGGGACATAATGTGGTTAATCTTGAAGGCGCCGCATGGGCACGTGGCAAAGGGCATCAGGACACAAGTATTTAAGGAACAAGAGAGGGGAAAAGGAAGAGGACGAAAGTCAACTGTAAATTGATAAACCATGTGAAAGTTTTCATCGTGCTTGGTTGCAAGTTGACGTATGAGTTATGATGAGGCCTCGCTCATGGAATACCACGAAGAACGCGACTTCCTTGTTGAGATCACGATGAATGAGGCCATGAATATATATTATGGATTGTAATATCGTCGCCAAAAACTGTTGTCTAAAATTCCGTAAACAAACAATTTGTTGTAAAGTGGTGCCACCTAGTGATAACGACGGAAGTTCAAATGTAAATACAGTCGACAGATTGTAAATAAACACGTCGTACTGGTTTTACCATGAACATACATGGGTTTTACTTAGAATTAATCATAATGCAGAGGAGAAAAAAATGTAGTAATTCACGCGGGACGTAATTATACACTTTTTTAATATCGTCCGGTTTACAGATATATTTAATTCCTCTCCAAATTTAATCACACAAATGCACAATTAACTTCTTAGCACTTCGTGAATATCGCTATACGGAAATTTAATAATAATGCGAGGTGACTTCGTGAGTATTCCCAATGGCCATCATTGCAGTGTAGGTAAAAAGGAATGCACTTACCACCGCCTTGAACAGATTCTTATTTTTCAATTCAAGTCTCCTATTTTGGGTCCTCGTAGACGCATACCCTATTTTTAGCCTGGTACGAAGCAAGTTCTGTTTAAACAAGGCATTCTAAATTCTTTATTTAGGCAAAACAGGGTTAATGCATTCCAATTAGAATCAGAGTCTGGCGAACATCGTCGTCGGCACAAGATGGACGTTTCATAAACCTCTTACACATTTTCTGTAATAGATATTTCCTTTCTAGCATTTACAAAGTAACTTTTAGATCACAAAAATATCAACATATTATTCAAAGCATCAAGTAATTCATATCTCCTCGATCGTTACTGAATATTCACCAGTCTCACGTTAGCAATAATTAACTACGTCTATTTACAATAACAACTGAAAAGACTAATCAAAGTGGCGCCAAGGACTGGGCGAACTAAAAGTGGAAATTTAGGCAACAATTAACCTAGGCAACGATTCCAAACATCCTAATCAATAATACGATTGAGGCACTGGGGCGAAATTGATGAACAGACGCTGACTTCGTTGTCGCTCGATTCGAACTGCAGACACATTGGGGGACTATCACAGGGCGGCTACTGATACCCAATTTTTAAATTCACGGATTTTTCCCTGGCTTTTCCCTGATGGATTTGCTAATTTCCCTGACCAATCGCCAAAACGTCACCTATCATTGGAATATTTTTTTCTAAATCTTCTACAGCAGCTTTAAATTTTCTAAATTTTCAAATCATCGTCTCGTATTTTTAGGATTGCAAGCATGTATTTACTACATATAAGCTAGTGTGCTCCAGCTACTTCTCGACCTGAGTTTTGGAAATTAAAATAAATTCGATGTAAAAATTTCCGAATAACAT
Source organism: Ceriagrion tenellum (assembly GCA_963169105.1). Taxonomy (NCBI): domain Eukaryota; kingdom Metazoa; phylum Arthropoda; class Insecta; order Odonata; family Coenagrionidae; genus Ceriagrion; species Ceriagrion tenellum. The sequence continues at coordinate 128,696,006 of OY720642.1, read as the reverse complement.
AGCCCCGGATTCCTTGTGTTGAGCGTCGTGATCATGAATTTTTACACTACTAGGCAAATATCGCAATAAGGATATACAAAAGGGATACATTCTACGTCTGATTCCCAACTATTGAGATTCAAAACTGAATATTTCACGAATTGATGGGGCTTAATCCATGCACGCGACATCATTCCATTCAACGACGGACTTTAGTTTCAGACGGTGAAATAAAGGACGGGTAAGACTGGCCACTAAACGTTTTGGTAGAAAAATATTGAGGATTCATACCTCAGTTTTTCCCTGACTTTAACAAGAATTCCCTAATTTTTCCCTAGCATTTTAAGAAATTCAAAATTCCCTGAAAATTCCAGGTTTTCCCTGACGATCGCCAGCCTGTATCATCAGAAATCTAAAAGTACAAGGATAAGAAAACACACGTTAAGAGGAAAGAAGAATGAAATTTTTTACGGACACGAACACGAAAAAGATCAGAATATCGAGGCAGATTTTCGAAGTCATCGACTCCGTGAGGGGAAGAATGAAATGGACGAAAGTAGTTGAAGATGACCTCAGACAACTAGACATCACAACGATAGACAACAGAGAAGAACGGGGAAAACGCACAAAAGGAGGAACACCATCGGAAATCACTCATTTGAAACGACACAGAAAAAGAAGACATGGATGCGAGCGGACAGAAGATCGAAAGAAACGACACTGTGAATACGTGTATAACATTTAGGAACTAAGAAAGAACACAAAGAAATCATCACAAACGAATTCAAGTTCAAACTTTCTCATTGAAAGGGATGGTTGTAAAATACAGAAATAAGCGAACTCCATCAGCTTAAAACTGTACATAAAATAACTCCAAACCTTCAAAAATAATTAACAGATTTAAATTTTTTTAAACACGTATTAAATAAAAATAATTAAAAAACAACCTTAAAAAAGAATGTCAATGTAAATTTTAAATAAGTTAACCTAAGCGTATGATCAGTGACGCTCTCAATTTCTTTTAAGAATGGCACCGCAACAAATAACTGAAAATGATTCAGAGAGAACAAAATAAAAAGCGAGGGTAGAGTTGGCGTCTGCATTTCTTCCAAGATTTTGTCGCGTAGATTTGCATACTTTCCTATCGCCATCCTCAAGTCTGAGGCGAGGGACATTGGTTTTTTTCAGTAAAGCCAACGAACGCGGTTTAATCGCGGAAGCCATTCAGAAGCAAATCGATCGACGCCGCGGAAACCTACGCCCTAACGTGTCAATAGAGTTGTCATTTTGAAAACCTTCCCCTGACTATTCCCTCGAAAATAAGCGTGAAAATAACATTCAGCTGGATTCACTCCCTGACGTGAAAGCAGACTTCGTTTTGACAGACCGATGGATTCGCTTCGTATGCCATGAATAAGATACAAACAAATCATGTTATTGCCTCGATCTATTTCTCATATATTCATGAGTGGTGGGTAGTAATGAGCAATTTTTCATAAACATTTCGGCAGTTTCTATACCTTATTTCGTCGCTTCTTCTCGTCAGCGTCAGAGATATTGCGCAGAAATTCAGATTGTATCCACCGGGTAACCCTGCGTGATCTGAATCTTTTTATGCCGAAGCTTTTCGGAATAGTTAATGCCGATTCCCGATCGGTTAGAAGATAAAGTCGTTTCACTCCTGTCGCATTTATCATTTTGCCATGACTTCCGCCTTGTCGCTTCCCGAGATTAGAATATCGGTGGGGACGAAGAGAATGAGTAACGGCATTGAAAAGAAGGTCACGTCGAGATAAAGGAAAGTTGATGCTTCTTTTAGGAGGTTATGATGCTGAAAAATCGCAGCCCAGTGAGGAGGGGAAGAGACGGGATTTTTACGTGTGTGAGACCTATTTTCGTCGCAGATTTTTTTAAAATTTTCGAGTAGGCATTGGGCAAAAAAGTTAATAATGAAAGATCGAAGTATTCACGAAAACTTATTTTAGTCATCACAGAAATAACATTTGATTTTAGGATGACAACTTTTAATGTTTTTATTCTCAGATGGCTTAACTTTTGGGGGACTTAACTACAAATGATTTTTAAGAAGACAAGTACAGAGGATTAGAAGTGGAAAAAATGTAGAGGTCTACTCGGCGTGACACATCGGTATTTCTCAGCAGCTGTTCTAATAATTAGAAACGTATCATCTCACACTTAGAAGTAAATCTGTACATATGCAATCGAATACTTATGAAATTAATGCCATTTGACTTTAGGCATTTTTTCCCTTTCATATCACTACTTGAGCAAAGTTTCACCCAAATCTGAACAAAAAAGTAACATCGCTCCACCCACCTTATGACATTCGAAGGCGGCAATTTTGGGCTTTTACCAATTTAAAGAATTTATCCCATTGGAATTGATTTCAAGACATGCGGCTCTCTTCACCAGCAGATGACGAGCGAGATATTTCACGCGTACTCACCGATCCGAGCGATAGGGGTTCCCACCTCCTATGCGGAGACGGACAGGCAATCAAAGTGCCCTTTGACCCCAAGTCAGAGCGCTGCCAGACGTCGTCTTCCCACTCTTTCTTTCTGGCGCACACTCTCACCGAAGATAGACCGTTCGAAGACTGAACCAGTCACGAGACAATGAAAGAGTAGAGCGTATAAGTGGAAAAAAAATTCCATATTTACGTATAATAGCAGAGACGGCTATCCGTTGCGGTGAGTTAACACCTGTTTTAGGATTTGAGAGTAAAATAAGTGGCGTTGGGTATTAATAATAAAAATGGCCATTAAGGAACTTAAACTTTTCCTTATCAGTGATTCACATCATGTAAAAATCTTCAACAAAACCACAATGCAATGGAAAACAGCAAAACCCTTGTCTCAATGCGCAAGAATCATTTTCAAGTGACTCAATGAATCACGCACGTTGCTACTATCTACTTCATTGTGGTTTTCTGCTGGTGAAGTCATTGAATCCAGGAAATTACTCTCGAGCAGAGTACAGTAAACGTTCAGTTAATCGACTCTACTCAATTCTGATAAATAACACAATCAGTAAGTAATGCCGTTATGAGAACTTAAGCATTGGACGAGGCGAATGATTATTCTTACCCATTAAGTTTAAACAGCTAGTTTGTGTCTCTGGAAATTAAATTATTTTACTTCGTAAAGTCCTGCCCCACACACATGTAGTTGAATAGTTTTTATCCCCAGTGTAAACAATTTTTTTTAGGAATAAGGCGTTTAGTCAGCGTCATAAAGACTCATAATATCTACGCGTTGAAGATGTCTTCACCTACGATACCTCACAAGCCACTCAAGGGTGTGTGACAGGTCATAGTCACCAACGTGCATCACTATATACGCCATGGTTCATTTAATTACGACTTCAGATGCATTAGCAAAGTCCTGCTGTCACTTATAAAGAGGGGAAATCTCACAAACTCGCGATACTTCAATAGGTCCGCTACCAATGTGAGACCTTTTTACTGTTTATTCGACAACATTAACGCAAAGAGATAGATTTCCACCAGAAGCATGCACGACGTGCTGTTAGTCCTAGGTAACAGGTATGTATAAAAAAACACTATAAGTTAATACCACTCGCAAGTTACACTACCCATCGTCATAACGAGTTAAAAGTCACATTAGCATCGGCTATGGTCTTTGAATAGTTGAGTGAGCGGGGAGTGTGTGTAAAATTTCCTCAAAAAGAGTGATGTCGCGGTAATAGGCAGCACGAGGATGCCACGAGTAGATGAGGGGTGATAAGGATATGAGACAGACAGGATCTTGATAAGATGGAAATGCTCCTCCGAGATTTAATGAGGCAAGTGAAAGGAGGATTTAAGGAGACTTTTTCACGGGATATTAGCGGCCGCACCTCATCAAAGGCTGCGGCGGTGGCAAAGTCCAGTGGGTCTGCAGATAAATACCCCCAATAAAGTTCAACCCCCCCCCCACTCCCCAACCCCCGAGATAAGAGCCGCCTCACAAGAGGGTGTATTTTATGAGTGTACCTACCCGCCGAGAAAGTCAACGGCCCACCCCGATTAACTCTCCCATTCACTCTGGCCACAGCACTCTGCGGCGGCACGCACACGTCTCTTTTGACTTATTCTCGCAAATCATCCCCTTACCACCACCCCAACCTCCCCCCCCCTCCCTCAAATGATTCCGCAAGAATTTTCACGACCGCTCATCGCTCCACAACCATACATTCTACGCCACCTCTCTCGCCGCGCCTCCCAGACCATACCCACCGCTGACGCCGCTCCCTCCACTTCAAGACTTTCCCCCCTTTATACGTCCCGCACCCCTTCGATGCGGCATGTGAAAGCCTCAGGGCCGGGCCGGGCCGAACGAAAGCGGGGCCCTGTGTAAAGTTGACTCGCGAGGACTTTAAATCAATTTCGTGAAACAAAATAATAATTCATTGCATTTGGTTATATTTATTACCTCTCACAAGTTTGATTATGCAAAGGGTGCTTGAAAATTATGAACAATCAAATAACTTACATAAAATTAATATGTGAATCACACAAGAAGTCGCTATTTAATTAAGTAACAAAATTAATTGCTTGATGCATCAATAAAATACAATTTGGTAAGCGGGTTACAAGAACAAGGTAAAAATATGAGGTTTTCTTTTCATTTTCTTAAGTACACTTTTTTTAACAAATCCGTCGATGACTCCATTACAATTTAGTTTCAATGCATTGCTAACTCAACTTCTTCGCTGGTCGAAATAATCTAATCATCAGTTACATAATTTTCGTTACATTTTCGTAACCTCCTACCTTTTTTTCCCACCTCTCACTTCAAAGTCAACATTTAAGATGACAGTTTCTTAAAACTAACAAATTTGAGTCCTATGTCTACAATAGATAATGGCTGTGTTTATAATTTATAATTAAAACAAGAACGAACTCTTTCGGAATGCAAAAAATGAAGTCACTATAGAAACCAATGATAGTTGCAAAATTGTTTTTTTATTAAATGGGGAACTTGCAAAGTTTTTTTCACAGCTACCTTAACTCATGTATCCTAAATTGTATCATGCATATCCTTTCCTATCAAGCGAGCGACCTACATTCATTGAACTTCATTGTATTGAAGGGATGTAAAGGTTTCAAACTTTTTGCGCGCCATTGTGGAAGCTATATGCGTGGCGTCACACCTGCCATTCACTATACGAGATGCCCGTTTCAACGAACACGGATTCAACGGCGGTCCACTTAATGCAAGAGCATGACGCATGGATGTAACTGCTTCCGCATTAGTTACCGTCTCTGTCCGCCAAGGTCGCTCTGCAAACTCTATAAGCCGCAACGGCTTGCAACATTTTAACCGATAATCCTCGAGGTGCCAGGAAGACATCTCAAGAAATCGCAACAATCCTTCCGGCTTGCATTAAATAAAGATATTATATCAGATATTTTTTTAATCGAAGCACAGATGGAGCTACACAAAAAAAATTGGGCAAATAAGGCTTTCTGGAAACTATAGACGTTCGTGGTGTTTTTCAAAATATTAAAACCTAGAAGACATTTTGGAGGACTTAAACAATCCGTAAGTAGTGCTGGGTTTTCAAAATAAATTGTATTCAGAGAGGAACCAATCAAAATTTAGATCAAGATTTAGCGTTCATTTAGCATGCAATCAAATTTAACTGAAATCCAGTTTTGAAAGGGAATGTCGCAGGAGGAGAGGAAACTTGAGACTCACACAGAATCAACCGTAATAAATCCAAAACGCGAGAAATTCCAGGTTTAATTACTTTCGGACTAAGTAGCGATGAACACGTATCCGTAAAGCGTGACCAATTGCTTTCTCGCTTCAGATATAACATTGAAACTTTACACTCTGGAAAAGGAGTGCGTACCGTGTCCTGCGAAGCAGATCTTAAAACAGATCAAATAAAGTACGAGGGTATATGACGGCGGAACTAGGGGGAAAACACACTGGGTGTTCTTTGACCTGAAAAAGCAACAGAATGATTGTGAACACCCAGGGACATAACGGATTAGTAAGGCGTGAGCTCGACGAGTCTACGGAAAGTCGAACTAAGAAGAAGTACCGAAAACACTCGACCCGATGAAAAATGGATGGACACGGGAAGGATATCTGAATGTGAATATGAATTTCGAGCTCGATTTTCGTAGAATATTTCAGTCAATAAATTTAACGCGAGTTTCATAATAGTAACTCATTATTGTGGATCAAAACTACGACAAAAGCATCACCGATATATTTTTTCGCAGAAAGGTTAATTCTGCCCAACTTGTGGAAATAATTTTTTTTGCGAATTATCGGTCAAAATGAGTGATTTTAAGTGATATTGACTGGCCATAAACATAAAATATCTTTTACGGCTGTTTATTTTTGATTCAATTGCGCCACGTTTTAAATGAATATTTTGTGAACTTTAAGGCGTTATTTACACCCCACCATGACAAAGCATTTTGAAATTAGGCAATAAAATATAGCAAACGACGCGAAGAATATCATCGACGAAGATTTTTTAAAAATAATCTCTTAGTTGACGTATGAGCTCATACTCTCCTTCGAGGGGGTATTAATCAGTTTGAGTGTTCTGTCTTCAAGGAACCATAAAGCTCTTTCTCTTCCTTTTATTCTGCAGCGAATTAAAATTTCTCGTCCTAAAATGATTAAAAATCATACCTAATTAAATAGCAAAAATACAATCAGAAGCCAAATATTTATATTCGTGACACGTTTTTGAGATCATGATAAACGCCAGTTCCGGTAAAGATATGAACATGAAGAATATTTAATATTCACGTCCGGGTGAGCACGCCACGTGCAGACGAATGGAGATGATTGCGTCGTATCACGAGCTCGACGAATGGCCCGCCGAGGCACCATGAAGGCAGTACATAATATTTCAATCATTACAAGGCCGCAGTTCCAAAGAAAACGGACCTGACGGGAAGAATCGGTGGCAAGATAAGGATCCGAAGCACTTCTTCACGCGGCGGCCGTGTCCATTGGGAGTGATCTAGAAACTTCGAAAAGACCGATTTACGATTGACGTCAACGAGAACTTAAAGACTTCAACCGCGAGTTCAATGTATTGGTGTTCGAGAAGGCGCGCTTACGATGGTAAGGAAGCCGCGACCACTTTAAAGTCCTTCTTCGGAGTGCAAACGGTCTCTATTGTCTCGGTTAACGCCAGAAGTTGGCGCCTGACGTAAACCAGTATCAACGCAATCGCTCACGCTATGTTGTCACATCTGTTCGATGTCACGGTTTAGGGCGATGAAATCGATATTCTACTAATTTCCCTTCGCAACTCAAACGTCATTCTCCTACACAGAGAGAGTCATCCCTATTGGCCATTTCTTGGAGGCACGGCATTTTTTAAATGATGAAAAGAGATTTCGCATTGCCTGCTTTACTTGTAAATTACGACGTGAGCACATACGATCCCGTCATTATTCAGATAGTAGAGTGACTGGGAGTCAGCAAGGATATCATAAAAAAAGACCCTTCCGATAGGACAGGAAATAGAGGTATGAACATGGGAAATACCCCGCAAAACAGGTCGATGGAAGTACATCTCCTTCCTGCGCCATTAAAGGTAGTTTGAGAGAAATATCATTTTACTTAAAAATCAATTTATTGGTCTCATTTTAAAGAAAAATATCTCACCCTTCTAACGACACCAAAAAATAAACCCCTTACCACATTACTTTCGGGGTTATTTGCCAAAAAATACCAGCCCTTTTACATGGGAATTGGTACGTGTATGCACTCCAGAGAGACACTATTTACAAAATGAGGTATTTCTAGCACTTAGATGTCGTAAAAAAACTAACAGAGTGTAGTTTGTATGTTTTCTCAACTATTTTTTAAAATTAATCGTACTGTCACCGCAACAAGTTCTTGGGTATCAGAAAAACCCTTCCGTCTTGAAAGTTTCAAACGCACCGCGCGAAAAAAATGAATCAAATTGAAGACTTATGCTGACATTTTTATTTAATACCATTTCTGTCATAGAAAACTATATTATTACCATTTCTGACATAGACAATTATACTATTTCACCATATATAATGCAATATCAAATTCATGTGTTCTACAGCTAGTGAAATTAAAACGTACAATTCGAATATGGTCTCTATTATGACTATGGAACTATCTCACTCGGACTACCTTGAGACCACAACGAATATCGAGACAAGGATCGAATCAAAACACTCCTCATTAATCATCCCTTCCACCCTCTGCTCCTTTTTTTCAAAAATCCTTTCTCTTGACGAGTGAATTCCTCGCAACCCCTGCCACGCGCCCTTTCGCTGGCTCGTGGGGCAATAGTGCACGTTGATGAGGTAATGGCGCTCACGCGTAGCAGCGAGCGCCGGATTCGAATGGATAAAGTGGGCCGTGTGAAGTATGCTTGCATTATCTATAGAGATAAACGCAACAAGGCTTTATTTCCGAGCGATGGACTCGAGGGGAAGCCCTAATATTATGAACTGCGAACGCGAGAAAGATCTGTGATCGCGCCACAGAACGGAACTCATCAGCTACTCAAGATACAATCTCGCCATCTTCATTGGCTCTGAATCCTTCCATACGAGGCTTCATACAACGGGGCGCAAAAACGATTGCAGTTGTTTCCACTCCTCACCTACGTCAAGGAAATCCAACATTAAAAACTGCAGAGCTATGAGTAACAGAATTACTCACTTGTCAAAAAATTATTTCTCAAAGTATTCCGTATTAAAACTCTGCGGACATCGTACAACTATCTCAGGTGGTTATGAATGGGCAAATATTTAAGTTGCCTATTTGTAGGAGCAGATATACCTGATGGGACAGAGCCGCGAGGGGTATCCAAGTGGGATCAAGCCTGTCTGATAGCCGAAAGATCGCGGCTTTGAACATCGTATCTAGCAAGGATTTAGTAGCAGCCGGAACATTTTAAACTTGTATACTGCTGCTAAAGTGAAAAAATTAACTGCACATGCACCAGTGACACACTATCTTAATAAAAACTTAAAAACTAGATTGGAAAATATTATAAATCGAGGGTATTGTTATGACGATGAGTTATTCTGAATCACACGACTTCATTCAAGAGTCATCCGTATACAGTAATGCGAAAACTCAGAGATTATACTTCAAAAATATTGCTAATAAACACCGGAGGAAATCCAACAGCGGTCGTGAGCGGAAGTGACGACCGTGTAGCAAAGATGAATTGAGAATCTTAGGACCAACGGACCTCCTTTTAAACTTGAGAAATTGCCCCTGGGACAAAGAAAAATTTCCAAAGAAAAAAATTCTAACCCAAAGAAATTGTCAGCGAGTACACTGCTACGCGTAAAATGTTCAGTAATAATACATAGCTTAGTTGTATCTAAATGCTGGCAAATATTTACTAATTCGATATTACTCTTTCTTCAAAATTGGGGAATCAATTTTGGCAGAGATGTCACCTGGGAACTGACAATGAGCCCTTCTTCTGATCATAAGGAGATGAAAAATATTCCTGGTTGATTGAATCGAAGTACAGACAAAACTATCGAGAAAAGCGTCGACCATTGATTTCCATCGTCATTGCAATGAAGGAGACACCGATATTAGATTTGCGATTAGGGAAAATTGTTCACTTTTCAGCGTATGGTAACTTCGCTACCTAAGCTCGAATCCTAAGTGAATATGGACATTTTGCACACTACAAAAGTAAAAGATTCCACCAAGCGTCCCAATGAGAGGAAATACAAAGTATAAACACGCACTGCTAACAGACTCTTGAGTGTCATCTCAGAAGCAATCCATTAACATTTAATTATCATGATTAACAAGAGTAATATTTTCACACCTCTGCATACCGGTTCCACAAAGTAAATATTTCCAACCGAACCGAGTCCAACCGAATAAGCACAAACAGTTGTTTGGCTCCGTTCCGGATTGTGAAATTAAGGCCACTTTATTCACAGGATCTTCAAAGAAGGACACTTAACCGCCGAATTAAGGAAGAGAAAAAGCCGCAAAGCTAATGCCTAAAGGTTTTTAGATCCCGTTGCTATTGTGATACAAAACTCCTAAGAACATGTAGGAGGACAAATTTTGCATTTGTCGCAACTCTGATTCCCGGAGTATAATCATGACATTTACTCCCGCAAATCCCAATGCCACGGCAGTTTCACAGACGAAACTCTATTCTGACCTCTGCAATACCGTAACTGAGCCTGGATTATCGCAAATATTACGTCAGTGCTCAAAAAATGAAATCGAGGAACATGCAGACCCGGAACATTCGTAATATATAATTTTGTTAAACGGGTCCGCATACCTCTGAAAGTTATCAAGATGGAACAAAGCAAATAAAATATCGCGCAATTGCATAAGTCAAGTCATATTTTATGTCGCTAGCAAAGTTCCACGGAGGAAAAAGGTCATTCGCCTTGATCGGGACTAGAACCCTGATCCCTCCAGATCGCGGCGAGTACTTAAGCCATTTAAGGTACCGAGGCTGCCGTGGTAAAATGTCTCGGTAACGATATCGTGCAATGTAATTAACGTCGTTGGAAAATAAACTGGTAGGGATTTATCCCGAAGATTAGGTGGAAATGTTAATCGACCGTCAATATGCGACTCACATCTGTTGCTGCAATAGGTCAGTAAGACTAACGAGATTATGACATCGTTATTTAACGTATCTTTCCGATCTTCGCTCTTCGCGTTTCAACTCGGTTTTTAAGCCTAACTCATCAGGATATGGCTACACACCGGCAGAGTGCTTGCTACAAGAGGGGTCGAACAAGGGAGAAGTAGACTCTGACTTAATCGTCGTACTTGTACTCGTTAATCTCGCTCGTTGGCAATTTTTCAAACTAAATTGCACGAAATTTTATTGAATGAATGTTTTCCAGAATAGTTTAGCCTGGTCAGTTTTTAATTCGCATTGACAATTTTTTTTAATTTGACAAAAATTGTTTTTTTCCTCATGGTCTGTTTTTGCTTTTTATCTTGTATCATATATCTATACATATATCTAGTATTTATACCTATCTCTGAGTTCAGCTGTATAACACGTACAGTTATTGTTTTCCAACGAGAGTAGTTGTTTTTGTCTTAAACTTTATACATAGTATGTTATTAAGCTCTATTTATTATTTAATTTGAACTAAAAATGCCTCGCACCATACTTCCGCGGGAGGAAATCTCCGAAGGGGGAAGCCGCCCTTCGTCAGCATCGCCTTCTCCCATGGCTATTCCTCTGCCCGCCCTCCTCAGTTCTGAAACCGCCGTCGCCAATCACTTTCTCACGCGGATCCTCCACATCGCTTACGCTAACCGACGACGGAGTAAAAGGAAAAGCGAGGATGTTGGCGTGGGACCGCATGCTAATGTCTCAAACACTTTTTTTGATCTTCACCGACGGCGGAAACTCTGGGATTTCAACCGGTGGATCAGAGAGCCAACATTGTGAGCCCGCTCCCAGGTGCGAAGAGTACACGGCATGAATTTTTGGCATGATTTTCGTCGTCGGCGCCTCGGATAACCCGTTTACGCTACCGCTGGATTTATGCGGTGGTAACTCGGACCGAAGTCAAGATTTTGCTTTGTTAGCGCAATGTGAAGATATTGATGTCTGTCGCAAATACGGAGATGGAATACGCAGATATTGCCATAAGAAAAAAATCGAACTGGACCGGCAATCGAACTATGAACCTTAGCCTTGTCGTGCCGATGCGTTCTAAAGGAAGTTGGTCGAAACGTTTGCTAGAAAATAAAGGGTTAAGCAGAAATAAATACCAGTAATTTTTTAAAAAACTTACTTTAAAACAGTAGTGAATAGTGAAGACTGACGCGATAGATAGAGGTAAAGTGTTTGTTTGGATAAGTATCTAATATACAAAGGGATTGGTGTCGCAGCACAAAATTTCATTATTGCATTACTTTGGGATATGAATCAGTAAATAAAGGTTACATTCGAGGACAAGATTCCACCATTAAATCATAATGCTAAAGAAAAGCATGTGAAAACGTCAGCACTACCATGAAAATAAAATTGAAGTTCTCCTGAACTTGCGTCCAAATGCTAAAATAACCTGCGTCTAATAAATACTAAAATGCTTCGTTATTAGGGGTGGGATACGGCAGTAAACGCATAACCGGAATAGTGGGAATCATCAGTTTTGAAACAAACGAAACCCATCCTCCACATCATCCTCTTTATTCTCCCGCTTTCCTCCCAGTGTGGTGGACCACGCGACGGCTGAAGGCCTGCAGGTCGTTTCTATTGTTTAGCGATTACTTTCTCTTCTCCAGAGGTCACCAGCGTCTCTTCCACGATAAAAGGAAAATCGTGCGAATGCAAGTTGGTTGGAGGCGTGACGTTAACCACTTAGATTCAGCTCCACTCAATCTTAATAGCATAAAACGAGGCAAGAGGGGCTGGGATAAACTGGGAAGGCTGCAATGGTGAAACGTGAAATCACGTCATGCCGCACTCAGAGGGTTAAAGAGTCACAAAGCTTGGCAGTGACGTCATGCAGGAAAACTAATCTCAGTTGTGCCTCACATTTCAAAGATTAAAATGACAATTTAGGCACAGACATGAAATGAATGTGCAACATGAAATGAAACATGCAAAGGCTTAAAAAATTCCACCCAGTAGAGAGCCACCACATAAATAATGATCAGTGGCCTACAAGTGATAAAGATATTTAAAAAGGTAAATGGAGTGGATGATCAATGAAATAATAGTGAATGAATAAGGCAAGTTCAAACGATTAAAAATATGAGTAAGAATTACAAGGTGAAATTACATGGGTGAAAAATTATTGCTTGGTTGGGGAGTAAATAAAATATGTTTATGAGACATGTGCAACTTTTTGGAATGGAATGGAACCTTGGATGTTCGACATTTTTCCTTGTTTCATTATTTTCGTAAGGAAACTATAATTGTGCTCAAAGAAAATATTGTGCTTTTCATACATTATTAAGGCTGTGAAACAGTAGTTTGCCTTTCGCAGGAACATTGACCGTTGATGTGCTGATATTATATTTCGAATGTGCGTGTGAATATTTTTTTTATCGAATCCCAGTCGCCATATCACAAAAATGGGACCAGCTGACGAGCCTCTGGCTTAGCAGGACGTCAGTTTCATAAATGGGAGAAAATTTGTACGTGCTTCGGGAGGTGGCAGGGATGTCTCTCCCAGGGTTGTGACGACGAGCCCCTTCCGCAGAAAACATCCTCGATCAGTCTACGTCATCTGTTTATGCCTCACACATCAACACGAAAACACAGAAATAATCACAATTATTCCATGTATTGGATTCATGGTGTGTCTTGTTATATTAATTATTATTATATTCTAGAAGAAATGCAAGACCAATGTCATGTTTAAAGCGCTCTGTACTGTTTTCCTTTCTAGTCCTCGGCTATGCGGTCATAAAACGCGCAATTACTTTGCACGATAGGAAATATTGGTTTCGAGATATTGAGGAAGGCTTTCACGCGTCACTTCGTGGAAAAGTAGGCTCGGTGACACGCAAAATGAATTAACCACTTTTCTCCAGATTTCAAGACCATCTACGAGGAGCAAAAGATCCATTACCTCCCACAATGTATGAAGGTGTGCACGAACTTTTCTGCAGCTGCGGTAGAACATACGTGGGCCAAACTAAAAGACCTATAGGATGCAGATTAAAAGAACATGAACGAGCAATCCGGAAGAAAGACTGGCATAACTCTGCCGTGGCTGAACACACTACGTTAGAGGAAGGTCACGCCATTAACATCGTGGCTTCAAAAGTGTTACACAAAGAAAGCAGTTCTTTGGAATTAGTTTTTATTTTTTATTAATTCTAAATTCATAAACTGCCGAATTGTTTATTTATAAAAAAGAAGACCATTGTTGCTTAAAAAGTCCGACGGAGCCGGCAGCACGGCGAAACTGTCGCAAAAATAATACAAAAAATACTCGCAGAACCCAAAGATTACCAGATATAACAATTTTCAAGACTAAATCTTTAAAATTGAAATATTCCAGCGTTCGTTTTTCAAAAAATAAATAGTTTTGAGAGTTACATTAACCAATAGGCCGGATAGATGTAGCTATCAACATTCAGTCGCGATTCTGTAAGACATACACTACGGTCAGTTCCGATTTGCCTCATGAACACGCTCGAGATTATCTTTCTCATAGTGACACCATGTTCTTTTCCTAGTTTATTTACACGGCCTGATGAGGAACGAGACTACTTATGTCAAAAACATAAATACAGACACCCTCATAAATAAAGAGACTTGTACTTCTCGCTTCCACAATATGACCGATAGAGATCACACGAACGCGTCGAGTTACGCCGCTCGCCCAAAAACCCGTTTCACACGATACTAAATGATACAGTACATGTTCTAGGATGCTCGCCAGCACGATACAATTCCAGTATCGTGTGATATAGAACCAGCAAACTCGCATAATCACCGTCACACTGGCTAAGACGCCTCATTGCATAATTGATGCGGCGCTACCTTTGCTAATAGCCAGTCCCGGTAGGAGCCGATGACTAATCACGGCTGTAGGATCTTCACTCTCTGAAATCAGCGCCATGTATTCCTTCTTTTGGCTATCATGCATTTTCAGGCTACATAATCTACAACGATTAAAAATGCCCCAACAGCTGTTTCGGATGTCCGCTGTCATTGATAGGTTAATCTAATACTCAAGTTGACTTGTGTTTAGTTATGAATGAAGATACCGCTTCCCCGCCAGTATAAGTTCAATGATCGAGTGAAACCTTTTAGGACGGCACCGATCATTCTTCGATTCCGTCCTCAATTTATAGAACCGCCTAGTAGGTATACTAAGCCTCGTTCAAGAGCATGGGTCGTGTGAAACAAGCTGTGGATGAACACATTTCACTTTCTTTGATTTATACGCACCAATCGGTCCAGTGTCACAGTTGACATTCAACTTCATTTAAATACATAATTCAAAGCTGACTGACATACGGCCCCAAATGAAAAACATTCCTTCTTCGGCTTGAATTTTGGCAAGAGATTAATGAAAATTTATTTTGACGCACTATTTTTTCCTCGTGGCAGACTTCCTCCCTTACCGCAACTGAATTAACCAATCAATAAAAAATTATACCATTTACGAGCCATATTTCAGCTCATCACAACATACCGATAAATACTTCACGCAACATATTCATTGCATACTTCAGCAGAAAGACCACAGAGTCCCGGCTTGTGGTAAATATATATTTTGAAAGCATGATAAAGCAGTTATGCTTGAAAAGGAGTTAAGAAGAATTGAGATTTCAAGGAAAAATCGGAGTTTGCATCCATTTATAGAAATAAACTGACGTATGTTAATTTGAATACTTGCGAAGTCTCAATTTTAACCGAACGACGGAACGCCAAGCGTTTATTACCCCTCTGGCTGAAATCCCTCGATGGGACTGTTTAATGAATCTTCACATACATAATATCTCAGCCAAAACCACCAACCAATAGTGGAACTTTACAGAGCTCACACATCGGGGTGAGTTCAATTCACATGTCCAGGATGAATTGAGCCAGTTCCTTTATCTGCGGCTCCTCAAAAGGATTGCGCTTCAATGGATTCGCAAGCCTTGGGTGTGGTCCAGATTGCTCCCCCCCCCCCCCGTGCCCCCTTAAAACTCTGCTTGCATTCAATTCATACGCTCGTGGTGAAAGGCGACCGATTTTTTGGACGAATTAGCACCATTAAAAGCATTCGAAGTAGGATTGGCGACGGTAAGACTACAATAAAATACATTGATGAGCTGAAATTGGCGAAAAAATCATTATTCTTGACTGAAAATCGAACCTTAATTTCCCAATAGTTAATCAGGTATTTGAACTTGCAACCACAGCAGGCATTTGACTCATTTGCTGGGAAATAGGGCAATGCTGGGGCAAATATCGGTCCAGTTAAACAATCCTGATGGCAATTTAACTGATGATTCAAAAAAGATTGTCGTTCACTGGCTCACCAGAATATCGGAATGAAGGCCGAAAAATCATAACGCCCTTAACATTTATCTTACACGATTAAAGCAGCAATAACATAAGAAACATTGATCCAGGCGGCAGTCAGCGGCAAACCATGACGTGTATATTACTCTAAGCGGCATGTCTTAAACTACACTTGATGAACAGTCGCAGCTAAATATCCACAACTTAAAACCAATCATAAAGAGGCCTAATTCCCGGCTCTACGTACATTTGCTAAGGAATATGGGCACAGAGAAAAAGATAAATGGAATATGCTCTTCGATAAAATATAGCAACGCAATTCAACTCATTTACGAATTTCGCGCGAGTCTTTTACTAGGTCTATTGCTAGATCATCTTTTGTGTAACTGTGGACGTCGACATTCCAGCGCAAGAGCATCGAGGACGATGGGCAAGAAGTTTTTTTATAGCGCCAACACCTGATGCAATTCCGACACATGAATGAACGAGCACCACCATCATTCCACAAGTCACCGTTACAACGCGCCCACGATCTCAGCGCCACCCGAGCTCTATAGTTGGCCTCCAACTTCAGGCGGTGAATGGACATTACCAGCTGGCTCTCTGGATGAAACGCCAGCTAGCCGTTCGCTAGAGAAACAGCTATATCGCGCTGCAATCAAATGCGAATATTTATTACCTGCTCATGACGACTCACTTTTCGTTGAACCAAGATGAGATGGGATATCTCCAGGGAAATAAAACCTCTGTTAGGCCCAGTAAAATTATAACGGGAAAGATCCATCGTGACAGCTGGATGACTCGACGTACATGGAAGAATATTATGGCCGCGTGCAGCCATCTGAAATTGATACACGTATTATTTCGGGCTTGTATTCCGCACGAACATTTCTCGGCCACACGATACAATTGATGATGGGAATCTCATATTAGCATTTCTCAGCATTTCAAATTTTCAACTGCTTTTGTGCTGAGGTAAGGTGCTGCCACAAAAACTATTTCCTCACGTGTACGAAAGCAAAGTATGTATTATTTTGGCAAAGTTTTCATGCCCTTATTTCTTTACGCCGGTTTTTTCGCTCACAGTTAGTTACCTCGCCGGCCGTTCCCATATTAGAGGCCGCATTGGAAAAGGCGAGATCAGCTGCGCTCGAGGCAAGGTTTGTTTGAAGGCGGTCGGAGCGATTTTAATGCACAGATTCCGGTGGAATACTGCATACGGGTCACTACGTACTCGTGATACCAACATAAAAATTGAAAAAAAATGCATCATACCTATTTGGTTCTTATGTAATTCAAAGCTATTTTCACACGTGGCCTCGATGCATTAAAGATATATTTCGCCTAAATTTCGA
Organism: Ceriagrion tenellum; assembly: GCA_963169105.1. Classification (NCBI taxonomy): domain Eukaryota; kingdom Metazoa; phylum Arthropoda; class Insecta; order Odonata; family Coenagrionidae; genus Ceriagrion; species Ceriagrion tenellum. The sequence goes on along the minus strand of OY720642.1, from coordinate 128,678,676 downwards.
CAATCGCACTGAAAACTCCAGTCAAAGCTTTAATTGGGGGAAAAGATTAAAAAAATATTCTTGTATCATTTCCATGACTTCCTGCATGGTGATTTACAACAAATAGATAATAATAATAATACATATATTCTTCCATGCATATACATTATTACAATTATTATTTCCATTCAAGGAAGTAAGGTAGCCTGTAAGGCAATTAGCCTGTAATTAGGCTAACTTCAAAATTCTAATATGCGGAAATGAACATACATAGAACCAAAATGGGGATCGGGCTGGTGTGGTGGCTAGAGAACTGATTAAACATACTGTGGGGGGCCTGGGTTCAAATCCCTGCAGAGGAGGATGTTTTTCGGGGGAAACCCGATCCCTACTTGAGTGTCTTGCGGAGGGCACTTCAAGTACAGTACTCCGCCTGTCGGATGAGACGTTATACCGTGCGTGGTCCTCTTGGCACCTTTCATTAAGAGCAGCCTAATGCCGACGCCGGGTTTCTATCCACCCTTCCTCCCTTACCCATCCCCTTTGGCGCAAATGACCTTAGCTGTCGGTCGCCTCCCCAAAATCCAATAGACCAAAATTTACTCAGTACACATCAAGAAAATATTGCAAGGAAGTTTAGTGCGTAAAGAGAATTGCTACTGTAGTGGCATTAGGAAAATAGGCATTACAAGATATAATGTACAACAAATATGACTTGAAGCATAATATACACAATACACAGACCTTTTACAATAAATTTTCAATATTATCAAACGTTACTATCCATTTATGAATCAACCTTTTGTGTTTATTGAAACAAGTAGTTTCTTTAATGGAATTCGGCAGAATATTGTACAATTTTGGTCCCATATACAAGAAACTCCTTTTGTACGCGCTCCGCTCTTATTTTTATACCCAATGCGTTCATAGCCTTAAAAATAATGAAAGGTCATGATTGGGGAGAACGCTGAGACTTCATTTGGTACCTAGCTGTATACAGTGAGACGAGGAGTTAAGGGAGAGAGATTTTCGAGTTCCTCCGAATTTGCGCGACTGAAAACCAAATCGCGGGAGGGGAAACAGAGAAAGAGTGGGATGGGCAGCTGGAGGGGAATGTCCACAAAGTGAATCTGGTGTTTTTCCTCGGAGTACGCTCATTCCCCTCTATGTACTGAGATGGTCAAGTCTCAATTGCGCAGCGAGCTACTGACTGCCGGCTAGGCTATCGAGTGAACAATGGCTTGTTCCTTACAGCCAGTGCCTCTTGAAGCAGGTAATACGTAATATGAGCAAGACTGTCGCAGGCGACTTCTGCCGGTTAAGGAGGCCAATTTCTCGGAAAATCATACAAATATATCTCAATGTACAAAAAAGAAGATGATGGTGAGAATGTTTCGATAAGTGGATGATGGCAAAGTTTACAGGCACGCATTGGGAATAGTTTATTTCCATACATTACGCTCTTTATTTCTACCTACCATATGAACTCCAAGTAGCTCGATAAGAGGGAACAACGTAGTATTCTACCCACAAAGAATTAAGAACCTTGAATGCTCCATATTGAGTTGAATATTGCATAGTGAGAACTGAATTTCGCAGGATATCCTGATGGCTTCTTCAGGTCGAGGAGACTTCAACAGTCGGATAGCCGGAGAAACAGTCCACAAGATGGAGCGACGCGGAGGATGACTCGGAATACGGAATATCAACCCTTCAACTAAGCTCCTCGGAAACCGGCATAGCAGCACAACAGTGAACATTGCCAATGATCGATGGAGTGACTAATCATTGGTAAGTCACATTCTATCACATGGGAGCGAGATGATACAAGACCAACATGAATTACTTTATTCTCGTGTTTTCCTCATAGTTAAAACAAAGTTCATCATCCCTACTTAAAATGCAAGTTAGCGTTGAAATGATGCCAGAATGGTCCAAGGGTACCGTAGGCCTCAATGAGAGGGTCAAAAGTTCGAGACCAAGTGGCGAGAAATATTATCCTGATTCACAAATGAAAAAACGACTTCGTTTTCTTCCACTGATTTATTTTTTTGGTACGACATGTTTCGACACATAGAGGTCATTTTCAAGTACAAAAGATTTTAAAATTCAAGCAAATATATACCTGGAAGGGTGTACTTGTTTTTTACTTGTAAATTTTAATATAAATAGTTATTATTTAGTTATAAATAGTTAAATAAATAGTATAAATAGTAATATAGTAATAAAAATAAATAGTTTTGTACTTGAAAATGACCTCTATGTGTCGAAACATGTACCAAAAAAATAAATCAGTGGAAGAAAACGAAGTCGTTTTTTCATTTGTGAATATCAACTTCCACATAGTTGAGCCTGATACCATTGAACGTATTATCCTGATTCTGGAAAACAATACCGTTGGAAAAAATCTGAAAGAAGACAAACTAGAACATTTTACACCCTGGATGCTACACAAGCTACCCGATCCGCCTGTTGAGATGCAGCAGTCTCAGCAGAAGGTATCGATGGCGCAGACCAATTAGATCGACCCGGTATCAATAGTCACAGCTTCGGGCGAGTGTGAAGTTCATGGAATCGGTCAGGATACGGTGATGTGGAAAGCAAAGGGAACCCAGCACATAAGTCTTACATTTGAAAATTCCACCCGGTAAATAGTGCCCCAATGGGATGTCTGGATGGGGACTACTTTAGGCAAGCCTTAAAACCACTCACGTCGCAATCTAACTCCCGACTTTCTCCTTATGTTTTGAACATTTAATATTTATGTAATTGAAATGAATTATTGCATCCACCGATGAAGACTTTTAAACTTAAGTTTCACATGCGACAATTGGGGTTAGCTTGACGGTCTTCACACATCGTCCTACCTTGAACATGCTGGCATCTAATGAGTTGAGCCAATGAAAATACACAGATAGGTAAAGCACCCAAACGGACAAAAAGGCGAAGTGGCCAAGGACTCACTTTTCATCGCCCACGGAGCTCCTCCCTCCAGCGCCGCCACGAAGTCCTCCATGTCTCTTCGGCAATCTTCGTCGACGCCCTTGGCGGACAGTGTGTTGACCCCCGCGTCTCCCCGCAGCCGATACGGGTCGAACACGTCGAGGATGTCGGCGATCGGGGGATGGGCGGCGCCGAGATTTTGGGTGCGGCGCTGAACGTCGTTCGCGCCACCGCCCCCAGGGGGCGCCAATAGGAGGAGGAAGAAGAGGATGATGATGAGGGGGGGCGAGAGAAGGTGGACCGTCGAGGAGTAAGCCATCTCGACGACCGGGTGCTGCCGTCACGCGGTTCCCACCTGCGAAACAGAACGGATATATCTGTCGTAAGAGCCAAGCCCATGCATATTTGAACACGTCTTGTTTACGCACGCGAAATTTCCTCTGGGAATACAAAAATCTGAAGGAGAATATGCCATTTAAGAGGTACCTTTTTCCATAATGTTCGACGACCTTGGATTTCGGCCTCACAGTGTGTTAGATAATTTGTTTATCAACCATAAATAGCAATGTGCCTATTTGCGTTGTGTTCTAAGCGGCTGTGCCAACAGCGTACCATTTTTCCTCTGAAGGTCGGAACATTCAAGTTTATACTGCGAGACAAGGAATGAAAAGGAAAAGGAAAATTTGGGAACGAAAATTTTCGAGTAACATAAGGTCGCGTCATAGATATTATCCCTGAAGAGTTTGCACGTAATGAGGAGGCGAGGCTCAAGATTTTGAAGCACATGCTCACAACGCATTAAAGTATCATTATAATATAATGAAACCTCCTTCCAGTCGTGCGGGCTCAATTGGAGCGAGGCTACTTCAGATCATAGGAGACTCGGATTGCATGTAAGGTTTCAGAATAAATCATTACAAATAACGAGAATAAATTAAAACAAAAAAGATAAGTATATGGTTAGGATAAAATACTTCCGTGAATATGGAAATCGAACTTATTACCACAGAATTCTGACATTTGTTTGAATGACCAAAACTAGCTAGTTAGAGCCACATTATCAGTGTCAGTGCCTCTGAAATGGTAAACCTAGGATAATAAGGACCAAGATAAAAGAGATGGTGCATTGATTAGTGAAAGCTGCCGGTCTTAGAACTGGATGACGCGTAGTTTTAGCTTATCTCAACTAGGTTTACGTTAACGTCATTTTAAGCGAGTCGACACCATAGGATACACCGCCATCTTCACGAAGAATATCCAAAGCCCCAATAATAGCCGTAAATGTAATAGTAAAGATATGGGTCGCTGGGGATCGTGGCCCACAGAATCCTCTACATTGCGCAAACTGCACTACAAAGTAGTTATAACACAGACTTTGTCATGTATTTGGCGCAATGCAGAGGACTCTGGTGGCCCACAACCTACAACTAGTCTAGTAAAAATGTATACGCCCACAACAAACGTTTATAATGAGGAGGTGAGAAGTGTACACGACCAAATAGTGAAAACGAATGAGGAAAATGGAAAAGGAAAGTTTAGAACTATTATCATGGAAGACTGGAGACTGGAACAGATTGGTTGGACAGGAAAAGGATGAAAAGTCATAGGAGAACACGGATTGTGGAAGAGAAATGATAGACAAGACACACGGGTAGCTTTCTGTAAAGAAAACGATTTATGGGTAGCGAATACATAGTTCAAACACCACAAAAAAAGACTCAATACACGGAAAAGACCAGGAGACCTTTGAAATACCAGATTGATTACATTGTCACCAATCAAAGATTCAAGAACAGTATGAAAAAGCAAAGACAACCAGAAATAGATATGTACAAAGACCACAATTTACAAATAGCAGATTTAAGGAGGAGTCTAAAGCACGTTAAAAAGAAAAACAGTCTATTGACTAATGGATCTGATATAAATTGAAAGCTAAGGAATGTAAGGATCATGAAGCTGCCTGCAATCAGAAAAAAATACAACCGGGTGAGGTGAGAAGTGAATTAAATGGAGAATGGAAGGAAATTAAGGATAAGATTATGGAAACGTTAGCAGAAACAGAGGGGAAGAGTAAGCACATAAAAAATTAAGGAAATGGATAACGAATGAGATGAAACAAAAAATGGAGGAAAGAAGAAAGTGGAAGAATGATAAAACCAAAGATGAAAGAGAGAAATACTGAAGGATGAATAAAATTATTGAGAAGGATGACAGATGAATCAATAGAGGATTAGATGAACAGGGAACGTGGTTATCTTGAGGCATTAGAAATAAAGGGAAAGTTTGAGGGATGCAAAGGGCTGCAAAACTGATGGCAAAAAGGAAAACAAGGAAAAACAGCGAATAAGGAATATTCGATGAAAATGGAGATATGACTGCAGATAAAGAGGATTTAAAAAGAATATGGAAGGGCTGCATAGAAACTTGGTACGACTCAGAACATTTGCAATAAGAGAGGAAAATATATTGGAGGGAGAAGACTGCAATGAGGACAGTGAAAGGTCCAATATAACGGAGGAAGAAGTAAAAAAGTGAAAAACTTGGGAATATATTGGAGAGACAAGATACGTTATGGAACTATACGAAGGGCAAAGAGCAGTGATACGAGTGAATAAAGAAGAGACAGGGGAAACCAATAAAGCGAAGGGAGGGAGAGGAGGTTGAAATATGTCACCAGCATTGCTCAATATCTACAGTGGAGAATTCATTGAAGAAGCCATAGGTGATGTAGATTCCTGGTTGGTGGAGAAAAGTAAGCAGTCTAAAATATGCAGATAATAAGGCGGTAATGGCAAAATGTGAGAAACAATGACAGGAAATGGTGGATAAAATCGAGAGAGTATAAAAACATTTTGGAATGACAGTAAACATCGGGAAAACTAAAGTAATGAAGGCAGAAAAAGAGGAAGGAGTTCTCAATGTGACTATTGATGGAAAAGGGCGCGAGAAAATATCATCCTTTTAGATGCATCGGAAGTGTTACACCATGGAATGGAAGGCGAACGGAGAAGAGAAGAAGTAGAATGTCTTAGGAAAAGGCAGCCATTAGTAAAGTCAAGCGACCACCATCAGCCAGATCAATCAACGCAGGCTTAGGGAAAAGATTTGCGAAATGTATTATTTGGAGTCTAGTGCTTTACGGAGCAGAAACATGGACAGTCAGGAGGAAAGAGAAGAAATATGTCGATGGTTATGAAACATGGCTATGGAGAAGAATGAATGATTAAAGCGGAAAGATAAAGTGAGGAAGACAACGATAAATGAGAAAAGATGCATTTTGAGATCAACAAGGTAACCGATGGCGAATTGGATGGGACACGTCCTGAAGAAAAATTGCCTGCTGGAGAGAATTTTGGAAGGAAAGATAGAAGAGGGAAAGAGGAAGATATGATATGTTGACGGACATGAAGATGGGCAGGATTTACGGAGAGCCGAGGGAGGGAGGGGCACCATGGAGCATAGAGCAGCATGGAGGGAGCAGTTCGATCGAAACCTGTCTGAGGACAGATTCACTCCATACGATAGTGTCTGGTCCTTGGTTACTTGTTTGGATTCTAAGGCACTAAGACTGGTGGAATCATTTTGGCATCTCAGTTATCGTATTTAATTCCAGCTAGACTTATATCCTTTCCAAAGGGTACGATGGGGCAAAACTCTTATGCCATTGGACTCCGAGGAAAGGTAAACTCGGGTAGCGATTTCGGATTCTAGTCATTACTAGACATCCGTACTATAGATCGGATATGGCCTCCTTCATACTCCCATACATAGCTGTACCACACCCTGTTCACGATAATAGCGCAGTTGACAGCAATGTAGCCAATGAGTATATAGGCGTTTGGGGAAGGTAAGCAAGTGACAAAAGAGTCAACGATGGCCGCCCATGTTTAAATAAAACGATCGTGAAAAAATTGATAACCTTTATTGATAAATATTGATAAAATTGATAAGTTTCTAAGTTTCACCAGTGCATTTCAACCGCGCTAATGTCCTGGATGGACTCCACCCAACTTGGTGTTGAAGCTATATAGAGGACTCTGGCGTCCTCCATATAATGGAAGGAAATGGCGTCCTCCAGAGTCCTCTAGATTGCCGATTATACACTACAGGGTAGGGAGTAGTGTAGAGAACGGCCATCCAGAGGACTCTGGTGTCATCATCCCCTCCGCGCCATCTACAACTCGGAGTGCCTTCAATTCCCATGGTGAGAAAGCGCTTCTTCAGTCGGTAATGGCCACTTGTCACAGCCCTACCATTGTTCTCACTATGATTCTCTCAACTGATGGGAGCTTAATTACATGGTCGGCATTTGGTCCACCGATGACCCTTCCATCCTGCTTCAGGCCTTTAACCTACAGCATAGCGCCGTATATATCTCAGAGTGGTTGGCAAAAGCCCCCCCCCTTCCCCCTTGATCTTAGACAGCGAGCTAAAAAGGGCTATATAACGGGTAAGTGGGACATTTGGGTAAGTGTGAATCAGTCTCACAGTCCCAGTAATTTATTTCAGGTTTAATTTGCCAAGTGAGATTCGAGGCATAAAATGTAAATAGTAGCTGGGTAACATAATTCGCTATTATCGCAATAGTTTACTTTTGAAAAGTTATACGCTCGGAACATCACAAATGAGTCATGCGTTAAGGCTTAGAATAGGGAAATCTTACACGGTATGAAAGACATTCACTGGTGCCTGAATTGTTCACGTGAATACAAGAAAGATTCAAGAGAAAGTGAGAGGAAGTAGAAGATCAAATGCAAAAAAAGGAAACCGCCGCACACTATCAGGAAGCAAGGGAACCTACCGTCTTAATAAGCGCCCTCAAAGTTCTTAGCATAGAGGAATGGAAAAAAATAATACCTATGTCAGAACGTTAATCCCTTTGGAAATTTGATCATAAGTCGAAATATCTGACATTAGCATAATAATATGCCTAGATGCTTGTTTACAAGATGTGTGAATCCACGAAGTTCGTGCTTGAACGTATGTCCCTTCAAAAATTAACCTTGTCCACAAAGGAACGTTTTGCGCGATTGCGTGTCGATAAAATGTTCCTATTTCGCGAATGTGCCCATGAATGAATTAACGAATGAAGCGAGGAGGGTGTTGTGTAAACAGGCCTTAGTCCAACAGAATGAGCACGAATGATGTTCCCTCAGGGCGGATGTCGTGGAAATCATCCGTAGAGAAAGAATGAACATGACCTGAGGACATAAATGGCTAAATGTGATCACTTAAATATTCTCCATGAGGTACGAGGATATCTGGTAAGATTTTGCGAAGCGGGCACCCTTGCACAGTGCTGGGGTTCATAGCGCTTTCTTTCAAATGTATAAAGCACCCAGCAGAGAAGGCTGTAAGAATTATGAAGACGAAAATTTCCAGAGAAGGCACTGAACGGATATAATTAATTTCCGACAACCTGATAGGCTCGCATCTTACATCAACTTCAGAAGTGACTTCCTTAAAAGGTAGGTTTGCTATTAATGAGATGGGTGAAAGTTACTGGCGTCATCATAATTCACATTGAGATTAACAATTCGCAGAGTTAATAGAAAAGTGTCCCACGAAATTAGGAAATCACACCCACGGCCAGGGGACAAAGACGCCAGAGACGACACGGTCAGACTAAATGATGCACACGGCTGACCACAGAACCGGATTTAGAAGCGGCACATCAGCAATGCAGCGCGACTGTCATCTCAAGATGGGGAGAAATCTTTCAGAAATTCCACGCTAATGAAACGGCACTATAGGAGGAAGGATATTTCCGCGTTCTGCTGCATTCATTCAAACCTCCCTCACGCACTACTTCTCATCACATCACTGTCTTCTCTTTTCTTCTCCACGTGCGTAACAAAGCACGCGTTGTAAGGGAAGTAAATTTTTCCCTCAATGCGACTGGAGCGATAATCATGGGTCACTGAATGGACATTTTAATAATTTTTGAATTGAGTCCAAAAAAAATTCTCGGCCAAAGTTTTGCTGAATTCATCTGTTTAATCGTTGGAACTCACCACAAAGGCAGATATGGAAAGGATAAAATAATAATTATAAGTTATTATTTTTCGTTCAAGAAATTATATGATGACGAGTTTTCAAGGCGGCATTTGGAATTTGACGTCATTCTTATGAACTATGATTGTCCCGAATATTAGAACATTAATAATTGTTAGCAAAAATTACGATATAATAATACCAATGCGATGGTTTTCGTTAAGAAGAAAATCTGCAGAAAATAATGGAATCACTGCAAAATGTACGTCATTTGCCATTGGGATACGTGTCAAAACTGCACTAAATTGCAAAAAAAAACAAATCGTTATGATGTAATCATCCCAATTTCATCCATAGATATCTCTAATGAGAATACGTATCTTAAGTTTCGCACAAATCTGTTCATGGACTAGAATTGCACCAACAACCTTAAGGAGATACCAAAGCAAATGTACGAGTTGAAATAAATTTAATATAAGTTTCAAATATTTATTTCTATTATCCAAAGGCTATTCTTTCAATAATGAAACGCCTGAGCTCATTAAAAAATGTTAGTGACAAAATATGCCGATAAGTCGATAAATACATTTTAATGAACAATTGTCAAGCGTAAGGTGACGATGGCTGCTTCATTTTTGCTGACATTACTGCGGTTATTGGCTAATGACTCAAATAAGACGATGTAGAGTCACTTAAATTATATGCCCATACATAATTGGGATCCCTGGAAGAATTCCTCTCTAATATCAACAGTTTTTCACAAGTACAGCGTTCATATCGCATAGAAACATAGCATGCTTCCTCTCGTTACACCAGTTCTCTCACTGAACACGACGTTATTTTAAGTTGAAGGTTCGTAAAAATAGCGAAGAAAGGTCAAATATTTCGATCGAATGACACAGAGGACAGGTTATTTCCACGTGAAACCAATCTAAGACTAAAATGACATTTAAGTCGATTGACGATAGAGCTACCTGCTGATAGCTCACGGTAATTTTCTTTGATTATTTGGCGAGATGAATTTTAGCATACACCGTGCGACAGGCATAGCTTGAAGATAATGAACTTTGAGTGGAAGGCTTTTCAAAATTTTAAGAAAATATATTGGCCGAACTAGACCGGTGCCTCCACGCTTCGGCCAAATAGCAAATCACAGATGCAATCGTAATTGTCCTTACCGATTTCGCCTTCGAACTTTGCGGTTTGGAGCGGGGTTGTGAAGATTACGGCTACTGACATTGAACGATTAAAAAATTACCCTTAAACACGGATAATTTTGAAATAGAAATAAGTTGGAATTGTTTACGGAAGCTGTGTACCGTCACGAAACTCAAAAAAGTCTCCGAAACAACATGATAGGAGAGACGCCTGAGACACACAGCGGTGTGAAGAAGGAATATACCTGCTATGTACTTGGAACGACTGAGAGTAAAAAACAACCGTAAGGCACATTCACTTGGAGTAAGCTCTTCCATGCGGAATCAAATATATGCGCATTATAACGACAGGTGGTGGCAAGTTCAACAACTGAGTACCATTCGCTCAAATATTGACTCTCAGGGTTTCAGCGACGTCTTTAAATCCCTTCTGCTTCCGATAATTTCCGCAATGTTTTTGGCGACACCAAAGAGTAGCCGAAAAAATTATCGCGACGGAAATTGCTGGGAGTTGCATGGTGCTCAAATATTCAAATTAAGTCACTCACTTAAGACAGGATTTCAAATGACTTTGAAAAATTTGCTAACAGGGAAATGTGTTTGAGCAAAACTTGGGCGTGGGACACTGGTTACAAAGACACCATTTCACACACACCGGCATCACACCGATGTTTCATAGATCACTGAGACGTGCTGTTTGTTGCTCTTGCACAGGGTTTCTCGAACAGGGGTACTCGTCCCTCTTGGGGGTCCAAGATAGCATTCCAAGGGGTGCGAGATATCATCTGCATTTTTTGCTCTATTAAAGGTTCCTTTGTCTAGGGTTAAGGCAACCTTTAATTTGTTGTAATGTTTTTTTTTTCTTTTCCACAACTTTCATTTTAGGTGAAATACATATATGACAAAAAATCGATAATGCAAGTTTTCTTTGACAGCCTTTCCTTTAATTCTTTTAAAACATTACTTTAAGAGGTGTGAGAAGATACTGAATTTGTTAAGAGGTGTGAGGTTTAAAAAAGGTTAACAGTCACTGCCAAAACCTTTTGTACTCACGCCCAAGTGCAAGGGCTATTCCACTCAAGAGTATATTTTAAGATATAATTTTTTCAACTATTTTGTCATATCTCAGGCTAAAAGAGTTTTCCCAATAAACGCAAACGTTTCCGAAGAGTAACTGGCCAAAGTTCGGGAAAAAATTTTAATGTCTACGACAAAAATAGAAGTCCAAAAAAAAAAATAACGCAGACTTGCATTTTCATCAATACCTCAAATACTAATGCACTAAATAATCTGAAACTTCGTATGATTGTTAAGAAAGATCTTTGCTACAATATTTGAAAAGAAAGTTTCGATATCTTAATCCGTGTTCTTATTATGAAGCCGTAAATGCGATGAATCCATCCGGTACTAGGAAAAATGCGCAAAAAATTCTGCTTTTAAGCACTCACTGAAATCAATACAAACGGTAATAAGTTTTGTATACCATCACTAAATACAGAAATAAACAAGCTTTGATTTGTTGTACATTGTTTTAAAATCGATGGAGCCATCTTTGAGATGTTAGTCTTCAAACTCGGGTGACGGAATTTTGCAACGGATAGTAGACCGTCGAATGCATGGTGGCGAGGAAGTCCAAGTCCGTCCACGTCCTTGGCTGTAAGTCCGTCCAAGTCCGCCCGCTTGTTCCCAGTCCGAGTACGACGGAGTCCATGTTCTCGCCAACCGTATCGGCGCGGACTTGGGTGCGCAGTCGCTAGGTCCGAGCTGCGTGTGTTTGGATTGTTCATATCTTGTTTAGTTTTCGTGATATTGTTATTTGAGTGCAACGAGCTTAAGTGTTAGAGGCGATATTTCTGTTAACCATGCAATGCTATTAAAGTATTTTCGTTGGTTTGAAGTAAGTTTCGACTCCAGATTTAATTGTTACATCTGAATTGATCAAATCACGGTTCGAGTCGCCGCCGAGATGCGCGGACTCTCCTCGATTTCGTTCAGTCCGCGCCAGTACGAGTCGGACGATTTGGACTCGGATACCTTCACGGTAGCCTAGCAAAGGGAGTGCGCTAGCGAAACTACCGCATAGCTGGTAGCCGGACTAGCGTCATTCGAAGGAGATTGTTAGGTCCGACTGAGTACGCCCAATGCAGTACTCTGGTTCCAACTCGGGAATAAAGCGTTTCTGGACCCATGTTCATACCACTGCAACTTTTCTTCTACTCGGAAGGAATGTGAACTGAAAGTTTGGCCGCACCTTATCGTTACACCTTGCGTCGTGTAACGTTGCGTGGTGCAGAAACATAGACTGAGAAAGGAGAATGGGAAGAGACAACATTCATTTGAGAAGTGGGTGTGGATGAGAAGGGAGACATTTTGGTGGAATGGATAGGAGGACGCACGAGGAAGGATATATAATCCAAAGAGGAGGAGGAAGAGGTCAAAGGGGATTAAGAAGGTGGAGTAGTTGACTGGAATGAATAACGAGGGAACGTTGAGGGCCGTGCGAGAATGTTTTTGCAAGCGAGGGGGGGAAGAGTGTAGGAAGAGACGAAGGGTGTCACGACGCATGGCAAAGACCGAGAACGATATCTTGTCGGGATACGAAGGGCCTCGTGAGCGATAGATTAGCAAAGATAACAGTTTTTCCATCTATACTTACAGTAACCGATACATCTCCTCTGATGATAATTATATGAATTAGATTGCATGAAAACGACGACCCGGCAGCTATACACGGTATATCTTCAAGACTACAACTTCTCACAGAGCACCGTTTTTGGGCCATGAGAATCTTGTGAATTAATGGCCACTGATAATTTCGAAAGCCTGATTGTCCAGCCGATACTCATACACCGAGAATGAGCGCAAATGACCTCTGTGGAAAAATTGAGAATATTTCATCTACCGAATTGCACTTTTATATTATTAAATCATAAAGGATTAAACTCATAAGCATGATCTTCAAATAACTCGTGGTATTTTCTTAACCATGAATAATTGAAGGCAATCCTACAGCGTACACTGGGACCATAAGCCCTCTTGCATTATTTTTGGAAATTAGCTCCAGCAATAATGGCGATGAAGATCAAAGTAATATGAAATATTTTGAAGACCGAACATGATTCCTTCAGATAAGATAACCTCCAAAGCAAAAAAATAGAGTGCTAACCCTACAACAGTTCCGCTGAGGTTTATAAATGCAAAATAATCTTGGGCAGAATGTTAGAGGAAGAATAATCATGAGCAGTTTTGGTAACATAACATGGATAACTCGTTTGAGTCAACTGAATTGGGTGCCAGGAACCAGGGCACGAGCAGAAGACAATAAGCCTGATTAACCATGGAAACCTAATTTAAAGACGAAAAATCCCAGAATATGATATCGCACATTGTAACGTAAGAAATGTACAATTATTATATTTCAATGACTAATGCTACCATATCAATCATTCAAGTAAGCTACATGGAGGATATTTGAGTGTCCAGCGCCCAAGTAGAAAGGGAAAATTGCCCCTAAGGATGGATGATCTTTCCCTCGAATGTCATACGTTTATCGAGGAAGAGCGCGATGTGGAAAATTCCGCCTTTTTCTCGAGGGTATAATGCACAACTCATTCGACGCTTCATAGACACTTTCCTCCTCGGGAGTACATCAACATTTTTGCCGACTCATCCAATTCCCCTTGGACGCCCACAGCTCCACGACGAAAACTTCAACGAGTAATTATGAGAACTGGAACGGCATCGAATATCCGCCGAATAGATGGTGACTGGTCACCACTCTAACAACTGACAGTTTCGAGTTTAGAGCGTCGTCACAGTGGCTGGAGAAACTACAAGACGGTTTAATTGAGTGCTCAGGAACCCTTCATCTTTGTACCGCAAAGCGCGTGTTCTTTGTTCTCTAATAGATTAGACCCACCGCCCCAGGCACTTTTCCCATTTTCGACTCGAGAATCTTCGTCTTAAAACTCATCTCTTTTCCCCCCATGCTTTCCCCATTTATCTATTCACGTTGGTCATTAAATCGGCCACAGCCTCTCGTCTCGTGGGCTTCGAGCGGTGAGGCGCGGGAGGGAGGCGGCGAAAGACGGCCGGCCGGGAGTTGCATCAAATTGAGACCCGCGGGGTGACGAGGAACGCAATTAGCGGCTGAAACAGCATGAACTAGGCTTTTTTAATAATCCGCACTCTTACTAGCCAAGCTCCAACCGATTCCGATATTGCACAACTTAAATCTTAGGCACGACTGCGATAAAAAAAACAGCAGTCAATTTTGTGACGTTGAAGCCCCTGTGCGGCCAGATATACGTTCCAAACTCGTAAAATAGCTTATGCCTTTCGCTTAAACAATATAAAAGTCATCTTTAGTGGTTGTTGCCCCTGTACAGCTTGATGTAGGTACCAAAACACGTAAAAAGGCTGTTATCGAACGCACGACTCCGAGAAACACTAGAAAATGACCTATTAAAGGTTATACGCACTTAAAATGGTAAATATCTACTGAAAATTACAATGGAAAACATTTAAATTCACTTTTAGAAGTTAGATCCGAAAGTTACGCTATGCAGTTACGCTGATTAAACCAGGTTGATTTACGTTAGCGCGTAAAATGGTTAATATCTTTTGCACAACTTCAATGAAAACAATAGCTTTGATCAGCGTGAATGGCTCAATAAGAAGATGAATATAATTTTGCGATAAACTGTTAACATCTTGATGCTATGAACAATAGAGCAGCTAATCCGGTGGTGCCATTATCCGCCCGCGGTGAGGGTCTGTATAGCCGACGATGTCGCGTCTCGGACTCGGAGCCAGGAAATAGTTCATTTATTCCAGATAATGGTATGTCTAATCCTCCCCCTGGGGCTTCAAGAGCAGTAAAGAGTAGCTTTACCAACAATTTTATGCGGTCCCAGCAAACAGACTTCAGACACAATATTTTTACATCACGCTCAAAGGCTTTACATTATTACAATTATGCCTTTGATAAGAGTGTTAAAACATTCGATACGGTAGGGATTAATTTTGAAGAGTGCAACATCACAAAGTGATTTTTTTTATTTCTTCCCCCATTAAAATTCCGACATGCATCATCGTCCTTAATCAAAGCTATTAGAGATGGAGAGTTTAATCAATTTGCCTTTCTCCTCTCGAAAATCCACCCCTGAGAGGGTCCAGCAGTCGGCTTAAACGATTGACGTCGGAAGGCGTGGATTCCGCGAGCAAAATATCGCCACACGATTTCACATCATTCTGATCGAGATAATAATATATCTTCGTCCCGTTTCCTACAATATCTAAACCGACATCATCGATGAATCGTGAGGATGAGAACCAAGGGCTCAATCGAAGGAGCTCGAACAATACGCGGTAGCGCGATAAAGTGTCGGTAATAAACTCAAAAAAAGTTATCTACTATTTTATCATTATTTCCTGCCTATTTTATCTCGTTCAAACAAACTCGGTCTTTCTAGTACCCCCCATTCCCACATTTCACGACACCAATAAGTATAAAGCCCAGTGTAGTGTTTAAAGACACGTTTGAGTCAACATTAAACGGTATAGGTCTGAGGTGAACATAAACTTTTTGACAGTCCTAGAGATGACCACTTACGTAATGATCTGATATGTGCTACCTATGAGATGATAGTTTACCTATGTAATGTTTGCATGGTGTGAGCAATATGTGTGATCATAGAGGGACCACCAGCAAAACTAGTTCCTTTGCCCTTAAACTATGCAATAATCGAATGTTCAGTGGACGATTCACGCATCTGAGAAAAAAATGAAAATATTTCACGCGGCCAAACGGCCTATTCAAGTTAAGGAACGTACTATTCGACTAAATTCCTAGTTGTATTCGACGCACACAAATAAATAAATGTACCGTTTGAATTGCCATGCACTCGACGAGGTTAAGTTCAGGCTCAGAGAGCTAATGAAAAATCTACCGGGCTAACGTGATAGGAAATTCGAGCAAAGGAGGGATTCGTGAATTACCCACGGCGTCTATTTTACCTCCAACTGCGAACATTTCATTAGAGTGCAGCGGGGTGAAATTCTTTTTCCAACGGTTTCTCTTCCAAATCCCGATACATCAATAAATAAATCCCAAATAATAGCGAGTTTGGTCGATGATGCATTGGAGTTCCACGCAAACATGTAGAACAAATAGCGGATGGGAGCAGAAGGTATAAATCTACATCTACGTACTACCCTGCGAGCCACCACGAGGGTCTGTGGCAGGGGGTGAAGATCACCAAACATGCACTATTGACATGCAAGTAGGATATTTAAGGGAGGCATGCTAGAGAACAGGGTCACATGCAGCTAGGTGGTTAGTATCTACATAATAAGAAAGGGATTATTGGTTGTTATTACTTGCATCATGCACTACAGACTACTCTAACTATAGTTCAACTACCTATCCCTTTGCTACGCTGCCTATTGTTCCCTCTTATGGTACGCGGGAAAAATGACATTTTAAATGTATCGGTACGACAATCTATCTCTCTAATCTTGTTAATATGATCAAACCTAGCATAATACGCAGGGGTTCTCAATATATATCTAACGTCATCTGTGAGCAAATCGGTTTCGAATTTACTTAAAAGGTTTAACCTATATTTTAACCTGCGCTCTGATAGAAATTCCCATCCTAGTTCTTCTATTAAATTCGTAACACTTATAAAATTATCATAACGGCCTTTAACAAACCTAGCGGATCTCCTTTGCACACGTTCTAATTCTTTTATCATACCTTCCTCGTACGGATCCCATATACTAGCGGCATATTCTAAATGAGGCCTGACAAGTGTAAAATAGCTTCTTTCTCGTACTCTCTCATCGCATTTGCCTAGAACCCTTTTTACGAATCCTAATCTACGGTTTGCTACACTAGTTATTTCCCTGATGTGTTTCCCACATGGCATGTCTTCAGTGATGGTGACGCCTAAGTATTTATTATATATACTACGTTAGATATTTTCTTTTCTTTGATGCAATAATTATTCCGGGGAAAGCCATTCTTTTCCAAAAGTTCGTTATCGCACATTTCTTCAAATTTAATTCTAGCTGCCAACTATCACACCAATCATCAATCGAATCTAAATCCTTACCTAAAGACTGACTGTCCTCTTCATTTCTAATTTCCTTATACACTACTGCATCATCGGCAAAAAGACGGAGCTTGCTATTTTTTACTACTGTATTCAAGTCATTTATGTAAAGAAGAAATGAAATTGGACCTATCACGCTTCCCTGGGGAACACCCGATGTAACTTTTACTTCGCCTGAGCTGACACCATCTAATACCACCCACTGAACGCGTTCATGTAAGAAGTCTCCTATCCAGCCTACTATATTACTGTCTGTCCCGTATGATGCAAACTTCGCGAGTAACTTACAGTGGGGAACCTTGTCAAACGCTTTTCTAAAGTCAAGAAACGCTGCGTCCACCTGTACGTTACCTTCTCCGGAAACTAAAATATCATGAACAAAAAGACCTAATAAGAGTTTCGCAAGACCGTCCTTTTCTGAACCCATGCTGGTTTGTTTTCAATAAATCCTGGCTGTCGAGGTGTCCCATTATTGATGTAACTATTATATGCTATATAATTTTACATGATAGTGACGTTAATGATATTGGTCTATAATTACATGGCTGTTCCCAATCGCCGCTTTTAAAAATTGAGGTCACGTTTGCTATCTTCCAGTCTTTGGGAACCGCGTGTTCTTCGAGGGATTTGTTAAATATTACTTTAAGATACGGAGCCATTTCGAGAGCTCATTCTTTATACACACGAGCTGGAATTTCATCAGGACCTGAGGACTTGTTCGGGCTAATGTTACTCAGTAAGGATACGATTCCGCTACAAGATATATCGATCAACTTCTATCGACGTACATTTTCATTACGAGGTTTTGATGCACCTATTTTTTCAGGCACACATTGCATACCTATCACTTCGTTCCTTTCCGAGGTTAAGTTAAGGCAAAGACTTAAATTATTTTTGTTTAGGTAGAAACTCCATAAGCTGCAAACAAAGGCCTTTCGGGGATAAAAATTATGGGGAAAACGGTTAGTCAATGAGCGATTTGCGGAGTGAATGACCCGCGCCTGGGATTCACTCCACAAGTGTGACACTCACACAATACCTGTACGGTACTCACTCACTCTACCTACACTGAGAGTAATCTCTGTAAACCACTTACTTGTGTGTGTCCGACTAGTGTTTCTCTTGAACCTGGTATCAGCTCCACGTCCGAAAAAAACACTCGCCGGTAGAGTGAGTACCGTATAGGTATTGTGTGAGAGGGTGTCATACTTGTGTAGTGGATCCAAGGTGCGGGTTATTTACGCCGTAAGTCGCTCAGTGACCAACCCTTTTCCTCCTAATTTTCATTCCTGACAGGGTTTTGTTTAAGGCTTTGGGAATTCCACCCTTAATATATTATTTAAGCCGTAAGAGCTAACTGATTTATTATTCCCGCTAACCTCGGAAAACCTTCCGCTCCCTATTTATAATTTTCTACGTAATGCGCAATCCTTAAAAACCACTTTCTTACTTCACTCACACTCATTCATTGCTTCATACACGCCTTCTTAATCCCATGACTCCTAATTCTCTCCTCATCAGAGTCCCTTCCGCCACATTCACCCATGGCCTTCGCGGTCTCTCCCTTCGTCTAACACCGTTTAACTCCACCGTTATACCCCTGGTTAGCTATTCGACTCTCTTCAATTCCCTTGACATACAAAAACCGACGGAGGACAAAAGGTAAGCTTTGGTAAAAAAAAGTCCTTTTTAATCTTCAACAAAATATAGTTTTTCCAGCATGATTAGTTTCTGAATATAAATTCCGACAATGGCGTAAAATTTACCGAAACTGATCAGGATGAAAATAATAAACTACAAAATTAACCAGGAATATTTTTCGTTAAACTGAGTCAATTCAACAAAGTTACAACGCAGAGCACTCATTCTTGAAATCAGTATAATATTCTTTGAATTAATGATGAGGGTGTGAATTCATCTGAGGGTACATTTCGCTATATCTAATAATAATCTAATAATAACAGACCAGGATCTGCGCCAGCGATTCGCTTCGAGGGCGTCCGAAAGATGAGATGGAGGGCATGGGATGGAAATGGGAAGTGTTGTCTGCTATGGCAACCAACGCGACGGGAGACGAAAGAACAATGGTCCATCCATCAAGACGCCGCGGACACCTTCAAAATGAGGACGGATCAAATGCGACTTGATTCCTCGGTGTTCCGCTCTGTTTGTGCCATGCTCTTGACTTGCACGCAGGGACGAAAAAGACTTTGTGCCAATTTGATCGATCATTCAATTCTATTATTTTTTCCTCTTTCGTCTCTCCTGCGCATCTGCAGGGTCGCTAGAATTCAATTCTCCGTGTCAGCGCCGTAATCGCTTGATCACAATTCGTCAAATAACTTCGGTATTGCCACTAACACTACTAAGTCTCTCAAACAGGCGCTCGTTCCCGTCCCTCCCGATGCGCCACTTTTGCGACACTTTCATCTCTCACTGTAACCGTGGCGATGGAACTGTAATGTGTTGAAACATTGGTCGGCCAATAAAATAAGTGTACATGGTACAAAGCTATAGTTCCTTTTATTATTTCCGAGATGCATAGCGTTTCATTGCTTTTATCACAACGTTTCATCTCTCTTCCTATACCCGGTATAAAAAATTAACTTCTTTACTCTATGACGCCTCCAGAAAGGAAGGCGAAACGTTATGAAAAAAGCAACCAAACGAGATGGATTCCGAAGACAGTAGAAAGCAAATTATTAAAAATCGCGAAAACCAGAAGAGAAATTTACAAGGGTATGATTATCCATCATGAACGCAGGAAATTTTCATGACTCGACGCCTCAAGTAACCTCTCACTTTCTGCTCACTTGCAAGAATTTTCAAAACTATTCGGCTGTCCTCGGAATTCGTTCAGCCAGTGAAATCAATCACACCGTGCGGAGTCTCCAATGATAGCGGCGCATTCGCCATTTAATTCCAATGAAATGCATTCCATTTTAAGAGTTTCGTCGGAAGAATTTCTGGGAATTCGCTCGAAAACAATTTGCGTACTTAATGGACATGAATGAACATCCATGTTTACTTTATTGCCACCGGACAATTTAATCTTAATAACGACTGTTCCGCATCTTAGATGTGACTCTTCCACTCCTTTAGTTTTTCCTTGATTTTAAGCTTGTAAAAAACCTGTCTTTCTCGAAGGAAATTTTTCCATACCTGTGTGCCATTGTTTGTAAATTTCTCGTAATAATGGTCAAGTCAAAAAACAAATATTAAAATGTTGACTGCGCTACAAAAAACATAAAAGTACATATTTCAACGCTTCTCCATCAAAAGCTTTGGGGCACAGTGACGTTGATTGTAATGCCACTCTGCAGTAAACATCGTAGTTACGCCGTTAAAAAGGTAAACTAGGGATTGTTCGTGATTCTGAATATTGGTGGGACGCTCGTTTTACTTAAGCGTAAAATCTTTGAAAATTTTGAAATTTTTTCTGTCGTAAGAAATGTTGCGGGCATCTAATTTGAGCGCAACTTTGACTGATAATTTAACGACTAATTTCTATTCACAACCAGAACTCACATCAAATTGATAATTGGTTTACGGCCATAATAAACTTGAGACGGTGAAAGCCGATTTATTTTAATGTCTTATTTACCGTAATGAGAAGCAAATGGCAGAGCTAATCACTCGTGGAATGGCACGCCGGACCGATAATCCATCGAGTGCTCACTCTGAAAGTAGGCTAATTGTGAGACTGGTGTTCTCCAAGACTTCCCAAGTCCACCCAACTCCTGGCCAACCATCATTACCCATCGAACTTAATTACTGCAAATGGTACCATCTGTCATATATCTCGCACAGTTATCTTCCTCATCCCGCGTTCTGCGTGAAAAATTATGATTTCGCCCAGTGACGAGCACTTTTCATCGATCCTAAATGTGACGACCATTTATTCGCAGAGAAAACTGCACGGAGAAGCCCATATAAATCACCTTATACCGAGGAAAAATCACGCACTTCCCATAACTGTTGATCCATTTCCAAAGTAACGTTGAGTAGAACTTTCCAAGAAAAGAGGCGAAAAGGAAAATTTTGGATATCAGATTACGAAGCTCAAGGTTTTCAAACTAATTTCGCGAAATCTAATGATTGGATGAATATTAGCAGACCTAATTTTCCATTGAAAAATGAATATTTTCCCTGGGAACTTAGACGCTACGCCTTGTATCAACCATTTTTAATTCTAGGCAACTTCGCTTTTGATATGTGCTGTAATAAGCGGTCAATTCAACTTGTTGAGGTAAGCGCAGATCCGAACACGTTAGCGTACGCGGAAGACGATGAGTCGAACGATGTGAGCGAACGAAAAGTTCGACAACCAAACTGTATGTTGCATTTGTTAGATTCACATTAGTCAATCCCCAATGATCTGTACAAATTTATCGAATACGTTCATAATAAGTACATATAAACGAAAGGTTTTTTTGACCAACCATTGATTAAATATAAATAAAATGCATTTCCTTAAAATCGACACAGAATCAACATTCGCGGATGCCATTATGGAATTTCTGTGTTCCAGCGGAACCCTAAACACAATGTGAACCTAAAGAAAATGTAGATAGCTTTAAGTTGATGCTATTCCATAAATATTCTCAATCAATGCCTACTGATAATATAACTTCACATTCTTTATCCACGCATCACCTAGCATACATGTCCCGAAAATTAAAAAAAATAAACTAAGACTTTTATTGAAGACGACTGTCCTGGAGTCCGTCCAAGATAATATCACAGTTGAACTATATTGATTTGGCCAAGAAAGAAATGATAGGAAAACTTTTCACGATCTAATGATTTAAAACAGAGGTCTACACCATGAATGTTTCGGTCACCTGATTCCCAAACGACATTGGATCCGTTTACAAGTTTGCCGCATTTCTGTAAACTGCGATATTCTCTTGGACACACTCCAACCCTCAGGTATCAACACACACCTTTAGTGGACCCACGAATCAAAAACTGAAACTGTTGACAGAATTTCTGGCATGAAATATCTTTAAAAAAAAGTAAACTATAAAGGTTACCAAAACAATATTTACCTGTCCCGTTTATTGTGATTATAAGACTTCATATCTTCAAAATGCTTTAATTATCAACATTTATTGATGAAGATGATTCAGGAATGTCGAGAATGTAATGCAATGCCGGATTTCAGCCGTAGAGTGTGGGAGAAAAAACGACAATTGACTCCGGAAAGAGTTCCAGCCCACGATTTCAATACCAGCCTTAAGGTGATCTACCCGCGTGGCTTGTAAAACGACCAAGAGAAAGTTTAATGGAACGCTTTCTCATTTCTTTAGCCTGACATCTATGAGGGCTGTATATTTTCGCTAACTCAAAATTAGGTGAAAATTCAGCCCGAGGACAGAGATTTTTATAATGAGCAGAGATGAACCAAAATTAATTTACTTTAGCTCTCAAGATGTTCGTCGTTTGAATGATTTCATCCATTGCCCATCCATTCCCCCATTTCAACAATTCTTTCCATTTCATCAAGACTAGTTTGGAAAGATCTTCCGACAAAAAGTGAAAGAGAAGGGATTTGTTCGCTGCAGTGACGGCTCGCGCACACCGCGAACAGAACACCGCGCCGAAACAAAAAGATGTCATCTGGCAGTGAAGGCTTTGCGGGACCTCTCATCCGCGTATTTCCACTGTCATAGACGACTGTTTCGGACGGACTCGATCACATGTATCCTCGCTTCTGACCCGAAGAAGACAGCTGCAATGCTGTCGAAACTGTTGTGCATCCAACATAATATATCGGAGTTGACAATTAGAAATGCAGATAATTATTATACATGTCCAATGGCGCTCAGGGAAGAGAATCACGTGACCTAACGGAATGCACGAAATCCTTGTTTAGGTCATACGAATATGAAAAAAATGTTTACTTTTCCTATTTTTCTAAACCAAACGAACATACTTCAACTGCACTATTATTATGCTGCACAATTACACAACTTCATTATCAACTTCTTAGACGGACAAGAATAAAGTACATTTACCTCCATTCAATGCGATTGAGGCGCCAGAAGCTTTAGACGGAACGAAGGCAATAGTATAAGACGCATGTTTTCAACGCTTAATATCACAAATAAGGTAAGGCAGAACTCTTAAAATAGTTTTTACGCGAAACGTCAACTACGGCTTTCGGTATGGATTGAGGGTTCACACATGGCCAGCGGCGATGCACAAAACTGATTACGAAACATTTTTATAGCGCGAAAGTTATTGGAGATATGCCTACGAGTCATTAACAATTCATCGGAGAAATGTTGATAGAGAAAAACAATAAGCCATTTTTCAACTTGTGTCCATATCATGGAAAATTGGACAGCCATCAAGTATGGCTATAAAATCTTGCGTCGTCACGGGAGTAAAACTTTGGTATTATGCGATTGAGCTCAAAGTGATCTCTTACGAAGAGTTTGGGCGAGGACTCATTTCAAAGCGTTTACAGGGTCTCAAGGGATAAGTATACAATATGAATAATAATACTGAATTTTGAGAGCTTTTAAAAAATAGAGAGATTTAATTTGAGCATTCTTGAAACATTATTAGATTCCTAGGGAAATGAGCAATTGTCTGTAAGACAATAATTAAGTTAAAGACCTACTTCAAGAGCAAGACAAAGGTGCAAGGAGCTCAAAGAGTCTTGATACACCCAGAATGTTATCCACGGACCGTT
The DNA here is from genome assembly GCA_963169105.1 of Ceriagrion tenellum. Taxonomy (NCBI): domain Eukaryota; kingdom Metazoa; phylum Arthropoda; class Insecta; order Odonata; family Coenagrionidae; genus Ceriagrion; species Ceriagrion tenellum. The sequence goes on along the minus strand of OY720642.1, from coordinate 128,654,782 downwards.
CCTTAAGATGTTGCTAATAAGGGTAACTGAATGCGAAAGCAGAGTCTAATGCGAGTCAGGAGACAAGAATAAAGTTTCACTATTCAAACAATTATTTATAAACCGGCGAAGGATTATCATGGATAATCAATTAAAAAGGACACAAATTTATAAACAACAATCATGAATAATTCATTCATGGAGCAACAAAGTTTCACCAACAGAAATATTCTTAGTTTCGGGGTAAATATGTACAAATTTAAACTTACACCATTCCCTTAAGGCCATTAGGCAGACTGTTGAAAACCGGTTTCCCTATTGTTTATGGTCTTTGTGAAGCGTACTTTACCCTCGCATATTTGCAGTTAATCGCATTACGCTCACGTGTATGATGGTTATGAATACGAGAATTTTTCGTAAAAATCATCATAAGTTGGACTGAACATATAGTCCAGGACAGAATTTGAGATATCTCGTTTTTTCACATGTTAAACGGCAAATCGTGCGCCACGACGATTAAAAGGAGTCAAATGTCACCTGCCCTCGTGCGGGGGGGGGCTCAAAATCCAAGACGGCGGACGTTAAAATGGAAAATTTGAACCCGTTTTAATTTAGGTAGTTTTGCGTCGTGTTGGGTATGGTTCTGGGGATTCAACAGGGTGCTGAAGCCGAATAATGGATTATCTCACGCCCCCGACAACCGGAAGTACCTTATTCGAGATTGTCGCCAACTGGACCCCCTGAGATATAAGAGATATAAGCGCCATTTTACCCCAATGACGACTTCGTCGACCGGCGGGTTGCTCGTGATGACATGCTCGTGCAGATGACATTTGACTCCTTTTACTCGTTACCTGTCTCTTACATCCGAAAAAGTGCCGTTTAGGGGAGAAATTACGAAGAAAACGTCGCGGGAATAGGAAATCACGATTTCAGCCGCCATCTTGGTTTACGGCCTTATGAGGCTAAATTCGGCTTTGCAACCGACAAATTCGTAATGGGCAGGGTCGATATACCCTAAATACACCGGTTGCCAATTTTGCGCGCGATTTGTCGTTAGACATTCGTTTTCCGGATTTCTCTCCTGGACTAATATGCGAGTAGAGAAAAATATACACGGGGTAGATTATTGAGTTTTTTAAACTGGCCGACAGAGGGCATTACAGGGTGCAAAAACCATTCAACGAGGAATTTTATTTCGCAGTTTGAAGAGTTGAACAGAGAAAGGTTAAGACCCCCAGAAAATTATGCTTGAAATCACACAGGAAAAGAATTCCCCATAATAGAGGCTTAGTATTACATCAGGACAGACAACATAAATTCTAAGGCGCATCATGTAGCAGGGTGAACTAAATTCTGTCAGAAGATATCACACTTGCTTATTTCAGGGGAACATTCGAGGTGATGGAAACGTACGGAGATCTCCTTCATTCATTCACTTCCAAACATCTGATCATTCGAATTCATGCACATCCCTGCGTAACAAGTTAGACGCTTGACGCATTAAGAACCTAAAGTTGAGTTGCGCACACCATCTGCTATTTTCTGGAAAATTACTAATTATGTCACTTTCTAAACGGCTAGATAATTCTCTTTAGAAACGGAGAGAAACGACGGTATACTTCGACTATTTTAGGAAGTACGCGAGGATCACAGAAGCAATTAAGACGGCGTTCACTTTTGGAATCGACAGATGCCGATCGTATTCTGTCGCTTGGAAAAAAAACCTCCTCCACTAGAATACGACCGGAATGAAACGATATCAGGTTGAGTTGAGCGACTCTCGATCATGCGCGATCGCGGAGTGAAGTACCCACGTCGGCGTAACAAGTTTAAAGTTGCTCTTAGTATATACTAGAAGCTCGCGGGGCCCGGAGCGGAGAGAGTCGTTTGTGGAGGAGGCAGTTGCTTCCGTCCCGCGCACACCACACCGTTTGGGGGGTGGAATGGGGTTTGAAATAGAGGGGGCGAGAGGGAGGGAGGGAGGGGGGGGGTGAGGGAATTGCACTCTCATGTGCCTGGGCTCCCTTCCTTCCTCGTTTCCCGCGGGAACCGCCTTCTCTCCGCCTTCCGTCCCATTCCTTTGCAAAAGCCTTTACCGGGACGCCCGCCCCGCCCCGCCTTACTAGACTTCTTCCGGTTGTTAAAGAGAACGCGAGTCGGGAGCGTGCAACGCGCACCAGAGAATTTTCCAACAATCCCCCCCCCTCCCCCCTCTCCTCCATTCCACCGCCTCCGAAGACTGACTCCCTTGCAAATTCCGCTAATGGGCGTCCATCTTGAAGTGGGACCCCTTCCTTCTTCCGCTAATTTTTTTTCCTCTCGGGCACAACGAAAATCGAAGTCCAGCGAGCCATTTGAAGCCACCTTGGAATTCATTTCGTTACTCCTTTTTATTTTTGGCGATATATCGATTGATCAACGTCAAAGAGTTGGAAAGTCCGTACCGCTTCAAACTAAGCTATTATATAGGGAGATATGGGCCAACGGGGTGAAGAATATAAAACGCCTCGTCTTATTTGCATATTTCAAATCTATTCTTGATGGTTCGATATCGGAAGTAATCTCCGGGATGGTAAAAACACACCAAAAAGAGGAAAGCGGATTGGGTCCAAAAGTGTGCACAAAATGAACACTCCTGCTGGTCGCAGCATTAAGGCAAGACTTTCATTGAGGTTAAAAAATGAAATCAGAATACATTCCGCTTATGCCGTGTGGGATGGTGATTGAATGAAATGTCTTCCATAACTCACACCTGGTCGATTCCAATTCATCGGGTTGTAGTAATGAACCCTCTAAAGGTAAGGCAGGTTTACGGTTAGATGGATAACCTTTCACTTTTATATCTCTCCATGTATAGAACACTTAAACAGCAACGCTTCTTTTCACCCAATTAAAAATTTTATCTCTAATAATTATCACGGATTCAGTCCATTGACGACGATTCGATGTAACAACCTCAAAGAGTAAAGCCCTCAGATTGCAATATGGAAATAACATAAACGTATGAATTCAAGAAGAAAGAAAGTTTATTCTTCGAAATAAGTACACGTATCCGTCAAAATTATGAGGTATATTCTGGAAATATTGCAATCTGCACCTTTAAATCTTCACTTCCCCATGAAATACAACAAGTTTAATTTCCCAACTTTTTTTAGCTTTTAGCTTTTAACAACCATATTATACATTAACTGGACATAAACATGTATCTCTAAAGGTAGAAATACCTTGGCAGGAGGAATAATTTCTCTTTAACAATTTGATTCGAAAAATTGAATGAAAAATTCTGAGCAAGAGAAATAGTTTGGTAAATTTTGCAGAACATTTAAAAGGTTCCGGAAACTGGTCAAATATTCATTAGCCAAAGAGTTATCAAAATCAACTTGCACAGTCACTGAAAACTTCGAAAGAACTGGGAATGAAAGCAAAAGGGCTTTCGCTTTCCTGGCTTAAACCACCGCGAGAGGTTGAAGGAAGCCAAAGCTCGGCATCGCAGAAAATAGCAGAAGAGTGAAAAGAGCTTAGATGATGAACGGTGATCGCGTGGCTGGGCTCTGACGGTTAGTCAGCAAAAACTTTCCACCGCATGAGATCACATCAATCAGTCTATGTTATTGATAAATGCTCCATCGCAAATAGTCTTTTCATTCCGTTGGGGAACTCAATGCGGAAGGACTCTCCTCTCCGGCAAGAGGTGCGGAAGAAGACAGATCACTTCATTGGACCGCCGCGCCGCCCGCTCCTCACTTGTGATCCCTAGGGGCCGAGCGAACGGGAATGAAAACGCCAAAGCGCTCACTAGTACGCCAAAGTCAATACAGGTTGACGTGAATTTTATTCGTGCACAGATCTGCGTGAGACTTTAAATTCGAGCTCTCATGAGTGAAGATTGATTCTTTAAATGAACTCGTGGGGCAAACATATTCGGGAAATAATTGGCCCAGCTGACCGTAAACTGGGGATATGTTAAACGAGTACATACTTGGGAAGTGCGACGATAAAGTTACAGACATCAGCTACTTCTCCCTTGATAGACCCCACTTAGGATACGCGACTAGTATTTGGGATCCTCATGAGGTAGGCTTAAAAACAGAGTTCGAACGCGGGCAGAGAAGATCAGCACGACACGTGAAAGGCCTTTATTTGTAGTTTTTGTTTGTTTTTTTTTAAATTTAAATTTTAGTTTTGTTTACCTTCACTTTAAATTAGTTTGTGTTACTGATCTCTTGCAGCATCTGGGATGGGAATCGCTTTCAAACCGTCAATTGAAAATTAGACTCAACCTTTGCTTGAGTGTCAGAACCGAATAATTCTCTGTCGAAGTTATTAATACCTTACGAACTCAACATAATTCGGTAGATGAGGACATGAGAATAAAATAAGGGACATAGATCGCAGAGCAGACGGGTGTGAAATGCCGCTTTCACTGCGATCCATGAGAAACCATTATGGCTGTTAGTGAGACCTTTTAACCACCAACAGGAGTTGGTCAGTCGACAGGGAATGTAGCTGATTAGTTGTTTTGCCCCCTAATACTTGTTTCTTCATCTGCCACGCAGCACTAACACCGCGCATTGCATAACCCCCGCATGAATCTTGTATCCTGTTCATGCAGTTGCAATACATATAAAAATAAATATTTTCCGTAGCATTGTCCGCACACCTATTGTCAAGTGCATGTTGGTGAAGTTACTGATACATTACAGTGAATGTTGGCGATATTTCACACCCTTGAGGTGGATTTCAGGGTAATAAGTAGACATAGATTAGTGAAGACTGTTACTTTTTACGGGATTCATTCCGCGATGTATGTTTTTTTAAACAACAATATTTCGCTGGTCCTCCTGCCAGCTTCATCAGGTTAACTGAACTGTTTTATTTGTCTCGCTCGTCTTTATATATAAGTCTGGACTCCCATTGTTGCCGGAATATGAATTTGAAAAAATTCGTTTTAGACTGCTACTCAACTTGTAACCGTCTTCTCGGTTGACGTTCTCCGGTCTCTTCGCAATTCCTACAGCCTCCCTTATTAATCTTGGGTAATAGCGTATTTCCCTAGATATGAATCCTGTCTCCTCAAAGTTGAAATTATGAGTGGGGCCGCTGAGATGGTGTTCGGCTATTGCAGAAATGCGGTAATTATTATTTTTAATTGCCCGTTGATGTTCTTGGAGGCGTATTTTTAGGGCTCTGCATGTCTGGCCTACATATGATTGTCCACAGCTACACAAAACTTCATATATTCCTCCGTAGAGGTTCCGTGGAAGCGGGTCTTTGGCTTTCAGAAGTACGTCCCCTGTCTTCGTTGTGCACGTGAATCTGCTAGCCACGTTGTACCTCGACAGAACTCTAGAGATTTTCTCCGTCGTTCCAGACACATAAGGGAGAGTGGCATATGCCTTAGGTTTCTCTCTGTTTTCTGTCGGGTCCGTGGGATTTTTATTTCGGACCCCGAGAGAATTTAGTTCTTCTTTCCGTGCCGTTTTTAAGATGTAGTCACGGCGGAAACCATTTTTCTCAAATGCCCTTATTAAGTGCTGCTTTTCGCCGGCGATGGAATCGGCGTCAGAGATCATAAAAGCTCGATGATACAGCGTTCTCATGACTGAGGCTTTCTGTTGAGGGTGGTGGTGCGATGTGGCATGTAGGTAGCGATCAGTGTGGGTACTTTTTCGGTACACAGAATGACCTAATGTTCCATCTTCTTTTTTCTGGACCATAACGTCTAAGAATGGAAGGCGGTTGTCCTTCTCTATTTCCATTGTGAATTTAATAGAGTTGCTTTGTTCATTTAGATGTTGCAGGAACTTTTTCAGCTCTTCTCTTCCATGAGGCCAGATAGCTCGGAAAGAAGAACTAAATTCTCTCGGGGTCCGAAATAAAAATCCCACGGACCCGACAGAAAACAGAGAGAAACCTAAGGCATATGCCACTCTCCCTTATGTGTCTGGAACGACGGAGAAAATCTCTAGAGTTCTGTCGAGGTACAACGTGGCTAGCAGATTCACGTGCACAACGAAGACAGGGGACGTACTTCTGAAAGCCAAAGACCCGCTTTCACGGAACCTCTACGGAGGAATATATGAAGTTTTGTGTAGCTGTGGACAATCATATGTAGGCCAGACATGCAGAGCCATAAAAATACTCCTCCAAGAACATCAACGGGCAATTAAAAATAATAATTACCGCATTTCTGCAATAGCCGAACACCATCTCAGCGGCCCCACTCATAATTTCAACTTTGAGGAGACAGGATTAATATCTAGGGAAATACGCTATTACCCAAGATTAATAAGGGAGGCTGTAGGAATTGCGAAGAGACCGGAGAACGTCAACCGAGAAGACGGTTACAAGTTGAGTAGCAGTCTAAAACGAATTTTTTCAAATTCATATTCCGGCAACAATGGGAGTCCAGACTTATATATAAAGACGAGCGAGACAAATAAAACAGTTCAGTTAACCTGATGAAGCTGGCAGGAGGACCAGCGAAATATTGTTGTTTAAAAAAACATACATCGCGGAATGAATCCCGTAAAAAGTAACAGTCAACACTGCATCCGCGGAAGCCTACGAGCTAATTATAGATTAGTGAAATTTAAAGATTAAAGGGATAGAAATGGCATCGAACCGATTTGGCTTTTTAGTCAATTAAATGCAATTTTAACAAGTAAAATAACGGTAAATTAAATCGTATGTTAGTCAGCGCTAGTTGTCCGTTCCACATCGCAAGTATGACACTGGAATTAGAGCATGGTGCGTGCTAAGGAATGACAACTCGGCCATGAGTACGTGAATGCATGTGAAAATGCGTCACATAGCCCCTCACTATTATTCATCTGAGGCAGACGTACACAACAGTTGACGGTCGGATGGGTATTCCTCTGCTCGACGTCACTCATGGATCTCCGGTGAACTTAAGGGTTTCCATCTACATCTACACAATACCCCGCGAGCCGCCGCATGGGCGTGTCGCAGGGGGTGTTAGGTCACCATCCGTGTAAAGGTGTAAGTTTTTGGAGATGAAATGGTGACATGTATTATAGGAGTGTATTTATTGGATCTCAATTTTTATTGTGGTCGCTTATTGTGCGCGGAAAGAACGAATTTTTGTACCTAGAGATGCAGTGAGGAGTCATGATAATATTCTCTGTGTCGCTCTGAAAAACATCAGTTCTGAATTTATCAAGCAACCTAAGCCTAGCGTGTAGCCTCCGAGTCTCTAGGGGCTCCCACCTTAGTCCCTCTAAAAGTTGTGAGACACTATATGTACGCTCGTAGCAGTTTGTAACGAAACGTGCTGCTCTCCTTTTTATTTTATTAATTATTTTGGTTAATCTATTTGACCAGGGTCCCAAATGCTCACGGCGTATTCGAGGTGTGGCCTAACCAGAGCGAAGTAGCATCTCTCTGTGACTTTTTCATCCGAGGACCTCTCTATTAAACGTTTAACAAAACCTAGTTTCGATAAGGAAGAAGAAAAGGAAGGTACCGATAAAAATAGGAACTTGGAACGTTAGGACAATGATGAGGGCTGGGAAGATGGAAAACATTAAACGGGAAATGGATAGAGGGAAAATGGATGCCTTGGGGTTGTGCGAGGTGAAATGGAAGGACAGAGGGGACTACTGGAGTGATAGTTACAGGGTAATCTATAGTGGTGGGGTAGCCATAGTATTGAACGCAAAATTGGGGAGGAGGGTAGTAAATATTGAACAGGTGAGCGACAGGATACTAGTGGTAGAATTAAAAGCACGCCCTACAAATTTCGTATTGGTCCAGGTGTACATGCCTACAAGCAATCATAGGGAGGAAGAGGTTGATGAGGTGTATGAACAGATAGAGGAGATTATCAGAGAAGTGCCGGGCAAGAAATATCTAACAGTAATGGGCGACTGGAACGCAGTAGTAGGGGAAGGGAGAGATGGGTATGAAGTCGGAGGGTTTGGATTAGGAACGAGAAATTATCGTGGAGAGAAGGCAGTGGAATTTTGTGGGAGAAATAAATTAATAGTTACAAACACTTGGTTCAAACACCATTACAGGAGGAGATACACGTGGAAAATGCCAGGAGACAATGGGAGATACCAAATTGACTATATCATGGTTAGACAAAGATTTAGGAACAGTGTGAAGATCTCGCGGAGTTATCCGGGGGCTGATGCAGACTCGGATGATAATTTAGTCATGATGAATTGTGAGGTTAGATTCAAAAAGCTAAATAAAAGTAGGAGGATGAAGAGATGGAACCTGGAAGCGTTGAAGGGGGAGAAAAGGAGGGAATACCAAGAGATAGTGGATGAGAACATAGGAGAAGCCAAAGAATCGGGAACAATCGAGGAAAAGTGGGAGAATATAAAAACAAGCATAGTAAGAGCGGCTGAGAAAACAATAGGAGTAGCGGAATTGACGAGGGTAAATAAGCTGTGGTTTACGGAAGAAATGATTAGGAAAATGGAGGAGAGAAGGAATTGGAAAAATATCAACACCGACCAGGGTAGGGCGAAATACAAGGAGCTAAATAATCAACTACGGCGAATAACCAATCGGGCGAAGGATAATTGGTGGAGACAATGCGAGGAAATGGAGAAACTGCAAAAGGAAGGGGAAGTGGGTGCGTTATACGCCAGGGTAAAATTGCTATCGGGAGGTAAGAGAGGGCAAACGGTACCAAAGATTAAGGACAAGATAGGTAGAATGTTAACCGAGCAGGAAGATATCCTAGAAAGATGGCGAGAATACGTGGAGGAGCTATATGACAGCGATAGTAGACCAACTCGTTTAGATGTAGAGGATGAGGAAAACCAAGATGAAGATAACCTCGGGTTAAAAATTCTCGACAGTGAAATAAAGCTTTGAAAGAGATGAAGGCAAGAAAAGCTGTAGGAGTAGATAACATACCCTCGGAATTGCTAAAGTCTACGAAGTAAAGGTAGGCAAGCTATTTTCGAACTCATACGCAGGAACTACGAAGAAGGAGTATGGCCAGAGGACTTTAAGAAAACGGTATTGATTCATATCCCGAAAAAGAAGATTGCGAGGACTACAGAACAATTAGTTTAATTTCACACGCAGCCAAAGTTGTACTTCGAATTATCAATAGAATGTTGGAGAGTAAGGCCAAAAACTGCTTAGGCGATGACCAGTTTGGGTTCAGGAAGGGAAGGTCAACTCGGGATGCGATAGCGGTGATGAGAACACTTATAGAAAGAAACAGAGTATAATCAGGACGTTTTCGCATGCTTTATTGATTTTGAAAAGGCTTTCGATAGAGTAAATTGGAAAAAACTAACGAAGATACTAGAGAAAATGGGAATAGATTGGTGAGACAGGAGACTAATTCGAAACTTATATATGACGCAAAGGGCGCAGGTGAGGGTGGCTGATGGTGAATCAGGGTGAGCAATTCTAGGTCGCGGGGTAAGCCAAGGGTGTCTGTTGTCGCCGTTGCTTTTCAACATTTATGCTGGGGAAATGGTAAGACAGGCATGGGGAGAACTTGAGGTTGGAGTCAAAGTGGGAGGGCATCTTATACAATCGGTTAGATTCGCGGACGATCGGGCATTGGTTAGTGGATCTTCGAAGAGACAACAAGCTTTGGTAGATGCTTTAGATATGCAGTGCGGGATATTCGGAATAAAGATAAATCATAAGAAAACAAAAGTAATGAGATTCTGTAGGACAAAGAAAGTGAATCTTGTGATTGAAGTTGGAGGACACAAACTATAGCAAGTACAGCAGTTTAATTACTTAGGTAGCACGCTAGAGGAAAATGGGCATAGTAGTAAAGACATACGGAAGAGAATAGAACTAGCTAAGGAGGCGTTCAGTAATAGAAGAGACCTGATGACGGGGACACTGGGTAAGGATGTGAAGAAGAGGCTGGTGAAGAGTTTGATATGGAGCGTTGCGTTGTATGGGGCAGAAACATGGACCCTGAGAAAGGAGGACGAGAATAGGCTGCAGGCATTTGAGATGTGGGTGTGGAGAAGGATGGAGAAGGTTAGATGGACGGAAAGGAAGACTGACGAGGAAGTGCTGGAGAAGGTGGGCGAGGAAAGGAATCTTTTGAATAAAATCCGGGAAAGGCATGGTAGATGACTGAAGGATGTAATACAGGGTGATGGGTTGCTGAAGAGTGTGACAGAGGGAAGGATGTTGGGCAAACGGGGAGGGGGAAGAAAGAGAACAGGTTTCATGGACGGGATGAAGAAGGGCAGATCTTATGCAGAAGCGAAAAAGTATATATTAGAGGGAGATAGGACCCGGAATGTGTAGAAGATCGGGAGCGGATTCTCTGACATTCAACAAAACGTACCTTTACCGGAAGAATACCTAATAATAATAATATCAGAAGTTAAGGGTAATGTAGCACGCGCGCGGGTGATCGAATTGGGGGCATTGGGCTATATATAGCGGCCTCTACGCCGCTCTGCGACTTCCCACGTCGTCGTCTCCACTCTATTCCTCGACTTACTAGCTGCGAAGAGTCCCGCAGAGGCAGTGGGGCGCTGCTGTGAGAGGGAAAACGAGGCTCCAACAGTGAGTGGTCTCCGCGGCGGTGAGCGAGAAAGCCCCCCCCCTTTTCCTTCCCCCTCTCTTGTAACGGGAGTTTGCGATCGCGGTGAGTAACATCCCTTGGCCGTGCAAAGGTGGGCGTGGCGGGCACGATGGACAGCGTGTGCAAGATGTGCGCGCAATATATACTTGTTCCGTAAATGGTTGGTTATTCGGGGGAGGCGAACGAGAGTTGAGGTCGTTTGCGCCATTGAAAGTTCGATACCCACGCGGAAACATGCATCCGTTACATACAGTGGATAAATCGGCTGGGAAACATATCAACTCGTGATACGTTGCGCTGCCGATATATTTTACAGAGAATCACGGGTCTAACATGCACGATCAAACGAATACATTTTCCATACATGTGGCTATTTATGACATTTAAATGTATTTTTGTCCATATTTTTACATACTTAGGCCAGTACCGTAAGCATAGATATTTTATAACATATGAATAAATATTTATACTGAAAGCAAAATGTTTCGGACTATACCTGAAAAATAAATTTTTCTTGGTTCTGACTTGTAGAGTACATATGCAAAATAATATATTCTACTCCATTTTCAACAATACAAATTACCTCTTCCTTTAATTCTCCATCATTCTACCCCTTTCACATCTTCCAATTTTTAAGGGTAATATTTAGTATTTACATATTTGGGTAATTCTTTCGTGAATTTCTTGAGTTTAAGTTGAGTTGAGGGGAGTTGAATTTTTGCTTCTTGCATGATTTTCTATTTTCATCAGATACAACGAGGGAACGATTACCGCTAAATGACAACTTCAGCACGGGGAGCAGTCATTAACCAGCAAGTCAGCAGCAAGGCAAGGGATTCGCCACAAGATGAAGAGGGGGGAGAAGGACTGCGGGCATATTTCATGCATCCACCAACCCAGGAATCACAGCCAAATACGGCCCCAACATATGGCTCCACTTATTAACCTCACATGAGTCCACATATTTATTGCTTAATACCCATGTGTGAATCCAATAACTGCCCATGTATGTCCCATATATTTCGCCACATATAGTTGATATACAGAGCTACATATCTATTCCTCGTGTAGTTCCAAATAGTTCCCATATTATAATTAATCCTTGGTTAACCCAATTCAGTTTGCCCGGTTGTTATCAGAACCCATTTATTTCAACACATGTTGCATTCGTATGTGGAAAGTTTTGCTCTACATGAATGTCCCATTTTAAGGGTTTTACTGTGAGTAGTTAAGCTAGCAAGGGATGGAATACATGAGTACTGGTGTAAAGGGAGACATCGTCATGGCACCGGCCTACTCTAAACAGAGTATCCTGTTTTACGTCCAATACGACGGATGGAGTACATAACTCTCTCCACATGACACACAAATAGGATCTGGATTTTGCCAAAACATTTCCTGATTGTTACCCGGAGCCTCGGGATGAGAGTACTCTTACCTTCCGAAGGAGTAGCCCTCCGCAATGTATAATATTCGACTTCACCTTCTACGGGTGGCTGCTAAACGCAATGAGGAAAACAGAGAAAGTTGCTGATTGGGTTCGTGAGGGCGCACTCAGGACATCCACCGAGAGCGTGGGTGGAAGAATGAGTTTAACAATGAATTAAGACTGCACTAAAGCCACGAACGTAGGACGCGTCTGCTGAGCGCTTTTTACACCCATGTGCAATATGTGTATTACGATGAACATACAAATTTTGCCAACATAAATGGATCAATAAATGGGAAATATATGAGGCAAAACAAGGAGTGAATGTGACGTCTTAGAGGGGAACTACATTTAGACGCGAGTGGTGCACATATTGACAGGTATTGGACTAATATTTATTCATCTGTATTGATGCATATATTCATACATATAATATCCACCTATGAATCAAAATATGGGTGAAAGATTCTATTGAAAGTTATACACGACACCGTTTATGGAAACTATATTGGTTAAAAATACATGTTATACACATTAATTTCCCATGTAAGCATCGCATATCGGCAGGGAAACATCATGAGGAGGTACATAATTGCGAATACAACCATATAATCTATTGTGTGTCTAAAATCTGGAGCTTCAGGGTAGGGAGGTTCCAGGAAGTTTCGCGACATTTGCAAAAAATAAATTATGTCCTAAATAAGTAATAAATAATATAATAAACAAAAAGTGACGATGTAATCGGAGGAATCGGGACGGAATATTTCACAAAGCACGAAGAAGAAGGACACAAAGGGACCAGAGTTAACATTCTGACGCTATCATCAATCTCCTTTGTTACATACATGGTTGCCACCCTGACCAAATTTGGGAGTTGGACACGAGGAGTAGTGGGTTCAAACTCTCTTCCCTCCCTCAAATGATTGGCTAACGCAGCACACACCAACTGCAAGGCACTCAGAAATTCAAAATCACGATTAGCAAATATTCATTTGACATATTATTCGTTCGCTATTACATTTGAAGTAGCACAAGCGAGATATTTCCATTGTCATCTCAGTGATCACATTAAAAGTTTATTTTTCAATTTAAGCAACTGTAAAAAACATGAAGTCAATAGTGTAACGTTAATGGCGCATAGACTTTCTTTTAAATTACTGAAATTTTCAAACATTAGCTGAATAATAATTCTCAAGACTTAAACTTCACTTATTTTATCACGCCGTACTCTGTAAGCGCATTCACAACCGAAGATATTTTTGGGGTTCTGTAAAACTTACTGCGAGATTGATTTAATGAAAAAATAGCGGTAAATGCATACAAAAAACACCCAATCAAGTTTAAGACGACAGCTATACTTTTGAAGTTTCTCATTTTTTAAATGCAGTCTCTCTGGAGCGCGTAGTATTCCCGTGGGCGCCGCATCTCCTATAGGTTATAACCATTAGCCAACAAAAATGGCTCATATTATTTTTGGAAAATATCTCGAAAAGTATAACAATAGTGGCTGATATTTGGTCATCCATGGAAATATGATACCCCTTTCTTTATAATGAGGCCAAATTCATCGAACTTTAAGCGAGGTGACATCTCGCACAAAGCTCTTTAAATGACTGCGGGGACACAAAGGGTCCAATACAGATATTCTGGCGAATCACTGGGTGGTACGTATATACTAGTAGATGATGTCGTTCTCTCTTCCGAAGCATCCTTCGAAAATCATTCATTACTTGCTACAATACCCTAATTTGCCTCTCCTTGATTTCCTCGAGCCACCCAACCCTCTTTCCTCCTTCTGGCCAGCCCCACTCGCCCTGGTGTTCAGTTTGGCTCGTCTCCCGTCGCACTTTCTCCGTCCTCGTTCTCCTCCACGCCTCCAAGCACCATCCGACTCCATATTCGGTGCCTCAATAACCCTTTTCTTTTACATTTACTCATTTTGCTCCTGTTAATTAAAGACTCTCGCATGCTCTCATACCACTTTTCATTTCCTCATTCCTATAGCGCACGAATATTTTGCTCATTTGATTAGGGTTGTCTGCTGTGATGCACAATGACCTTGGAATACAGGTCTCGTAACAGTTATATCTTTGCTCCCGGCATCGCGTGACTGCTTAGTGTTAGTGAGATGAAATTGCAGTTCGCGATTTCCACGACAGATGTGCTTAGGGATGAAAATAGTTTAGCGGCAGTTTGGTTAAGAGAGGTTAAACAATTCAAACAACTCTTTGATGATATACTTTCCCACGGTACGTAATAAAATCTATGGCGAGCCCTTTCATGTAGCATTAATGGCGCAATGGAGTGTATAAATCACGCATAAAGTGATTCACGCCTCAGTGAAAGGGACGGACAACAGGGGAACTTGTGTAGTTCGGTAGAAACGGAGGTCATGAACCCGAAGCCACGTTAGCAAAAAAATCATCTGAGATCGCAAAGAGGATAGTCAGCTGAGCGCACTTTTCTTCGATCTTCCAAACTCCCGCGAAATCACGAAGAAAAAAGTCATACGAGCCCTTTCGGTGGTATCATCAGTTTTTCTCGATGTACATATTTTCAAGCGTGTTGTTGTGAGTGATACCGATACAACAAATGTACTCAGCCGATTTTGCTTTTTAGAAATTCAATGTTGTTTAAACTAGAACCTAAAGTTCGTAATCATTCGATTGCATATGTACAGATTAGAAATATTTTGATATAATTTACCTCTAAATTTCGAATACCAGCTGAAAACTCAGGTCATGACATAATTTAACTAAAGTAATGAGGAAAATACTTTTCTTGTATCATTAGTCATAGCAAGAACTTAAACGAGTCAGAATATAAATCCAAGCCAACAGTAAAAGGTAATAGTCGAAGTGAAACACGTTTATTATCATTTACAGCTAGTTCGCGAATAATTAAAATAGCAACTGATGGCAGTGTGAATGAGATATTATGAGAACGTTTCACATTGGTTGCGAACATATTCGGAATGATGATCAGGGGAGCGGAAAATGTACGGAGCATTATCTCTTCTGGAATACGCAATGGCTGCGGGGGCGGTGGCATATGTTAGCGAAAACGCTCTCTTTCACTGTCATGTCAGTGACTCATCCCGTCGCACCCGCAGGCACTGTTCCAGCCGCGCACAAGATACGACGCGAAAGTGAAACTTAGGAAGTGTCGTCATGATGATGAACCCTTTCTCATCCCCGAGACCTCTCTAAAGTGAAAGGAACTGGTCCGCTAGCAGCGCATCGGTGGCCAGGGTAATAACACCGTATTTAATGGTCGCCATTGTACCAAGAAACAAGACGCAGTGACGTAAAGAGGGAACAAGGTCAATGCAATGACGAAAAACGTTACGGCCGAAGCGTATAATGAACCAGCACATTGAACCTGAAGGGTCGTGAAAGAGCGACGACGGCATTTCCGATATGATGAATCGTATCTTTCAATCAATCAATTTCTCCACGCTGGGTCAAACACTCATTTTTCACACCTCGTCAAAAGTTATAGACGGGCTTCGGAGTGTCACCTGCTGGCAGTCGTGCCATTGTAATTAATAAAAAATCGGCAAGTCATCACGGATATTTGATTTGCAATTGAAATTAAAAAGGCTATAACTGAAGGTTATTAAAATTTTAGAATAGGGAATCAATGTATCAATTGCACTTTGTCTTTTGAAAATGCCGACAGCGCCTTATAAATTAACAACATTCTATTAAGGTATTTGTTTTCTGAAAAAGCAAAAACTTAACTTCCAAATAAGAGGTATTTTGAACAAAATGATGAAAGAAGATCTTGGCGTCATAAAATAAACAATATTTTTAAGCTACTCGCAAGCAATAACGCGACAATAATTAGTAAATACTTTTTTAATCGTAAATATTAGTGATAATACACACTGGAAGCAAATTTCAACGACTACAGCTCAAATAATGTTTGTTAATCAAGGATATCTTTTGTGTTCTCCTTGCGGATTTTCTTGTCTATAAAATCTTCAGATTATCCGCTCAAAGCTTTTCCTCGCCCTTCAATCGATGCACTCATTCCATCTACACCTCCTCCAACAATCGGTCCATCACCATTGTTACAACACACTATTTCATAACAAATTCTTGAAGTGATTCAACTGCTTCATCCTGTTTGTTTAACGAAAGTTGTGAACACAGAATTTCAGCCTTACAAGAATACCTGTCGTCAATATAGTTTTTGCTCTCGGAAGACAATACTTATCCTCCTAAAGTTCTAGTTCAGCATCTGCGCTACATTGTGTAATCATCTTAAAGGCCACGCAATCACGCAATTTATTTCAGTGAAGGCGATTGTATTGTATCCTCGACACCAGCTGCGTTCCATAGTATACGTGTTTTTGTTTAAAAATGTTTTTGTTTGCACGATATACACTTTATTTTTATCCTGATAGATCATCAGTCACGCAGAGATTTCTGGTGACACAAAGTGACAGGACTGAAGTGGAAAAAAAGAGTATAGATTAAAGATCATTTGCATCACTAAATCGCCAGGCTAATTAATGTAAATTCACTGGTAAGCCTTTACAGTACTAAATTTACCCGGGAATGTACTCAAAGGCTTAGAGATTCTCCAAGCCATAAGGTAGCATTAAAGTTCCTCAACCATCATGAACGGGATGGAATTTGCAAAGGGAGAAGAAGGCGAAAGGGTGTCTCGCGTGTAACGCATCCCAGCGAGCTTAAATTGCCCAGCGGCTGAGCATTGCTCACAACTCCTTCACCATGACGGATGCATTCATTTCTAAGAGAAGTTTCGCATGAAACGAAAGCGACGCAATGACTAATGATATAAACAGGATACCTGCGGATATTGCACTGCAATTCCTTTGGACTTTCCTGGTTATTCCCCGACCAAACTGCATAGTCTAGTTTTCACGAGGAAAACTTTCATGACGCGAGGATATTACGAGGAATCGTGCAGCGCCATCGAGACCTAATACTCGCTTCTAGGAGGCTTTAGTGGTGTCGTGGGTCACTGAATGTCCTTTTTTAAAGCCAAGTTCTAAGCCATTCCAAAAGAAATTCTTGGAACAGGTTGTATTTAAGTGCATCTGTTTATTCTTTGGAACCCTCCATGCAGGCAGTAATGGAAATGACATCAGAAATCTATTTTAACTTTTCTCTCATATAAGCGTGTTAAGACTAGAGTCATTTTGGAGCGGTACTCCAAATTTATACGAAATTGTTTTAAAGTCAATTGGTTTCGAACATTGGGCAGGGCGTGACGTCTTGATATGTTTGTTAGCAACAAAGAAATTAATAAATTTAATATTCCACGCACACCATGTCATGTGCCAGAAGGCTAAGTGCTACAATTGTATTGAATAGCTAATAAGTCGGTATGATGTCATTTTTGTCACTTTTGTCGATAGATACTAATCTCTAATGAGAACAGGTACACGAAGTTTCATATACGTTTGAACAGAAATCGCTTCAACGAGCTATGGAAAGGGGATCCAAAGGCCACAGAATGTAAGAAAATACAAGTCACATTACAAGTGTCTGATTAGTTCCATTCCAACAGCTAAGGTGATATTGTACTGTCTTACTTAAGGCCATAATGTAAAGACAAACACAGACCCCATATTTGAAGTGGGATTCGAACCAACGATATTTTGGTTTCCGGACACGAAAGTTACCGACCCTGCGAACCATTGCGGTGAAGAGGCATGTTTTTGGACAAGGACCATTAGAAGTCGCAATTTCAAGGGAGAATTTACAGGGTCAAAATTTTTAAAATCCAGTTTAAACTAGCAGTTTCAAAACACCCACTGAGGAAAAATCCTAGGTTCAGCTCGAATGAGCATTTTCCGTCCGAATCCCAGGTGCGGGTAACGATTAGAAGACGATTGTCAACGACTAACAGGCAAGATGTCGCGACGACAAAACACAAAGTGAAGACAAGAGTTCTGCCCGAATGAAATTCAGAAGAGGCAAATGTACGCCAATGGAATTTTATGAAGACGGACCACTCGAATGCAAAGACAAAGGCAATTTATTTGTACTTAAAGGCACTTTGCCATTGGAATACCTTTGACGACCTGGCATTAAACACAACACAGGTTGTCAGGTTTGGCAGTTGGACACTGCAAAAAACCAAACCCTGGTGCCAAGCTTCTATATTAAGATAATCTCTGGAGCATTGAAAAGTTGAATGTGACCAATAAAAATGGAAATTTTAAGGTTTTGCGTAGTAAATTGAGATTCGTCAGCATAAGGTGAGTTCCTCTCCCGAGGGAAATAAATTAACTGTGCTGAAATATGAAGAATTTCATGAAGAAAGACCCATAGATATCACTCTAGCACCCTCTGTAATTCACTTGTCATACTTAATTAGTAATTTAGTCTTTCGTATTCATCATATCAAGATAGCAAAAATAGATTACTTACTAATTCATGGAGAAGGTTGTTTCAGGCTGTTTCCATCAAAACGAAGGATAGTGCACTCGAAAAATCCTCCCCCTCCACGCACAATTTCATAAGACTGTAACTCCGTAACTGATTTCCCTAAGCGGTCATTAATCAAGCACCCAGGCTCACAAATAAACATTAATTCTCTCCATGTGTTATGAAAAATACAATGCCCGAGTACCCCCGGAGCATTGATGAGATATGATTTCGGCGAGTAAAAATTAACAGGAAGTGTATGCGATGGAAAAACAGCCACATTCCACGATCATTATGACGATGTCGACCGATGGCTTCCGTCCGAAAAACGTTGTTAGCAAGGTTGGTTGAGAGGCCGGCGGTTTCCCAAGGACGTATTTTTAGACTGACCGCCAAAGGAGCTATTTAGCTCCTTTCATTCAAGGTTGTGGTAATTAAACTAGCCCAATGCAAATATTAACACCGTAAATGGACGCTTTCATCGGTCTCGATCGTTTAGCGCCCACCTCGGGCGATGCTACTGTTAGAGAGAAAGGAAGGCGAGGAAAAATAGCCGGCATGAATAGATGCTTAAACAGTCCCTTATACGCCACTAAAAAGTCGAAAGAGCTCTTTTAGTTACAATCACTGGGGTATATGGAGAGTTTAATTTCTATTTCCTTTCTATTCTTATTTCTTCCATGCTTACCTTTACATAGCGAGGAGGGGTACACGTATTTTCGGATATGATCAAAGCAAAATAATAATACATTTTTTGTGGAACATTTAAGGAATATCTTAAAACATACATGTATTTGTCATTCGGATGCATATTTCCTTTAAGTTATACTGTGGTTTCTCGCTGGGAATACGGATTATCATTATAATTGGATAAATAAAAATATTTACGAAGAATGCACTTACAAGAAGTACATGCATGCTGATTTTAAGCGAATTATCATTAGGAAAAAAATCATCAAATCGTCAAAATTGCGAAATTGGAAAAATGGCGAGGTAAAGCTACAAATATGGCGGTCGGACCACGCACGCGCCACAGCTTCGATCGTTTCCCACAATAGCAAGCGACCTTCCTCCATTTTCCTCAATCTAGACATTAGACGGCGAAGCGTCGCCTCTCCTCGTTAAAGCCCGAAGTCATGGTACTAATGAACAACTTGCACAGAAAAAATATTCATCCATCAACTAGACGTCAATGACTCTATCTATCCTCTGCAAACTCCAAAGCTTCCAACTTCCCTCTTTTTACTGTCGATTAAGATATTTCCTATGTAAAAACTATCTATGTTCACACCATTGCATTACACGGACATTATTTAACACGTATTAGTGATAAATTTATTTTAATTTCTCTCTATTTCCAGAGAGAGAGAGAGAGAATCAGTTAAATGTGCCATTACATTAATAAGTAAAAGCCTTGCGAACCCCTAAAGGGAATCGCGCCATGTGCATATGCATGCATGTATGTCAATTTCCTTATCAATTAGCATCGATACATTCACTTCAGACTAAACTTAAGCATGTATGGTCAATTTTCAAAATGTCAACCTTCCCCGGAAATCTGGAAATAAACGAAGGATGTGTATCTAAATGATTTCATTTTTCTTTACGGTGCCGAAAGGAGTTGCAATAAATAAAATGCCATTTCTCATTTCTTTTAAAATTGTTATTAAATAAGGACTATGAACGTGGAACGCAATCAGTTTGTTTTGCAAAATTTAAGTTCGCAATTACGCTTTCCGTCACCGGACAACTTATAGAACAAACGGTTTAAACACAAGCACCCCTCCCCCCACCCAGGGACTCCGTTCTGAACGCATCGCCGCAGCCTCTCCTCCAGAGTGCGCCAATGTGATGGATGCGCAGAACGGAAGCATTCGGGAGCGACCTACACAACGCATTAGAAAAATGCCCGAAGTCACGTGACGAATGCGACAGCGCGGTGTTGGCTCAATGGCCTTTCCGAAGGTCGCCGTGGTAGCCGCAACAATACAACCGGAAAGAATAGCGAAGAATCCACAAGAGGGGGTGAAGAGGATCCTCCGTGAGAGATAGAGATTGCATCATTACGCTTATCCGCGAGACGAAATGCTTTCCAGTCAATGCCCGAGAATAAAATGAAAATGTGCAGTCATTGTTCTTAAACGATTCCCCTCTGTCTATGCAACAATCGCTGAAAACCTTCGGATGACACCCACAATGAGAGGGTGCACAATAAGAGAGGGCCTAGTCTTGGCTTTCATCCGCTTTCCCCGCATATCTCTTCGCCCATTGTTTCCTAGATGTTCTCCAGCCAAATGCTGAACTGACGGCTTTTATTTTAGATGTCAATCTCCATGGGTGGAGAGAGAGAGGCTCACGCACGAAAAATGACCAAGATATTTGCAACTGACTACACTTTGTCGTAATTGCGTTCGTGTTTTGCGCATTGCATTTAGGTATTATTAACAATTATCAGGCACAAAAAAAATTTTTGGCATGGTTTGCAATTCAGCTTGATACCCAGAGAAATATTATTTGGCTCATCGTTCACTTCACGACACAGCGTTGGCTCCCCGGTGTAACACTCTGTACGCAATGTAAGGAACCCGAGCATTTTCTTATGACTCCATTTGAAAACAGTCACAAGAGGGTTTATTTGTCAAGCATAAGATTACTATTCTCGCACTCCCTGGAATGCGGGCATAGAACACCTCATGACATAGAACACATCAATTCACACAATCCCTGCAGAATAGATATGACAAGTGTTCACTCTCTTATTCCTACCTTGATAATGAAGATAAGATATCACCAATCGTCATTAACTAGCGAAGAAAGGTACAAATGATTCATATCAGAGCATTTGTCAGAGAACTAAATACCAAAGAAATAGAATCTGGCAAGGGGAAATTCTTTGCGAACAATTATTATACACCCGTGTCCTACTCACAATTTTAAGATAACCAACATGGATTCTTATGACTGATAGTCATTTGCCAAATCATTACGAGTGTCAAAGACCTCTGTTAAAATAAGAGGCAGAACTGACTGCGAGGATATACAAGAGAAAGTAATTATTTGAGATAATTTACCGAGTTCGATATGACACATTTTTCCTACCTATAATATAGGCATCTGCGGCGCAAGAGTTAAATTTTCTAAATGACATCAATTTTATTTTCAATGAAATCATACATCAATGTTGAAACTACAATTTGCGGATGAAAAAAAATTATCACGTAATGCTTAAAATTTATTAAATTGTAAGAAATTTCTTCTTTTTTCCATCTTAAACTCTACACCATTTCAGGCAAAAAAATTCTCAAGCTATCAAAAGGCAATGTTTCTCTTCTCTTAATTAGAACACACCTAAAGTAATTCTTACGTAAGTAAGTTGACCATCGCCATATCTATGGTGTGGAATTGGAGTGTATGCAAACTTGTATGCATAAGTGTTTTTGTCCAGCGTCGCGAAGTGATTAGCGCCGTATGAAGCAAACAGAACTCTCCTTTCCACTTCTTATCATCGCACTTCTCAGAAGAAGGCCTTTTAAGTTGAATGGAGTTCCATTTTTAATAACGAGCGGAAGGACATCTACCCGATCGTTTACCTGAGTGTTCGTCTGCCATGGACGTCCAGTTGTGAAGGACTCTTTGAAGCCTTTTCATGTATATATACCTCTACTTACTACAAGGGATGAGTCGATTCCCCTTTTACACGATTCCGATTCTTTCAAATTGATTGCAGATTCTCGATTCCGATTCCATCGATTCTTATTCCTGATAACAGGTGGGATATTGATGTACCAGTAGCGTACGACTATTATTTAAATTCAAGTAAATGGCTGAAATAAAATAACAAAGACAATTAAGTCGCTCAAAAAGTATATTTATTAACAAATGGCAAATACATCCTCAGCTTATTGAGATAGATGAAAAATACAAATTGATAGCCTACACCCAAAATTACTGAGACAAATATTATGTGATAAATGAAAATTGATTCGAATATTTATCTATCTGGAATTGATTGAATCGGAATCGACTTTAGGCGATCGATTCTCGATACCGATTCTAATCCTGAGAATCGGTGGAATCGAGAATCGACATTTGGATTAGACTCATCCTTACTTACAACATATCATACAGAAGACGTCGGTCTGCATTGACACGCGGAACGTGTGACCAGGCGATTTCGCTATATATATTGTCAAATATTCTAGTTTCCCTAAATGGCTCCATCTCTATTATAGTCGACGCTCCGAGAATTTACCGTGTCTCCCAACACACGCGCGCATTACAACTCTCCCCCATCCACTCCCTCCCTCGTCTCCGACCAAGCCTGAAAAGTGCTTCAACTCCCTCCCTCCCTCCTTGCCATCCCCCCCCCCTTCCCCCACACCCATTTTCCTTAACTCCGAACACTCGGTTTCCGTAGGAGAAATAATGGCGCAACGCGAGGCGGCGTTCCATTCGGAAGCGTTCCACTTTTCCTTTTTGAAGAGAAGTGGCAAAGACGAGCGAGTAGTAGTTGAGCATGTCTATGTACGAATCTCCCCATTCCCCCCCTCCCCCCCACGCGCCGCCATTGATACTGCTTCGGTCGACATTACTCAACCCTGCTCTCGTTCGTCGCTCGGCTCATACCGATTTGGATTCGAATCCGCATTCACTCAGAGCAGCGGCCGTCCTGTCGCCCGCAGCGTCGACGACCCTCTAAGGTCAATGTCCTCGAGTCTCACGCTAGGGACAGGGATTGCTGCTCGCAGAGCATATTTTAAAAAAGGGGGGGCTGGACGGAGTATCGTGTGCCATGGAGCGTACACTAAAATGATTTTTTAAAGTTCTTCCATTACACCGAGGTTCATGAGTTTTTACATGTTGGGGCTCGTTACAGAGGCAGTTATGGAAATGATACATGAACTACATTTAAAATTTTCCAATAATTAAGGAGTTTTATGACAAGTTTTTGGCACGTAAATGAAATTTTGACCAAATTATATCGAATGTGTTTTGTTTTTCGAATACTGTAGCTACACTCAATATTTTTCAGCAACAATTGAAAAAATCAATTACATCGTGCTTAGAAAAAAACATGAGCCTATGAAATCGAATAAATACGTCATTTATCTTATGTGTCATAAAACTATGTGTTCCAATAGCATTGGACTGTCAAAAAAAACAAATGGAAATGACGCGTTTTTTTACTTTTATCTGTGGAAGTAACTGATGAAATCTCGTTTGAAAAGTTTCACGCAAATCAGTGCATATACAAAACTTATTCCAACCACTCCCATGGTGAGCAGATGGCGTCTTTTCAGTTGACACACGAAAGTGAGGTCCACCTTTATGCGAAAAAAGATTCGCCTAGCATTGCGATCGCACGCCACTTCCCTGCAAATTATTTTGAGTGCTTGAAATTATTTCCGCTTTGCATTCGTATATCGGAATCCTTACGGTACTGCGGTCCTTCCACTACTACTGTCTGTATTAAAAAATCAAGATACCCGAGTTTGAGATGCTCCATCGTCCAAACGAGGAAACTGATTTAAATGCAGTAAAATTCATAAGAGAGTTTGTTCATTTCTACGTTGGATGATGTACTTTAAAAAATCCTCCGCCTGTTAGTATTTCCTGTACTTAATTTTTTCTCAAAAAAGTACCCGTTTTTTGCGCGAAAAATCCAGTTGTCCAACTTTTGAGTGCTTGGGATACCCGTAATTTTCGTTCCAATAACTTGCAATTTTGATACAAGAAAGACAAATCTATTCCTAATTGTTTACAGAAAACAAATTTTTTATGTATCTAAAATAGAACATTTTACTGTAGACAACGCAAACCTCTGCTAACTTCGAAACTAATGGCTCAATTGAAAATTGATTGAGACTGTTGTGTGCCCTATAATGTGAGTAATACGGGTACTTAGATCATTAGTAATACCTTATGTTTTCTGCGAATTAACGGAAAATCTGATCCACTCAAGAATGGCCGATTGCTCACTTCCATATTTTTCTGAGCTATCGTACCGTACAGTTCCTAATAGTCTATTATTTTAATCTAAAGGTCAGAATCATGATTACCGACCGACCCATCTAGAAGTCCACCATCATTATCAACCATCAAAAAAATGAATGACAAGTTATTATATTTATATCCCACCCATGTATAAAAAAATTTTCTGTCTGATTTGGGCCACAAAAATCCTATCTTTCCTTATAATTTTGTCACAAATTACTATTTATTAGACCTAGAAAAATTTTTAAAATACAGGAACGTGTGCAACATGAGAAAAAATGTACTTTTCCATCCAAAGCAAAAGCCACTGCTTTAGAGCCAAGGTGTACTGTGATTTTTTTTTAAAGAGGAAGGTTAAGGTACCCCGAAGTAACGGGAGGAGGGGTAAGGAGTTGATGAGTAGACGAAGGGGGGAGGGCGAGGGAGAGTGATGTCATTCACTGGGATTACTCGCAAGGCCGCTGTTCTCAGGCGTCCGTCTTCCGCACCTCCTACATACAATATAGTTCCTGTGGTTGGAGGTAATTCTGGTGGTCCAACCCGTGCACGCGAAAACGAATCGGCTTCGTCTTGATGAACATTCATGTAAACTTAAGGTAGTCCGAGCGAGATAGTTCCCTAGACATAACAGAGACCATATTCGAGTTATAAGTTTTAATTTCACCAGCTATAAGACACACGAATTAAACATTGCATTATTGATGGTGAAATAATATTCTTTTACACGACAGAAATGGTAAGTAATTAAATGAAAATATCTAAATAAGTCTTTAACTTGACTCATTTTTTTCGCGCGGTGCGTTTGAAACTCCTTCTAAACGGAAAGTTTATTGTGATTCCGAAGAACCTAATGCGGTGACAGTATGATTAATTTTCAAATATAGTTGAGAAAACATTCAAAACTACACACTGCTAGTTTTTTTAAAGACATCTAAGTGTTAGAAATTCCTCATTTTGTAAATAAATCGCCTCTGGAGTGCATACACGTACCGTTTCCCATGTAAAAGGGCTGGTATTTTTTGGCCAATATCTCCAAAAGTAATGTGGTTAGGGGTAGAATTTTTGGTGTCGTTGGAAGGGTGAGATATTTTTCTTTAAAATGAGACCAAATTCATTGATTTCTAAGTAAAATGATATTTCGTTCAAACTACCTTAAATGATGTCCCAGTTTGGCATATATATGTTAAATATGGCATGACCCATTACGCAATTTGAGGAAGATTATATCCTAATAATACTACACATTCTGGCAATATTGTGGCGAGAGTGAGACTTGTTGAAGTCTCTTCCTCTTGCCTTAGTAAAAGATGTTAATTCTCTAGCCATTCCAAACGCCATATTCCCATTTTATTTTTAAACTAAAACAAGTGTAAAATCATGAAGCAAATATCGCAATATTGATGATGAAAAACATCTTTTTGATGACTGACACATCTCAGTCCTTAAAGAAATATGCATTTAAAGAGGATTGAACTTTTTGCCTCGTTTTATTCGAGTCGCACGCTTAAAACGCTGTTAGTGCGATGTGTATCTCATCAAACGTCTTTAGAACGAAAAATATTCAAAACAGGAAAGTTTTGCAGTTATATTCTTTTTCAAACAAACCATAAGATTAGTTAAATGGCTAGCATGTATCTCTGTTGTAACTCACGTTAAATCATTTTACATGTGAGAATCACTGCTCTTCGAAAAGTATACGCGTCAATTCATACTTGAAAAAATACAGATTCAGGTGTGACGTGGTGGAAGTGTTCCATGATGATACGAGCAAGAAAACTGCAGTTTTACGCGAATAGAAGATGTAATATGACTAGTTTCTATGTTGCTGCATCATCTTCAAGTCACTGAAGGTGAGGTAGTTACTTCAAAACCTAAAATAGTGGGGAGTGGTCGTGTAGGGGTAAATAATTAGCGGTCGTGCAGAAGCTTTCAACGTCGTTCGGGCGCGCCGCGTCAACTTCCCGGCGTAGCCCACAGAAGTTTCACCCCTTCCGCCTGATATGAGCTTCCGTCTTCGTCACAGCAATAACCGACGATTGCCGACCATCGAGCGCAGCGAACGGCGATCGCAAGGTTCACTTATGAAATGAAACGCACCCGAAAGCGGATTTAGGAGCGTGCGCATTCAGCATATGGACGTCGTCACGTCAAATTACGCATAATGCTCTTCATTCGTTCGTCTCGCCTCGAAGAGGACAGCCGGTTGATTTGCAATATCAAATCACAACAGCGCGGCGATCGACATCCACTGCCGGCCATCGCCGTGCAATCAGACTCGGAACTTCTCTTCAATCTCCTTTCATTTCTCTCCCGGGTGAACACATCGGAAAATTTCATTAAGCGGGTGGAGCGATTTTGGTTTATTTATAGGTCTGCTGGCAGCTTTGCTTACGCGTTCTCATTGGTAGTATCTATGGAGAGAAGTGAAAACAACTGAATCATAGGTACCCATTTGATTCCTAGGAATTCAATGCCATTTTAACACGTAACTTACGGAATATGACAAATATTTCGTAATAATTCGCTTAGATATTTACAGAGGTTCTCCTACATGAGAATTAATAATTTCTTGAAATTACAATTGCTACCATCAAATTTTAAGGAGTCTATCAGAGTCCAACATTTAAAAAAAAATTCGAAATACTTCCCTCAACATTTCGATTGTCGAACAGGAAACTCTAGGAATTATAAGCTTCAACTAAGGAAGAAGGAATAAAAATAAGATTCCTGTATCATTTCCACTACCATCTACAAAACTCATTCCACAGCCAGATACACATAATTAAAATGTGTTAGAAATTTGATTTCGGTGTATTTGAAAAACACTTAAAAATGGGCTCTCGAAGACCCACGAATCAAGCGCGTTCGAAAGAAGAAAGTTGGGCAGGTGAAGAGTCTCACATAAGGAGTGGAAACGTGGACTGAAAGGAAGAACGACTAGAAGAAGTACGCAGCAGGCGTTGGAGGTGCGGGCGAGGCGTAGGATGGAGAAGATGCGATGGACGGACATGAAGACAAACGAGGAAGTGCTTCGTTTGGCAGGTGAGGAAAGAAAACTTTTGGGTGAGATTGGGTTGAGTGAGGAGGCAGAGGAGACATTCGGAGGAAGTGATGAGAATCGAGAAGGGTGGCCAAAGGCGAATGGAGGGGAGGATGCTGGGTAATAGTCTCGCGAAAAATTAGATGTATTTAATACAATTAGCTCAGACCATTATCTTTTGTTCATAACACAATGTTTTTCTCGAGAATATATAAAATGTATTGACGAAGAGAGCAGCTCATATACTGGGCCATCGCTCTACCTCACGGCATGGGCACGAAACATATCCATTGAAGACAAATGAGTGATCGCAATGATATATTAAATGTTGTTCGGCGTAGATCGATGAAACTTTCTCATACTGAAAGGAAGTAAAACTTAACTAAGTTAAATTTCACACCAGTTTATCCAAACAGAAATCTATAATTTTAAAAATACATAATTATACCGAGTGAAACCGGCTGTATTGTGTGAAAAAAATTGTTCCGGAATTTTACAAAGTTCATTTTTATTTTCTTTCGCCAGCACAATGTTCATTGTGTGCCTAATATACCAGGATACAATCCATGCGTTCTTTTGAGGAGCTAAGTTTATCAAAGCTTTCATTTCGCAGGGATATAAAAAGGCAGGGCAGCAAAAATCTGGAATGAGATACGGGGACAGATTGCGAGATGACGGATGCAGTGTTGACGTTGAACCCGCGACTGCCATGGTTACGAACAATGGCCGGAGGAAGTGAGAGGACAGCCGGGGAGGTAGGGGAGAGGGAATGGATGTTCCCAGCTGAGCATTTCGTAATGTCTCTCCGTCAGAGAAAAGCACGCACTTCACCCAAGACACCAGTTTCACTAAGCCAACAAATTTCGTCAAAACTCCGGAAAAAATGGTCTCCGTATCACTTGCAAAAAAGCTTTCGGTCTACCTTAAGTGCGTTTAAAAGATATACCAGAGCACTTAAAAATTCAGTTAAAAAAATAGGGACATACCTCGACGCTAACATTCAACGAATTCAACCTCATCAGAAGAAATCTCACATTTCTACTGACTCCAATATTTGCCTCAAATTAAACTACTTTTCAATGCATGTATTTGCCTAAAAATGCACTACTTCATCAATTGGCTACATCACGACGGTTTTGCAAACATTTCCTCATAAGATATTCCACAAATGTCCGCCTATGAAGAACGTGTAAAAATGAAGGTCTTTCTCGATCCATGCTAATGGAAAAAATATCGCGTTTGACTCAGCATATTCTAGACCCCACGTGATTTACGTAGATCCATCAAGAATCGCACCCTATGTGTGTCCTTAGAATTATCTCATTAATTTCCAAGATCCCCGTTGGGCGTCAGGAACAGACGGCAGAACTGCAGCTGAGTTCGGGGTGGCTCTTAGGGACACAGTAATGATCTCATATCACCGATTTAGATTTCCAAAATTAAAATTAATGGGAGGGGAAGTACTAAAAACTTCAGGGGCAAAAGCGCGAAGAAACATATACTACGTGTGTGAACGTGTTCGTGGCACTTAACCTCGTAAAGAACTAATGGATCAAACCGATTTAAGAATGTTATGGGCCCTAAAAGAATACATAAACAACGAGCGAAGCATGCTAGAGTTTTCCTCAAAGTAATCTGCAACCACCAAAGCATCATTCTTTACGTTCACCGATTAAGTAAATTGTCAAGAAGAGTCGAACAGTAGGTATAATTGAATGAAAAACGACGTAAAAGTGCAAGCGTTGACTTATTCTCCAATTATAAAACGTAATAATTCAAGTTCTTAGATCTCTTATTTCTGAAACCATCATCTGTTTATTTGAATTATTTTTTTTTTTTTAATCAGAATTTTTTAACTATAAGCAATTCGTTTTCATTCACATCATAATTTGTGGCTAAGGAACGTTTGAGGAGAGCATTGAGTCCCTGTCTCTCTCCCAAAGTCGGACACGGTAAATTTAATGAGAATACACCCCCCATGATATTCTGGTTGCGAAGCGACTAAAGTCAAAAGATTTATCCCCCATTTAAGGGGACAAAAAAGCTCAGAGGAGAAGGGTTGTAAATATTCGTAAGGGATTTTAATTGGCAACTGACCCAACCACGAAACAAGTTCTCCTGAATCGATGACATCTTACTTTTTTGCTTCAATCCACCCAGTGAGACATAAAATTCAAAGGTTTTAAAGTAAAAAAAAAGAAATTGCTTTCCGAATCAGTACAGAAACTCTCTTAAGTACTCCACTGGGCTGCAGACCCACCAAAGAGAAATCGGGCCACTTCAAAGTTTACGCTAATCGTATGCGTTGCGAAGTCGTGGACGTAAAGAATAGAGAATCAATGAATGTGCAAACGATCACTTAGATCCAAAGAGAGAACCCAATTGGAGTCTCTCTGGAGAGTGATTCGTGTCATTTTAGTGAAAAGCGCAATGGTAAAGTTTATTCGCAAAGGCGTAATGTCCACTTAGGCGTTGGAAAGTATACACTTATGGGGGTTGATGCGCTTGATTTAAATGTTATTTTCATAAACTTTTGCTAACATCTTAAAGAAAGGAAATAATGCTATACATTCACATCACCACAAAGATGGATATAGTATAGGAAAATAAGACGGAGCTAATCAAAATATTTTTACACTGTTGTACCGCACTAATACCGTATCTTCAAAGTAAAAATGTTTATTCAAGATAAATACTTATTTTAATGAGATCCATAAGGAAATTATTACCGACTTACCAACAACGTGGATGTGATATTAAGAAATAAACATCGAAAGAACTGGTATATGAATGATAAATCAATTGATCGTCCACATCCCTCAACAAATGAATTAACGTATAGAGCAACACATGACAAAGTAGTCTTACCAAAAGAACAAAAAAACACCATTAAAATTCCAAAATAGAAAATCTTCCGTACCTCCAAAATGAACATTAATCACAGCTTCAAATGAAAATTTTGAACGAAAATAACATTCGAGTGTTGTTATTTCGTGGCTGCACACGTCATTTCAGGACAATGAAAGAGACCAACAGGAGATTCTTCGCCCTTCTCTTCATTATCTGCATATTTATCTAAATCACTTTTTCAGTGAAATGAATGCTCTGAATCAAAAGTACACTTTCCCCGACGTAAGATTAAATGAGCCTCAAACTGATGGCGAGTCATCTAAACAGAAAAGCAAAACCTGTTTATTGATGCAAGCGCAGAGATGCGGAACTACCAAAGGATTCCCAGGAAAAACTATTACCGAAGTGCTTACATTAATAGCAGACCTTGGTAACTTTTCCTCATTCATATGCTAAAACTTCCAATCGCGCAGATGACCATTTACTTTCTAATAATCACCGGAGAAATTCCGAGTCATATTTCCAGCTTGGACGAAGTTAAATCGAAAACCAATCGTTTTCATCATAGTCAGTATTATTTGATATCACGGGTGACCAATTGATCTGCTTTCACCTGTCATTTTGAATGACGGCTACTAAAGAGGGAGTACACTCGAGTTTCGCCAATTCACTTTTTGATCGATACAACTTCCCAACCTACTCCAACCATCGGCCATGCCACCCACTCCCATATCATCGCGTAGGGCATTAGAAAAAAGCCAAAAGAGCAGTTTACACTCATTTTCAAGCGCCCCTACATCTAGGAATACAAATTAATACATGGGGATAGGTGATAATGCGAACGATTCCTTCGTACTTTGGTCTGTGACAAGCATTCAATATGATCTTTCCCACAGTAAAATGAGACAGATGAATAGTGATGGAGTTCTGGAGCCCAATTTACCGGAACGCAGAGTAATTTTGAAAATTATTTGGTAAGTGTTTTAGTATTCTTAATATTTCTTACCAATAAACTTCATGTTCAAAGCAGCAAGGAATCTAGAACTGAAATAAAGTCCCTCCTCCCCCCCCCCCCCAACCTTTAGATTCCCAGAAACGGTGTAAGCTGCCTTTCATAAATGGCACTTCCAATGGGCTAGCCAACCTGCTACCTCTCCCCCATCTGAAGATAGCCCAATACACACTGTGGGATCTTCGGGAGTTACTCATTAACGTCAAAGACAAAAAGGAAGAGCTCGAAGAGCCTGGAGTGTACAGGCTGGAGTGCAAGACACCGAGGTGCTCTATGGTGTACATCGAAAAGACTGATCGAGTACTTAAATATTAGAGCCAAGTAGGACGAAAGACGCAACCGATTGAAGGACACACCTTCCAATTTCGGGAAGCATCTTTTGAAGAGGAGTCTCGCCACTGATTTCATTCCAAGGCTACTGCATCCCATAGATAAAGTAAATAAAATGGACGCCTTAGAAATTCAAGGAATTGTTAAGCATGGCAAACTTAAGAATGTACAGCTGTGTAACGACTTTTTGTTCAGTCACCCCCTGCCCCTCCAACCACGGATACCACACCCTCCGGCTTCCCTTTCACCCCAAACCGTCTCTGACCCTCCCTCACGTGTCCTAATGCGTTAAACACCCCTCGCTCCACCCTTCCTTCTTAAGTTCCCGGTCCGGGGCAGTGCAGTTGCTATTTAAAACCACACTGCTCCCTTCTTTTTCGTTTCCTTTGCCTCACTTTCCTGTCACCAAGCCATATCAAAGCTACAACGGCCGTCCTTGTGTTTTTTCCTCTTCGGTCCACTCAAAAATTTTTGATTCCCCCACTCCCATCATTCCCTCCCACTCCAATCACCTTCGCTCCCTTCTCCCCTAACCCTAAGGCCTCAACCCTTTCGGTCTAGGGCTACACATCTAAGACCCTAACCGAAGAATGTCGCACATGATTATGCCACAATGTGGTGAAACGCGTCGTGCCAGTAAATTAATCTGTGGAAGACAGCCAAGTGTTCACCATGAATATGGACAACTTCCACCAAATCCAGCCTGATTCCGTTATCTTGATATCAGTTTTCTCTCATTTCTAATCGCCAGCAGAAGTAATTAATATGTCAATGAGTCATCAAAAACCTAAAAAGAATCCAAACCAGACAGTGATTAATGCGAGAGAACTCAAAATCAAATGGGTATTTTTATCGCTGCTAATAATACCGCAAGTAGTATTAACATGTCTACTGGATGTCAACTACAGGTTCCTTCCAGGATATTACATGACATAGAAAAGATACGGCTTGTTTTTCACTTTGTCGGTCTGGGAACGGTGACATACTACCCCGTTGACACTCATTTTAACGATTCAGATCCGTAATATGTTCAGGCAATTTCTTTCACCCTTCTTACCAATGCACTCATTCTGCACATTTATGAGCTTCAACGAGCCTCACCTTACCATTTCTTTTGTTCGACAACTCCCACAAAGGGGTGACCGCCAAATATGGAAATGTTCTTGTCGTTCTTACTAGTCCCCGTTAGGAATTGTCCATTTTCCTCTTAAAATGCATCCCGGTGAAAGTTCTTCTCCCACGCCTTGCCTTCGTATTCTCATTCCACGCAGAAAAAATCCACCACCTGAGTCCAACACAAACACTGAATGCGTTCGTTCCACTTCCAACGAGCGGCGCGCAATCCGTAATGCGCTTTGAATACCTCCCCTTAAGACTTAAAAGGGACGCGCAAGTGAGGCTCGAGTGACCGCCCGAAGTGAGGCCGACAATTCCGCTGACCCGAAATGTGACGGATTCCGAAGGAAAGTCATTTCGAGCGAAGTTTAGCGAACGAAGCGCGCCACAGAAAGTGTGGCCTGAAAATTTCATTTGCAAGGTTCATAAAAGAAACCGGTAAAAAAATAATTTTAAAAATTACAAAAAGGGGTAATTCAGTAATCAGAAAAAACTCTTCAAAGACCGGAGATCCTATTGGGGGACTATTTTACTTCCGGAATATTTACCGGACGGAGTCCATCTGTCACGTCATGTTCAGGCAAGACTAAATCATCATGGGAGACTAATCCGACGGTTTCCCGTTGCCTTTCATATCGCAGTGCGCCGGCCGATACTTCGCTCTCACCCGGAGCTGCGGCTTTAGATACCGGTCCGATCTCCTTTATCTGCGCCATCAATGCCTTCTGCTGAGACTTCTGCCTCTCAACACGGGAAGCGGTGGTTTAGGTAGCTTGGAGAAAATTCTGGCCGTCTCGATACAGGAAAATCGGAAATTTGTCAAAAAAAATTTAAATGAATTTAAATAATAGTCGTACGCTACTGGTACATCAATATCCCACCTGTTATCAGGAATAAGAATCGATGGAATCGGAATCGAGAATCGATTTGAAAGAATCAGAATCGGAATCGAAAAAAGTGGGATCGACTCACCCCTAGTTATAATGTAATATCCACCTTATATTACCTTTACAAGTCCGAGTACTCTAGCGTTTGACTGGGTAATGCTGGCCATTCAAACAAACAAATTATTTCGCGATGCAGAGCTCCAATGACATACACTAATCTCTTTAGCAATCGAAATATTTTACCTCTCTTCATCACCTCAGAAATAGCTAACGCATTCCCCATCACCCAGCATTTTACCCTCCATCGGAGCCTTCAGCTTCTGCCAATGCAACCGAAAACCTTGTTATTCACCTCCTCCTTGCCTTATTAATACGCTTGGGTAACACCTCTATTCCCCAATTATTTGCAGAACTTCTTCATTAGTCTTCGCTGTTTTTCTCCATCCAACTCACTCTCTCCACCTTTCAACTTTCATAAAATAGGCAGTGATAATTTATTTTCGCGTCAAACAAGCGCCTTTATACAACTCCACTTAATTCTCGCAGGAACAGCCTCCGAAAATAGGTTCGGACGACTGGATGCACCACTCGCATTTGAGCACCAAACCACATTTTCCACTGCCTGGTACTTTATTCACTGGGTCACAAATTCACTAAACTCACCATTAATAAATTAAATCCTATTTTTAAATATTTACCATTAATTCAAATGCACAATGGAATACGATTTAGCGTGAGGCACGGGCATTTAAACATTCACCGCGCGTTGCAATCTCCCAACAGAGAGCATTCGAGCAGATCGATCCCTTAAAGAACACCGAAACAAGAAAAGCAAACCCTAAAGATAGTTCTAGGAATTCGGACGTCCTAGCAAAAATCGAAATGGAAGATACGATGATCTGGTCACCTACAGCAAGATTTTACACGAGATCACTACAATCGCTCCAAATGGAATAGGTCATTTACAAGGAAAACGTTGGCCTAGTTTCTCAGCAAATAAAACATAGGGTAGGCGATTGTAATTTGGCCAAATGATAAGATTATTTTCTGCTATTGAAATGTGTGAGTCTTATCATATGGCGTATTGGCAGATTCCAAATGATACTAGCGATGGAATAACCCATGTACCGCCACACAGCCACCACATGGTCATAGACTGCTTTCGGCTTGTCTCGAGCTGTTGGGAATATACCTAATCCTCTTTGTATTAATTAATGTGGACAGAGTATGAAGCAGCACACACAACTCCTTTTTGTAACACGTGACTCTTCAACTTCACTCCATCTTTTAAACAATTATATTAGACATTCAAATGTGACCGAGAAAAGTGGACATCCCTCTAAGTTATTTGAAAGTAAATACGGTCAGAAATACGCCATGTCGGAGGGAGTGTTTAATATAATCATTTAAATTTTTGAAAACATATTTCACTAAGTTAAAGAGCTGAGGAGGGTAGTATTTTAATATAATAACTTAAGACCATGAATGACCTTAAGACAAAGAATATTATCACGAAATATTCGTCGTCAGAGAAGGATTCAACATGATGCGACGCCCGAATTAAATACTGTTACCTATGAGAATGACGATATCCCTTTCCCATTCAACGCCCATCCCTCCCTTCTAAATTTCACACGCATCTGACCAACTGTCTTCGATTCAAACCCGTAAAACCATCCTTTTGAAGAGTTTAGGTTCCTAAAATGGTTATAGAAACAATTAACAATAAGCAAGGCTATGAGGAAACGACTGATTCTACCACAGAGTCTAATAATTTGCTGTTACAGTATTAACGCTCGAGTAGGATTTTTTGTACATAATCTTCTCCAGGTGTATATCCAAATATCGCTGTCATTATTCCCGAATGAAAAATTTCATGCTGAATACCGTGGGAAATTAAAATTTTTCCTCTGAAAATCTGATGTCTAAAAGGATATCAAATACAGCTTAGTGAGGCTTTCAGGTTACAGGTTAGTGAGGAGTCATTGGAGCGTTGGGAGCACTTGACCTTGTGGTAAGCACGTGAGGACTTTGCTCACTTCAAACATTCAGAGAGCACCTTGTTTATCATCCATTTCACCGAACCAAAGCTGATCTAAAAACTAATCGGCACAAAGAAAGTCCACCTTTTGGCCTCAGAAGAAACAATAAACGAGAACAAATGTAGCGTTCAACAGATTTGCGCCCACTCAGTAATGCGACCCTGTGTGAGAGTCAATGATTTTCATCAGGTTAATGATGTAATTCTATTCTGTTCCGCACAAGTTGTCACTTCAGATGAGGAGGAAAGGTTTTCGGTCGAGGGTTGGAGGGAGGGAAAAGAGCAAGTAACAGTAGCCGCTTGCACTTATCATTTTCTTAAATTGGTAAGGGGCGATTTTTATTTATGTACATATTTGGGTGAAACTTAGCATATGTGCGCTCATTGCTAATAACTACTGATAAACAAAGGCATCATACAGAATTATTTTGTTTTGAGAATTAGGCTCATTTTAATACGTATACTAATTACTCACAATCATATATTTCGTAACGATTCAATTACATGTACAAAGGCAGTTAATTCACTTAACGCGAAATAACGCATCACTTATTATTATAACTGTTGCTAACAACTGTCAAGGTTTCATGTCAAGTCTAATATTCCAAAACAACCAATTTCAATATACTTTCCTCTGCATTTCGAATACTTCACCGAAAGATCTATTCACAAAATGTGAAATTAAGAAAATTGTGAAAACATAATTCTCGTGCCATTTCCATTACTGCGCCTAAGGTAGGTTTCAACGCTATATCAGATAAATGAATTCAAATACGGTCCTTGAATTTTTTACGACTTGTATATACAAAAGTCATCAAACTCTGTGGTCCATGAATCATTATTACCGCAGCAGCCACCTTAACGAAATGCACCGAGCGAACCACGGTCAGAAGTCTCGTCTGACGAAGGACAGCCCTCTCTCCTACCCTCTTCACTTCACATAATACGAGCCGGATGGCCAATTTTCGCTAACGCTGACATTCGAACCAGGGTCTTCCGCGTGGAAAGAAAACATTCATTCCAATGCGCATAACAGTAGAACAAGTAGCCGAGTGCGCATTCCTTATTCGATGCATATAACACTGACCACGAGCCTCAGCACAAGTGAAAAGGGCGGGCTGAGCGGCACTGACCTTCTGGGCAGAGGGGAAGGGGGCGTGGCAGGTCGACCACCGGCACTGGGGCAGTCGGCGCTGGATGCTCCTTTCCTTTCGGGGGGCTTACGGCGAGGAACCTTCGTCGGCGGTGGCGGCTGTATGCGAGGAGAGGCGAGAGAGAGAGTCAGTCCCTCGCGAGAGACAGATAGGACATAGAAGACACGCGTGCTTCGTCCCGCCGAGACTGAGGAACTCCTTCGCCGCACAGACCCCTCTCACTCTCTCGCTTTCACTTCATCCTGACCCCACCCTTCACCCATCTCCCTCCTTCCCCGCCCACATCTGCACACTACACGGGGAGTGAGTGGGGAGAACCCAGGGGATGAGGGGGAGGAAGAGGAGGAGGGAAACATGGTGCACAAGGGAGGGAAGACCTACAATTGAGGATTGAATCCATCGAGCGAATGGATCTCCAATTATGTTTCATTATTTGCGGGTAACATTGCAAGGAGGCACCTGCTATGTGGCAACCGAGGGGTATGCAACTCTGAGAAATGATGTAGGCTTGTTGAGAAATGGTCGCGAAAAAGGACAGAAATGGCTATAAATGGATGGAAATGGACAGAAATGGATATAAATGGACGGAAATGGACAGAAATGGATGGAGAAGGTTAGAAATGGATGGAAATGGAAATGCGGCGTACACTTGTTTTCGAAGTTGCGTACCCCTCGGTGGCAACGAAGAGAAAAATAACATTATTCACCCTCATCTACGAAATAGCGAGCAAGCCACCAATAGGGTGTGCGGCATGGGGTGATTCCACACAGGGCATGCAGCACTCATCCCAGCAATATCAGAACCGCGCACTTTGCCCAGGCTGCTAGGTGCAGGCCTAAAGCAGTCGAGAGAAAAACCGGCCAGACCAGAAACTAGGAGACTACTATGTTGACGAACACGCTAAAACGCAGTACTCTAGTCAAGTTACAACTACAGGTTATTTTAACTAGCATAAAAGCTATATAAATGAACGATTACATACAACTACACACGGAGGCTTAATTTTGTCAAAAATGTTTCTTAACGCCTACTCCTGGATTGGAGAGATTTAGGCAATGGCTCATCGATGAAGTGAAAGTGAAATAATACTATAATTAGCTCTGATTAGGTCGCATCTCGAGTACACCGCAATCATTATGGAAACCGGAAAGGGAAGGTTTAAACAACGAAATAAACAAGGGAAAACAGCACGCTTTGTCATTTAATACTGAAATCATACGGAAAAATACGATAAAAGGAGTGGTTTGGGAGTCATATTGAATACTGGGAAGTTACATGTTATTTTTTGATCACCAAATAAATTCCAATTACGCAATTCTACGGGCGGTAAGAAGGACGTCATCTTAACCCCGCGTAACATTGTCTGGCACCGGCAAAAGCGACAAATAAGAGAGGTAAATAGCTCTTTTTAGAAGAATTTTTGAAGGAAAAATAGAAGGAAAACGAGGAAGGGGAAGAAGAAGAATGGGAATGCTCGATGACATAAAAAATGGCCGAAGTTACAGGTAAATGAAAGAAGATGCTCAGGACAGACTGCGATGGAGGGCATCCAGTTGAACCCTACCAGATGACAGATTCCACTGAGAAGAAAGAAAAGAAGACGTTCGAACACCCCCTGCCGCACGTTGTCGCCGCGGCCGCTGGGAAGTATTTAGATATAAGAGGCCGAGAAAGTGGCGGATTTTCTATTCAGGGTTCTCAGCGAGGGCGAATGGAGGAAGGCACGGAGAGAAAATCCTCCGACTTGCTCCCCCCCCCCCCCAAAGCCGCTCGGCGAGTAGCAGCTGAGTAGCTTGCACCTCTTCTCAGGTCGGGGAAGCATCTCTCATCTTGCATAACGGTCGCCTCGGCAGCAGAATTTCACTTCCTCGTTACGAGTTGCATTTCCCCTTTCTTCCGATGAAACGGGACACCAAGACTCGCAATTTCTAGATTATGTCGGAGGCATCATCATCATCATCACAGCGACTAGCTGCCCTTTGCAAATCCGTGAGAGAGTAGTCTCGACTAGGAGGGAGAGCTTCTCTGAGAGCTAGCGCTGGGAAGAGTTTTGTCTGCAACTTCCTTACTTTTCGCACCGGCTCAGTGTATTCTTCCTCTTCAATACTGTGGCTAGCCTGAACCGGCTGGAGCGTAATGCGAGAGAGGGAATTCTCTCGGAAATGTTCCAACTCCTGAGAGGTCCTACATTTAAAATCACTCTATTTTAATACTCGGGTAAGCGGGATTTAGCCCGGAAGTTTTTCAGCCTTTTCAGTACGTTAAACAAAAAAAAACATTAATTAGAAAAAATAAAAACACGAAAAAGAATATCAAACGTCGTTTCGTAGGTACTTAAGAAAAAACAGAAATGCTACTGGTTTCATGATACGAACACAAATGACTGGGAAATTACCCCAAGAAGTCAGGATCCAGTTCAATGAATGGGAAACCTGAAGCACCTGGATCTAAAATCCTAGTATGCGGAAGAGAAAAGCTGAATGCAGAAGTCACAGTGAGAGGAGGAGAGAGAAATTAGAGCAAGTGGATTCCTTCACTCATATCTCGGAAGTACGAGCACGTGGGATGGAAAAAGTACAACGAAAATCAAGCAAAGAATAGCCCAAGCTACGAGAACACTCCAGGAGAAAAGACAAATTCTGTCTTCAAAGAAGAGAGGACGACAAACTAGGAAACAGTAAGTGAAAATATAAATTTGGAGCTTGGCATTCTATGGATTGGAAGCATGGACCATTGGAAAAGCAGACCGGAAAAGGTTAGAAGCTTTGAAACATGCAGTGGGAGGAGGATGCTGAAGATCAAATGGGTACTGAATAAGTTGAAAGACGGAGGTTGCCACGGTGCAAGGATGGAGGTGCTGACTCTTCGGTTTTCCGGGGTTTTCGTTCCGCGTTGTTCCATCTTGAGGGCAACACGGTGGAAACTCCGGAAAACCGAAGAATCAACCTACAGGTAATGAATAAGTTTACTGAAAGAGGAAAAAACGCCAGGGAAACCTGTACATAAAAGACGGTCGAGATGGGTTAGACACACTCTAAGGCATAATGGGTTTGTTAAGAACATAATTAAAAAAAAAAAAGAGATATGTACCATAAGGAAGGCCAATGAATACATACACACGCTCAATACCGAGGAAATTACGTGCATAGGAAAATCCATCACGGGATAAGGGAGCCACTATAAGACTCGGGAAGGGTGGAGGGCTCTAGTGAACCAGTCTTGGAATTAAACGGCCGATGATATGGTTGCCATCATTTTAGCCAAAGATTTGTATCCAGAAGTCTCTTCCAATAGCAACAAACTCGAGAATATAGAGAGAGGTTAACTACGAAGCATATTAGCTACGGCTGACTGAGAATTCTCAACAATTGAGCGATATAAGTTCCATCATTCTATACTAATTGCACCAGCTCTATCGAGATAGCAACCATTTGGGATCCAATGGTATCACTGAATATCATAAATCTATCATTTAACCGACGAAATCTTCACAGAAATTCGCATATTCTACAATGTCGGTAGAAATCCGAATGGATGAAATGCCATTAAGTCCATTAGTTTTATATGCAACTGTCAAGTAAAAACATTTAAAATGTTGCTAAAGAATTTAAGGCGTGCTTTATAAATTTTCATGCAAACTTGAAACTTGAGGAACGCGTGTGCGAATTTCCAGAGAGAAAAAATCTTCCGCCTTGACCGGGATACCGCCGGGACCGGAACACGTCTCAATCCGGGAAGCGAGAGGGGTAACAAATTACCGTCAAGTTCCTGGAGTTTGCCGGAGAGCCCGGGAGGGTTCCAATGACTACAACTACGTTACTATAGGGAAGGAGCAGCTCGAGTTAACAAAGCAGGAATCGAACCTGCTTTTAATTTCGCCCTCTAAGATACATAACGATAAAGCGCCACTTCCCGCAAATTTCTGAATCTCGGCTTTAATTTACTGCCCCACATCTGCCTCGCCCCTCTAATACATACACGCACATCGTGTGATTCGGTCTCGAGCAAATTCTCACGGCGCGCGCGAGCACAGATCATAAAGGAAGTGACGGAACGAGAGAGGGGAGGGGGGGGGAGGCGGAAGTGGGGAGTGGGGAGAGGGGTGGATCCGCTCATCCCCCCCCCATTCCACCTTTCCCTTCCCACCCCTCTCTCGCATCGCCGAGGAGAAAAGGAATCGCTAAGAGGATCGCGCGAAATGGATTATGGGATCGGCGAGGCGAAAGTCCCCGCTGGATGGGGAGTGGGGGCGGGGTGCGGGGGCGGAGAGGGGCGGGCGGTTGGAAGGGAAACGGGAGCCAGCTTAGGGGCAGACAGTCCGGGACATGGAGAGGGCAAGGCCGCCATTGTCGAGAAGCAAGGAGCGATTCAAATTTTTAAGGGGCCCGTTTTTATATTCCTTCCTGCCGAAAACCTCTTTTTTTGAGTGCTGGGCAAACTACACGCTGTTAGTTTTTTTACGACATCTAAGTGTTAGAAATTCCTCATTCTGTAAATAATGTCTCTCTGGAGTGCATACACGTACCATTTCCCATGTAAAAGGGCTGGTATTTTTTTGCAAATAACTCCGAAAGTAAAGTGGTAAGAGGTTAAATTTTTTATGCCATTAGAAGGGTGAGATATTTTTCTTTAAAATGAGACCAAATTCATTGATTTCCAGGTGAAATGATATTTCGCTCAAACTACCATAAAGAAAAAAATTTACGTCGAACGTGACATGGCGATCACCTGATTTTCGACAAATTTGCATTTCTACCACGGTGGAAATATTTCTGAAGAATACAAAATGTTACAACACTAAAAATCAAGTTAAAGACTCATTACAGAGTTCTGAGGAAACAGATTTGCTTCAAGCAGCTTGTAACGTAGCCGTAAAATAAAAGAGCGTAGACATTTGTGGAGGAGTAATCGGCCCCCGTGGTAGGTGTGCTCAAGGTGGCTTTGAGCGCGATTTCTCCCAAGTCATAATAATAGACAACTACTCCAATTCTTCAATATTATAAAATCTTCAACATGATGAAACGTATGCAACTTGAAGATGCAGAAAGTAAATATGGTACTTATAATAACGAAAAATGTAATATCACATGGCTCCACCCCTCGATGTCGAACTAAATATTACATCCATGAGAATATCACTCGACTTATTTATTTCAGGCAGTGCACCGAAAACGCCTCCACAACCAAATGGTTTCATACTATTCTGTAAAACATATTACCATTGTTAAAATATTTTTGGTCTCTATTTATTAATAATTTCTTCTCTGAAGACATAGGTATACAAATGAACTGATGTAATACTCTTTTTTCCTGTTCACATATTTATTGTCCTTTTTCAGAACTTACGGTTCCTTCTTTATCTCTCAAGTAAACACCTGAAACAAGCATAGTGCCACAGGTCTTAAGTAGGCCTATGTCTCCATAGAACAATCTGTAAATTTATCTTTTGAAAATATTCGAAGAAAATATCGTTAAAAAACTAACATTTGTGCGCTATTAAGTCCTAATTTTTTCATCAATGTGTCTCCGGTTCGCAGAGCCGCACAATCACTAATTGGCAAACATCTAAGACAATTAGGGCAGTAAGTGAATGATATTTTAGCATCTCTTGTAACACTTCATTATTTCGTCATGTTCAAACTATCTCGAGTGACAGACATCGTGCACTCCAATTGTAGAATGGCGCTATTGAAAATTTTCGGTATGAATTTCAACCTCCGCCTCAGTATTTTAAGAATAATGAATATGTCGCAAATATTTTGCTAGAAAATCGATATTTTATCTCCTATTCTACTAACAAGTCCTATATGATAATGGATCTCGATATCACATCCGAGTAGCAGATGCAACCCACTGCCCTAGTATTTTATCCTCCAGGATTTACAGCTTCGATCACACGGTTTATCGTCAACATTCCGGCCGCACACAGGATTGGACGTGTGTCTGAAGAATAAGCGCCATTAAAGTGAAGCACTTTGTGCTGTTAGATACTATGTGAGGTGTCCACGCGGCTCGACATGACATGATGAGACGTCAGGACAAGGAGGTCAGTAGCTATTTGTGCAGCAGTGACTTTGGGACCACTTCAAATACTTTTGAAACATAAGACCAGGGGAAAGATACGAAACTTACGGCGCATCCTATCAACGAAAAATGCACAATTTCTAATAACAATATAGCAATGGTTAGTTTCAGAATTTAGGAATTAGCAGTTTGTCAACGTCCACTGAGTTTTGATCTTCAATATGACTCTCATTCTCATGGTTTTATAAATATAATACTTATGTATATTTTAAATATTTGTACGACCACAGGTGCAGTTAAATACGGCCGTATACATGGCAACACCACGCATGCGCAGATCGAGTGGCTCGACGGCGTTCTGTTACTAGAGGAAACTTAGGGAACCATTGTCAGACAAATAACAAACGCCTCAAGGCGTATGACGCGGCCCTGGCGCCGTGCTCGAAGCACTATGCGACAATTTTAACCAATGCAAACTCGAGATGCAGACAGGCAAAATGTCAAGTCGGCAAGCGTCTCGCTCGATCTGGTGTGCGGCCGGCCTTACGCTGGATGTATGAGCGTGTTTATTTACATACATACATACATACCAATCACGCCGTTCCCTTCCGGGGTAGGCACAGTCACTAAGTTTCACTCATAAATATGTATTTGTACACCTAACTCAGCTTCAATGATTTCCTCCATACTGACCTATCCTTGCAAACCTCTTTTGCTTCATTTACCCCCATACACTGCTTCATACACGCCCTCCTGTTTTTAAGACTCCTAATATTCCTCCTCCTAAGAATTTCCTTAACCACATTCAACCACAACTTTCTCGGCCTACCTCTACCTCTCGCACCATTCATTCTACTCTCATATATCTGTTTCGTTATTCGACTCTCATCCATTCTCTCAACATAGCCAAACCAACGAAGGACACTCCTTTCATATATGTCCATCAATGGAGCATCTAACCCACATTCATTTATTACCCACTCATTCCTCGCCCTATCCATCCTACTTTTGCCGCCAACACTCCTCAGATAACTCATACCCACAGCGTTTAGTCTACTCTTCTGTCCATCCTGATAAACCCATGTTTCACTACCATGCAACAAAGTGGGGAGAAGTACACTTTTGTACACGGCGATTACCGCTTCCTTAGACACATGACACAGACTTGCACATTTCACTGGATATCCCATCTACGCCTGCAGCCTTCCCATTTTTTAACACTCTCACAGCCGTTATGACCTCACTCTCACTGTTCTCCTTTTCCATCATTACATTCTCGCATACTTCGCCAGGCTCATCCTCAGCGCCTGCAACATCATTGTATAATTCTTCAAAATACTCCCTCCAGCAGTCCCTGATATTGACTCATCCCACACTATCTATCCACTTTTGTTCAT
Organism: Ceriagrion tenellum; assembly: GCA_963169105.1. NCBI lineage: Eukaryota > Metazoa > Arthropoda > Insecta > Odonata > Coenagrionidae > Ceriagrion > Ceriagrion tenellum. The sequence goes on along the minus strand of OY720642.1, from coordinate 128,610,563 downwards.
TACCGCATTCATTCCTCTGCCTTCACATTCTTAGCCCTTTTTTTATTTTCAACATAAAATAACTCAAGTGCGTCATAAATAGCGTCGATTGACAGATTCACAATCATTTCATTAGATCTGCACTTGTATCTGAAATTTAAGCCTTCGAGCGCCTCAGTACGCATTCCGCTAGCTTACTTACTCACTGAATTCGCTAGTTTAAATGATTGGGAAGAAGCGGAGAAGGTGGTTGGAAGAAGAGGCGAAGGGTTGCCGAGGAGACATGACGGAGGAGAGGAAAGTGGTGCAAGCTGGGCAGTGGAAGAAAGAGAATAGCCTTCATAGACGGGGTGCATAGGATGTATGTAGGATGAATGCTGATATGAAGTGAGAAAACACGTGGGCCTTCCTCCTCTAAGGGTTGGAGGTACCTACCGCCCCTTGCTTGCGCTGCTCTAAATACACCTAACGGAGCGAGAGGACACACCGGCATGGCAGGGGAGTAGAGGGGGCAATGGAGGAATGGTCCTGATAGAACGGTGCCGTACGTAAGTGTCCTGGACTAAATTTTGGAATTGAAAAACACACTCATTTAGTCATAACTGTTTAAGCTCACTATTATTTAGCTTTCTGGTATTATCATGCAATGAATGATTTTTAAGCTGCTAGTTGGAGGGCGTAGGGAGAAGAAAAGAGGCGGTGGCACGAAAACGTTCGGAAACTTTGATCTAGATGCTGATGGATTTCTTCAATTTAAACGTACTTCAACCCGTAATAAAAACAATTCGGCCAATGACTAATGAAACATTATAGGGAACATAAATTCCAAGTTAGTTAGTGCACTTGTTGAACGTAGTGATCGAAATACTGACTGAGCTAATTATTATGCTGAATAAATTTTTGTGTCTACATTCGGCGTCACAAAAGCGATACGTTACATCATTTTTCTCATGAAAGGCATGTCATAAACATTACAGCACAACTATGTAATAGGTAATACGTAACGACCACCAAATTACTTCGCAGTCGCTTAGATATCTATCTGCTGGTTCCAAGTAATTAAATTGAGCAAGCATTTCAATTAAGAATTTTTAAAATTTTCAGGAAAGAAACTCCGATTACGATATCACACATTTGCTTGTTTGTTACGTCTCAAGGAGACCATTTATTTCCGCTATCCGCGCAGTTACTACCAAGTCCTGACGCAAATAAAACGACCTACTTTCCAAAGAAAAGAAAGCACCGTAAACGCATTATGAAATATGATCCCAGTGAAGTACTTTAGGGCCAAAAGTTCAGAAGGCAGGGCCGCCCCGAGGGCCTGCATGGCTTCGGCCAACTATGTCCTGTGGGGCCCCTAGCAAATATGATTTCAGTGGTCATGGGAAACTATGGTTGAAGGACCCTTTGGTATAGTAATTCGAGCCCTAAATTGCGAAATAAATTCTTCGTATTACTTATCCTTATTAAAAAATGTATTAATTATTTATAAATTTACCTTTTTTTAATAAAACTCATACATTAAAAATTTCACAATTAGAGCACGATCCCATATCATATACACAAAATTCCGAATCTAGATTCAAGGAGCAACGATGAATGTACAAAGTATATGAGATATTTCCACTAACATTTTAGGATAAATTATGTTTCAATATGCAAGAGGAAGAGCACAAAATCGATGCTGAAACATGCATATCACTATTTTTACGATTATTCCAATACGCGAGCGAGAAATTGACACGAAAAGCTAATGAAAAACAGGACAATTATATTCACATTACACGGCTAACAAATATATAGTCTATGAACTCGAGAGATTTATTTCTTATCTGTGGCGTAGGCCTTCCGCCAAAGAAGCGGCATGGTTGTGAGACCTCGTTTACATTGCTTTCCGATTGCATTCATAGTTTTGACTCAATTGCTTCGTCTTTATGTTATTCCTATGGATCAATTATCCACCTTGCCCACTTTAGGGAGGGATATGCTGAAAGGGACTCAGTAAAATTTAGTGCTTCATCTTGTAGTTATAAGTCTGTCTGTAAGTGATTACAGAGGAAAGAAATAATGGGGCAATTGCCTTCAGGTGTTGTTTTTGGAAGTTTAAGAAGTTATCTGAGATCACTGTTATTTATTGTCAGCGGTATATGAGCCCCGTTGCCCACATAGGCTGTTGTTTCCAACAGTACTCCTCAACATTCACGACTTTTTTCTGTCGTAGCGAATACAGTATTCCCCCGCTCTCTTCAGTGTAATTAAATATCTCGCTCGCGCACAGTCCGTCAATGGGAAGATCCAGCAAAGAAAGCCGCCAGAGAGACGTCGTATGTGCTTTATCAATAAATGGGACCTACAAATGCCTCACTCGGAGACGCATCCCACAACTCAGCGGGCAATGGATACGTAGTAGTGAATGATCCAATGTTCTTTGTTTCTTTGACAAAGGGCATTGAACATTTTGACCAATAGCCAGAATAACATTGGCGTTGATGCAAAGATTCAGTTGAAGCAGCAGCGCGCCACCGCGTAGCTAGGGGGCAATGAGGAAGCCCCGCACGGGGAACACAACTGATATACATATTTATAAAAAGCAATTAATTTTCATGGTTAATATAATTAGACAACCAGCTCATGATTCCAAAGTTGTCCATTCCCAAAACAAATATTCAGCTATTGAATTCACTGTACCCATTCGGATTTTTAGGGAGGGGGGTGGGGGGCAAATTTCATGCTGCGCAGAGTAACTGTAATTAGAGGCGACAGCTCTCCCCTCTCCTCCCCCAGCCAAGCTAGCAACGCCCCAGAATCGAAGTATGACAAGAAATGTGGGAGGAAAAACCTTCGAACAGAGAGCAATACATAGTTCAGCCTCAGGCGAAAATTGTAGATTAATTCTTTTACATTTAATCAGTAAAAGGAAATGCAACTGCACATAATTTTCTATATTTCGTACGCTGCTTTTAATTTAAATAAATAAATGTTAATAAGGGATCAAGACGATATTGTAGTGGCCTCACCTAGTTTTTTCCCCTAATACATTTCCTTCGTGTAATTACCAAGCTCCTTCAAAATGTGAGGCCCTCGGAGGCGTGGGGCGGTTGCCCCACTTGCCCGGGTCAAACGGCGGTATCGCCAAAAGGTACTCTACTTTAGAGAAACAGACTATAGACTAGGTACTTAGATCATAATTAAAATACAGAGCGGGGAACAGAGATTGTAATGTAACTCGCCTCATTAGAGGCCGAGTCGACCACTAACGGAGGCGATACAAATCCAGGAATTTCGCGGAGCAGGAAAAAATTCGCCCAGTTATTCAAATATGAGGGCACTTAATCTTCCTTTTGTGCATCAATGACAACAGTACCGTGATAATGAGCAACTTACGCTCCCTCGCGGACGAATCAGTATCGCACAGGAATATTAGCAGTGAATCTCACAGGAATAAGTTGGAAAAATACCTTAGATGTTATAAATATAAATGAATTTAGCAATATTACTGTGCCTAATTCAGTTTTAAACAGGTTAATGATTTTAGAAACATGAATAGCTCTGTCACCGAAAGTTACATTATTCATTTAATAGAAATATAAAATATAGAGGTGGTTAAACACTTAAGAAAGATCCTCACCCTGGGCCTCTTTGGGAGAAACATGTACGAGAAATCTGCCAACAAGCCAATCGCAAATTGGGGTTTATTAAAAGAATATTATAAAAATGAGACGAAAAAGTCAAAGAGCGTTGATCTGTTGAATATATATGCTGTTCTTTTAACTTTTCCAAATCTTTGAACCTTGATCTCACTGATTTGCCGACGATATAAACAATGATTAAATTTTGCGAAGTGATTTTAGGTAGGCGACAGACGAATATTCCACGGCTACTCTCATATATTTATAAGCACGTTTTTAAAAATTTTGATGAATATTATAATCTTGGAAGACCTCACTCGTATATGCACTGCCAGAAAATAGGACCCTTAAGACGTAAGATTAGTCTTAGGTAGAGACCGAGAACAGCGGAGAGAAGCAAGATTTATAAAACTAGTTATTGCGGCAAACTTAACTATGCACTGTGATCGAATTCTTGGATGAATTAAAATCGGAAACGGTCGAAAAATAAATAAAATATACTGTCTAACCAATAGATTTATTATTTATTTTTGCGCGTCCAATAAGAGATAATAATATTTGCTATAAATCTTTTCATAATAATTACCACCCTCGCCGTAGTGTGTGTGTTCAATGGATTATTTTCAATATTACTATCACCTTCCTCTGCTGGAAATATCACGCATGATTTTGTACTACGCATGGGTTGGTATCACGTAGTATCCTTTTAGTATCAGTATTATGTAGAGTCATACTTAGTCTAAAAATCTTAGCCCCTCAACTACACATTGGCACGTTTGCCAAATTTGCACTCTCCTAGTTTCTGGTCGATCCGTGCATTGTTTTTTTGGCCCACATTTTGGTGCAAGCATTGGAGCATTCACGCTCGTGGCGAGGATCTTCGTCTCCAGGGCGACCTCAAGTGACGTCGAACAAGACAAAATTATACCAAAGTAATACCTTAGAAGCTCATGCTAAATGTTTGCATGCATTTTTCTAGTTTAAAAAAACGTCGTTTCTGTCGTTGTAGATGCGAATTCGAAATTTGAGTGTCTTAATTCATATAACAGAAAGTCTTAGGGAGAAGGCATCAATAGCGAATAGTTATAAAACAAATCGTCGTTTTCCGCTTTTTCTGGGCAACTGTGAGCTTGGGTGGGAGTAACGATTCCTTCTTTCACGTCGTCGCTTTTAATTTCCAAAACACGAACCTCTCTTCCTTCGATTGAAACAAACGATCTAATGCACCTGAAAACAAATAAAAAATGACAATCACATTTTCACTCCCATGGGCGCAATTGAAAAATAACAATAACGTGAACGTTCGCGTTACGAAGGTCCATGATATTGCCCCAGAGAAAAAAAAACAGCATTACGAAAAATAACTTTCGAAATTACGGAAATATCTTAAAAAATATAAATATGAAATTCTAAGAGCAATTTCTTTTCATTTTTTTACGCGGTCTCTTCGCTGTAACATATAAACACATCTTTCAGTTCCTACGATCGACATCCCATTTGCCCACTCACTCTGTCCCTACAAACAATGCATAGCAAGGAGAGCTCATTATTTCAGAGATCCTGTATTGCACTAATGCTTTCCATACATGCCCGCCATTGTGTACATTCCTACACTGGTCAATCTTAGCCGCGACGGAGGGGTGTGGAATTTGTTGACCTTGACTGGAACAAGTGTGCCTAAAGTGGATCACCATGTATCATTCACTCCGATAGGGTAGATGTGATCTCGTAGGTGTGATTCGTTGATGTGATCTCAAGTGATGAATCGCAGAGAATTCGACATTAAATAATATGTTCACTACGTGTTTCGCGCATATATGATGTATTTCAATCGCTGCCGACTCAGGTAAGTGCGTGACGCAGTTATTCCCCATTGTATTAGGATATTTATAAGGTATGACATCTCATATTGAAAGTGGTAGTACCAAAAGAATTTAACGAGATATTATAAAGTACAAAAAAATTATCCACAAGAAATAAAGTTTACTTCAAAATTAAAAGATCTTAGAAAGAAGAATGAAATGATGCAAAGGGAAGGCTAAGCTATCGTAGTGAAACATGTAAAAGTGTGAATATTTTACAATAAATCTACAGAAAGAATTCTGTTAAGAGAATGTAAGGATTATGCTGTTGCCAATGAAAATCGATGAAGCCTTTTCGTAGCAATATAATTATGTTTATATTGATGGAATCGGTTGACAAGCCTTTGGGACTTCGCGGGGACTAGCTGATATATTATTCGACCCTCAAACGGTATGTCACGTCATTTACTCTTGTCACCTGATATCCCTCTCCGTCAATGCCGAATTAGCGTTATATGATCGCTGAACTTTCCGCCTTGGATACAGACACAAATGGCGTATTAAGGCATATCTCGTTCCGGTGCTACCTCCGGTATTTTAGAAATTTTCTTCTTGATACCACCATTCTCCATTGCCATCGATTTTACACGGCAGAATCTTACATTTTTCGTAATCATCACGCAATGTCAAACACAATGGTAAGAATTTTGTGAGAAAATTTTTTTATGCAAACACCCTATCGCGCGTCCACAGCGAGTAAGCCCCCTCAACCAGAAATCGTTTAAATATATCGCTATCGAATTGGGAATATCAGACCATTAAACGATCGGAATCGCCGCTATTTCTCGACGTCATTTTCTCCTTTCGATTGGTACCTGTAGAAACTCAACTGTGCGACGGCGCCGAGGAAGGACCAGAGCGAACGCCCTGGGCGGTGGTCCATTGTCCGACGAATACAGACGGGATCCTGGAGACTTGTGCTGCCGTCGACAAAGGAACAATAGGCGGGCATGAAAAAAAACGGCCAAATGAAGGATTGGAAACGGGAGTTGGGAGGGAAAAAGTAGGTGTGACGAAAACCTGCGTCGATTTAGTATCGCATTGAACGGAAAGAGAACGAAAAAAAGAATATTTTCTAGTAAGAACTAATTTGATGATTGTCTCCCACTCGACCACTCTCGGAATCGAAACCGGTGGATCTCTCTATTCCCGAAGCAGATCGAATCCGCCGTGGAATGCGCCGCGGTGGCGGTCTCCGCTGGCTGGCGGGGGTAGTCACAATTTCTTCTTTCTAATTGGCCATCTTGATTGACGGGCAACTCTCCCGGACGGGTAATAATGAGTTTGGAAGTGTTGAATACGTCGGAGAAGTTAACAACTTTCTTTGTGTCAAACTTTCCACGAGCGTGGATCCCGCTCTATTACCCAAAGAAGCACGCAATTGCCCTCCTTTGCAGTGAAGGAATTCCTCCTCCGAGCAGCAAGTGCGCCAGACAGTACGCGTGGCGTAATGATTCATTTAAAAGAAGGGAAAAACCAGCGGTGACATGGAAAGGACAGTGCAAGTGGTGCTTTGAGCGTGTGAGATATATGTGCGTGAATATATATCCATTCGCTCTCTCAGGTGGCGGTAGTGGTAATCGTGGGGCTTTGAGTAAATATGTTAATAGCATTCCAAGGAAGTCGAAAAAAATTCTTCGACCACTCAACAGTCAGAAGCATACATCTGTTTTAGAGGAACTTACCCTGCTTGCGGCAAAGGAAATAGTACTAAAATTACAGCTTATATTTTTCCTTTAATTTAAATAGGTTATGACTGAAGTTTTCGGCGCAAAACTCGAAATTAAGGCATTAATTTTATTTTTAAGGCATTAATTTTATTAACTAAGGCACTCAACTTTTAATCCTAAATCTTCAAGACTGCGATAAATTTTATGAAAAAATGTAGCACATGTGTTAAAATAGTGAAAAAATTCATGAAAACTTGAACAATACAAAAAATACTACATTTTTAGCAACAAAATAACACTTGATTCTAAGGCATAAGTCCATATATCGCAAACTATAATCGTAACAAACTGGCCTAAGAAGCACAAAAACATTTAGGTACTCGTGTAATGAAAATATTTTTTTGTTCTGGAACCAGGCCCAGTTTATTTTACTCTGCAATGATTCATCGTATATTATGTAACATTTATTTGGTTCACACATGGCATTAATTTTCAAGCCATACGTCGCCGAATTTCGGGCCGAGTGTTGAATGAAACTGCATCGGCCACTAACATTTCCTCGATGTCACACTTTCACTGACATTGTAGGTTCTTTGACGATTGGCTACAAATGTTGATTGAAAATCTTGAATCGGTACTGATGTCCCAGTGACAGGTCGATCTCCAAGAGTCGTAAAGTCCACCTATTGACACACAATCCGGCGATAATCACACCAGTTTGTCCTCCAGAATCCATGCATGACGTCTCGGAAATATGAGTGCAAGACATAATTTGTAAGAACATTAGATGAATGAACAGAACTTGTAAAACAAAACTTTTACTGCTTCAACGAAAGAAAAATGCGCAATCTGGTAATAATGAAGCATTGTACTGATAAATCATATGAATAAAGCATGAGAGCTTACGATAAACATTGATAATCACGTCTTTGTCCTGTTTCCAATCGACATAGCCAAAAGAGACGAATTAATCAGATTCAGTCTAGGAAAGCAGCTTTTGTTTAACAGTTTTTGATCCGTATCCGTAATCCGAACGTTTCTAGTTTAAAATCAACCTGTGTGTGTAATGACTGAAGATTCAAATGAGAATTCACCACCTAAGAAGTCATCATCGAAACCGATCTCTTCACCAGACGTTAAAATGCAATGCGATTGATGAGTGGCGACAGAAATAATTGGGATAATTGAGAGAGTAGTTCACCAGTTTCACTTCGTAAAATATATAATTGTATACAAAAATGGTGACAGGATATTCCCTGCACACGTCGTTGAACGCAATGGATCGAGTGGCACAGTAATATAATTTGAAAGTAAATTGATGTAACTTGAGAGTAAATTCTAATCATAGAATGCGGAAGAGAGAGAGAGAGACTGAAGGCGGATGTGTGGCGGCAAGTGAAACGAAAGGAATAGTTCACTCGGCTGGGATGCATTTTACCACGAGCGCGGAGATGCAACATTAAAATTCAGCAAGAGAGTCGCATATTACGTGTTTAGGTCGCGCGGCCATGGGTCTCTCATGAATACACCTCGGTTTGTGGGTGATATAAGCTATTAACGTCATTGGAGCGGTAAACACGGCTTTTTGACGGCACATTCTAATTATTTTTGAAACGATCCGAAAAAAATTCTTGCAGTATGTGCGTTTCAAATTGCTTCTGATAAATGGTCGATAAAATGAAAATTTTTGTAACTTCACAGCTTGGCTTCGGTGATACAGCGTCGACAATTATGGGTGTGAAGAAAAAATCTGCGGATGCAAGGAGTGCACGCGTAAGTGTAAGTGCCCATAAAACATTACTTAATGAGTGAAGCATTTCAAATTCTTGATCAAGAAGATAAGAGAAGGAATCAGAAATTTTGAATGAAACTTCTGTGAGTAAAGTGGTTACTCTGAAATATACCCTCAAACCAGGGTATGAGCCTTCTATATAAAAAAACCTACTTAGATGGTCCGTCGCATTCATTGAACTTCACAGACGGAAAACGGTGATATATATAACAGTAACAAATATATGATAGTAAAAAAAACCCTATCAAACGAAACGAAACTTTATTTAAATTTAACTCTGCGTTGATACAAATTGAATGTATTCTTAATTATAATGCTTTTTTATATAGATGCTCCACATTGGTTTTCAAACACATAGCAACATATTTTCAATGGCAGGCCGTCAGCACACATTCATAACGGGCATGTATTTACCATGCGAGACGGAAATTGTCACGGAAAAATAAAGGGGCTAAGCAAAAACGCAGCATTTTGAGAACTTATGAATATTGTATTACATTTTTCACGATTTCTTTTCGCATCTCGACTTTGCACGCTCAATACATGTAATTAAATTAAGCAAAAGAGAGAAAGACTGCGAGCAACTGAACGATGTCGAAATGTGTATTTCTTTATGGGTGCGTACGGACGGATACACAAAGGAACCACGCCCTTTGTATTGATAAACAACTTGTCTACCACCACTTGATGACACGATCGAGGAAAGTCAATGAGAAATCATCCTGTATCTTCGCCGCTACTTTGAAGCATAAATTGTGCGGAAATGGATTTGTTTTCGGAGAACCGCGTGGGTTTGTTTTTGCGACAACAGTTCCTCCAGCGAACGGACCGACGCGGTTTCCGGAATATGAAGCCATTGCACCTCAAACACCGCGAAAGCCTTCGCTCGATATGTAAGTTGTGTCGTTATAAATTATTTTGTTTTTTAATTTAATTTCCTCAAATCGGGCTTTATCAGCGGTAGTGACAAAAATATCACTGGGGCTAAAATTTTTTATACTTTACCTAAAGTGGTAGTCATATACCAAAGTATTAGTAAATTTAAAAGGAACGTTTTGAAAATTTTACACGTATTTTTCTCCTTAAAATGTTTACTTGAATATAAAAATCCCTGTAATATTTACACGTAATCTCAACTATTTTGAGTTCTTATTTCTAATTTTTACTTCTAACACATTCTGGAAACTTTTTCGATACTTTCTTGAAAAATATTTAAGAGACTTAAGGCGGCATTCCTCGAAAAATTAAGGACTACTTTTCCGCTTGCACTAAAAATAACTTTCACATCCATAAAAAATGAATTAATTAATTCCTATACTTATGTAATAAATGCGTACATTTTGAAAATGACTCAACGAAAATAGCTGGGACATTTCGGAGAATCAATTTCCAAATTATTTGGGGCTTTTTAGGCGATTTTTTCCTTAAATTGATGACTCTTTTCTGCGCTCTATTCATTATGAACAATATTAAATGTAATAAAAATATTAATTTGGGTTTAAAAGATATTACTAGAATAGATTTGGAATTAAAAGATATAAAGACATTAGTGATCGAATCATAGCAAAATATGTCATATTTCATTAGGCTAAATGCTGAAATAGCTGACATGCCAAAAAAAATCCTGAATAAAATAGCTGAATTACAGGTAAGACATAATTTATTTACTTTTATCTATGGATGTCACCTTCCATTTGGATGAGAACACGAGTGAAAAGGTTCTCGCAAATCTGTGCGTATGCAACAATAGTCGGTCCAACCACCTTAAAGACAAGGCCGTCGAAGTGATTGCTTCAACATTTGCGGCGCCCGCCGATCGAATTGCCGACATCATCGAAGTCGAATAACTCGTTCAATCACGGACACAGCGGTAAAGATTGAAGGCTAATATCAGACGCCCTTCACAAATGAGATTTCGTTCGTCTGGTTTTCCTCTGGATCTCTTGATTGGCATGAACAAACATAAAAACCTGACTTGAAACTTGATCAATAATTTTGTCGCCCATCAATTAATTCAAAAATGATTTCGATCGAAGAGATTGATCGAAGATATTGATCTAAGCAATGCATTTCCTTTGATACATAAAGAAACATGTCATCACACTGAAACTGTGTTAATTTTCGCCGACGCCGCAAATGGCCGCTGGTGAAATGTTCTTCATACGTCCATATTTTCCGTCTGATTGAAGCTTTCTTAAGAGACAAAACTATGCAAAACTTCTTCAAGTACAACTATAGTAACGAGTTTTAAAAAGCTCTCACTTCAAGCTATTTCACACGGCTCTTACTTCAGTAAGGAAGATCGATTTTGCACACTTGAAATTGGATGGATACCTACCGAAAATCTTTTCATTCCTTTCATATCATCCAATTTCATACGAGGCCCGCGCGCATGCGCATAGGCTAATGTGTTTATTTACATTTTCCGGATGCGTTTCAGTCGCAGTCTTCCTAATTTCAATTTTAAAGCAGCTTCCTAGATCGACATGGATAGTTTACAAATATGTATATGGAAAGTAACTACGCACGATATCACAGCGCTTCATGACGATAATAACGCTTCGATGGTTTTCGCTCCGAAGATTCGGATGAAAAATAAGCACTTATTTCTGTTCTCAGAATTTAAAATCAGGTAATTTTTCGCAAAGTAGGAACCACTGATTTTTATTTACTCTCATACCATTAGGGCAACATTCATCATTTACACCTTATCGTTGAACTTTGCATTCCAATATCATTTCAGAATTTTTATCCATTTCACTAGGTTTTTTTCTGATTTTTTCCAAGAGAAATTGACCGGCTTTCACTCTTTATCCCAGGATTTCGACGCCATACACAAGTGTTTCCAAACTCTCTACCAGAGGGAGGTCTCATAATTTCATTTCTAATCCTTACTCAGGATTTCTGTTAAAAGAAGTAGATTTATTACGACTTCTCGGCCAGACAATAGTTACCCTAGCAATCGCCAACTTTCTCAACGAATTTTATTCTTTAAAAACTACGACTACTACATTGCCCCTTGCTCAAAAATGGCCGGCCATGTAATGATCGCAAAGCACCTCAGTGGCGGCTGCTCATGGAAATGAGACGACGTTAGTATGCATTAGTAAGCTCAAGCAAGTGATTCAAACATCATAAATATCGAGGACCTCCAGTATAAAGCAATAGTAGAAGACTCTTGGGTGTCCGACCAGGTCAGGTACTCCATGAAACACCTGACCCTGTGGGTAACCCTAGAGAAATTCACATCAATTATTCGACAGGAAAGCATCTAATCCTACAGCTGAAGCAGCTATATTTGTCGCATCTTCATCGTTGAGCAACGACATGAATTGGAGAGGAGATCAAGAGCACTGAAAAAAGATGGCAAGATTTAGATTTATGTTGACAACGTTTCGCTTGACAACATTTCAAAACATTCATATAACCCCAAAGCTCACGTAACATGTTTTCCCACGAGAAAACACGGATTAACTAACATTTTAAGGGATCGTACTCCAGTAATCATTTCCGTCGAGAAGCGCTTCATTGGTGATGATATGCGATGAGTCAGTTATTCATTGCAGTGATATGGTGGCATCCTTCACAGTGATATGGTATCACTGTGGGTCACTGTGAGTAATCATGGGCAAAAGGTGAAGACTAACTGGTGCTTCCTGAAATTCAAAGTAATATTTGCGAAATTTACAGGCTATATTGGCAACAAAGATTTTCAATACCGAGGAACTTTTATGAGCGACGATATGAAACAATTTCACTGTTTGTAACGAAGAGAAGAGAGACGAATTGATCAGCAAGCAGTTGACAAGGATTATTTTATATTGGTCACATAGAACTGAACTCATAAATTCGTATATATTCATAGTCAAATACTCCGATGTCACAATGATGAATGATAGACGTTGAATATTAGTGGATGTTAAAGTAAGCAAAGGTGATCCTGTGGCCACAATTCTCCGGTCAAAATTAAGAGAATTATAATGGAAAAATTATCAAATTTCCACGCGAGAAATCCACATCATGGAGTCTCCATGAACTTCGCCCAGAAGTACTTATTTTTCAAAATTAGAAAATGATATTCAATAAGGAATGAAATCGTAGAATAATGGTCAAATATAAACTTCTTAAAATCACAATTAAAAGATATAATTAAAATCTCTAGGTGCACTTCAAGAGTTGAAAAAAACATTGTTAAATACTAAAAAAAACGGAACTTTCATTACGAATTCGCTTTTGATTTAAAATACGAAAAGTTGGCACATATTCATCACCTCTGTCACTTCAGTTAGTTAGTCCGATTTTACTGGAGCTGTTAGAGACAAAATCAAAGGAGCAGTCGTGGATGGTATTTATTTTGCGTAAAAAAACCCTAACATGCTTTGAAGATGTCGCCATTCTTTCGCATATATTTTTTGCATATTCGCAACTTATCTTTTCAGAATCATATACGAACTAGCCGAAGGTACCCGTCGTTGAAATTCAACGGGTGTGAAAAAAATTGAACTTATTTGATGAGAAAACCACAAAGCATGAATAATAGTGTCAGCGTGGTCATTTGAGGAGTTCGTAACATATCTTGTACGTTGGGCTCGTAGTAGTAGACTTGCTGACCGTTTTCCAGGTGCACGTAGAGGTGAGTGACCGTAGGTCGTCTTTCATGCACGGGAAACCCAAAATTGGACCACGCAGACTCATTACTACTTAAATAGCACCAAGGTTCATAGATGGTCACCTCGTCCCCCCGGTTCTCTTGAGCCGTCTTCTTGGTGAATTAACAGCTTGATCGCTTCCCTTGTGTACATAGATATACATATTTGCATCCAATGGATTACTCTTTTTTTTATTAGGCAAGTTGATGGATATATTTTTAAGTCCAAGGAGGGAAAAAACAGTGGCGAGTGAGTCTTGAATGGACACCTCGATGACTGAGTGAATGAAAGTTAACTGAAATTTAACACTTTTAAACATATATAAATAAATCGTAACGTGTATGATGTGGGAATTGGTCTAAAAAAAGTTCACAATCGTAATGAGAGGCAGATGGTTACACTACGTGTAATACATATGAGTATTTAACGATGAAAAACAACGCTGTTTGTTGTAGCAACAGAGGCATTATTACCATTACTATACACTACACTTAAGTATTCTTGCATATTTTATTGCGCGTGTAGTCTATTTAATTCCTTTATGTGTTTCTTTTATTACGTAAGTGTTCTCTCATTTACATGCAGTGCCCCTATGAGAGCTACTTTGAGAATAAACATTGAAGAGTATACTTGTTGTAAATATGCATTGAATTTATCGATTACCCCCCGAAGCAATCTATCATGGTGCCCTTGGGACTCTTGGACCTTCTGATACATATTTTCTTACTACGGGCTATCATGGGCCAACAAAAAAACGTGATATTTAAATGCTAGAGGCGTGCGTATTCTTTGTAAAATCAAATCTCTGGTTGTCAAGGAAATATGCTATTGTTGATTTCAGAGAAAAATATGAGATTTTTCAGCTAAAAACATGATTTTCAGTCAAATAAGAGGCGTAAAAGAAAATCGATTGGAAGAATTAGAAACTTCATTTAATCAGCCATCCGATAAAAAAATTCCAGCCCTCGATCTAGAGTGAAAGTACTTTAAAAAAGCAAAAAATGAAACCACTGCAACGAACCCAATGATTAGGATGGACCAACAGTGGTGGTCTTTGGAAGTCCTGGGGGCTTTTTAACATAGCCTACGTTATAACTAGATATATTTTCTATCTACATGTCAAATTTCAGCTCAATCGGTCCATTAGTTTTTGCGTGATGGAGCAACAGACAGACAGACACCATTACATTTTAATATATTAGTAAGGATTTCCCAATTACAGTACCAAGGCCATATCTACGAAAAAATAATCACCACGGAAATTATTATCTAAAAATACATTTTCACTGAGTTCCTTCAAGCAGTTATGATGGGTTTTGTTGCTCATTCGAGCATTTTCGCTTGGGTAAAAATAAAATCTAAGCGCTTTAAGAGTGCATAACAACCCATCGTTTTTTAGGAATAAAATCGCTTTCTGAAAACCGCCTGAGATCCACAGCTTGTTTCCGTAATTTCTCAATCCCACCATTGCTACCCAGTAAAGAGAGTAACTTCTGCCTCCGTTCGTCACTTACCAGCAGGGTGGGCTTCCTACAATTGGATCCAAATCTAGTGCTCGCCATCTTAAAGTGACCTAAAAGAAGCTTGTCGATCGAATAGCAACCTATGTCTATTAATCTCTGCCTAGCCGCATTATCACTAATCGATTGCATAAATAAGGAAGAACATCAATGAAGCATAATTCAGCGCATGCACTCCTATTGGCCGTGATGTTTGGGCAACGGCAACAGAGAAAAGAAAGCTGGAAGTGATGTAAAAGTGGTTAACGAAGAATAATTATGGTCAAATCAAAGAAGAGATTCACCGATTTAAAACGTTCTCTGAGAGTTAGGAAGAAAGTGAGCAAGTGAAAACTCTCAGATACAGAAGAGACAAACTCGTAGATTGCATTACGAGACACGACATTAACTTCAACACAAAAGAGGAAGAAAAATAAATCAAGAGCAGCAATTGAGAAAGACCAGTGTAGGAATGAAATATGAAAACTATCTTGAAGGACGCATAACTAAGAAATGGTGAAGTATAAAACGGTGAGTTCGGAGGAAAGGAGAACTACCGTGAAGCGACCTTCGAACTGCCGATGATGAATGATTGAAAATAAAACTCTACACTAAGGTGACCCATGGAAAGACGGATATGATATCCACCTTTATGCTACGCTGCAAGCTACCGCAGGGGAGTGATGCACTGGGTGCTGAAGCGATAGCCATGAAAACGGGAGGGATAAGGCTAAATGAATTGCAAGAAGGAAAGGACGTAGAATGAAATATATTCCAGCACAGTGCCTTAGTTTCCCGATCGGTAAAAGCTCCATCATTAAAGGTACGTGGAAAGGTGGAGTTTCTGTACCTATCGGCTAGAAAGAGCATCTCCCTCATTTTGTCTCTTCCAGTAGTTTTAGAGGTCCGGAGTTCAAATAACAACACCCTCACCCAGAAACTTGTATCATCTGAGTGATTGGAGCCAAGCGTCCTGCATGGGTTGGGTCACATGTAGTAATTTTTAAGAAGCGTGCAGGTTTACTTTGTAATATTTGTTCAGAAAACATAAATAGATATCTACTCCTATTAATTCTGTGCAAATGAAAAATTCGAATAGGGTTGATCATGTTATTCTTTAACGTGTTTCGCTCTTCGACCGAATTTCAACCCAATTACATGGTTTCAAATTTTATTTCCGGAAATATACGGAGGAAAGCAAGAATTCTGAAGACGTAACCAGTAGAAAGCCACTTCATGGTGAGATACGGTGATGAAAAAGCAATACGGTAATGTTTGCGACGCAACCGTCGGCGGTTATTGCGTGAAGCCTCACGTGAAACAGCATTCATCAATTGCACGCTGGAGGCAGGCGCTCCTCGGCTCTCTAAAAATTTAATAGTTTTAAAAAATTTCATCCTTACGAGTATTCTCGTCAAACAGACTTCTTGCAATTTCCTTGATGCTGTAGCCGTAAAAACCGATTTAAATGATACATGCAATGCTTACACTAAAAGTTACAGCAAGTACATAATCGATTCAGTCAGACGAAACACTAAAATACAAAATAAAATGGCTTCCAAAAAGTACTAGGTTTACAAGTGATCTATTGGAATTTTTAACAAAATCAATCAACTTTTAGAAATGTTTTCAAAAAATATCAAATTCTAAGGATCAGCCAAGGAATGCACAGAAATTTATTGCGAATTTTCACGTGACTTTTATTTACGTAATGGGGCAGTAGAAACTCCAAGAAGCGGCCGAAGTACCTCTGACATCGGTTTCTTTACGCATTGTTGTAGATATATTAATGTTGTACATAAAAATAAAAATTGCACCAATTACGGCACATAGAATACAGTTGTGTGCATGCGCGGGCATTTGCCTAAACGTGGACGTGACAACGTTCGCAAGAATCAATTCCACACTCAACGCATGCAATCGGAACAGAGTCGGTTTTTTGACAAGTACAGCAATCGACTTGCGCTGCATTCAGGACCTAAATGTACTATAACTTTCAAAAGTCGTGTCACGAATCGAGCGGCGCCACTTTCGCTACGATAGTTCATCAACTTCGCGATAAGCCCGCCAGCTCCGCCAGTCTATGTTCTAACACTCGATGCTCGGGCTATGGAAAATATTACGGTGCATTCGACTCCTCACGCGATATCACAGTCTTTTTCAATCCCGTGGACGAAATGTCCTCTCATATCCCTTCCCTTGCGTTGCTATTTATGTGTTAAATTGAAGCAATATCGGTTGTCAACGAGAATAACGACATTGAACGTCTGACATGAAATCAGGGGGCCGATTTTATAACTTAACCTTCAAGCGTAAAGGAGCCATTCCCGCTGAATTGTGGGTAATACTTCGAAAACAATTGCCGGTGCCTATTTTGTAACCAAAGTTCGAACGTATTTTGCCTCACGCTCGCATCCTCGGCTTACAATACACAACAAAATATCTGTCGAAGCGGCCATTAGCGTTCGAAGGTGGGTTTGTTTTTGTTTTTTAATTGATTGATACGTATAAGAGATTGTTTTCACGTATAAGAGTCAAGTACATTACGAGCTGTTCGAGGTCGGGCATATTGAGAACTATCTAACATAATGCAAATGACCCCAAGATGGAATTAAAATATTTATTTGCGGTATTCGGGCTTGACGTATTGTCATATCTCGGGATGAATCTCGCGAAAACGCCTTTTCGAAACAAAGGCATAGGTTGACACTAAGTAGGTCGTAGGCGCGCGTTAGGTCTCGAAGAACTTCGGTGCATTCTTTGACAACAACAGTGCGACATCATTAAGTGGACCTGATGATGACGCACAGCAACGAAATCCAGATCATTAAAATACGATTCTCATGCGGACACCACAAAGTGTTTCGATCTATAATACTACCTTGTAATGTTTAAAGAACTTGTGGCGACTGCCTGGTGCTAGCTGGTTGGAGCGCCACGACCGAGGATCGACCTGGGGAGGCTGGCAGAGATCACCAGGGAACAACGTAAATAAACAAGAGACACGACGCGAATGTTATGAAACTTAGGACGCGCCATTTCTTCGGAATAAACCGTTGTCATCGAACTCCGTTTTCTTATTTCACTCTCGCTCACCAAAGTGGTGACCCCGAAACGAGTGGTGAAGGTTAACGTGAGTGATTATTTATCCGAAATAGGAAGACTACACCGGGCGTCTTTGGTTTTCGCCGTGAATCCAGATGGCGAAGACACAGCGAGCGTAAACCGCTTTATCGTACGTATCCCCGCATCCTGGGACGAAAAGCCAAAAGGCCCTATGGTTTAAACAAGTGAAAGTGCAGTTCCGTTTGGCTAATATTATCAATGACATGACGAAGTTCTCGTACGCGGTTGCTCAGTTGGGCAGCTGATACATTGAAAGAGTCGAGGACATCATCATGGATCCTCCCACGACTGGACAATATGAAACTGTCAAAGCAGCCGTTTCATCGTCTCCTGAGCAGCGCATGCGACAGCTGTTGGAACAGGAGGAGTTGAAAGACCGAAAAAATTAAGAGTTCCTCCGTCATCTTCGATCGCTGGCTGGGGCTTCCATGTCTACCGATTTCGTCCGCTCGCTTTGGCCATCGAACTTCGTTTTCTCATTTCACTCTCGCTCACCAAAAATTATTGCAATTGACAAAAAAATCGCGCCTACCTATGTATCTTTGTGGAAAATTAGCGTGATAGCTCAAATTAAAAAAATTACTTGAATTATTGTTCATTCCGAACTTAATGTGTGAAATAAAAACGATAAATCTAGTAAAAGAGTTATAGGTTTCAATGTCTCCAATGATAAAAAAAATATTTTCGGTTCACTTAGAGAAAATTTGTCAGAGAGGATAATGGAGAGATGTCTTTATGCATTGGCACCTCTTCCATCTCAGATTTTTAAGGGTCCCATTCTCAGCTACTTATCCCCCATTATATTGCACTAACAGTGCATTGTATTCATTCTTCCATTGTATTGCATTCTTCCATGCATCCTTATCCCAAATCGCATTATCTCTATTCTATGCGTACATTACTTCCTCCAAAGGATAAATCCTTTCACTTCGACAAGCAGTGAAAATTGGCACTGTTTTCATGGAGGAGTTTCGATCGATTGCAGGTTCTTGTTTGCTCATGTTCATGAATAAGTTAAAAGTTTTCAAATAAACAAGGTTGCAATGTTTATTCATGAAAGTAATACGACATAATGTTTGCCATAAACTTATTCGTCATAGAAATCGTTGCCTTAAAAATACAACAATGGTTAAGCGCCAGTAGAAGTTCATGGTAATTGTTGCTAGGGAAACTTCACTTTTAGAGTTGACTGCTCAATAGTAAGAAAAGTGGTAGAAGTTGAGCGCGTGTTTTTTCCTGAGAAAGTGCGACAAAAACGACTTTTTCAGATAAATACGATTTAAAAAGAAAAACAGCTACAGAATGGGCGGACTATGTGAGTATAATCCTCTACACTATAATTTATACTAGACTGATATTCGAGTGTCTTATCGCACGTCCACCAATTACTTAAGAGACAAATTAATGGCGATGAGAATGCTCCAAGAAAGAATGAAACTGGACCGGGAAAAGAATCAGAAAAAAATAACACTTCCGGACTAAATCGCATTATAGAGAGCCTTCCTAACTTTGATTGGCCAAATTAGGTGGATTCAATGAATGGGGATGACTGAACCGGCGACCAACATTTCATGATTTGCTTAATAGACTCGGCAGATTGCAGGCATTAATTAATAGAACATATGATGAGGATGAGTAAGGTTTTGAAGTTGCAAGAAATGTGTTTATAGGTAGAGAAATGCTTAAGGCAGTAAAAGGGAAAGCTAAAATTTGAAAATAAATCATATTGTCACCATCAAAAAATAGAATCAGAGTCTGGCAAACATCGTCGTCGGCACACGATGGACGTTTCATAAACCTCTTACGCAATTCCTGTAATAGATAATTCCTTTCTAGCATTTACAAAGTAAATTTTAGATCACAAAAATTGCAAGATGTTATTCAAAGCATCAAGTAATTCATGTCTCCTTGATCGTTACTGAATATTCACCACGGTCTCACGTTAACAGCAATTAACTACGTCTATTTACAATAACAACAGAAAAGACTAATCGAAGTGGCGCCAAGGACTGGGTGATCTAAATGTGGAAATTTAGACAAGGCGTAGCCTAGGCAACAATGCCAAAAATCCGAATCCATAATATATATTCATGATAAGATCTATCCTATTGATGGACGTTTTCGTGAGCTTTCATTGTTGACGTTACGCTCCCTTCCGCTGTGAAAATTTGAAGCACGCGCCAGTGTTTCATACTTTTATTTATATTCATTTGATATTTAAAAACCCTCTGGTATTATTGGCTTTTTGTGCTCCATTGCACTTCAGCGGTGAATTGCCAGAGTTAATGCCTGCATGCCGGAGCTCACGGAGTTAGGTGGGAGACGAATAAAAAGCATATAAATTTAAATTAAGTGCGGATTTCTAAGGAATTTGTTCCAGGAGAGGATTGCACTAAGGATGCGAGAAGCTGTGCGAATGGTAGACATAATAAGAGTTGGACGCCGATAATACCAGTTTGGATAATGGATTGTTAGCGACATGAAGTGGATGTGACAATCTAAACAAAAGCGCCACGATCATGCTTTTCTTTTGTCAAGATTGCATACATAATGTATTTATTAGCAAGAAAATAAGTCGGGTTATTCAAAATTAAACTTTACCGATAATATCACGTCATACAAGTTGAAATGGTAAGCAGTTTAAACCTTATTCCTTATATATAACTCAATCTTCCGCTGTGAAAATTTGAAGCATGCGCCAATGTTTTATAATCTTATTTATATTCATTTGATATTTTTTAAAAACCCACTGTTATTATCGGCTTTTTGTACTCCATTACAATTCATCGGTGAATTTCCAGAGTTAATATGAATATAGTCTTTGGTCAGAGGTGTTAGGTGCAGCCCTCGGAGGTCGGCGTGAGAAATACGAACGCATAAAAAATTTTTAACGAGCGCATTTATGCTTTTATTCTAGGTAAGGTTAATAATAATATGAAATAAAATTGTATTACCGTTGGAAGTGCGAGCCGTCGAATAAACATCCTCAATCGAGATGGACGAGCGAGACAAATACTAATCGAAAAGATGAGTAAGGGATCGACTGACTGAATATTGGGTCGAGGATCCAGTTTCCTTTCATAAGCAGATTAAAAAGATCTTATTACTTCCTCATCCTCAAATGGGGATAGCGTGAATCGAATGCTTTCAGGTTAAAATGCAGTCGCTCATACCTATTTTAAGTATTTTTTTATGTTTGGACTTTTGTAATCCTTGGAATATATATCGTAGCATGGAAACTGGACGGTTATAATTAAAAATTAAGGACTTGCGTGCTGGCAACGGTGGTTAAATGCACAAACGCGTATTTTCAATATCGTCATTTGATAGTCGTGACGTATCAATGCCATTGTTCGCCATGGTCTTCAGAGATCTATTCTGAAGCCCAGGTGTTACCTTATCGTGGCTGGAAACACGAGACCTCTTCGTACTACGCCTTCCCCGGGACAGTACGTGAGCATTAGAACGTGCCTAGCAATTTCAATGATTACATAAATGCTCTGAAATACACTACATTATATATTAAATTTCGAGTAATGTGCAAATACTTGGATCGTAAATATATTTCGAAAAGATATTCGCAAACTATCAAAGCAATTGGTCTTAAATCTCCCCTCGGTTTTTTATGCCACTTTGACAAATATAAAAATTTTGCCTTAACATTTCCCTAAATAAACCTAGCTACGCCGTTATTGTATTCCATTTCTAAAAAAGCAATGATTGTATGTTGATTATTTCAAACATACGCTAAAGTACAAGTATTAAAAAGGCTGAGAGTCCCTAGAAAATCTGAAGCCACAGGCAAAAATAAGATTAATTTATGGTAGAGATAAATTCAATAAAGTTTATAATTTACGTTACTTTCATGTTAACTTTTTGAAAGAAAAGATTCGGTACCTAATACTACGAAATTAGCCGCGATATGATTGGCTTCCTGGGCAATAATTCGTTTCCTTTTCTTGGTATTAATTATTCCGGAATCCTACGTAATATCTGTGTTCGGAAGGCGCGAACAAAGACCTCGGGGTCACTTTATCGGGTGTCGCGACTGACTTTGGCGTTCAAAGGCCAGTAATTAGTGTGCCTATAACTCCCCCCTCCCATCCCGCGTGTACCTATTGGACCGCTTTCCCGCAGGAGAGCGGAGAACAGCCCTCTCTGCCCCAGCGTGTGAGAACCAAGGTCTCAGTTAGCTTGGCCACGCCACTGTTTGCGTTGGGCGATGTTCTGATTTTTGGTCCCCAGCCTGCCTAAGAGTGCAAAGGCAGTGCAATGGCTGGGGGTGTAAAATGGGGCCCTTAGCCAGGCCAACGAGTGCGTCGGGGGCGGCTAAGGGGTTCTTTCGTGTACCAGCCGTAGTCTTCTCGACTCCCGGTCTCCAAGACCGGAAGCCATTCTCTCCGGGCCGGAACCTCGGGCCTTAGATCCCCAGGCGGGGAGGCCCCTTCGGAAAGTGGTTACGTAAGATCGGTTACCGTTGGTCGGCCCTCTCAAACGTTCCAAATCCCTGTCCCTATCACGTCGCTGATGAACCTGTGAAAGGACGTCACGAGGATGGTATTCCATTCAACACGGCCCACGGGCTGTCTTCGCTGGCTGGTACTCCTTCGGGGATCGTCCTTTCATCAAGGACACCGACTCGTCGCAATGGCAATCGGACTCTTGCAGAATATCCCGTTCTCAAGCTCTCTCCTTTGTTATCCTTGGGTGGTCGACCTTCTTCTTTGTCTGGTGGTGATCACACGATGTTGTCCTGGCTGGAACGTGAAGATTGTAGCAATGATGCCAGTCTTTAATAGCGGATTTCGATTCCGCCCTTCGTCGTGATTGGCCGATGACTCTTTGTTGATGATTCGGCCAATCCGAAATCAGCACGGTATGAATCCAAATCGGCATTCGTGCATAAAAACCAATCCGGTAATAAAACTGAATCCATTCTTTTTCTTTTCCCCATATCAAAAGTTGATTCGCAAAACTCCTTTCATCGCGAACCATTGCGTCTGTTAGATGATCGTAGCAATGTAGACAAATGCGTTTGTGATTACTCCATCAGTTACGAAGTAATTACTTTATTAATATTATTTCATGTATCTTGTAGTAGTCTCGATACCTCCTAGATCACGTAAAATATCGTAATATCCACCCATTTATTTATCGAGGCAAATGAAGTGTATCATTTCTGTTAGAAAACTTAGGAAAACGAAGAAATAACACGTCAGTGTCGATGCCATCTAGTCATTTCCATTGGTTTGACCTGGTGACAATAAACACTACCTTCAGCATCTCTTGTTGCAGTTCGCAAGCTATGAAGAGGGCATAGTCACATATTTACTCCTTTGTCAAAATTCACTGTTGTCCATTCGTTTGGATATAGATACTTAACCGTCGCGACGGCTTAATTCTCCGGAGCCAACGCCTTAGTGGCCAACTTACTCAATTGAATGGGGACATGAGCAGTATATTCAGTCCGCGAGAATTTTCATGACCAGAGAATTAGATTAAATCTGTGAGACCCTCACCATCGTTACCCGTCGACCGCGTGACCAAGAAGCGTAAGTAATATTTCGTCTGGAGGCCACTTAGCACTGTCCAATATAGAGAAGTACTCATTAGTAGCACCTGCTCGAAAGGCGGCATGTTCAATACGCTGTTAACCCAGAATGATTGGCAAAGATTATTGGTCTTTACCCGAAACGAAACTTGATTTGGATTACACCTTTGGGTGAATAGTTGAAGCTTCAGAATGATATATGCAAGGCAACTGAAGAGTTGTAATTGATTCCAAGATTTGATATATATAATGACGCAGTTACTTTTCTCTTTGAAATAATGTGCTCATATCTCTGCCTTTCTCAGCCATGGAAAAATTGTACTAAACACATAAAAACTTCAAAATTTAAACGAAGGTATTTTACTTTTGGAATTTCCACGGCAAGGAAGTATTAATAAGAGTGAAAGTTGTTAAAATGTTATCACGTTTTTTTATGTACGGCATCACGACCTCAAAATTTTCACACCATTGTGAAGCGCGTCAGTAAGACTTGAACATCCTTTTCATCGGTTTCACGTAGTGACAACAGACAAACGCTCTCTTTCCCATTGTTCAGAGCCATTCAAGAGAAACGTCCCTTCAATATTGATATTTCGAAATTTGGTTTTGCCCCACTTGACTTAAGGTAAGACTCTTGCAGGTCTAACTTTGGAAGGCCTCTGAGTTATTGCGTCATTCTTCAGAAGCACGCACCTCTTGTTTGTTTCTGCGATTGAGGGGAAACAAGGTGAATGATCTCATTGCAAGCGGTCGTATTATTATTCACAACAATATTTTCGAAAATGATATTTACTTCTGCCGACGAAGAATTCCCGTATGCTATCCCTTTATATAAATCGGCCACACTTAAAAGTGATGATATTATTGGACCAATATAATTGTCAGTCTTTACTCAACGTAAAAATATGACTTGAGAGAGAAATTGCGTTACTGACACGATGCCAAAATTATATCCTTCCAGTATGACACGAAGAAATACCGACCGAAGAGTCGGGCGACAGCGCGTAGTCCTCGTCGGTAATAATGAAGACGATTTTCGGAATTATTGTCGAAAATAGTAATACGGTCGATTACAATGAGATCATCCACAATGTTTCCAATCAACCGTAGAAACAAGTGAGAGAGTTTCCGAATAATGTCGCAACAACTCGTAGTTCTTCCGCGCTCTGAGCTATTGCAATCTTTTTTGAGTCAAGTGGGGCACTATTGAATCTGGAAAAAAATCAATACTGAAGAACAGTGAATGTGAATCACTTGAAATAATGAAAGAGAGAGTGTTTCTTGAAACCACGCAAAATAAATGAAAAGGACGTAACAAGTTGTACTAACTTTCTTCACAATTTCGAGTGTTGGGGGGATGTCATAAATGAAAAACGATGACATTCGAACAACATACACACTTATTAATCCATCCTTGTGGCGCAACTTTCAAGGGTAACAGACCATATAATAACATAATACTCTCGTGATATTCGAGTTAAATTACAAAGTTTTAATAAATACTATAAGTTAATTATGATTTTACAATAGGTGAGAATGGTAGAGATAGTAACACAATATTTAAAAGAGAATAATAATAGCTTCGTTAATCAAATAAAATGATAGAATATTTGTTAGCTCGTCGATCTCATCGTATCCATTAGATTTCGTTGTCAGAGGCTACAGCTATTCACGAGAAAAGGCTAAATTCAAATGATTAAATTGTCCTGGGAAAAAAGACGTAGGATGACTTTAATTGTTCCGGGTCAAAAAAATGAAAAATATTAGATAGCATTGAAAAGGCCCTTTTATGTCTTCTTTTCCCTAACGATTACATGAGAAAAGATATCCACTTTTATTGCCATTGTAAAAAAAATGATGGTTAATACAAGATTTTACGTGAGCCAGGAGAGTATGAGATTACTGAAAGAAATTTGAAATAATATTATAACAGTAATAACTTTGTATTGCGCAACAACTGATAGGATAATGACAAATGTATGTCTCCATTGTTCATCTTTCATTCGTTATCCTCCGCGATGAAGGAAGTTTTAAAAATCAACTTTTGTTGTGGGGAAAAGAAAAAGAATGGATTCAGTTTTATTACCGGATTGGTTTTTATGCACGAATGCCGATTTGGATTCATACCGTGCTGATTTCGGATTGGCCGAATCATCAACAAAGAGTCATCGGCCAATCACGACGAAGGGCGGAATCGAAATCCGCTATTAAAGACTGGCATCATTGCTACAATCTTCACGTTCCAGCCAGGACAACATCGTGTGATCACCACCAGACAAAGAAGAAGGTCGACCACCCAAGGATAACAAAGGAGAGAGCTTGAGAACGGGATATTCTGCAAGAGTCCGATTGCCATTGCGACGAGTCGGTGTCCTTGATGAAAGGACGATCCCCGAAGGAGTACCAGCCAGCGAAGACAGCCCGTGGGCCGTGTTGAATGGAATACCATCCTCGTGACGTCCTTTCACAGGTTCATCAGCGACGTGATAGGGACAGGGATTTGGAACGTTTGAGAGGGC
Source organism: Ceriagrion tenellum (assembly GCA_963169105.1). Classification (NCBI taxonomy): domain Eukaryota; kingdom Metazoa; phylum Arthropoda; class Insecta; order Odonata; family Coenagrionidae; genus Ceriagrion; species Ceriagrion tenellum. Next base: position 128,584,287 of record OY720642.1, on the reverse strand, counting down.
CGACCAACGGTAACCGATCTTACGTAACCACTTTCCGAAGGGGCCTCCCCGCCTGGGGATCTAAGGCCCGAGGTTCCGGCCCGGAGAGAATGGCTTCCGGTCTTGGAGACCGGGAGTCGAGAAGACTGCGGCTGGTACACGAAAGAACCCCTTAGCCGCCCCCGACGCACTCGTTGGCCTGGCTAAGGGCCCCATTTTACGCCCCCAGCCATTGCACTGCCTTTGCACTCTTAGGCAGGCTGGGGACCAAAAATCAGAACATCGCCCAACGCAAACAGTGGCGTGGCCAAGCTAACTGAGACCTTGGTTCTCACACGCTGGGGCAGAGAGGGCTGTTCTCCGCTCTCCTGCGGGAAAGCGGTCCAATAGGTACACGCGGGATGGGAGGGGGGAGTTATAGGCACACTAATTACTGGCCTTTGAACGCCAAAGTCAGTCGCGACACCCGATAAAGTGACCCCGAGGTCTTTGTTCGCGCCTTCCGAACACAGATATTACGTAGGATTCCGGAATAATTAATACCAAGAAAAGGAAACGAATTATTGCCCAGGAAGCCAATCATATCGCGGCTAATTTCGTAGTATTAGGTACCGAATCTTTTCTTTCAAAAAGTTAACATGAAAGTAACGTAAATTATAAACTTTATTGAATTTATCTCTACCATAAATTAATCTTATTTTTGCCTGTGGCTTCAGAGTTTCTAGGGACTCCCATCCTTATGCTTAGAGTTGATTGCATGTATAAATAAGCATTTACCATCTCTTGATGATAATTTGAGGAAATGAATGCAATAACGGTGTAATTATCGGCATTTACTGAAATTTCGGATGAAATTATTAATTGTCAAAGTTAAATACAAAATGAAGGGGGTTATAATATTTCGATTGTTCTCGTGCTTCTTTTCCCAATATTTTTACTCTCCAGTTATTCGCTAATAAATTTTAAATTTTATATATTTTGCAGTGAGTTGTGCAGAGCACTTATGTTATCAATGGAATATGTAACTATGCCCTAAGGATGCCGAAAATATCCCTGCGGATGCTTAATAAAAAAGTTCTAGCGTTTCCAGCATAGTTAACGGAATATCGTGGTATTCAGGATACGTCTTTGAAAAAAAGAATTTGATCATTAAATGACAACTCCCTAAATTTCTATCGTGGATGAACCTAATACTAGATGGACCGAGACCAAAGGCATTTTGTTAAGGTAGTCCGACCGAGATAGTTCCCTAATCATAATAGAAACCATATTCGAATTATACGTTTTAATTTCACCAGCTGTAGGACACAACAATTAAATATTGCATTATTAATGGTGGCATAATAGTACTATATGACAGAAATTGTTAGTAATTAAATAGAAATATCTAAATTAGTCTTTGACTGGACTCATTTTTTTTCGCGCGGCGCGTTTGAAATTCCTTTGAACACGGAAGGTGTTTTGCGATCCCGAAGAATTTACAGCGGTGACAATATGATTAATTTTCAAAAGTAGTTGAGAAAACATATACACTTCACATTTATTTTTTTTACGACAACTAAGTGTTAGAAATACCTCATTTTGTAGATAATGTCTCTCTGGAGTGAATGCACGTACCATTTCCCATGTAAAATGGCTGGTATTCCCTGGCAAATGTCTCGGATAGTAACGTTGTAAGGGGTAGAACTTTTGGTGTCATTGGATAGGTGAGATGTTTTTATTTAAAATTAGACCAAATTCATTGATTTCTAAGCTCGAAATTCCTTAATGGATTTTTACTTGAAAATAACGTATATCTTCGTAAGATTTTCGCGTATAAGATAAGAAGCGCGATTTATGAGCGCTGTAATTGCAGCGTAGGAATCATAGTTCATTTAACGCACATGGAGGGAAATATTTCTAAATAATTAATGGTTTACACAAATTATATCACTTCATAACATCATTATTATGGGTCCAAAACAAAAAAAAGCGGAACGTGTAGTAATTGCTCCTGCTACCTTAGAATCAACAGGAAAGGTTTGGCTATCGCTGAATATATATTGTTTGCTCTTCGATAAATAGAAGTAGTCATATGACCAAAAAACTTTATTCCTGAATCGCTCTATTTTGGCAGAAATGTGAAAAAATTTGACTGGGCAATAATCACGCTAAAATCATTTCATAGAACATTTCAGATTAATACGTTTGAGGTCAAATGCTTTCCGAACAGCAATTTTGAGTGAAATGTGACATCCTGAGGGACAACAGTTTGTAGTATTCATCTACATACATCTACCAGCCGTGTGAAGCTGTTCGGGATTTGGTTTTTGAAGGTGAAATGGTGACGTGTATTATGGGAGTGTATTTAGTGGAGCTCAGTTTTTAATGTGGTCGCTTATTGTTCAAGGAAAGAACGAGTTCTTGTGCTTATCTGTTAATGGTAATGTATCTCTCTTATTTTATCGCATTTATCAGACCTAGAGATGTAGTGTGGAGTCATAATAATATTCTCTATGTCGCTCTGAAAAATGTCAGTTCTGAATTTATCAAGCAACCTAAGCCTAGCGAGCAGCCTCCGAGTCTCTAGGGATTCCCACCTTAACCCCTCTTAAAGTTGTGAGACACTATGTGTTCGCTCGTATTGCAGTTTTTAACGAAGCGCGCTGCTTTCCTTTGTATTTTATTTATTTTTTTGGGTTAGATCTATTTGACCAGGGGGGTCATTCTGTAACTCCGAACCGATCGGCATGGGAGCCTTTTCGTCGTGTGGCACGTCACACCGACAACCGTGGTGTTCTGTATGAAACCGATCGGTGTGCCGAGGAGCTTCCGTCGGGAGCTCGTACCGGCACGTAAAAGCTGTCGGTACCCAGGGTAATCAGTCGGTTTGCTTGAGAGACACCGTAACAAATCGACAACGCATTTAGATTTATGTCTGAAATAGGTTTATTAGAGGCTTATAATAGCGATATAATTTATTCACAGGATTAATGGAGATATAATATGTAATGCACAAGTTGAAATAATGATAATGAAAGTGACGGCCTAAAAGAAAAACCTGAAAACAACTGGGATTCCGATGTGTAGCATTGTATTGATCGCTTGGCTCCTCAAAATATTTTACTATTTGGCGCTATCAAGTACATATACAGGCCAATATTTTGCCTATGAAGCATGTTGGATCACCTTATTATAGCGTGTGCAATTAATTCCCAGAAAATCCTCCGCAAGAAATGTCAGTAATTATTGCGGATTAATATATATTCTCAAATTGGAAATTTTACCCATATGGTCCAATTTTGTTTATTCAACCACGCATGAAACCCACTTATACACACTACAGTAGTTTATTATTTGAGAAAATAAGATATATCGTGAGATCTGTGCTTTTATTGGCGTTTTTTTTGCGCTTCAGTCCGTTTTCACAACTCAACTAAACATCTTGAAGCACCCTTTAAACTGAACTGTCAATTATCACTGTGCCTCAATTAATTCGGATTAATACATAAATATTGCCAATAGTGTAACACTTTCGAACGACAAATTTTCCACTTGAACCACGAGAAACGTTCCTGCTCGGCGTAATATGCTAATAACTAGGAGTTAGGTTGTTACGGAGGGAAGCAAGCTTCAGCGAAAATTAAGGGCTCCTGACATATATGTGTAATGTTAATATGTTATGTTAATATGTTAATATGACATAATATGTTAATAAACATATATGTGTACTGACAATTTCATACATGCAACAACAGCAAAGCAAGGAAGTGTTCAACGACATACTTAGCGGCACCTCCACTTCATTTTCTCTCATCATAGTTTTTAATACTACTCATTCAAGTCATTTTTACATTCAACTTCGTTCCACGAAGACGCTAAATGAATGTTTCATGGCACGAGCGCGAAGCATAACCATTGCTATACACACGAACAAAGCATATAAATGCGAACATTTCAAAATCACCCCACAAATATGGACTACATGGCCATTCTATATTCATGATAATACTGGTCCATTAGATTCAACTATTAATTCGAACCATCGTCCGAAGGTTTGTACTCCACACAGAGGCCACTTCTGCGGCCAGAAATACCAAATATATAAAACGCGATAAACAGTCTGTTTTCCATCACGCGCGTTAATTTGCACATAAATATAATGAATAAATTGGTATACTTGACCAATCATATTTCTACACACATGCAATCATAACACATTAGTTCTCGTTGCACCTAACTTGTCTTTGGAAAACTTCATGTACATAAATAAGCTACTTACTGTAATGTACTTGAAATATGGAACACTTTTTTTATTGCACAAATATACATTGTCACGCACTCAATTTACAGAACTTTATTATCCTCCTCCTTTCGACATTACTGTGCGTGAGAATGACTTTAATTTCGACATTACTGAGTCTGTGTATTATAATATTTGTCACTAGATGTCGTTTTGGTTGATACCCACGAGAGCACTAGGCGGTTTCATTTAGTCATTTGTTTTTCTATCGTCTCCTTCGTCTCCATCGGTTGAAACGGACCATGTGACCCTCAGCTTCGGCAACACTCGGGAGGGAGGGGCATCTCGAGAGGGAGGAGTCACCAAACCGACTGGAACAGCGCCCGACTTACTTACAGAATCGCCCGAGAAAGCTCCGTCGGTGAGGGAACTCCGACGGGAACTCCCTGTCGGCACGGAATCCATGCCGTCTGTAGGCTTTATACCGATCGGTGCGGAACCGACGACAAAATACGGAATGAACCCCCCAAGAGGTCACAAATGCCTGCGGCGTGTTCGAGGTGTGGCCTAACCAGAGCGAAGTATAGCATCTCTCTTTTATAATTTCATCCGAGAACCTTCCTATTATACGTTTAACAAAACCTAGCTTCTTTAATGCTGCTAATGATATGTTTTGTATTTGTAATCCCCACGATATATCAGATGTTTAGGTAATTCCGAGATATTTTACAGTATCTGAAGATTTTATGTTTACTCCACCCACAGTATAGGTATGGCATTTGTGTGATGACTTTTCTAGGAAGTGAACTTTGGTGTTTAATATTTAAATCTAAACCCCACTCCTGGCACCACGAATAAACATTGTCCAAGTACAAGACTTCTAAGTCCTAGAAATATAGAGGTCGTCCACATGCTAATAATTGTTTTTATTCGGCAGTTAACCTTTATTTAACCTTTACACATATGAGGAATCATTTCATACCTATGAGAAGCATATTTGCGCGTTTGAAACAAATTCCGTGCATATGTCATCGTATTTAAAGTCATTTTAGACCGAGCTGCCATGTTCGACGAAACGTTGAAAATAAAACAGTTTTCGAGGCTTTGAAGTTTTCCGTAAGGGACATGAGAGATAACTGCCCGGTTAAATACAATGCAAGGATAACTTGTTCAGTAAAAATTATTACACCTAATACGGCAGAGGTCGTTTTCGAACTTGTCAAATCTAGCAATCTTCCCTTGGAACCTAGAGCTCATTGGGCGGATATGGCGTTAATGTCACGTGACCGCAGACGCCATATTGTCTAGATACCTAGTAAATAAACCACAGGGGTAGCCTTGAAGCTCTCTCCAGCGTGGAGAATTGAAGCCGAATTTTGCGCATCTTTGCAACAGCAACCAATATTATTGTCTTTCCCAAAGTTCCTTGGTGTTGAAGGTGTGATAATAAAAAAATGTCGCCCATTTGCCGTGGATTTCTTTTCGTAGGGAGTGCACTACATGTTTTGGGCAGCTCTTGCATTTCATTATTACCTTTATCATCCGTAATGCACAGGTACGAACTTGTGATAAAATATGATCCAATGTGATGGCTAACTAGTTGCCACCCTTGTCCTCGGCCTCTTTTCGTCAGACCATGCTCACAATTAGTATTGGAGAAGACGAAATTGGATGCATTTCTGATATCAATTTTTTCGTGCATATGTAATTGATTGAGGACTATTGAAGAAAAAGAAAAAAACATTTGCTCCCAGCAAATTCTATGACGACGATTGAAAGTATTTGGAATACGAATTGGACATATGATCAGTGGGTATTCGGTTTTATTCGACATCGTAGCAGACGATATCTAAGGCATTCCTGACATATACGTCATTACGTCCATGTGTGATAAACGGAGACAAACATAAGCATTGGAACTGTCATTTATACACAGGAGTTTCCCCAACGATACTTGCATGTAGTATTGTTTGGAAATGGGAGGTTTTCTGTAAGTATTAGGTTTCCAATGGAATCGTAGCAGACGATGATGTAGGCATATTTTATTTTCTCTATTGCTACGAACTGTCGCGAATTGAAGAATCAAAGCAAGTATTATTTCTAGGTACAAAGGTTAATATAAATATATAAATACATTTCCCGTGTTATATTAGCTCCTGGGTGCCGTATTCGATTATAAGTGCACCGCTAAAATACACGGAGTTAAAGGGAAGAAGGCAATGTTTTCATAGTCAGAACATGGCCAAAGCGCAAGACTGGTGGCTTCATTTTTCTCGCGTAAGATAACCCCTGTGAATAAACAGAGTAAATGAAATCGCAGTATTGTTATGCTCACTATGTATTGAGCTAATCGTTGCGCTAATCCCTACGACGGAAACCGCTAATCGGTCTCTTTTGATATAGATATCATGTTCTGCTTAAATGTTCATCTACATCTACGTAATACCGTGCAAGCCACCACTAGGTTGTGTGGCACAGGGTCCTCTTGAGTTAATTTTACAAAAGTTAAGCTTCCAACAGTTAATCTTATTTTGTTTTTGTGCTTTATGCTCCAAAGCGCAGTCAAGTATAGAAGGCGTACGTCTCAGAGGGGAAAGAAAAAAAATAATGGAATGGAGAACACTGGATCTGGAATAGATGCGATGTCCATTTCGGATGAAGTTTCTCTTTCACACTATTGTGGATAAAAAGTTCCAAAAATCGTGGAGTGAATCGGTAAACACTTTTTAAATACGAGGCACTTCATTACCTTCTATGTTTTAGCTTACTGAAGTTGGCATATAAGGACGCCATTGGGTAAATGGCGTTCAGCACAAAATGCACGATGCAAAGAGATTATGGATAGAAGGATAAAAAAATAATCTCTTAATTTATTTACTGGATTAATGTTTTGCAGAATAGACCTTTAAACAAGAATCATCATAGTGAAAAGGGACTTGGTCATGAGTTAATGTTTCTTACTCGAACTTCAATGGGTGGTGAAACTTTCGCTTGGAAGGAAATAATATTTCTTCCCAAGTTTGTATATCCAGCAGGCAATGTGGAAGAAACCACAAATAATGACCCAAGGATTTTTTTAAATGGACTGAGTCCTTTGTTCTTTTTACCTATTATTGAGCAACAAAGAAAGAGTGATCGGAAGCATGGTCAGGTCAGCTACCATATTAACTGCATAGGTGTTAGAAACATCGCTAAGTATTGGATTAGTGAAGCGCCGTCATTGCAAGTGAAGGCATTTCCTGGGCGGCAGCTTAAGAGTTCCTTGAACCGTGATCTGAGGTTATATTTTCTTTGGTATCATTCTCCACGACCTCCACATTAATATTCCATCAGTCCAAAAAATTCACCATTTAGAGCCGGAAACTGATATAGAAAATGTCCGGGTCACACTCAATTTGTCATCAAGCAATTAGTAATTGGAACGAATTAATATATCTTCTCAAGTTTGTATATCCAGTAGGCAATGTGGAAGAAACCACAAATAATGACCTGTGACGGATTTTTTAAATGGACTTTCCCGGTTTCACCAACGACAACTTGATCGAGGATCATTCTTGAGTTGACGGGTGATTGCGTTTCACCAACGACAATCAGCGATGATCGGTGATCAAAATCGTCAGTCAAGTTGATCGTAGATTTTGGCCGATCGAATCCACAATCAACCAACATGGTGGAAATATTGTCTTCACCTCAGAAAAAAACAGAAGTCATACTTAATTATTTGAAATGGTGAGAAAACCACAAGCTAGTCGAACGAAGTGAACGCATATTAGTCCTAAAATATGTTATAGTACACTATATATTATGTAGATCTATACACGTTAAGTGATTTGTCACGTGGTGTTTCTGATATAGCCTTTCTTCAAGTATCGTTGTACGCTCCGACTTTGATAAACGATGATTTTTATTTCTAATTACTTCAAAATACCTTACGGGATTACTACCACACCATACTTACCAATTCACATCGATATATTTACTTTGGAAAAACTATCGACTTTAGAGAAACTAACAACAGGAATTTCAGGTAAAATGGTGCGCGGCTTGCATGAAAATCTGGAGGATTCGTGTAAGCCGCGCACCCCCATTTTTTCACCGGCATTTCCGGAAAAAAGGTGCGCGGCTTATACGAGTAAATACGGTAATAAATGTAAGGTCTTTAAAGAAACATTGGGATGAACTTAATGTGCTGCACAATCAGTTTAACAACTTTTCCCGTCTTTGGCTTTGCCCTAACTGAGGTTAATGTCAAATCGTCAGAAATACATCCCTTTCATGTACTTGGATTCACCACCTACCATTAGTTCAGGCAAAATCAAAAAGGAGGGGGAATTGCGTTCTACCTAAAGGAAAATTTTCCTAGTCAGGTGATTGATATTGAAATAAATGAGTGCGAATCTCTAACATTAACAACTAACCTAGGCTCTGAAACTGTTTTAATAATAAATATCTATAGACCACCACACAGAAACAAAAGGGATATTCTAACAAGTCTAGAGGCTTTCATTGAGAACAGAAAAGCACAATATTACTCGGAGATTTCAACTTAAACTTAAAATCTAACAGGGATATCACTGTGTCAGCATATAAAAACATCCTCGCTAACAGTGGTTTCCTGACCTTCATAAATAAAACCACCAGATTAGAAATAAAAAACAACATAGTGATAAGATCTTGCATTGACCATATTAGCGTTAGAGGATTTCTTGATAATATCAATAGCTTCATCATAAAAACGAAATTATCTGATCATTTTCCGGTTGGCATTTTCATCCACACTAATGGCAATATACCTGACACCAACTCCAACCATTCTTCTTCTAACCTTTGCAGCCGGATAGTAAGGCAGGTGATGATGAATAACAGAAACTGGTTGAAACTGGTAACATTAAAAGACCCAAACTGTATATATCAGCAACTGCACAAACAACTGAGTCACATATTCAAGATGGCTACCGTCAAAAAAACAAAAAATAATAGAGTTAAAACATATAAGCAACCTTGGATCAATGATGTCATTTATTTGGAAATACAGAGAAGAGATGCCTTATTTAGAAAGTGGAAAGCTAATCCATCAAACGATTTGCATAGACAGAATTACAAAATACAGGGAAATAAAGTCACTGCCTTACTAAGAAAGTCCAAAAATTACTTCTAAAACTCAAAATTTATAAAATATAAAAATAACATCAGAAAAACCTGGCAGCTAGTAAACAATCTCAGAGGAGTTCCAAACAAAACGAATGTTGATTCACTAATAAAAAGTAACTTAAGGAAAGAGTGGAATATAAACATTGTTTGTGAAGCTTTTGCTTCACAAACAATGTTCACCAACGATATAAAAAACGTATACTGCCAAACTGTTCAAACCACCTCCTCAGTGATTGTAATAGTAGTACTAGCCCCTATACATTCTCACAAATGTCAATAACGACAACCGACGTACGCAATATTTTGAATACCATGAAGAAAAAAAGCCCTGGATATGATAGAATTAGATTGGTTGACCTCACTAATGGACAGGAATTAACCTAAATAATACCACAGTGGATAAATCTAAATATCGAACAAGGGAAGATGCAATCAAATTTAAAACTAGCAACAATTAGGCCAATCTATAGGCAAGGTAAAAGAAATGATACTAATAACTATCGTCCGATATCTATTCTTCCCTCACTTGATAAAATTATAGAACGCTACGTTGCCAACCAGTTGAAAGGTTTTCTTGATAAATTTAATATCATCACTAGACACCAATATGGATATCAACAACAAAAAAGTACTAAAATTCTCCTGAAAGACTTCAGCGAAGATGTTCGTACATCTAAACAAGAGCCATTCCGCATTAGTTGTGTTTAATTAGATTTCCAAAAAGCCTTCGATACAATCGATATAAACATCCTTTTGAAAAAGCTGGACCGCTCAGGAATACGTGGAATTCCGCTTTCCTGGCTTAGATCTTACCTCAGCGACCGGAGATTAGTTGTCAGGTTGTTCGATCATCATAGCACTATAAAATCTGTGGAAACTGGAGTTCCACAGGAATCCATTTTAGGACCAATTCTATTTTTAATATACATAAATTATATAACCTTACCATATTAATAGATGTAAAATATATATGTATGCAGACGACATTGCTTTACTTTCGACCAGTAAATCCTTCGAGATGGCTAGGCAAAAACTTCAGTATGACTTTTGTGCCATCCAAAGATGGTGCCATGATAATAAATTAGTCATTAATAATTTTAAAAACTGTAACCTTTCAATTTCTCAGGGTAAAAGAAAAAAGAAGACTTATAAATCTAACTCTTCACTCCCATATCATGTTTGCATTCCGCTCGGGGCTGCAAAACAAGCAACGGCTGTCGCTTACAATTCATGTTTTGTAATTTCCCTGGTTAATCATTTTAAATATTTAGGTATAATTTTAGACGATAAATACAACTTCAGATTACGTTTGAATTATTTGTGAGGAAAGCTCCGTTGCATTCTCTTCCAACTATCACTCTTGAAATATGTGTTACCAACTGAGGTGAAAAAATTGCTTTACCAAGGTTTAGCCGAAGCTATTATGCGATATGGACTGACAATCTGGGGTACAATGTACCGAAGTTTTTTGAATGAGGTAATTAAAATTCAAAATAAAGTAATATCCTGTCCGGATGTAACTGAATCCAATGTATTAAACATATGTATTAAACTAGGTTTATTACCTATAACTGAACTTTTTCAGTACGTCATACTATGTGACAATTTCTTTCAAAACAAGTTCAAAATACATAGAAATGTAAATGATGATATTCGACTCCACTGCGTTGAAAAATATTGTTCCAAAATACTACAACGACCACGGTAAGAGCTTATTAATGTACATTGTTCCAAAGATATTCAACAAATTGCCACAGCCAATTCGAGAAACTGACAAAACGTCATCATTAAAGAAAGAAGTGAAATACTTAAGTAGGAAAAGTTTTGCAGTAAAAATATTAATGTCAAGAAAATCATAGATGATTCATTATATATTTAACACCGGGCCGGGAACACCTTAACCACCTCGGCTGCGGAGTCATCCGACTATTGATAATCCTGACTCATGACGTGGTGAGGTCAATCCTGGGGGCCGATTTTATAACTTGGCTTACGTCCGAACGTTAGGGATCCGATCAACTTCGATCGAGCTCACTAAATTCGAGTGAAGTGTTTCGAGCTATTTTATATGGGCGATCGCACATCAGACCGTCGAACGTTACTCTATTGTCAGATGTATAGCATATTTCTCAATTGTTACTCTTGAACGCATGCGCAATGAGCCTACTGTGAAATGCCCAAATTTCAGAAATTAAAGAAACCAGCGTAGTAATATTAGGCAATTGGACAGGTACTATAGGTGGAGAGCAGTAACTTAACGCGACGAAAGAAAAATATTGGAGGCAATACCATACTCTGTTAGCATTTGGACTTTGATGACTCCGCAGCCGAACCATTTTTGAATGATCGCGGTTGTTTCGAATATTTTTGAATAACCATTTAGACGAATTTTAAAATTTTCAATGCATACGAACTCGAATTATACTTTCTCACGAGTCTTATAAATTTCCCTCTATGCCTTCATTTGACAATTTCAATCCTTATGCCTTGCCATCCCAAGAATTTATCGAATAAAACTATTTCGCCGGTTCCAATTGCCTGTTTCTTTAAAACTATAATCTTTTTACAAAATTTAAAAGCAGAAAAATATGATCCATCAGAGTTAAGCTGTACCTAAATCTTCATTAGCAAATAATGATGGAATTAATTTATCAAACCGGCGAACATAATTTACGAAGATTTCACCAGTAACAGTCAATGAATAGGAAATATTCGAATAGCATTATATTCTTATTCCCGTTCATATCACATCGTATTTTGCTCCAAAACCTTCATTTTTCCCGAATACATTATTCTGCGCTAAAGAGATCTATAAAATTCTTCTGAATAAAGAAAATAGTTACTGCAAATGACCAATGGAACTATGCTCGTTGCAAGAGCAAATTTTATTCTCATAATTATCCGATATCCCTACATCCTTCCCGTTATATTTCATTATCTAATTACAGCTAAAGCTCGACGGTTCTCTTAAAATGACAGTGTCCAAACCTCACGCTAGATGGAGCCCATTTAAATTATCTTGGACGTGATGTGAAATGTGATACCCGACATCAATTGATTAGGACATTCATTGGTACTCAACGATTATTCTCCGAAAATTCCTGACCCCAAAATATCAATATAATAATCCACCTACAAGGCTATATTCAAGGACGACCAGCTTACGGTCAAGGGAAATTGATAAGAGCTGAGTAGATCACATTCAAAAGTCTATTTCTTGCAGCTAATACAATATCTTCCGCTAGAGTTTTAGAGCATCTTTTCCATCATAATTGCTACAAATACAACAAGCTGAAACAACAACTCAAAATTGAATATTATTCATAAAATGGAACAATCTATGCTAATGAGAATGAGGCAAATAAATACAAAAAACTCTTAGTTGAGGAGGCACAATTTAATCTATGCTAAAATATGAAACATCATGCATCGCATACAGACATATTATCAAGCTTTCACTTTGGCGAAAATCACCAAACTTCCAAAGAAAACAAATTTAATAATGTCAATAACTTTCTGCCATGAATTTTCCATTGCATAACCAAGCTCCGTTTTGTAGTGAGTAATCACAGCCATCCACGATATTTTTCTAATTTGTAACAACACTTCAAACACACTAACTAACGTGACACAACGCATTTTAAGCCCAAATTGCCAAAAACTATACACTTATTGCAGAAATATCACAATAGACATCCGTGTAGGATATCACAGAAAATGTATAATAATTTATATCATTGAAATCCGCTTGAACACCATTCAACATTCGTCTCGACTACTTCAGGATATGATTTTATAAAGCAATATTTCAAACCAGAACGAACCAACAAACTTCATTTGACAAAATAATCATCGCCATTTCACTTGGACGAAAACAATCACACAATTTACCCTCAAACAAAAGAATAAGCCTTGACATGGCCAAAAATTCAAATAACTACGTCTATTTCAACTAGTTATCACTTGCATTAAACGTAGATGAGTTTATTATTGTCGCAAAGTGACTCTTGGTATGGCAAGTTACTGCATTCAAATTAAAAAACACTTCAATATTTATCCTTTATTGAGGACGTAAAAAACCACACTTAATACTCAGAAGCAAACCTAAATCACCAACAACATTTCAACTGACATAGAATCCAAATCTCAAGTTAGACATTTGATGGAAGGACGTTATAGTTGCTGCTATCAGTCATATCCGACATTTGTTACGCAATTGTAAGTCTTTAAGCACAATACCTGTCACAATACACAATCTCAATAGATGAAGCATAACTCTTATTAACCTTAATATGTTAATACATCACCACGAGCACACACAAAATCCATCACAGCGCATAAGTAACATTTGTAAGCACTGGTATGCCACAATAAACACTGCCGCTTAATCACACGATAAACCTTTCCACTATCCTCAGCAATTATGACATCCACGTCCTTGCAGAAATGAGATTTAAACCTTCCAACTGCAATTAAAAGTGAAAACAAATCGCTACAATAGGATAGTTTGCGACAATTGGATACTATAATAAATCAAAAGAATACGCGTTATTGAAATACTTTTCCAATACATTAATGAACTGCAATCTAGGCCTCCAATTATAATTAAAGTCAAGAATGGTGTGTTATATTTCATTTATAGTATGTAAAACATTCCAAACGACGATAGCTATTCAAATAACAATCAATTAAGAAACAAAAACAAACCCACCTTCGAACGCTAATGGCCGCTTCGACAGATATATTGCTGCGTATTGTAAGCCGAGGATGCGATCGTGAGGCAAAATACGTTCGAACTTTGGTTACAAAATAGGCACCGGCAATTGTTTTCGAAGTATTACCCACAATTCAGCGGGAATGATTCTAAGGGTCGAAGGTTAAGTTATAAAATCGGCCCCCTGATTTCATGTCATACGTTCAATGTCGTTATTCTCATTGACAACCGATATTGCTTCAATTTAACACATAAATAGCAACGCAAGGGAAGGAATATGAGAGGACATTTTGTCCACGGGATTGAAAAAGACTGTGATATCGCGTGAGGAGTCGAATGCACCGTAATATTTTTCATAGCCCGAGCATCGAGTGTTAGAACATAGACTGGCGCAGCTGGCGGGCTTATCGCGGAGTTGATGAACTATCGTAGCTCGATTCGTGACACGACTTTTGAAAGATATAGTACACACTTCTGACGCAATGCTATTCTGTCAACCTGAATTGATCCGCTCGACGTACATATTATATTAGTGTGTAAATTATTTTCAATTTTCGCCGGGAAAGCATTAGACACGGATTTTTATAGGTGTGGACGCGGCTTTTTATAGCTGTATGCGCGTATCAGGACATCTCAGTCATTCTTACATTCCTGCTCTTACTACTCATCTCTCAATATTTCTTGGAAGAAAAACCTGACTTATATGATTTTCATATGGGCTGGGGTGGCTATATTCGAACGATCTTTCCTCGTGAGTAGTGGCGCTCCGCACTCAGTAGCGACTGGTTGTTACGTTTTATGTCCGACAGTCGAGAACATCTGGTCCCTTAAAGGTCACTAAAATCCACAGGGGAAGAGGGCGACTCGGTAGCTTCGGCCGGAAATCGAGAGATCGGGGTTCACATCCCGGTCAAGGCGGATAATTTTTTTTTGGAGAAACTCGCTCACCATTAAATTGCCACGCCCACGGCCGTAATTACTCGCGACCCGCGCCGAATCACGATTTACGATCACGCCGAAAACAAAACGTTCGCGATCGAGGGTCGGGTGCAGTGCAGCGGTGCAGTGATGATGCGCCTTACGCGGGGGTTCGGTGACCCACAGTCGTTTCGCCACTGCACTCGCACGTCCGTCCGTGCGAGCAAAGGCGAAAACTGCTGGCGCATCGCCGATTCGATCGGAAGAAATCAATATATTCCCGAGTTACGCTAAGAATTCACTTGGCCTAGAAATGCTTCAATGAGGTCGATCGCCCCGAATGCCCTCTCTCGCTACTTTCGAGCGCTTCAAGCTCACAACACGTGACCCGAGAGGATTTATCCAGAAACGCATGGCCCACACAACTCCACCACATTCTCAGAAACTTAGAAAAGTTAGAGGCACGTTCCCCTAAGCGTTAGGATCACTGTGTAATTTTCAATATGCATGTATAGCTATCAAATGAAGTAGAAATAAAAGCGAGAATTCAAGCTGGTAATAAGGCATTCTATGTTCTGAGCAATAATTTGAAGTCCCGGAATGTATCAAGAGAGCTTAAAATAAGGTGGTACAAGACATTAATTCTTCCTGTGGTTCTCTATGGGTGCCAAAGCTGAAGCAAACGAAAATAAGATCTAAACAAACTCTTTATATTTGAGAAGCGGGTGCTTAGGAAAATACATGGGCCAGTCCAAGACGAATTAACAGGGGAATGGAGAAGACGACATAATCAGGAACTATATGACCTTTATCCAGAAAACACCATAGTAGGATTACTAAGAAGCAGGAGATTGGAGTGGATAGGACATGTGGAACGGATGAACGATATCCTACACTTGCAATATACATATGAGCCCGGAGGGGAAAATACCAAGGGGAGGGCCAAAGAAAAGATGGATGAATAATATAAGAGAGGATCTACAGCAAATAGAATCCTGGGAAGATTGGAGAGACAAAGTCAAAAGACGAGAAGGGTGGAGAGGCTTGGTCCTGACATCGCGAGGTCCATTGGGCCTGATCGTAGCATGTTAAGTATGTAAAGCTATCGTTTTCTTTTTATTTTTGCAAACGAAATTTCATGTCAAACAAGGAGTAGTTACTGATTACAATAAACAGTAATATTATAGGAGATAGGTTGAAACAAGGTTGTACGCGTTACCATGTATCTAACTTTGGAATGTAATTCAAATTTTCTGCTTTCAGGCGACAGCTCATTTGAAGGCGTAACCGACCTACTAGTCTCATAAAATTATTTGTCTTCAGCGCAGGTATACAAGTCCAGATAACTCAGTATCAATAAAAAAAACACCGGAAACACGCAGAAATAAAAGACGTGATGCTGCCTAGTGACGTCATTATACTACCTGCTTCTTAGACGTGGAAGTTTTGGAATCTATAACTAGGCTATTTTTTCTGGCGTATAGAAAGTTTCACGCATTAGATATTGCCCTGAAATGAGTAAGACTGAGTGAAGTGTCAAATTTAAGAGCCAATTTCCAACAAAATAATGACTGGTTCGGACCCCTATAAGAAAAATCTGACGAAATATATTTTCTTCGATGACTTCTTTTTGACGATGAGATTTCATCCTTTCGCCGACATCCCATAGTCCGCTTCCCTCAGCCTTCTAAGATTTCCGGGCACCATACGACATTTATACCCTTGCCCCATTCCCCCCTTCAGTTGCTCTATGATGAGGGCTTAAAATATAGCAGGAGACTACTACTCTACGAGTACTACTATGTAGTAGCAATACGAGAATGATACTAGAGAGAGAGAGAGCACTAACAGCAAAAAGGCGTCTGTCTGATGGCACCCAATCTATCTTTTTGGTTTCTCGCATTCTTCAAGAAAGCTGAGTATTGCTTCCAGACTCTATTAGATGAAGAATTTAAAGGCCTTCGGACGTTAAAGTAACCAAGAGTAGAAGATAGCAACAACACACGAATGGACTTCGGCGCCGTTGATCCAGCAGCGATATGAATAAAGGAATAGCTGAAATGCAACAAATTTTTAGTTAGACATCCTCGCGATATCTTTTAAAAATAAAATGCGACGAACTGATTTTATTCGTCTTCGGGGCGTTCTTATTTAAATTTGAACCATCGTTTATTCAAACGGTTTAACAGAAAATAATTCATGTAACAATTTCAACTACGTTTATCATTCAGATATCCATTTTTCGTCCAAATAGCAGGAGAAGAATCGCTGTGCTGGTTATTGCGGTTTGAACTATTGACCGTTTTACTGTTACACCTTACGGTAAGATTAAAAAACTAAATATGCTACATCTACGTCATACTCTGCAAGCTACCCAAAGAGTGTGTGGCAGGGGGTGCTTCCACACCGGGCATGCATCAATAATACGGCAGAACACCGAAACTACATTGGAACCGGCGTACCACACAGGCGACGCGCCCATTAAAAATCTACTAACCAAGAAATATTCTATCGTCAATCGTTCCAACATGCCAGGGGTACAAGGACTACTACTACAGATTAAAATCTCATGCATAAATAAGGGCATCAATATTTACATCATGCATAAATAAGAACGGAAAATATATAAAGAAAGAGATCTACAATCTAGCTAATGTCACTACTTACACTATTCATGACGACGATCACAGCTGTTATGGTCCCGAATGGTACGCGGAAAAAATGACATTTTATACCTATCGGTTCGACAACCTATCTCTCTAATTTTATTGGCGCGATCTAATCTTCCGTAGTACGAGGGGGTTAATAGTATGTTTTTTACGTCGTCAGAGAAATGATTTTCCTGAAATTTATTTAGGAGGTTAAGCCTATAATTTAATCTACGCTGTGATAGCGATTCCCATCCTAATTCTTCTAAAAGTCCAGACACACTAGCCAACTTATCGTAGCATCGTTTCACAAACCTCGCTCCTCTTCGCTGCACGCGATCTAATTCCGTTATTAACCGGCTTAATAGGTTATTGATGAGACTGAGTATAGCATTTTTGTGTTAGGTGCGTTACCAAAATTAGAGCTTAAAAAATAATCTGTGAGCTGATTATAAATAATAAAAAAGTTACAACGACGTGGAAATAATCGCAACGCAAAAATACGCGCGTTACCTCATATTCTAAGTTGACATTTCGTTTTCAAATTTAGTGTAATTCAAGGATTTAGATTCAGTGTACCAAACATGAGTTGCTACGGGCATGCCCATTGGATCATCTTTGACTCATAGGGGATTATTATTGCCAGGAAAGCCTTTCTTGAAAATGACCAAGAGTTAGTCGGATCCGTTTTCCAGGGTTTCCATCGCGTTGATTCACGATGAAGACGAGAAGCCTGCAGGATAGCCGGCGAAATATCGTCCTCATCATGAATCAACGCGGTGGAAACCCCGGAAAACGGATTCGACTTACATCCAAGCCCCGCGGAAGCCTTCATCAGAATGACTAATAGTTATAAATAAAAAAAGAATTCAATTGGACTGCGATGTTTTTATTGTGACTAAAAGCAATTGAGTGAAATAGTTACGGGATCATTTAAAATCCATTGCCTCATTAATTACCCTTAATATGTATGATACCCTTAATATGTATGTATGGGCCAATTACTCCCCTGGCGCATTTTCCCTTTTAGTCGACGCCAAACACGCTTCCGGAAAGAACAAATATTGAGAGACCTGGCGTGGCAGCCTCTTGAAACGAACGAGAGAGTGTTGAGGATAAATGAAGAGCAGAAGGATTGGCGAGGATAAGAATATGGGAGGCGGAAGTGTTGAGAGTGCCGCTTTTGGTAAATTCTGAAAGCAATTATTGACCAACCCGCAAGTACGAGCGGCAAATAGAGGGAAATGGATTTTCTAAAGTGAAAAGAAAAAGGGATTTGAGGAGACGATTGCAGCAAAATATGAAGAAGATAATGAATGGCGGTGGACCGGGAAAAAAATATAAATAAAAATTTAGTGAAAGTAAGGAACGAATGGCCGGAAAAATTTCCGGTATGAAATAATACCTTTCATTGAAATATATGGAGCGATTGAGAAAATACAATTCAAAAAGCTGTGAAAACCTTTTAAGCGGATGCACTGGGCAAAGGAAAACGTTGAAGAATTGAACAACGATTGCGCAAATGATTAACTCATTTATAAGAATGGATGAGCGAGAGGTTTAGTTAGGACAAATGATAACAGGACTGTAACAGCTGTGAGTATATTGTAGAGATAACAGTAATTCAGATTTAGACGAAGAAATAATGGAGTCATTTAAGCCTCACATGGAGACATTAGCGCATCTTATGAACCAAAAGCTCGGATTATTCGCACTTAGCTGAAGTGAAAACTGAGATATTAAAAATTATTGAAAGAACAGTACATTGAAACTACTTCCCTACGGAAAATGACTGAGAGCAACATAAAAAAAATATATAAATACTCAACTTTACGCCTGGAGAACTGGTAATATCAGCCATGCTGAAATAGTTCATAACGTGATGTCAAAAGGACACAACGGAGCGCAGAGTTATTTCTACACTTTGGTTGGAATGCAGAGGTCGGCTGTTCGCTCTAGTAAAGGCATTGAAAAACCCAATGATGATGATCAAAGAAAATCCTGAATTTTCGGACTAGAAGTCAAATATTAGAGCCTGAACTGACGAATGTTTTTGAGTAATAAGCAAAATAAGAGGAAGCGCGCTCCAATTCAATCAGCAGGTACATCTAAAAAGGGCTATGATATATGGATAGCAGTGAGACATATGAGAGATTGACCCTTAAGAGGAATATTTTAAATGTAACAGGAGGTGAAACTACATGTGCAATTCATACTTTCAAGAATGAAGGATTGAAGGAAGAATATTTCCAGGACGTATCAGTAATGGTCCTCCAAGATTTTCCACAATAATAATTCGGGGACGTGAAGAGCATAGCGGTCTTCTCATTGACCAGAGGATCAAAGCCAGGGGCATGTGGTTCGGATCCATTCTGGTATAACCTACATAGTTGTCACAACTTCAAACCAGAAAGATGTATATGATGGCTGAGAGCCCAGAGTATGGAAAAGGGATCCAAGGAAAGTCCTTTCTGACAATTAATAACATTCAAAAGAAATGATTAAGCGACTGCAATCGTAAATAAGATTAAGATGATGGAAGGCAAATTAAGAATCCTAGGCAAATTTAGAATCCTAGGCAAAATAATTGAGCAAGATTATTTTTGTGTGATGACTCAATGCTTGCAGGGGTCGCAGGATGAACGAAGAGATTCACTAAGCGCGAGTGCCGGAAGAGAAAATACTAACGATAAGTGTGAGTGAAAATTACTTCATCGGTTGATGGAGCAATTTCTTTCTTTCGCTACTCGCGGATTCACCGCGAGTTTTGGCATCCAGTTAGTCACTAAGCCTAGGTTTAGCTGACGGCCGGACTAGTTTTCACCGAAGTTCAACCGAGGACTCTTCAATTCACCGTCCAGTGCTCAATCTAATCATACATCACGTTACCCGTTAGTTATTAAGCTGAGATTTTGAGCAAGTAGGTTAGGCTAGTTCATCCTTTATAGTTAAATTAGAAGTAAAACTCTCCAGGGAATTATTTTGGAATTTTTTTCTCCCATGTAAAAATTAAAGTTGCTTATATACATCTACGAAATACCGTGCAAGCCACCACTAGGGTGTGTGGCACGGGGTGATTCCACACCAGGCATGCAGCACTCATCCCAGTTCAAATCAGAACCGCGCACGTTCCCCCGGACGCCAGGCGCAGGCCAAAAGCAGTCAGGACAACGGTACGCAGTCGGACTAGAAATCAGGAGAGTGATAAGTAGAAGAACATGCTACCATGCAGTACACTACTCAAGATAAAACTACTGGTTAGTATTAGTATTATCTGACGACGGGTTTCGACGGGTTACAATAAATAAATACTGACGGGAGCTTTGGGAACTTTATCGTTAGCGAGTTAAAAACTGGCAAAGTTTGAACATCTCGCTCGATTGTGATGCAAACCTTTTGTTCCTGTGTGTACACCTGAAACTTGATTGGTGAGAAATTTCAAATGACCTTCCTCGACCCTCTTGGGCAGGGGTAAAAAAGAAGATAAAATTTAAAAAATATGCATTGAGTGTTTCCTCGTTTAAACCAGTGATCCTGAAGTCAAAATGGTCCTTCCAACTTGAATGAAAGGCTTTGACATATATTCTCGAAATTTTGCGTCACATTTAAGAAAGAAACCTTTACATTCAACTTCGAAAATGTAACTGAACTTTTATTGCCAATAAAACAAATTCGACGACAAATTTGCATTGTAAATCGGCAGAAGAATGAAAATATCAACAAAACGAGACAACGGCATACGTCACAGCCCCTTTCTCTATTTCAGGAGAGTGTCAGCTCACGCTGCGAGACTACCAGACGGAGAAATGTGTCAGGAAACATGGTGGGGTCGAGGGAAGGTGTAGCAGAGGACGACAGGCAATGGAGGGCGATGGCCAGTCACGCCATGGAAACGAAGGTCCGATCCGATCAGTCACCTACGATTAATCATTGTTGGGCTCTGCTCGAATTTGAAGGGGTGATTCTCCCTATTTGTCCGGGTGCTGTCGTCTCCGTCTGCGAGCGACAGGCGGTATGTAATGATATGACATAAGCCGTCGAAGCACGTTAAACCAAAACACTACCACGGCTGATTAGTGTGTCTATCACAGGTTGCTGCTATTTTGAACGAGAAATTTCTCAGCAGTCGTAACAGAGATCGTATTAGAATTTGGTTTAAACATTTAAGCAGCTCTATTAATCATTAATAACTATAGTGTTATTAATTACGGAAAAGATTTTAAGGAAACCACTCAGGATTGAACTAAACTGATGTATAAATGTGAAGCTGTGACGTTTTTTTCATGTCGTTCGCTGAAAATTCAATGACTACCGAAGATTTTTTTTTCAATTATACGAATATCATTGATTTATTATAAAAAATTGAGAAATCGCTCGAACTACACACTGCTACATTTCTGCTGCGCTCCGTGCGCCATAACTTCCTCAATTGTTTTCGTCAATGTCCATCTGAAGAGCACAGATCTATTGATATCCCATTGACCACGGCTTCTATTTTGCGGCAAAATGTCGACAATAAGTCCAATCACTGATATTCTGGTGTCACTGAAAATATGACATCTTTCTCCCACTAATGAGACTTGCTTATTCGTATTTAGTGAGTAAAGATACAACGCTTAATTTACAAACAGTAACCTGCCTCTCCACAATTTTGGTACTGAGATAGAACCACTCATCATCACCATCATCATTAAGACTGCATGCAAGGCTACCGCAAATACGGCATTGTAATGCGTTGATATTGCTACGAGAAAAAAATCGGCCTAGACCGGGAACTGAACCACGGACTTTTGGCTTTTCGGGCCAACACGCTGACCAAAACACCACCCAGCATTCCCAATTGCCGAAAAATCAAAAGCCTGTGCTTCATTTCGCAGTCCAGGCCGGTTTTTTCTCGGGACAATTTCAACGTACGTACCATCATCTTTGTTTTGTTTTGTCACATTGGCACCTTGGGATTCGGAGCGTTTTTGAAGCATACAATACACTATTGGCACATCTACATCTACGTGATACCCTGCGAGCCACCACGAGGGTGTGTGGCAGGGGGTGAAGATCACCAAACATGCACTGTTGACATGCAACTAGGATATTTAATGGAGACATGCTAGATAATATGGTCACATGGAGCTAGATGGTTAGTATCTACACAATAAGAAAGGGATTATTGGTTGTTATCACATGCATCATGCACTACAGACTACTCTAACTATATTTCACCTACCTATCCCTTTGCTACGCTGCCTATTGTTCTCTCTTATAGTACGAGGGAAAAATGACATTTTAAATCTATCGGTACGACAATCTATCTCTCTAATTTTGTTAATATGATCAAACCTAGCATAATACGCAGGGGTTCTCAATATATATCTAACGTCATCTGTGAACAACTCTGTTTCGAATTTACTTAAAAGGTTTAACCTAAATTTTAACCTGCGTTCTGATAGTAATTCCCATCCTAGTTCTTCTATTAACCTCGTAACACTAATACAATGGGTTAGGTAGGTCAACCATTTTCTCGAATGGTATTTTCTAAAAAGTTATTTTTTACTAATCATCACTTCTCTGATTGATCCAGACACTAGGGAAGTTATCGGGACGATTACATAAAGAAATAGCCATAACCTGAACTTTTTGTACCTGATGATGACGATGTAATCGTTGAAACACGCTGAACCAATAAAAAACTAAGTAGACATTACAAAATTTCTTTCATTTTGACCCGTGAGAAATAGATATGGAGATGCACGATATGACAACGTCAGAACTTAAGAGAGTGTCATAAGATATAATGAAAATAAAAACCAACGCCTTTTGTTCTCTGTGTACGCACGTCCTTCCAGACGGCTATGATGCTATGAAGTTCAGAGGTGTAGCTCAGGACGGTGAAAGTACCTCGCCAGTACTTGGTAAGGTTGACATGAATCCCGATGATACACTACCACGAGCGCGGTCCTTTTTCAATTAAGTTGAAAGAAAAAGATTTTTAAAGCATCGCCGGATATTCCTCCTCAAAGAAACTCACTTGCAACTTCAAGAGTTGAATAAAAATGGTATACACCGCATATATTCGTTGGTGAAATTTACAATGGATAATACGTCAAAGTTATTAAAATGCACATATTTAATTTAAAAATGCTTTTCATTTAGAAATGTACGAGAACACAAGATTATTTCCTAAACAAAATCCTCCTGAAGAGACGACGAATGGTATTCTAAAAATTCTCTAATATCACTGTATCACAAAAACGTCGCTTGGTCATAGACAAAACTACCATTCTTTACCTTCCTGTACCCGTTCATGCATGGGAATTTAGTATCTTTATTGAAAAAAAGTGCCTAGTGCCGAAATTTAGGATACTATCGGTGTGATCAGATTGGGGTACGTTATCAGTAGCAAGAATATTTGAAAATACATGCTTAATTTACTATCGAGACCTCCTTAAACATCGAGGTTAATTGATATACCCAACTCGTCCTTTTTATGGTGCGACTCGAGGTTGATTCAAGAATTATACTCTCAGTCCCAACTTCCTTGTCAACACTTCACTTTTTCTTCTGCACCAGTTCCGGGATCGAGTTCTCGACATATCGTTTTTCCTTTACGTTACAGGCCGGCTAAATTAGATAATATCTCGCCTATTAAGTTACACTTCGTGTTTTCTCTATTAATAAATATCTTTCCTTTGATTTAAGTCTCAACTCCAATGTGTATCTCAGACTTTCTCTTTTCTTTGCTTCTTAAATTTCATCCGTCAATTTCCTAAACATGTCATGCTCATCCACTCCTACTCGGAACATTCTATCCACCAAAGATCTTTCACCGTCCAGTACACCCACCCAGCATATTTTTGTACCTCGGATTTTTCGAGTAGAAAGCTGAGTACGCAACCATTAAAACAAAATCGAAGTTCACTAAAACTGTAAAGTAAATAACTTTCCTTCAATATTTTTGCACTATGAATGTATCGCCAATTTTAAGGGCACATAGCATTTCAATACAACAGGAGTAGATCTTACTCATTAATTTCTTACATAATAGGCCATTAACAAATTAAAATAAGGGCAATGAAGGCCTCATATAGGGCCATTATTTTTAATAGATCGTAAAGCATTCAATAGAATGCCTAGGTAGGTTAAAAAAAATTCCAAAAGAGGATTCGCATTCGCACTCAGCATTGAAGGGCGAAACGACGATCCCACACTCGCGGATGTGGCTGATGGGGTGTGGCATCATCATGTCGACTGCTTACGCGTGAATTTCGACAGCTACAAATATTTTTTGGTGACATCGGGATCCCCAGTTGCTGTGATTTGAGGGCAATTGAAGGAAATCACTCCGTAGGTGAGGAAAGCAAAAGTCCACGATAACCTCGCGACTTATTTCAACACAAGCAGGAGGGTTTCTCTTCTCGCCTCCACTGACCAAACGAACTCCCTCCCCAGCATTACGCTGTACAAAAACAACATCGCCTCCGTCCACTACTACGAACTTATACCGAAATAGTTGGTTCTCATCATTTCTATGATTAACTAGCTATATGGGGCAACTTTAAACCAAATATACTGATCGAATGAAAATTTACCAAAAGAGCACAAGTGGATCACATATATGGTTGCACTAATAAATTTTAAAAAATAGGAAAAAAATAGGAAAAAAAATTTCTGCGCGATTCAAAACAATCTCAGGTAAATTGAACTTCTCCGTGTGGGTCAATTATTTTTATCGTTGAAGTTTTAGGAGTAGTTCGGCGGATATAAACAATGGAAGGTATAAGCCGCGGTGCTGGATCTTTCAGCGGTGACGTAAAGGAAATAAGTCTATATGATAGCAAAACAATGGAAGTTCACTTCGCCTAATTATTGCGCTTAATGTATCGCTTCCAAAAAAACACTTGTTAGGAGGGGAAGACAAGAGAGAACTGCCACGGCAACGGAACAACAAGGAGAAGGGTCGCTTAACATTCGGCTCAAGAACATTAGGGTTTCACTCGACAGTACATCCAGCAAAAGTTCGAGAATGCTCGCTAGAACGATAGCTTTCCAGTATCTAGTGGTGTAGGAACCGGCTAACAAGCATAATCGCCATATCACATTGGCGGAACGACTTGATTTAAGGATTGATGCGGTAAAAGTTTGCTACAAATTCCTGGTAGGATTTAGCACTCTTCGACCAACCACATTAAACTCTCTAACAGACGCTGTGCGATCTTCTCTTTCGGAAACCAGCGCAATCTATACCTTCAATAGGCTATCAGTAATTATCATACTACGAAATCAAAAATAAATAGAAATTTCCCCACTGTTTTTTGGGTTGCCTGCTGTCATTGAACGGATAATTTAAAATGTTAGTGGACACGCGTTAAGATTTGAATGAAGACAACAGTACAAACATCTCTCAACTCAACTCGATGATCGAGTGAAATCTTCTTGGACGGCACCAATCCCACTGGATTCCGTTCCCAATTTGTAGAGGTAGCTAGCTTTACTGGGTCTTGAACTGAATCATGTGGGAATGTATTTGATATCATGCCAATTAAGTGGTCCGTCTGGGAAGACATAAGTCTCATTTCAGTGTTCCCGACTGCCTTCCTGCTCTGTTCCCTCGCGAGGTCCGACACTATGAAATAAAAAAAATATCTCGTTGTTCAAAGAGAAGTCACCAAGTTTAGCGAAATTCTATCGGATTCAAGCAGGAGGATTTCTAAGGCCAAGCAATCATGAGATACAATATCGGGTGCATGTGTGCCTCCAGAGACGAGAAAGTGAAATGCAGAAGTGAACACAGGCTATTTTAAAAATGAGATCGTAATTTAGTTCTCAGATGACCATATTTTTACAACAAAATAGATCGCATTCTTTTTAAATCCAAAACGAAAGCTGATTCTTAGCGTGTAGGTATTTGACACCATTGCTGGACACAATAATGAAAGAACAATTTTACGGTCAGCATTAGGGAAAGAGGTAAGCAATCTCAGTAGCAGTTGTTTAGAAGACACGAAGGATTTCAGCCTTAACTTAGGTCACATCATGTTGCTGTGTTCTATTGTTCCAATGAACAGATCTCAACCCTATTTGCTACGGTAATTCCAAATGGTATCGCACATTTTATTGGATCTCATGGCCTATATGATGCCATCTGATGTAATAGGTATCTTGCAGCGTGGGACGAGATTATCATTCCGTTAAAAATTTATCTTGGGTGTTTTCCACTTGTTAGCGCGCCACTCCCCAGCACACAAGCGAGGCTATGCTACATTATCATCAGACCCTGTGCACTGCTACGCGGATATGAAGCAGAGTTTACAAACGCTAGGTAAACTCGTTGAGAAAGCAACTACGCTAAACACATCCGCCTTTGTTGATTTTGGGTTGATTTTCAGTAAAAAAAAATAGTGAAATAGAGATGCAAATTTTCTATTCAACGGGTGGCAAGAAGTATATGTTTGTAAGCATGAAGTTGTAACGAATTCTTTAAATATTTACAAAATATTCGGCTATTGCACACCCAGAGGGTGTGCAATAGCCGAATAGCCGAAATAGCCGAAAAAAACATACCGGCAGGTTACCAAACATTTTGTCCGCGCCGTTTCTTCAACACATCGTCTTTCGCGTGGGTTGAAGTACGAGCGTTGATGTCTTCCGATTTGCGCTATCTTCAACACCATGAATGGAAAGCTCCCGCTGCCATCTTTTCGTGACAAAATGAATTGGAATAAATAAAAAAATCTTTCACTCGCAGTAAATTATGACGGACGGAGAGGATTAAAGATCGCGGAAGACGAGAATAAGAGGTCCGGCCAAGGCCGTGTTCCAATCCAGGTTAAGGTGCGCTAAACGCACCACATTTTCCCCGACTTCAGGACGTGACGTCACAGTTTCAACCTCTGGACCAACTGCACGACCACGAAATGCTTTTGTCGGGAGTATATGAAAGAGGAATAAGGCTTACCAGCCCACTAACCGCACAAATTCATCATGGCGTCCGCAATAGCAAGGGTCGCGAACTTCGCGAGAGATCGTGAGGTCATATTGGAATGCAAATGTTAATTAATGTGCCGATATTAAGTTTGAGAACTCTCATTATGTTTCTACGTGACCTAATTAACTCGCCTTTGCTGGTAAAATTTCATTTCTTGGCGTTGTTAAGCTTTTCGTATGGTAGAACTATGTTATAGTGGAAGTGGTAAACAGATTTTAAGTTAGCCTTATTTTCCCAAAAACGGTGGAGAGGAAATTATGATTCAATATCTTTTCCTTCCTCAACACGTCTCTTTTCCTTCGGGCTATTTCGACAATCGACATCTCCTTGAGTAAAAAAAACATCCACAGCAAATACATAGCAAAGGTAATAAAAAAACGAACTACCATGAATTTAAGGAATGAGGAGTTACGGCGTTTTCACGAGGTATGTCATGACGGCTGCCTTTACTTACTTGTGTGACGCATTTTTCTACCACGAGTATGTCTGTGCAACAGCTAGTTGTCCGTTCCATTTCGCAAGCATGGTCCAGGCTCGTTCTGAATGTAGTGTATAGTACATGCCTATACGATATAAACATACTAAATGGGGAATGCTTGACTTGGAACCCGGCCAAAGAAAACAGTTGGCCGAGAGAAAGGCAGGGGATAAATTGGCTTTACTTCTCAAGTGCTGCGAGATCCATTAGCGAGCTAGTGAACAGTTTCCCTCGCGTCCGTCCACGAGAGGAGATATGCTCGCCTGCCTGCCTGCCAGCCATCGGAGGGCAAAAGAGGAGAGAGACCAAAGAAAGTGCTGTAGGTCGTCGTTGAAGGAAAAGAAAAGGAGGATGGACTGACAAATGGGGAAGAAATTTCACGGAGAGGGGGAAAGTAGTGGTGGTGGGGGAGGGGTGGGGATAGGTAAAGAGCCGAATGATATATGTACTTCCGAGGACGGGAGAGTGGGAGCGAGGAGGGGGCGGGTAGGAGGGGGCGGGTAGGAGGGGGGGGAAGAGAGGAAGGGAGGGGCGTGACGTCTGAAGAACAAAAGACTAGAGAGCAGCGTACCCGTCACTCACTCCTTCCGAATGGCGGGGGTCGAAAGGGGTTTCTCGCAAGGGGCCGGAATTTTTCTCGGTCGCCTTGGAGAATAAAAAAACACGTTCGCCTGCACGTGCTTCACCGCACGCAAGAAGAACGGTGTCGAGAGAGCGAGATGGCCGAGAAAAAAACGAGACGCGCGTCATTCATAGGTATCTTCTGCGGACACTTCCGCTTAGAATAGCGCACTCAGGGGGATACAGCAAAGATTCTCGGGTGCGAACAAATTTTTTAATAAAACTTAAAAAGAAAAAACGTTCAATGTTCAGCTCCTGCCGAAAATGCGGCCGTGAAGCACGTAAAAACACGTTACACAAGAAAAAGCGTACGAATAGAATACCAATATCGCACGCATTGTCTCAGGAATTCTGACTGCATTATTCAAGAAGTAACTTCTATCGCGTCCGGTCTCTGTTCCTTTTTTTGGCACGAATGGGGTAAAGTTTCGAAGTCAATAAAATGATGTCAAATGAAGCGAATTTAAGTTTTATAACTACGGAGAAAAGAACTGAGAGGAGAGAAATTAGAGCCCGTGGATTCCTTCACCTATCTGGGAAGTGCCATCGCGTGGGACGGAAGAAATACAAACCAGGACACAAGTGAAAACCTTCGTGAGGAGCGTGGAACTCTACGGTTCAGAAGCACGGACCATTGGAAAAGCTGACCAGAAAAGTCAAGAAGCCCTAGAAACCTGGTGCTGGAGGAGGATGCTGAAGATAAAATGGACGGACAAAACAAGATACGTGGTCTGTTCAAAAAGTTCCATAACTTTCTGAATAGCGCGCCTCCAGCTAGTTATTTTTTAATCCACGTGAAGGCGTTGTGTCTGCGAAAACTTCCAAAATAACTGCCTTTAACCACTTTGTTGATATATTGTTTTGTTGCTTAGTTACGGCCTATTATGTGAAAGGGTGATCGTGGAGTGCGGCGAAAAATCGTATCCGCGGAAATGAGCTCTTTGAAGGAGCAGCGTTGTTCTGTAAAATTCTGCGTAAAACTCCGCAAATCCTTCACGGAAACTTTTGAGTTGATTACCAAGGCTTATGTTGAGGATGCTATGAAACGTGCCGCGTGTTATGAATGGTATACCAGGTTTAAGAAGGAGCGGCAATCAGTGGAAGACGACGAGCGTTTCGGAAGACCATCAACGTAAACTGACGACCCCCACAACGAGAAAGTGAACGATCTCGTTCATGGAAATCGACGTCTGACTCTCAGGGTGAAGAGTGTGGCATCTCGATTGGTTGGTGCAATGGATTCCTAACAGAAAAATTGAGGATGCTTCGAGTCGCCGCCAAATTCGTGCCGCGCCTGATGACAGCAGACCAGAAACAACATCGAGTTTAAGTCTGTCAGGAACTGTTTGATCGAGATGAAGAGGATGAAGCCATCTTGTCCAGGATCATAGCAGATGATGAGTCATGAGTTTATGGATATGACATCGAAACAAAAGTGCAATATTCACAATGGATTGGTGAAACATCCCCCCGTCCCAAAAAAGCTCGACAAGTTCGCTCGAATATTAAGGTGATGTTGACTGTTTTTTCTTCGATGCAAAGGAAGTTGTGCATCACTAATACCTACTTAAAGGCTAGACAGTCAACACGAAGTACTACCTGGGGGTTATGACACGATTAAGAGAGAGAATCAGGCAAAATAGGCCCGAAATTTGGAGGAGCGGCGAGTGGTTTTTTCACCACGACAACGCGCCGGCCCATTTGTCCCTCAGAACTCGTGAGATTTTAGCCAAAAACAAGACCGCTGTGCTTCCCTACCCACCCTACTCACCAAACCTGGCTCCGTGTGCTTTTTACTGTTCCCCAAACTAAAAACCCCGCTCGAAGGAAAGAGATTTGCCACTATTTCAGAGATAGAAAAAAATTCGACGAAGGAGCTGACGAGCCTTCCGAAAGAAGCGTTCCAGGACTATTTCAAAAAGTGGAAACACCGTTGGGATAAGTGAATGCGTTGGGGAGATGACTACTTTGACGGGGATTCTGACCAATAATTTGTTAGTGAAGTATTTTTTTGTAATAAATAAAGTTTGGGAACTTTTTGAACAGACCTCGTATGACGAAAGGTACAGAGGAGTAGAAGAGGAAAGAACGATATGGAATACCATAGAGAGAAGAAGAACAAGATGGATTGGGCACACACTGAGAAACAATTGGGTTTGTGAAGAACATAATTCAATGTGAAATAGAGGGAAGAGAGGAAGACAAAGGACTGAGTTCATGGACCAAATGAAGAGGAGAGTACAGAGGAAGAGATACCAGATGAGGAAAGGGGAACGAGCATTAGACAGAGGGAAGGGCGGAGGGCTGCGGCGGCTCAACCAATCTTAGGATTGAACAACCAATGATGATGCAATACTCGTTCAATCTATGGGCATATAAACCCTGTGTGAGGTTTACGAATGTCCTGGTTTACTCTAACATCTAGAGAAAAATCCACGAGCTATGATTGAAATAACAAGTGCAATATATTAATTAGCAATGGAGCGGCTACGTAATATTTAATAGCATGCAGATATGCTGGTAATTATCAAAGTAGGGTTTTGTATACATAAGCAATGCCAAAGTGCTAAATACCTAATGCGTATCGGACTTGAAAGAATCTCAAAAAATAAGAGTATAATAAGAATGCGTATAAATATGAAATATACGTCAAATGAAAACAAAATGGTTTTCATGTAATTCATGGCCTAATTTTCACTAGGAATTCAACAACTTTGTAAATAGTTGAGTAGGTTTAAATGCTGCTACGGGATGCAGCAGGGGTTGTGACATCCTTGAATTCCAATTTTCCCCAGCACTGTCATCCTAGATGGACCCCTAAGCAAATTGAAAATTGGCTTAGAATGGATATTCAATTCTACGAACTCTCTAACATTCTACTTATACGCAAGGTTTAGCTGTGCACTGCAATAACACACACGACTGTGCGATATGTACTTTGCAATGCTGGTAAATAGTGGAATAGTGTGAACACATGATAATTTATGGGCATTTGTGTCAGTTTCCGCATGTTCCGTAAAGACATGGCATTAATAATGGTACGTCACATTGTCTACCATTGGCTAGAGACGACCGTGAGGTTTCTCAAATATGAGAAAATTGTTTTCACAAGACGAATGCCAAAACATGGAATAACCAATATTATTTTCATTGCTTCAGCATTACTTAAATTTAAATCTATGGCAGTTAACTGACATGGGGAAGGGGTATCGTACATACAAAAGTTAACGTGAAAGCATAGATTAGTTCACCTCTACTACTTTTTCAAGTAAAAACAGTGACATTTTAGTGATATTTTCCATTAACTTTGGAAACCGATTCCCACGCGACGATCCATAAACCAGCTCTCTCCGTCTCTAGTGTCCAACTTCGTAAATAGAGGACCAACTCTAATTGAAGTGGATTCAGGGAGACGAGTGACGAAATCACAAATTCCACCATGTCCGCATTAACACGCGGGAGAAGTTGATGGAGATGGTTTTAAAGCATTCCCAGACCCTGCCTAATTAAAAGTGAAAGTCTCCACCATACGGCGGCTAGCTTTTTCTGAGGAAGGAGAGATCGGCGGGCCTTTTGTCAAGTTGGGAATCCCCGAAAACAAGCGAAAAAAAATACTTTTAAACTGATTTCGCCGCCGGTGGGATTGGATGTCAACAGCTGCTTGATGTTTTGCATCGCAGAGGTTCGAATTATGTTCCTCGCAATCCACCGACACGTTATCAATGAACGTCTCAAGAAAACTGAAAGGGAAAACTTTTTAGATTTTAGGTATATTAATCGTCTTCCTGAAAATAATGGAAATTCCGCCGTTCATTGGTACGAATAGGAATTCATCACCAACTACATTTTACTCCATAAACGAAGATAACATTAATTGAGTGAAAGTCAACTTTATTTTTCCGCAACACTCCAAACAAAAATAAACCACTGCACCTAAAACTCAGAATACGAGTGCGGCTGACCCATTGAAGTGATCCACACATACTTTTATCTAAGAACCTGTTAACCCCCTGAGCTTCGTTGGACCACCGTCGCAATGAGATGCCTCTCGATCTGGATTTTACGGAGCCTGAATCGATGCGCCTGTCAAAAGGAGATTTTTTTTTCAATTTTTCTTTAATATTATTAAATTTTGGACCTTTACGAAGAGAATGAGCCTTTATGCAACCCTGTATGTTGGTCCAATAAAAAGTTACAGCATTGAACATTAGACATGTTTTTAATAAACAAATGGAATAACTCAGCAGCAAATTAACCAAATTGGCTTTATAAATCCTTTTTTTTGTCATAATGGGGGCCTTAATTACAAAGCAAAAAAGTATTTAAAAAGTCATTTTTGCAATAAATAATTGATATGCAAAAAAACGCCATTTTGGGGGTTTTTCAAAGTTTTTGCAATAAATAATTATCGAAAAAAAACTTACCATAGCTCAAATTATGCGTTTTTTAATTGTCTACAAAAAACATTTGAAACATTTTTTCCTAAAGTGAATACCTTGGCTTGTAGAATTAAAAAATCGTTTTTAGCCAACTTTGAACCCCTGTAATTTGTTTATAACGTCTAGTTCGAAGTTTAAAAATATATAGGTATATATAACTCTCCCTTTCCTACAACTTTTGACTATTCTTAACCTGTATCAAGACAACGTCATAAATGACCCTTTTTTCTCTCCACAGACTGGACTATGAGGTTTTGGAAGATAACCCGAAGACTTTTTGGTCTCACGTGGGGGAGGTTCAATGTAATAAATTCATGTCGATTTCACTAAAAAACGGTATAGGAGAAAGAGCTAGCAATAGATTAGATACAGCAAATATTCCGAACAACATTTTCGTTTCGTTTTTAAGCCTCCATTCTAAATGCCCTCAGAAAAAACCGCTAAACTGCCAAACCTATACAAAAATACAATGTAGTCTACAAATATTTCTTGTCGCGGCATAGAAAGTCACCGGAAATCCATTAACTCCAAGAAATAAACTGGTCCCGAACAAGTTCCCTCCTGAGTTTATAAACAATTTGCGTTAGAAATATCACAACCGTATTTTAAAACAATATTCGAAAAATCTCCTGCAGAACATCCAGTCCCTTACGATTGTAAAATCGGGAACATCTATATTGAAGAGCGGTGATAAGGAAGATCCTAGTAACTATAGACCTATCTCACTCACGACTATCTCGAGAAATATATTGGAGCATATAGTCACCAGTTCAATTATGAAGTATTTAGATATTAAGAACTTGTTGATTCAAAATTAACATGAATTCAGAAAAGGCAGTTCCAGGGAAACTCGGCTAGCTATCTTTCTTCACGATATTCTTTCCTCGGGAGATTCCTTTCCAGGTAGACGCGATATTTTTTAGAGTTCAATAAAGCTTTCGATTAAGTTCCACATTCGAAATTACTTGTAAAGCGGAAAGCCTATTGAATAAATCACGATATAATAAGCTGGATATAAGATTTCTTAAATTTCCGCGAACATAGTAGGTTAGTTCTAGGTAGCATTAATACAGATACAGTTAAGGTAACATCGGGCACTCCAGAGAAGTGTCGTTGGTCCCTTATTATTCCTTTTGTATATTAATGATATCACCACTGTCGTTATGAGCAAAATTCGCCTTTTCGCAGACGACGCAGTATTGTACAGTAATATGAACAACGAATCTGACAGAAATGCGTTGAAGAAAGACCTAGATGCTTTAAACGAATGGCTCGACACTTGGTAGTTAAAATTAAATTTTAAAAACTACGTAGTTATGAAGTTTTGGAAAAAGAAGAACTAGTTCAACGTAACATACACAGTTAATCAAGTCATAAAATGTTGAGTCTCTAATGAACTAAGTGTCACACGTAATCATGAACTGTCTGGGGGAAGTATAAACGGGAAATTCGTGGATAGAAAAATCGCAAATTTGATTTCATTAAATGAACACTGGGAACATGTGACGAGAAAGTATAGGAGCGATGTTATTTTTCCTTCGTGAGATCTCACTTGGATTTCGCCACTGGTATGTGGGACCCTTACAAAGTAGGTCTAGTTTCAGATATAGATCAAATACAGCGGAGAGCAGCTATATCTGTGAAAAATTGTTACGATAAGCACAGTCGTGTCACTATATTGTTGAGAGATATAGGGAGGGAACCTGTATCTAATCGAAGGGGAAAATATAGATTGAAACTTTACGAAAGTTTGATGTAGACTATTTTTTCCAGGCGCTCAACATATTCTGCTATAGCAAAACTATTAAGGTAGAAATGATCGCAGGCTTAAGATCAAGGAAACAGACAATAGAACCAATATATTTAAATCGTCATTTTTTTCCACGCAAAATAAGGGAACAAAATAGTTGCGAGAAATCAGTTCAGGAAACTGTGACCCTCACATTGGGTAAAGTAGGTTTTGCGCTTGTGCTAAATGTCTGAAAATAATTATTAGCCTATAACTCTGCATGTAATATACGGAAATATATAGCTCCTGCATGATTTAGTACCTAGCATTACTATTTATGTCGCATTAATAATACTAACCAGTAATTGAACCTTAAATAGTGTACTTAGTAGTGGTAGCATGTCCGTCTACGCATCACTCTCTCCTTCTTTCAGGTCAGACCGCGCACATTGTTATCGTGACTGCTTTTGGCATGCGACCGGTATCCGGCAAGAGTACGCGGTTATAATTTGAACTGGGATGGGTGCTTCATGCCTGTTGTGGAATCACCCCGTGCCACACGTCCCGGTGGTGGCCTGAACGGTATTTTGTAGATGTAAATGAATTGATTATTTAGTCGAATAGGTCAGTACTTCATGACTAGTGACGCAGTGACGCTAGTGACTCTCAAAATGCGAAGATGAATCAACTCTTGGCTTATCGCCGAAGAAAATGTTTCCGTGTGTAGCTAATTTGTGGTGGATAAGAACCCGGAACCATTTTATGAACAATTATGTCCATTAGGGTAGGTCGAAAAAACCTAATTTTATCCGATCCAAAACGGGCATGTCTCAAAAGTTGCCTTCCTGGTGTGGGAAGAATGATGTGTAGTAATTAGTACTCATTAATTAGTACTTAGTAATTTATACAATTTTGTACTTTTCCACAGAATTTTTTTTTGTGTGGTACACCGCGTTTCACCGACTTGCGGCATCATCAGGTACCTGTAAAATTGCATTCTCTAAATATGGATACTATTAACTTCCACGAAGTGAAGCCTGAGACTGAAGAGTGGATATGTAATAATTAGTTTGTGAAATAATATCTTCAGCCGGAGAATTTGGTTTAAAGTTTCGATTTTTTACGAAAATACCTAAATTTTCATACTATCAAAATACAGTAACGCGTTGATTGTAGAAATACCTGATCCAAACAGAAACACTATAAATGCCTTTTTGATGAATTTAAAGGTACAAGAAATCAACATAATATGCATCTTCAGTCTGTGCACGAGACAAAAAAATTTCAACGAGAAAACCAAAATTTCTTAAGTTTTAAAACAAAATAATGTTAGTTTTTAAAAATCGGATACCTAAAAACACTAAATACGCTGTAGAGAAAAGGATACCAGAAATCAGCCAATAAAATATGCATATTCAGTCAGTGCATAGGGCCGAACAGTTTATACATTTTACGAAAAAAAGCTCGACTAAGTCCCGTCCTTTCCGTTAGTGACGCAAGCTGTTAATGGTTTCAGCCTCATGTTCTGGCTCACCACAATCTCTTTTCTGATATCTTCTGATGCGTGGTATCAGCTGCTTTGCTGTGATTTCTTCAGAAATGACGAAGCTCTTTGCTGGTTGGTTAGCACTTCCTAGGACTCACCAGGAAGAGGCATTTGAATGTTGATTTCCATCTGTTCTCCCCAAACCATACAAAGAAATAAAAAATTGAATGCTTCAACAAGAGTGGAATTGGATTCCTCTAGTACAATCCTCTTAAGTCTGCTATTTATCTGTCTATATTATGGTACTACTGGATTTGTTTTCTGATACTCATGTGAATCGTAGAGCTCATTGACGTTAGATGGAAGAAGAGACTGCCTTAGTCTCATACTCTCCCCAATAACGACGCCTTATTATTATTACTGAGTACCGCCGACAAGGTTATACTCATAGATGTTTGTTCTACCCTCCTCATTTTCTCCATTTTTACAAAATGTACCGAACGGAACCCTCACACTGAGAGTAAACATTATCAAATCCGAGATCAATGTCCGAAAAATTATCTTGAAAACTACCTCTGCTTTTCACTCGCGTCTTATACCAAATGTTTTCCTTAGAGGGTAAAGTTTCGTTACAGTCGTCAAAATCAACACCAGGAATCAGCCACAAGTTTGAAAAATGTCTACCGGAGTTTTCATTAATTATTGACGAGCTTTTAGGATGGGCGAGAGTATTAAATCTTCGACAAAAAAGTAGGGTAGAGAACTGGATGGCTGGCGGAGACCTACTATAGCTCCTCCTTCGAGGGGCCATGTTGTCCCGCATTTTATGCTGCGTCATCCAGTTCCCTTCCTTCTCGGCTCTCTCTCCACATACGAGGGATGGGCTGAGCTTCTATGTATTCTGATTCTCCACAGAATTTCGGAGTTCCTTTGCATTTACCCCCATTAAGCAAAAACATGTTTTAACTTCACTTCATTAATGATTTGAGTTCTTTTAATTAAATCATATACAAATGTTCACTTTAACAGAAATACAGATAACTTAAAGTTTGTATCATCTTAGACTGAGAAATTTTAATATTAATGTTTGTATAATATAAATGTTTTCCTAATCCATCATCTTCTATGTCTTCTTCTCTTGCTTTACATAACTGTTTTCTTCATTTCTTTCTTTACACACGGCCATCTTCTACTTTCTTCGTCTCCTTCCTGCTACGGATGTTGTTTCCATTTCCACTTGGTTCAATTTAGTTCACATTCTCCTTCTCCATGCTCCCTGCGTTGTCTCCGCCTGGATGCTTTCTTTAATGAAGCTAATAATTAATTCTGTGTGTTGCGGAATTAATTTTCCGATGTCCTCGTACGATGGTATGCCCACAACTGCTTCCAACAGATCCTTCCTTTCTTCTTCATATTTCGGGCACTCGTAAATTATATGTTGAACTGTGTCCTCATTTGTATCACAACTACAATTTTTATCTTCAATTTTGCCTATATTTTTCAGTTATGACCTGAAATTTCCATGGCCAGTTAGGATCCAAGTAATATTTGGATGAAGTGTTGTTTAGGTCTTCGTTCTATATTTGGGAAGAATTGATACGTTACCCTTCCTATACCTCCGTTGGTCCATCTGCGCTGCCATTCTTCCAGGATTAATCTTCTTATTTTCTGCATGATTCTCCTTAATGATTCGTTTAGTGCTATGTTACTTCCCAGAATTATTGCTTCACCTTCTCTTTTAAGGTCGGATATTGCCTTTATTTCCATTATTGCCAAAGTTGACGGAATGATCCCAGATATGACAGGTAGTGCCTGGTTGCTTTTTTTCCTGTATCCAGATGTTATTCCGAGGGGGCAGCATCGTTGTGCCTCATTCAGCTTCCTGTCGATCCTCCCTCATTGCAATTTCCCCCCATTTCCACGTAAATTCCATCTCCATCTCCTTATGACATTTTCAGTTTTTCATTTACCCGTATAAGTAAAAGGCATTGCTAATAGTCGAGTGGATATCCACAGAGTAACTGATCTGCCGACCAAATCGGTCAGATAAACGCTCCCGGGTCAATCCATGTTGTCCAACATTTTTGATGTTCTTCATATTTTGCCACTACGTTTGAAAATATGTTGGGAGCCCAAAGAGAGGCATTATCATTTTTCAATTCAAAAGATAATTATAGCGGTCATATTTATATAGCAACGCGTGTTATTTTTGGGAAAATTTAACAACTTTTTAACTTACACGGTATGAATGAAACTAGATTTTAATGTGATGAAAACACCGTGTATCCCAAAAACCACCGATGGTTAAATTTAATTTTCTTGTTTTTAATCTCAACAATTACTGTGTTACGATAGCCAATATAATTTTTCCTTTGATTTGCGAGATTCTCTCTTGAAGTTACGCCGTTCTTTCGAGGGCGCGCTTTCTAGCTATGTTCGCTAAATATATCGCATTTATTGATTAGAGATTACCCAAAATTTTCCCAGCAACTACGATTTACTCTATACTGATTATCTCAGGGGCTGTATTCGGGTCTATATATGTTTTCCGACGTTAATCCCGCAAGATAATCTACTCTCAAGCGTAAAATATAACCACAGTGCTCGAAAATTTTCCCGACACCTTCCATGCTTAGTCTCACTTATTGATACTTCCAATAATTTCTCCATCCTTTTCAAGGAGCTTCTCTGAAGCAAAATGTGTCCAACGTGCTTGTTTCTTCTCCTCGGAGATACATGGTGATTAAGGGTTGAAAACAGGTCAAAAAAGTCTGTTTCATTTGTTTGTTACCAACACTGCCTCATATTTCTCCTCATTCACACAGGCCATCTAATACCCTCCCGCTCCTGAAACTCCCAACATCCCTCGCCCCTACTCCACAATCTCCACCACCTTCACTCACGACTCTCGGTCAAACCCTCCATTTGATCATCTGCCATACTCCTCCTCCCACGCGGATTCATTATCATCAATTCCCTAAGTATTAACGAACCAATCGACCAGGAACCTTTTCTTTTCGGATTTTGCTTTGAAGGAACTTCCAAATATGTAACTCTCTCATGACACACGTGCGAAACGCTCCTCACCCCGTGGTACCAAATACTGTATCCGTATGTACCCCATCAGTCGCCCCATGGCCTCCCATGTTCACCACGCACATTCTTAGCTCCTCCCTTCATATCAAAAGGGGAATATTCTGAATCACCTCCGACAGTTAAACCTTGACGCAAGAGCCTCGAAAATTTCAATTGGGACAATCCATGAGTTGATTTTCGTCCGGGGTTTTGGCGGGTGGGGGGGGGGAGGGGGTCGTCATACCCACGGATTTTCCAGATGTTCGACCGAGTCGATTCCTTACTGGATAAGGCCACTGATGTTTCACTCCACGTAGTAAGGTTGGAAAGAGCACAACAACAGATATTGATTTGTTCAATAAATGCAATCTTGCTAGACAAAATCATTCATTGGTATGCGAAACAAGCTACACCATTGGCTTTAATGCAAGACACTTGAACACACGTTTCTCTTCTCTTCGTCGACCCAACCACCTTTTGCGACTCTAACACCAAGAAGCAGAGGACAGGTCCACGGTAACTCATGGTGACAAAATATTTCCATGCAAGTTTTCTCAAAATGTGTCAACTTTAGAGCTGTATTAAGCTTAAACTGAAGGGAAAGACGAACGAGCAAGTGTATGAATGAAAATCATATCCAGAGTCCTCTGGGTTGATATATAATAACTGCGAAGTGAATGAAGATTGCCATATAACAACTGCACTTGGTGAGGTAAGACAGTCGAGAGTGCGATTCAGAGGACTCTGATGATATCTAAATGAAGGCCAACATACGGGTTAATGTTTTTCTGTTTTTGTACCTCATTAGTATTTTTAGTGACAAGAAACATCGCTATTCGATGTTTTTTTTGCCATTTTGAACGATTACGTCATAAGTTAAGATATTCTTTATAATATGGTTTTCATTTGCGCATTACCCAATGGATAGCATAGCCATTGATGAACCATTTGGCATCTCCTTTTCAACTCATATCACCCATTCATAATTACGAATGACGAAATGATTGAACTTTCACTTTTAAAACACAATCACTATGTTTACCAATCGAACTCAGATCGATATGATCTTGGACCGATCTGAACACTCTAAGCCAACCGACTCGGATCGCCTGGTTTATCAATGCGAAATCGATTTCAATATCGATCTGAATCGAATCGGTTAATAGAGATTTGAAATCTCAGACTGGCAGAGAAAGCGGGCCGAGTTAGCCCGCTTCTCATATCGATATCGCTAGCCTTTAATATTTACCATACCAAGCTGAACCGACGAAATTGATCCGAGTTCGATTGGTAAACGTAGTGAATGTTACTTTAAGACATTTTCTGGCACTCATTCGCAAGAAACGTCGCATTCCAAGCTCCGACGACTTTCACTTTCTGAATAAGCATAACATTGTAGTTTAATTTGAGATCACTCACTTAACATAAAAAAGGGCATTTAAACATCACTTCATGCAGATTATGATCGTATTTCTTGCCTCGAATGATTTCAAATACTTTCCTTTAGACGAATACACTCATAATCACTCAGCAAAAAAACATAAGTTCTATGAAATATATATTTTTAAAAACTATTGAAGGAAAATAACCTGTCCGGTTGGAATTTTATGCTAATTTCTACTAAAAAGATAATATTTGAATTCTATGAATACTCTTATCGACACGCGAGTGTCATTTTGCTTTAAGTTGAGACGGTGCAGTAAGGTGTAATAGGTTTATTACGGTCGACATTGACGACAATTATCGTTTATGGATCAGAAAAACCCTCATGAATAATATGAAGAATAAATAGAGCCAAAAATAACTCGGGG
This sequence comes from Ceriagrion tenellum, assembly GCA_963169105.1. Classification (NCBI taxonomy): domain Eukaryota; kingdom Metazoa; phylum Arthropoda; class Insecta; order Odonata; family Coenagrionidae; genus Ceriagrion; species Ceriagrion tenellum. The sequence goes on along the minus strand of OY720642.1, from coordinate 128,543,034 downwards.
GAAAGCATAAAAAGAGGCATTGTTTGGGATTGAGATGCAGTGTTTCCTCGTGGTAATCCGAGGAGGAGGTGGTATCCCACAAGGTACGGCTCTCGTCTCTCGTTGGAGAAGGAGCCAGATACGCAGTTCCTCACATGATATCATTTTTTGTGGGTTTTACGACATTTTTTAAATTCAGTATACACACTTGAACAATGTTGGAGATTCTTACAAAGGAAATATTTCTATTTGCAGGCTTTTTTTTAAGGTAAACCTTGTCTCATCGACTCTTTAAGCGGATGATTTGGTATCCATTCGGCAATGCGTTTCGGGTCAGAACCGTGATTTATGTGTCTGATGCATTCCTTGGCCATTGTCATTGGATATCTCTCGCCCATTCGACAATTTATACGAAGGGCCACTGGATGCAATGCCACTGATTTCACTACGATGAAAATGCAGCTATGATATCGCTATCCGCCTCATCCATCACCCTTTCCAAAGCAAAACAAGAATTTCAACGGCATGGCTTCCCTCCTGAATTGCCTCTTCTGTTTTTAACGAACCCACGAAACCACTTCCCACTTATAAGACAGTCAATGATCGTAGTTACTTCACCAGCCGTGGACTCCATTGTTATTCACTATGACCCATCGTCTTCCTTTCTGCCCTTTCCATTGCGTTCCCGCGGGTGAATTGTGGCACTCTGAGAGGAAGGCACTTTCACCGCTTTATATTTTCCGTCGACAAGTGGGGAGGCGAGGAAAAAGGAATGTGACGGCGATGTGGAGGTGGACGTGAGGTACGGAGGCGGACGGAGGGAGAGAGGCGAAGTACGGAGGTAGGCGGAGGGTGGAAGGGCTACGAAGGGCCTTGCGTGGAACTGCCTTCGATGAGCGTCCGGCAGCAAGAGACCGAAGTTAAGGGTAGTTTGAGCGAAATATCATTTCACTTAGAAATCAATGAATTTGGTCTCATTTTATAGAAAAATATCTCACCTATCCAATGACACCAAAAATTCAACCCCTTACCACATCACTTTCCGAGATGTTTGCCAGAATATACCAGCCCTATTACACGAGAAATGGTACGTGTATGCACTCCAAAGAGACCTTATATTAAAAATGAGGAATTTCCTACAATTAGATGTCGTAGAAATACTAACAGTGTGTAGTTTGTTATTTTTCTCAGCTATTTTTGAAAATTAATCATATTGTCACCGCAGTGAATTCTTCGGGATCACAATAAACCTTCCGTTTTGAAGGAGTTTCAAACGCACCGCGCAAAAAAAAGAGTCAAGTCAAAGACTTATTTAGATATTTTCATTTAATTACTTACAATTTCTGTCATATAAAACTACATTATTGCACCATTAATAATGGAATATTTGATTGACGTGCCCTACAGTTGGTGAAATTAAAACGTATAATTGGAATATAGTCTCTATTATGACTAGGGAACTATCTCGCTCGGACTACCTTAAAAGAAAACGATAACGAAAATAAAGAGAATCAAAGGGAGAGAAGAAAGTTTCGAGTAGCAGACATCGGGTTTTCCCGACGGAGGTCGAAAACGATTCACTCAATGTCGCGGTGGCCCTGGGAATTTTTGCTGAGCTGATGAGAGAGAAATACGAGGATAATTAATCGGTCGACTCCTGCCCCCGTCGGCCTACTCGGCATCCGAAACTCCAAGCACTAAAGTTCACCCGGAAATTTGCGCTCTCATAATTCACGAGCGATGGCGATTCATTCACTGCACAAACCAGATTTGCCGATAAAATCCTTTGAAGAAACGACATGTTTTTGGTGAACGAAAATGAATAAGCAAACGAAGTTCGATGAATACGATTTTATTGGGGTACGTGTCAGGGGGTGTCATCAACATGTACTGACTGAACCCAAATAAATATTACGAAGCGACAACTATCGGAGCACCAGAAAAAAAGACCACATGCAAACAATTGTCAGGAGGTGGCGTTTCACCGATAGGCATTACGCTACATGCATGACAACAATGCCAGAGAAACTACTTATGAGAATATATTTTGTTGCAACATAAATTGTTAGTGATACAAGAGATGAAACGAAAAATGCAGGATGTGATATAAGTACCAGATAAAGGATATAAGGATGGAAGCATTTGGAGAGAAGATAGCCACACAATTATTTAGAGACACTAAGATTTAGAGATAGACACACTACATATCGATTAACCTAGTAGAAAGTCTCATCGGTAGCTACTATGGCCCCTTATCCTTCGCGGGAAAAATGGATTTTAAACCTAATGGTTCTGCAGTCCAATTCCCTAATTTTATTCTCATGATATGATATACTGTAGTACGCAGGGTTTCGTAAGTATGTTATTGACGTCAGAAAATATCAACATGTGGCATCGACAGGTTCCAAGGTTATTTGAGATGAACATTCCTCAAGAAGCAATTTTTCTGAACCTTTCCCAGAATATTTTTGATAGCGCTGATTAAACTATTCACTATGGTAACAATTAACCACTGTTAACAATGTTTATTTAATTGAAAATATTAATGAATTTTATAATCGTAATTCAAGTGATCAAATAAATAATATTGGTACAATCAATTGTAAAAGTTGGCTAATAAATTAGTCATTAATGTTTCGGTTAATGTCGAAATGCTTGAATGATCTTAGGTATTGGGACAACTCCTTTAAATCTAGCCGTACGAGACGGAAAGGCTGCGTTTCGTTAGAAAAATGGGCCCCAAACAAGAAAGGAGAGGTGATGAACTTGGAGAAGGTGCAAAGAAAAGCGGCTAGGTATATTGTAGGGAAACACAATAAAACAAAAAGCGTAACAGAAATGCTTAAGAGCACTGGGATGGGAGAGTTTACAGGTGAGGAGGAAAAGGAGTAGGCTATTTGGGATGTACAAAATAGTTAGAGAGGAAAAAGCATGGCATGAATTTGCGAAGGACATAATGATGCCAAAGTGGGAAAAAATGATCACCAGTTCAAGATAAAGTGCCGATCACAAAGGACAAATGTTAAACAGTTCTCCTTCTTGAACAGAACCATACGGGACTAGAACGACCGACCAGCAAAAATATTTGAGCCTTTCCCAAAAAAATTATGTATTTTTAAAAATAGGTTAAAGAAGTAGAAGGTTTAAAAGTATATTCTTTTACTCGGCTGTTTTTAATGTTACCACCTATGGTTTGGCCTACCTAATGGCCTACTTGTAACAGTTTCATTGTAATAACAATAAAATGAATAATAGGCTTCGTTAAAGGAAGCAAATTATTTCCATTGTGACATTATCTTGTTCCATAAATATAAGACGATCTGCTTGTGTGTAGTATGATCGAAAAGGCACATTTTCACCCTTTTCCGTGCTCAAAAAAAAAGAAACATCTACATCTACATCTACATCTACGTCATACCCTGCAAGCCACCCAAAGGGTGTGTGGCAGGGGGTGCTCTCGCACCAGGCATGCATGAATGATATGGTAGAACACCGACATTACACTAAAAACCCGCGCACCACACATGCAAAGCGCCAATTACAAATCTAATACCCAAGAAACATTGTATCTCCAATCGTTCCAACATGCAAGGGATACAAAGACTACTACTACAGATTCAAAATATCATGCATAAATAAGAACATCACTATTTACATCATGCATAAATAAGAAAGAGGAGAATATAATGAGAAAGATTAACTGCCTGCCTATTGTCAATACTCGAACTATTCATGACGACGATCACAGCTGTTATGGTCCCGAATGGTACGCGGAAAAAATGACATTTTATACCTATCGGTTCTACAATCTAGCTCTCTAATTTTATTGGCGCGATCTAATCTGCCGTAGTACGAAGGGGTTAATAGTATGTTTTTTACGTCGTCAGTAAAATGATTTTCCTGAAATTTATTTAGGAGGTTAAGCCTATAATTTAATCTACGCTGTGATAGCGATTCCCATCCTAATTCTTCTAACAGTCCAGACACACTAGCCAACTTATCGTAGCATCGTTTCACAAACCTAGCTCCTCTTCGCTGTACGCGATCTAACTCTGATATCAAGCCTGTTTCGTATGGATCCCATACACTAACAGCATATTCCAGATGAGGCCTAACGATTGAAAAATAACAACGTTCTTTCACTTTCTCATCACATTTTCCGAGTACTCTCTTGATAAAGCCTAGCTTCCTATATGCTTGACCGCATATTTCCCTAATATGTTTTCCCCAAGATAGGTCGTGACTAATTGTGACTCCTAAGTACTTAACAGACTCGGCGTGAATAATTTCTGTATTTTTAATTCTGTATGCCCTAAATGGCCAATTTTTCTTTTTCCAAAAGCTGACTGCTACGCACTTTTTTATGTTTAGTTCCATCTGCCACTTTTCGCACCAAGCATGAATAGCAAGTAGGTCGATTGTTAACGAGTCGCTATCTTCGGAATTGTTAATATCCCTATACACAACCGCGTCGTCTGCGAAGAGTCTAAGCTTACTTTTAACGACGTTACTAATATCATTAATGTACAAGAGAAATAAAAGTGGACCAATTACACTTCCCTGAGGAACACCCGATGTAACGCTAACTGTGTTTGACATGATACCGTCTATGACAACCCTTTGTTCCCGCCCATGTAAGAATTGATTAATCCAACTAATAATGTTTTTATCTATTCCATATGCTTCTAGTTTTGAGAGCAACTTAACGTGAGGTACCTTATCAAAAGCTTTCCTAAAATCGAGGAATATCGCGTCAACTTGGACATTATTTTCACCCGAGAGCAAGATGTCATGAACGAAGAGGGCCAATTGGGTTTCGCAAGATCTACCCTTTCGAAATCCGTGTTGGTTATTTATTAACAATTCCTCCCTATCTAAATGACTCATAATGGAGCTTACGATTATGTGTTCAAATACCTTACAGGAAATGGATGTGAGAGAAATAGGCCTATAGTTACTAGGGTCTTCCCTGTCGCCGCTTTTGAATATAGGTGTGACATTTGCTACTCTCCAGTCCTTAGGCACTACATGATCTACTAAAGATTTGGTAAATATTAATTCTAAGTAAGGCGCTATGTCTGATGCCATTGTTTTATATACGCGAGCAGGTATTTGATCTGGACCGGGGGATTTGTTGGGGTTAATATTTTTTAGCTGCTGTTCTATGCCGCGACAATTTATAATAATTTCAGGCATACATGTTTGGGAACGAACTGGCTGCGGATCGAAAAGATGTGGTGTATAAGTACTGAAAATGCTTTTGAAGAATGAGTTTAACGAATTGGCTTTTTGTAGACTGTTGGTTATCTTTTCAACATGGAAGGGGAAAAGCGTTATAACCTATTACACCGCGAAATATGATTTCAGCATTGCCAATTCCAATTTTTCTGCTCTCTTTACCATCAGTATTTCGAATCAGTTTGTTCACAATTTGTTTAATATTCAGAAAAATAATTTGGTGTACGAGTCAATATTTCATTACTGACGGATACATATTAAGAGCAACCAAATTTATATAACTAAAGCAAATGTCGTAACTTGACAAATAATTTCGAGTTTTTGACTCATTGAAGCGGTATTATGCCGATGCGATGTAGGCAGGAACGCCTTAACTCTTTCCCCACCCACCACCGGGTAATCACAAACCTGCCCCTGACAGACTTCTTCGCTCATCCCACAGTAACTCCTTGGGAACATCCTCCGCAAAACCTGAACGCCGACCATATCCATAAATCACCCTCTTTCTACCGCTCTTTCCCACAATCCGAAGAGTTTGCTCCATCATCCCGTTAATTTTCCGAGCGTACTCAATCACTGGAAGCTATTGATTAGTCTGAGATTTAGGCTTAAAAGCTGATGATATACGACAGCAAGGAGCACAGAGTACTCGTTTTGTATATCATTGAACATCATCTCACCTATCGGGCGGGGTGGCTCATTGTTAACGCGTCCGATTACCAATCCGATAGTCGAAGGTCGGAAACCAGGCGATGGAATATATTTCCTCTTTTTTGAAAGTATAATGATTCTGGAACGATAATTCTCTGCACCCTATCTATGATAACCTGCCAATAACGCTGCTACTCTGATGGCGAAGACCAAGTAGGTCGATCGGATACCAGCAGCCGCAACTTCGGAGAAGAGTGATGTTCATGGAAGTAAGAAATGCGATGTGTAACACATAGGGAAACCCCAAACTATTAGCCAGCCTAATACCTTCCCCAGAGGGAACAGTCTTGGATGCAACTATACATGAAATACATAATTTATATGTAAAACAACGATAAGCGATTAAGTCATACTTTTACGACACCGACTGAAGGTCGTTAAACTATTAATCCCGAGTAGTGCGTAAAATCTCTCCAAAAATATTTATTTCGCATAACCTGAACATTCTACATATATGAAGATTTCGGATTATTTAAAATATCCACATAAATTTGGAAAAAAAAACATTTGGGTAAAGGGTACTAAATGATAATGTTTCAGTCGCGTTCTAATCAATCGATAGTGTAATGGTGGGGGGACTCAACAAGATTTTATCGAGGCAAAGCACGCATAGAAACCCAGAAGCAAAGATGAAAAAATCGTTCCTTTCCGAGGACACAACAGAATCACACGCCAGCTTGTGGAAGTGGGGGAATGGGTATTGGGATTCGGAGGGGAGGGTCAAGTGGGGGGTGGGGGACGGAGGGAGGGAATGTACCCACGACTGACCACACGTGATGACCATACGAGAGAGTCGATTGATGTCTGCCCACGCCGGATGCTAATGCACAATTCCCGCTCAACGATAGCAAGTATATATATCCGTCGTGAAGAATCGCTGGAGCCTTTCTCGACACCAAACTTGAGCCCACACCCAATCCTTGGTTCACTCCGGGGCAGGGTCCGTCTAAATTCTGAAATAAATGAGCCAGGACGGTCCCTCATAACTATTTTAACAAGAAGTCGAGAGCCATATATCTACTTTTTTCATTCAAGGGAAATTAAAGTAACATACATTCCAATATGTCTGAGGCAAGATTGATTATTCGAAATTCGAATGTCGAAAGAAAAAGCTTTTTAAATAAAAACCATTTGCGTTTCCCTGACTGAATATATGCTTTCCAGTTCACCGACAGTTATTTTTCAGAGATAAACCTCGGTTGTAGGAACGTCATTCTTTGTAAGCTACATCAATATAAAAGATAAAGTAATGTTTACCTAGACAAATCCGTTTGAATGCATCCAGTCAGTCAGACAATCAGTTTGGGAATGTATCCACGTGGGCACTTGTTCATGGAAACTATTGGGGTATTAAAACAGAAACAACAATTGCACTATTCAACAGGGTATTTATTTCGCACGACGCGTCTCAGCTCACAGAGCCTCATCAGGTAAAAGGCAGGAATAGTGAAATTGTTGTTTCTGTTTTAATATGACGAACTTCCACGATATCTCGCCTGAAAATGTCGAAACTGTTGGGGATTAATACTGCGAGCAGTAATTACTGCCCTTTTTTCCTGAATGGAAATTGACTAGAAAAACGCAGAGAACGGAGACAAAACGATTATCGTGGAAAAACTAACGATGATTAGTAATTTTTCAATCATTCGTTTTGCACGGAAGCATCGTCACGGAAGGAACTATTCTTCCATGATGATAACGAGTGGAATACGATGAAAAAATAGCAATCCTTTGGCCTTGTGAAATGCCTGAAAACCATTTGAATATCGTTTCGCCGATGAAAAATGTAACGAGACTCATGTATTGACGAGTCTCGTTATACTTTTTCTGAGCCTATCTGATCCCTCTTATCTTTGAGTGAAGCTTCAAGCAAACCATTGTAGGCATAGCACGCATTTTACGAAGACACATTTCGGCCTTTTTGGAAAATTCATTCTGTTTCTGCCCTCCTGCAATATTTGTGTTTTGTGAATAATGGGCGAAAATTCAAGGACTCCGCATAAACCTCTCCGCCCCACAGTGGACTGAAAGCGAAAAAAGCTGGCCAAAACCTCTTAAACTGTTTTTTTTTAGTTCGATAGTTGAAACTTCGCAGTAACATTCTCAAATAGTTTGTGCATGACATGTCGAGTTTATTCGTTTTTTGTACTTGCACATTAACAATATATACGGGGTCAAAGTTGAACAAATTTCGCAAAAAACGGCCACCTTCGATTTTCTCTGTGAATTACCAAAATTAACCTCTTTCTGTACTTTAATAGAATAACTTATGGAAAAAGTTTTTAAACCATTTTATAACAGTTGTTTCTCTTTCATTTATTGGCTTTATAAAGACTTAAATTTATTATTAACCATACAGACACAACAAAATGGCGGAGACTATTTTCATTCAAATTTTTAAATATTTGTTGAGAAAAAGGGCTTAAATCCGTTTGCTGCGGCAGCACAAAATTTTACCTGCTCTCCAGTGGAAGGGTCGACCCTCATTTACTCAGACCTCAAATCCAAATCCGAGCCTCGGCGTCGACCCCTCACCGCGGGTGGGTAATGGCACTTTCTGTCCAACCGCAGTATAGTTTATAACTTTTGAAAGTTAACAATTAATCCAAACATTATTTTATTATTTTTATTGCAATAGTGGTTTCGCAATAGTGCGAAAATGGTTTTTTAACCGCTGTTGTACGATAAATATTTGCCATTTTAGAAGTTATTAAGTTAATTAAACGTGTCTTCGCACATCAACAGCAAACTGCTACGAATTCTAAAACTATCTTCAACGTTTTTAGGGAGATAACAAAAGGCTATAACTTTTACTAGTTTTACTAGATCGGATTTTTCTATCTTTCTGTCAAAAAAATATCAACATTATACGTATGTAACATTTTATAGATTTCTTCCTTGTTTGCTATCGGAATTCAGCGACAGGTATAAGATATTTCACGTATCTATTGTGCGTTCATCAATAGCAAACGTCTGTAACTTCTAAAAGTTAACTTCCATGTCTTTCAAGTAGTAGTCCAAAAAATATTCACACTTCCTGTTTTTTATCGGCATGCAGAGACATATGTAAGACATTGACCGTGTTTTTGCGCGTACATCAAGAACAAGTGACTGCAACTTCCAACGGATCCCTTCCATATTTGCCATAGGAATTGTGCAATAAATACTAACAAATGTGCGTGCATATAACATATAATAGTTCACTTCTTGTTTTTTTATGTGAATTGAGCCATATAAATGAGACGCTTCACTTGTCTGTTGTGCGTCCATCAATGACAAACGGACATGTCATTCATAAATCATTTCCTCATCAATTGCGGAATATTCATAATACGATTTTGAGAAACATTTTTTTGGACTTTTTCTTTGGAATTTTTCTTCTTTTTATCGTGTTTTTAATTACTTTTCTGCCTAAAAATTAAAATAGAAGTTAAAGGAGTTTATTTATTAAAATAGTTCCTCGTTTTACTCCCTGGTTCCTGGGTTTTTCCACATACACTCTTATTATAGAATCCTTCTCGTTTAATGTCGGGAGAGCAAACAATTATTTTTGTAAAGCAAATGTTATAGAGCAACCTAGAAACGATAGAATTTGGGGCTAGACCTTTGAAGGACTAAACTTCCTCTGGGATAGGTAACAGCAACGAAAGCAGTCTGGCTACTGTTCACTCAAGTCGCATACGGCATTTTTTTTTTAAGTTTGAAAATTTCCTTTTTGGCTTAGGTTTGACAATCTTCCTTCCATCTTATCTTCCGTTTTTTCCCAATATCACCATTGTCTGTTTTTTATTAAATATTTTGTTTCCCCTTGGACCTCTCACTTCAGGAATAAATTCCTTATGGTGCATCAAAAAACCTTCTTTTGATTTATTTTTTAAAGTTGGTAATTTGATTTGTCAAATTATTTATTCAATATAGTATAACACGATTATTACAGCATACAAATAATTTCAAGTTTTTTATTTTAGTTTTTATAAAGGCTAAGCACATTGAAAATAAAAATTAATGATCATTAATGAAAAAGGAACGGTGAACGAGTAAAAAGGAACGGGTACCAAAAAGGATCGGTCCACAGGGAACCAGTTCCCAAAAATGAACGAGTTTGCTCGTCTCTGCTACACACCACAGGATAGGACGTTACAATCATAGATGAGAGTTTCCCATCATTTTTTGGCAGGGAAGAATAGTTTTTCTGCCGATTATCTCATGAAATTTGTAAAAAAAGGAACCATTGGTTGAACGGCTTCATCTTTTTTCGGGAGGAGAAAATAGCAGTGTCAACCTTGCAGTGAGATTGAGTGGATTCACGATCGATTGAAGAATTCTTTGCGGATGAATCACTTAGTTTCACAGATTTTCGTTCGCATTTCAAACGCATGAAGGGGAATAAAGCAATTACCGTGCCTATAATGACCTCGTACATATAATGACACTCAACGTTAATTTGATCGAGCTTCATGCCTCTAATTGTTATTACTCGCGATAATGCTATTCAAGCAAAACTCCGCGATTAATTCTGAAACTGATGACACCACAAGTCTTGCAGATAAATTTTCCTTGAGAGAGAGTTGGTATGAGAAGCAAAAGCGGAGAGGCTATCTTCACTCATTCCAGGGTTAATTCAGAATATCAATCATGAACGTTGATACGTTGATAAATCCGATAGGTGTGCGAATTGGAATAATTTGATGACGTATAGATTAGTCTCGGACCGCATTTTGAACAACATGTGCGAGGAGACTCTCGCCAATCTGAAGATAAATCTCTTTCCAAAGGAAGAGAGACTTCTTCTCATTCGAACACGGCAGCCCACCAAGGGACAGTAGGCCATCCTGTCCCCAAAAAATATGTGTTGCAGCATTCATCACCTCAATAATCCTGTTAGGCTTCAAGAGGAGGGTACGTGTAAGAATTAGTATTTGCAATTTAAGATGGGCAGATAAATGAAATCTCGAACACAGAACACGCTCTGTGCGCCAGTTATCCAAAAATTTGTCGACAGTATTTCGGGAATTCCAACCGTAGATGGGCATTTTAAAGCGATTGACAAAATATATTCTCATTCGTTACAATTCTTTAAATCATTATTATGTTCTGTTCTCTATATCTTTTCACGTCCTCATTTTTGGCTTTCATGTCACTCAGGGATCCCAGCAGCACTCAAGAGAATCATATACATATATATTATGTATATTACCATGTAGTAATAATCACATACAGGGTGTTTCAGGAGGAAATTTCGAAACTTCTAGAGGAGGTAGGGGAGGTGATTTTAAGCATTTTTTATCATAGCACTATGGGGTCGCAACTCCTTAGTTACCGAGCTATGGCAACGTAAACATTTTTTCAGTGGTATTCTGCAATTACAATGAAAACACCCAATTACAATGACTAGTATCGATTGAGGAGATTTGAAACTTTTCACAGTGGTGCATAAAATATATACTGTTCTTGATCGGCTATCATCAATGCTAACGGTATCTTATTTTCAAGATGGCTCTCTAATATTATTCGAAATTTAATTCCTCAAAAACAAATTATGTAAAATCACCTCCTCTACCTCCTACAGAAATTTCGAACTTTCCTCCTCAAACACCCTGTATATTATACATATATATTATATCACATAGATCAGAGGAGGCAATTACTATTTAAAAAACAGTTATGTCCCTATTTATACGAATGCCTTAGACAGCTGGGCCATTACAACCAGCAAGAAGGAAAATAGCAGCAACAGAAATAAAACTCTTGAGAAAAGTTAAAGATAAAAATTTTAAAAAATCTGTAAAAATCAGAAGTTGGAGAGGACTATTATTCTTCAATGACAAAAACAGAAAGAGACCATCCAATGTATATCTCAAGAGAACATACCAAAACTGGATTACTCAGCACCGAAAGCATGGAGTGAATTCGTGGATTGAGTTCATCGAAGCTCCGACGCCTGAGACGTGAGGAAGGAAGAGGAAAAAGAAGACGATAAAACTCATGTAACGCTGTTAATGCTGTTAAAAAGAGCTGAAACACAGCAGAACATTTACGCAAACCTTGGCGCCACAAAGCATTGTGATCGAGCTGATTTTATGTCTCCTATATTGCTATGTTTTACGGATGCATTGTACCATGGTGACGAAAGATGTTACGTTTCTTTTACCGAAGTACCTGTCTCTCCGCTAATAAATCGATTTCAGCCGATTCACAGTTTCCGTTTCCCTTCATAGCGTCCTGTTTATGTTCTCCTCTGTACATAGTGACTGTGTTACCCAACATTTCACCCCGCATTGTCCTCTTCTACACAAAATTTGGATTTTCGTATCATTAAACGGGGATAGCGTTTAAACGAGAGCATCGTTCCTGATGATGCTGCCTGAATGTCGAAATGGAAAAAAAAGTTAGCGATACAAATGAAGACGCTGCAGGATCCGGAAGCTCTTCCAGAAGATTCACATCGCTGCAAAGGATCTGCGTTGCTAATCAGTGGATTGCGTTATTTTCTCAACATTTTTTTCCACAAAAAAAGATCATTGTGAACAAAAATACCCCGAATCTATTCGGTCAACGAAGTTCAACAATCTGCTGCAGTTATTACGGAAGTTGATACGAAATTAAAAACGGCACTTCAGACATGCACACGTTACGCGCGGCAGGTAATGGTAGGAGGGGTGAGTGAGAAAAAAAAGAAGAGAAAAAGAAAGAAAAAACTTTCTTTTCTTGGGCTGCTGTCAAGGAATGGTGACCACAATTTATCGACTCATGGTCGATGGAAGGAGTGGGGTCACGGTTCTCTATAGCACATCTTCAGCACATATATCTTCAGCTTATCTCACGAATCTCAACATAGACAAATGACAAGTTATCAATTGAGATAACGAATTGAATCAGTTGACACTTTGTATCATTTACCACTCCATCAAGGCTCGGTTTTTCCACACACATGCAAGTAAAGTTATCCTGTCGACAACTTTATTTAAGGTCTCAGGCGTCACTTGGCGGAGATTACTTCTTAACGATGGATATTGGCGGTATTTACAGCTAAAATTTATTTCTTAACCATGTTTGAAGCAAGTACCACCTTTATTTGCCGAAAAAATCTTTATTTTACGGCTTATCAATGTCTCGACGAGGTCTTTCCAATCGACAGATTTCTCGGCAGTTTATCCGGAATATTGGCAGAGTGGCGACATAATGGCGGGAGGATAAGAGTCCAAGCAACCATGAATTATAATTTACAAACTTCACATTTACACTACCTTAAAACATGGATATTGAATATTTATTCATCTTAAGATAAAATAAGAACATTTTGCATAATCCACATGAAACTTTAATGGTATGAGCCCGACCGGTTTCAACACTTTCGTGTCCATCTCAAGGGACAACACAATTCGTTTTTTGGCGAGCACGTATTTATATTTTATGTCGGAAGAGAGGGGGTGAATGGAATTGGGGTTGAGGAAAAAGTATGACTCAAGATGAAGGTTAAGGTTGAAGCATCGGGCTGAATGTGGACGTAACCAAATATTTACGGGAAGTGGAAGGGGGGAGGGGGGCAGGAACTTGGTAGAGGAAAGAATGATGTAATTGTACCAAGTCATTTAACAATTCGGAACCAAACTGCTTAGCGTGCGTCATAATTTCAAAGCTCTCAATAAAATCCAGCTTGGCACCTTTGTCAACAACATTTAAACACTCACTTTAAAATCAGACTCACGATTAAAATTTGCTACATGATTAGCGAAAACAGATTTTTTGTCACAATTAATAAAAGAATTAAAATGTCCTTTCGCCCTTGCACTGAAGCTTCGTCCCATCTGTCCCATATAAAACAATTGCAGCCCTGTGTATCACACTTAAAAACATATACGCCACTTTTTTCTTCAGTACTAAATTTGTCTTTGGAATTAAAAAATAAACGACCAAGAGTTGAACAATTATAAAAGCATGCATTAACAGTTATTCATCTGCCGTGCACAAATACGATTATTAATGATTCTATAGATGCGGATATGGATTCCTCTCGTAAATTCTGCTATATAAGTACGCCTGCTATTTATCCACCCACATAGTGGGATTACTGGGCTTCATTACTTAAACCTATGCATTTAAGAGCCAAAAGAAGACTGCAGAAATGGTAAATTTTACCGTCTGTTTCTGTCTTCCCTTTTCACAATTTTATAAATGGTAACAAACGGAGCCTTCTGTTGTGCGCCAATATTTTGCACCGAATTACTGAGCGATCAATGTTGTAAAAATTCTAATTAAATGCCTTATCTTGTTTCCTGCGCGAAGTATCCGATATTTTTTAACCGAGGGCATAGGTTAGTGAACTCCATTCCAATCAGCAACAGGAATCAACAACAAGTAGGCATCAAATATATTCTCTGCAGCTTTCATTCACTCACTATTCACGACCATTCAAGTTGAGTGAGAACTGAATCTTCTAACAATCACAATTTGCTGTTTCTGTTGCACCCATGTGTGTAAAAGCCATTGTTATTAAGTGCGAAGGTTTCCTGCTCAACATTGGCAGAGCTATTGGTCGGATACATAACTGCAGGATAATAGACCTGGCGTAAATAACGGTTACATAAACACGCCTGTGGTTTTAACGGCAAGGTATTCTTATCGCAGCAGGAATAATCGGGATGCAAGTGCTCTCTTCAGGGCACCTTAGTAAGCATCGGATGGCCGTTTAAAAATATCCGTCCCCACCGGGAATCGAGCCCCAGCTCTCCCCGTGAGACACCTCTGGCTACTCCTATCACTATCGACTTTATTCCCTCCCCTCCCCCACAAGCCTATTGAAATAGACCATAAAAGGCCTGAAGCTGACTTTGAAATGGCGGATGCGTGGTATCTGAGAATGATTTTTATTCAAACGGCGTGAATAGTAATGAGACATGACGTATTATGGCTTTTCAATCACGACTTAGCGATTTCAACTTCCCCTGCGCTCACGACCTCGTTCGGAGAAATCTGTTCCGGTTTCTAATTCCATAACATTCCTATTGTTTGGTGAGGAGTCCGTTGTTGCCACCCTCAAGCGGCAATCGACCATTGGGGTCCCATGACAATAGTTGCGAGGGAGAGGAAAATTTGGCATCGCTGCTTTTGAACCCTCAACAAATAGCGAGAAAAGTTACGAGAGGAGGATAATACGAGGATGTTCAGGGTGCCAAGAGTGAAGTAGTGGTACACACATCACTTTACTCCTTCGCAGTTTCGACAGCCTTGATATTTTCACATGGGCCAACTCAAAAGTCTATACACCGGTTTCGCGGGGTGCAACACAAGCACGAAGGGAACCAAGGGAACTTTTCCATCCAAGGCGTTGTTGCACCATCTAGCGCACACCGGAACACATCAGCACACTCGAGCGCGCACGACGGAACGACGTTCAATGGAGGGGTGTGTGCGCAGGCGAAATGTTAAGAAACGAGCCGGTTGGCAATATTCTCTTTTAACAATTAATTAACAACAATCAGGGCCAAATATTTTGCGCAAAGTTTTTGCATTCGCTCAAATTAATTTTGTTTAACTCTTTTGCTCTTTACCACAGAGCAATGAAAAACTTGTCATACGCATGTTAGACACCAATTACTGAAAATGATCAAACTTGACAACAATCACGGAAGACATTGTTGACTGTCTTCTGTCGTTCAGTGCAAATCGGCTGTACTACCTAACTGTTTTGAAATGCGCCACCCAGGGCGCAGGGTCATTCCGACGAAAGGAAGGCCCGTGCGCTGTTGAGTTGCACAGTGATTAGCGCACAAGAGGGGAAGGAAAGACAAAGCGAAAGTGGAGGATAATAAAGCCAAGGGAAAGGGAAGGGAAAAAAGGATAAGACCCCTTGCGCGCATGGAATAAATAACCCATATTTAAAATTTCGTCTTCTTAGCGGTAATTCGCTCGTTTGGACATCTTTCACATTATGCGAGTTATTAAGGAAATGTTTGGTTTAAATTAGTGCTCTGCAATTTTTTCCGAACCACCAAGCACATTTAAAACCAATGCCCCGCGCCTAAGTTTATGCATTAAAGTCATGAAGTGCGTAGAAAATCAGGAAGATTGTACAAAAGATGTTTAAAAAATTATAATGAAATCACTGTTCAGTTAAATAACCAATAGATATAGTTCATATGTCCCAGGAACGAAAGTTTGAGGTACCATTCGGTCAGAGCGCTGTCTACAGATCCCAACTGTCGCTCCATCGGTTCTATTCAGCTCGCCCCGCGACTAAAGAACCCGGAAGGAGGCGGAACAGCCCACTTTGGAAACCACAGCTTTAAACGACGTAAGGAAGGAATTCGAGAGGAAGACATGAGACAACTTAACGCCCAACCAGAAAGTGTCACGTTTCGAGCGAAATGGAGACAGCAAGCGATCCCTGCAATAGCTAGAGAAGAAACAGATGCTCAGTAATTCGCAATTTTCATGCGTCGCCGCCCGCCAGTTTCAACGAATTGAAGTGTAAGACGTTTAACGAAAAAACAAAACAAACCCCTTGGGTGGTATATGAATGCTCGAAACTGGCGTACCAGGAAGGGAGGGAGGGGGGGGGGGGGCGACGCCAAATTCAAAGACTGACAATTGAATGATGTCCCTATCTTTCTTCCGTGTGTGTCTCGAGAATACTCGCGAAGGGCCAAGCGGGTGGGCCCCAAAGACCCTCATTGCGTAGATAAAATATAGCACAGTCAGACTCCTCAGCAGGGAAGGTAAAGACGAAGCAACAGCGATTTTTCAACCGAATTGGAAAAAAATAAAGATGCAGCTGTTCCGTGATGCCTTTCCAAAGAACGCGCGATCCCTCCATGACCCCCAACAAGAAGCAATATATTATATTCTTAAATCGCAATCACTATGCCTCGACGTCCAATGTATTTACAGTTTAGGGGAACACCCGAGAATCTTTCCCGGAGCGTGCTCCTCGTACTTGTCGTTCCGCTGTTATTTCAATTTCATTGAGCCAACGACGTTGTATCCGTGGATTAATTGCATTAGTAGCGCTAAACAATTGCAGCAAACCAACCCGTGTACAGCCTGTTGGCATGAGTGACAACATAGCACTCTCCTGATTTCTGGCACGTCTGCGTATCATTCTACCGACTTCATAGCTCGCGTCGAGATAGCTTATTCAATAACGACTCGACTCGGCTGAACCCATTCGAAAGTTTCGAGGCAGTGACACTGAAATTTCGTCACAGTTGAGGCTCGGGAATTACGAGACGTAACCGATTAGGGCACCAGAGGAGTGTGTGCCTGGTTCAACCTGAAACTGCCTTGAACTGGGTGGAATGTTGGGTGCTTGGTGTGGAACCACGCTAACACCCACACGCTGGTTGAGACAAGTAGGTGGAGGTGTACCATACTCTTTGATGAAAACTGCATTTTGACCCAGTTCTGGGATCAGAGCAGTTCTAAAGAATATATCCAAAAGAACAATCATTGAATTCCAAATGTGCGGGGGGGGGGGTGACTTTATGATGTTTTAGTTATCAGAATAAGATCATAGATGCATGTATTCCCAAAATGTAACTAAATAGGTACTGATATCCACTCCAACTGCTTTAGGTCCTATGTAATCACCCATAGAATGCAAATTAAAGTAAAAATAATCAAATCAACATTGTTATAATATATTTGTAACCCCTCTAATATATGAAAAGCTAATGGTGTCTGTCTGTCTGTAAGTTGCTCCATCACGCTAAAACTTCCGAACTGATTGAATTGAAATTTGGCATGTAGATACAAAATATATCTGGCGGTAAAATAGGCTATTTAAAAAAGCCCTCAGGGCCCCCAAAAGCCCCCCAACAGCCCAAGCTCTAATTCGTTGTCTCGGGCGTGACTTCATGGAATCGACTTAATTAATGAAAAGTAAAGAAAACTTTGTAATTCCACATAAATATTTATTGTACGACCTAGGTTTCGACGTGGCACGTCATCATCTGGTACAATTTGCATAGAAGGTGGAGAATATATAGTCACACACAAATGATTTCAAAACCAAAATTCCCAATAACACAACGGTCTGAGGTGTGGGTTAAGGGGTGGAATTCCCAGGGGCGGAGTTTGGCCAAGGAGGTGGGGAATGGGTTTAAGAGCATAGAGTCAAGGAGGAAGGAGAGGATTAGGAATGTCTATGCTTACATTGTCACAAACAAAAAAAGGGGGGGAAAGGAAGCGGCGGTGACGCGTGGGTCGGGTGGAAGGGAAGAGGTGGAATTCCAGTGCGTCCGTGAAAACATAGTAATCTGAGGTAGTAGGGGAGGTAAGGTAGGAAAAGGGTTGGCCTCCTTTAGGTGTGGAAGGAAGGAAGGTATAGACGGGGGGAGTGGGAAGGATACAAAATTTCATTTACAATGTTTTCCTTATTTTTGACACTTCTTAAAATCTCAAATTGCTCTAATGCGTCAAGTCTTAGTCCCTTCTTCTTTATGTGTAGGATCTCAGGCACAAAGTCACTAAGATGATTCTCATCCAGCAGATGTTTGGCGAAGAGAGACGCCGGGTCCTTATTTTTGACGCACGATTGGTGTTCTTTAATCCTCTCTTTAAATTTGCGTCCAGTCTGGCCGATGTATGCTGCTCCACATTGACAATTCAATTTACACACGCCACTTTTATCACTCTCAAGTATTCTGTCCTTGGTATGTGAAATCAAATTCCTCAGGCACTGTTTATTATAGAAAGCTAACTTTATTCGGTCTTTAGGGATTTTATTGCATACCCTAAGGGATAATGGGCCTAAAAAGAGAAACCTTCTCCACTGAGCACTCACTTTTTCACTAGGTTGAGACCCATAGATACCGCTTCTGGCTAGTTTGGACACTTTCTTCTGGTAGAGTTTGTCTATCAATTTTTCAGGGTAGCCATTATTCACTGCTATTGTTTTAATAGTATTTAGTTCCTTTAAAATTTTTGAACTAGTCATTGGAATAGATGATAGTCTATGGATCATAGAATGAAATGCAGAAAGTTTTTGTGAAAAACAATGTCTGGAAGTGGAATGGATAACATGGTCCGTGTATGTGTCTTTCCGAAATATAGAAAATTGAAAGTGCTCTTGGGACCTTGAAATGCAGATATCTAGAAAATTCAGGGAACCCTTTTCTTCTTTTTCCATTGAGAAATTAATATTAGGTTTTAATGAATTTAAATGAGAGAGGGACTTGTCTAATTGTCTATCAGTCCCTGACCAGACACAGAATACATCGTCCACATATCTGTGCCAGCTAACTACGCTCTTGGTGAGGGGGTGGGCAGAGGAGAATAAGTCCTTCTCGTATGAGTCCATGAAAATATCTGCCAAGAGAGGGGACAGGGGAGAACCCATAGCTAAACCATTGGACTGTTTGTAGAACGATCCGTTGAAAACGAAATAGTTCTGGGAGACGCACATTGAGAGAAGATGACACAGTTCACTGACAATCGGTGCCGGTATGGACTTTCGAAGGAGGATGTCTTCAGCCAGGTTCACGGCTTCTTTCGGGTTCACGTTGGTGAAAAGATCTTTAACGTCAAAAGACACTAAAGTGCACTTTTTGTATATTGTCTTTTCTGAGAGCTTGTTCACAAAGTCCACTGAGTTTAACACACTGTACTCCGCGGAAAATTGAGACAGGTCTCTAAACAACACATTAAGTTTTTTCGCTAGCAGGTGGTTAGGGGCAGACACGCTTGAAACTACTGGTCTTATCGGGATGTCTTTTTTATGCACTTTTGGTAAACCGAAAAACCTTGGAGCGGAAGGATTCATTTGGAAAAAATGAGACCCTTACGACCATTTGAACAGTCCTTCACAAGCTTTTATTCCTTTTCTGCACTCTTGTTGAAATTTAGGCGTAGGATCGGAACGAAGGACTTTTATGTTATTTGCTTTTATGAAGTCCTCACATTTCTCAATGCAACTGCTTTTTTCCATCACCACCACCGCGTTGCCTTTGTCGGCTTTCTGAATAATCAAGTCTTTGGCGGCTAAAGTGCGTTTAATAGACTTCAAGGCCGTGTTCTCGGAAGAATAAATTACTTTGTTACTAGTTTGAGAGGCCTTACGTAACTGTTGTGCTACTAAATGTTTGATAGCACTAGCTCAAATAGCACTAGCACAAATGCTCTTAAACCCATTCCCCACCTCCTTGGCCAAACTCCGCCCCTGGGAATTCCACCCCTTAACCCACACCTCAGACCGTTGTGTTATTGGGAATTTTGGTTTTGAAATCATTTGTGTGTGACTATATATTCTCCACATTCTATGCAAATTGTACCAGATGATGACGTGCCACGTCGAAACCTAGGTCGTACAATAAATATTTATGTGAAATTACAAAGTTTTCTTTACTTTTCATTAAGCCCAAGCTCTGTTGGTCCATGCTAAGCATTGGGTTCGGTACAGTGGTTTCATTTTTTCCTTTTTAAAAGTACTTCTACTCAAGATAGAGGGCTGGGATTTTTTTATCGGCTAGTTGAATAAATGAAATTTCTAATTCTTTCAATTGATTTTTTTTCATGCATCGAATTTGTCTAAAAATCATGTATTTAGCTGAAAAATCTCACTTTTTCTCTGAAATCAACAATAGCTTATTTCCTTGACAACCAGAGATGTAGACGCATCTAGCATTTAAATATCATGTTTTCCTAGCAGGCCCATGACAGCACGCAGAAAGAAAGTCAGTAAAAGAAGGGCCCACAGTCCCAAGGGCCCCATGATAGATTGCTTCGGGGGATAATCCATAAATTCTATGTAAGTATATTTACAACAAGTATACTCTTCAATGTTCTCTATTCTCAAAGTACCTCTCATAGGGGCACTGAAAATATATGAAAGATCATTACGTAGTAAACCATACACATAAAGGAATTAAATAGAATATACACGCGATAAAATGAGCAAGAATACTTACGCGCAGCGAATAATAATGGTAATAATGTCTCTGTTGCCACAACAAACACAGCATTGTTTATTATCGTTTAATACTCAGATGTATTATACGTTGTGAAACCATCTGCTTCTCATTACATTTACGAACTGTTTTTTAGACAAATCCCCACATCTTAAACGTTACGATTTATTATTATATATGTTTATAAGTGATTATGTACAGTTAATTTTCATTCACTCAATCATCTAAGTGCCTATTGAATACTCTCACTCACCGCTCTGTTTCCCCTCCTTGGACTTAAAAATATATCCATCAACATTCCTCATGGAGAAAAGTGTCACCTTTCGAAAAAAATCTTCCTCGGCAAAAGGAATATCTTCTTTGCGAAAACAGAGCCCTCGCAGGAAAATCGACAGAGATTAGACCTGGACGCTCAAAGACACGTCCACTAGCGATCTAATAAAACTCCTGAAGAGTGGCACGCACGGAGGGAGCCGGATGCTGCAAGAGTCTTGCAGCAAGACACGCTTCCCAGCGTCGTTTCTCCGGTACCTACGACGATGTTTGCCATACTTTGATTCTAATTTGATGTATTAAGTCCGTTCGACTTAAGTAAAGTATTTAGAATGCCTAGTTTAAACAGAACTTGCTTCGTACCAGGCTGAAAAACAGGGCATGGTCCGATTCAACCCATTTGATAACTGTGCCGTCTGTTGACTACTGGAGGTTTATGACACCAAATGTCAGATCGATATCTCAATTTTATGGCAGTTATCGTGCGAGGAGACAGACGGACATAGCTAGTATAGGTATACTTTTCCCCATACTTGCCACGCCTCCTTCAATGCGTTACATTTCTGACGTGACAAAATCAATACAACCGAAATACAATACGAAAAGAAAATGCCGTAAACAAAATGAGAAAGAATACCCAAACTGCATCCTACCACAAAAGCAATGGATTGTGATGGCACTTGAGGCGATTTCCCCTGCACTGAAACGTAGATATAAAATACAGCGCGGCGGCGGCGGCAATTATGACTGAGAAAATACATACGCTCGGACGTTTGTGTGCAAACTCACAACGAGAATGAATACTTATCGAGTTTCATTATCACCGCCACTCAGCAAAATTTCGGATCACAATTCGGAAGAATTAATAGTTTGACAGTTTCAAATGGCAAAATACACGGCGATTAATGGCTTTTCTCTATTTGCTGTCTAAGTTGTACGATACTTTCGATGGATGCATGAAGCATAAGAATGCAAAAAATACCTGTACACATTATGGAATAACTTAGTTTCTTCTGTCTTATTCAATGTTCGACTCTTAATTTAAGAACGCCTTTCCCATGTCGAACTAAAATTTTCACTTAATAGGACGTTACGAGTTCCCTGGAATGCATGTGAATAAATGAGCGTTCCACTTTTATTTTATTATGAATCGTAACCCTTTCCACGTATTGGCGAAGAATGCATGGATACTTTCCGATCAAAATAGCATCGAACTAACACACCTCTTCACGTTTCTCCAAACGTTACCATAGCTGAACTGAAGCTGTTCGACGAGTATTTACGAGAAGCTCTGCAGTTGAACTCTTTTGAAAAGGATGTTCTTCAATGCCTCTTTCTGAGCAATGCACTGTAGCTGAACTCGATTGAGCAGGCTGCTAGTGGGTTCTTTCTTGGAACTCCAGGGCGAGTGTGAGCCCCTGTTCCTACGCGAAATGTGTTATCTACTGGATGTGTGGATTGTGATTCCAACAACCCCCCCTCCCTTCCTCCCATTCATGGCGCGCCTCTAATAGTCTCACCATCTGCTCGTACTCGATGAAACTTGAAGAACAAAGTCTACGGCCAGCCGCTGCTTCGTTCTTACAATGTAGCATTTGGCTCAGACTCCCCATCTCTACTAGTAGGTATTTCGTAGGCGATGGCGATAACTCCCGAAACTCTCACAGCGATGGACAGACAGTGAAGAATTGTCAGCACCATGTTCAAATTCTCCCGATCACACCGTCGATTTCACTTTCCCCGGCGATCGGGATTGCTTGGCGGCTAAAATACTGGCTTCCCATCCTGGTGACCTACCAGTCCAACACCATCCTCATCGGCAAGGTACGTTTAAGGTAGTTTGAGCGAAATATCATTTTACCGAGAAATCAATGAATTTTGTCTCATTTTAAAGAAAAATATCTCATCCTTCTAATGACACCAAAACTTCAACCCCAAACCACACTACTTTCGGAGATACTTGCCAAAAAATACAAACAGCCCTTTTATACGGGAAATGGTACGTGTATGCACTCCACACATTAATTACAAAATGAGGAATTTCCTACACTTAGATGTCGTAGAAATACTAAGTGTATAGTTTGTCATTTTTCTCAACTATATTTGAAAATTCATCATGTTGTCACCGCAGTAGGTTCTTGGCTATCGCAGAAAACCTTCCGTTTTGCAGGAGTTTCAAACGCACCGCACGAAAAAAATGAGTCAAGGTAAAGACTTATTTAGATATTTTCATTTAATTACTTACAATTTCTGTAATATAAAAGTACATTATTGCACCATTAATGATGCAATATTTAACTGATGTGGCCTACAGCTGGTGAAATTAATACGTATAATTCGAACATGGTCTCCATTATGTCTAGGGAACTATCTCGCTCGGACTACCTTAAGGCCATAGTGATAGTTTTGCTACAGTTTCGTAACAGTGCACTCAGCAACAAGTGAAATAGGAATTGCATTCAGTACTGACGAGTCGACTAAAATTTAACTCTTATAATCTTATATGTAAGTTCCAAACCAACTTATTTGGCGCCAAACGTCAACAGCATATTTCAAAACCCGGCAAACATCGGTTGATTAGAGCATGAGAATAAAATTAGGGAACTAGAATGCGACACGTGGCAGCTAGAATCAAATAGGAAAAATGCATAGCAATGAATTTCTGGAAAAGGATCAACTCTCCTCATTACAGCCATTGCAAAGTTTGTGGCAACATAGGGACCAAATTATTTCTTAAATACCACGGATTTAAACTGATGGATGATCTCTCATAAGAAAAAACACATTCGGGAAATAACCTGCCGAACAACTGGTACCTAGATTTGGAGTTGTTACACGAGTACTTAGTAAGTTAGACGATGAAGTTGCGGAAATTATAAATAATTATCATTTAATTTCGGGTTAAAACGTTTAAGCATTCTGTTCACATATTTAATGCTCCTCGCATATTGGGTAAATTAGAAGAAATCTTCACGTAACACGCGATATGGGAGTTATTTTTCATTTTTTCTAGAGGCCAAGGATAATCTCCTACCACTTCATTCATTGTATTTGCTAGTTTTTCTGAAAACAAAACGAACGGCAGGAGAGGCCAGAAAGTCAAGAAAGAAAATAAAATTGCATAGAATTTACCACATAAGATGAGAAGAGTGCTAGACAATGTTGGAGGCAACTCTAGTAGGTACTGAAGACAGAAGCACGGTAAATACTTCATGTAGCGCCGGGTTTCTTTCCCTCCACGGGGTTTCCTTCATCGTGCGAGGGCATAACCGGTTCCAGTCGCCTGGTCCAGCTGGGGCCACATTGATCATGCGGATGAGAGAAATTCCAAATCGCGACCGCAGCCATTCCTCTGCCAAACGCTTCATGGGATTGATGTTTTTCTGCGCGGAGGTTATCAAATGATGAATCAACAAAATGGTCCGTGAAAAAGCTGTCCGGAAGGAGAGAGAGACACATTTCTCATGCGAGCCTCCGCGCCTGCCGGTGGCCACATGGAAATCTGCAGACTTATATACCTATGGAAAATGGCGTCAACGGCATATTTTCATCACTAAGCAACAAGCAAATAACCTGTCATTCTCGTAAAAGGCATAGGAGAGTTGGCGTTTTGGAAAAAAAAGTCAAGTGGTGAATTTACGTTTCCATACAACTGAAGCTTCATTTAACATCGTCGCCACATGAATCTCGCGAGCATATCACAAGGGAGCAAATTACAGTGCCAATGCAATGAAATAAATTACCAGAACATCAAACAATCGAATGAGTTATCTGAGGGAAACCAATTCCTTGTTACTCCCACGATCAGAACATTAACATAGCAAAAGACTTGATAGCTTCTGCCAGATACTTTTCACATCATAATGATAATCAGTCACCTAATTAGTAAGTTATAAGGAAACAGTAAACGAGGATCGATGGAGCACTGATAGCGATGAAACACGTGAAGATGGGATGGAGAGACAAAATACTGAGTTAGAAATGGAGAGGCGGGAAAAGAAGAAGGTATATAGACAGCAATAGCAACGGCAGAATACGTGAGGCCGTATTTTAATATTTCCGCAAAAACGTCCATTTTAAGCAAACAAACAAAACCCGGTTTCTATGTTTATTCACAAAGAAAGCAAATGATTGTAAAAAACGATGTCTAATCAACAGACATATCGTCTACTTTAACATTGTCGATAGTAAACGCTATCAAAAAGGTTGTCAAATCACATGAAGACTTGCTGTTACTCTTTGGGAAATAAACAATACATATAAAACAGTCATTGAAATCACGCAAATCGTTCGCCAAGTGATCACAGAGGAGAACGGAGGACAGCGAAGAGTAAAAATCGTAGTTCCACCATTACTCACTGTACACATCAAAACATCACCCCCAAGACAACGAAAATACGCCGAATCTATTTGGAAAACAATATTTTAAAAGCGATGATTCGATGATATATACTGATTTATCAATGAAAGTAGAAAATGTCATCACGATAATACAAATAAATGCCGCCATCATGCATTCTTAGTTCATGCAATTCGCTTCACCAGCCGTAGATTTTCACCGGCCGGCATTTATCTGTCTACTTCGCTCTTACCTTGGACGCACTCTAAAAAATGGCATTCGTGGCCTAAGGGTCCTTTCAGTACGTCACTAGGAGTAGCTAACTTAGAATGCTACTATCGCCACTAGCGTAAAGAATTATTTATTTTTGAGTGCCAACTCTCCTGAAAACAAAGAGCAACACTTCTCAACTATGTTACCCGCTTACTTGTGCTAAAAATCATACACTATGATTTAACCATGCTAAAAAAATACGTACAATAAGTAAAATATTTATAGATACTATTTAAAGCAAAAAATGAAAGGCTATTATTTTTCTACAAGAGCTTTCCGCACCGACTAAAAAAATCAAAGCCGGGAGCAAATAAGTAGAATAGGTAGGGCAATGACAGAGGAATGGGAAAGTCTGAAAGACTAACATTATGGTAATCAACTGAAAGTTACAGAAATTCATTAGTACCGCAGAGCGATGAGGAATATTCGGAACTTGTAGAGGAGAGGGAAGAGGACAACGCCATAAAGCAAGGATTGTAGAATATCAGGAGCTTTCCATGGAAGGCGTTCACTCATCGATGATCAAAGCACACCAGGTCACTTCGGCCCAAACGAGTCACGACCAATGAAACGCTGTGAGCCAGCGAAACGCTCGATTACCTGCCAGCAGATATAATTCTGCTAGTACTTACTCCATCCATTTCTCCATACATGATTGTTTTCAGATAGTTTATATCACTGTAATCTCCTATTCATTCCTACAAACAGCTGTCTGTTGAATCACCTTCTTCACGCGATAATAAACAACTGCTTTCTGCAGTGCTTTCTTCGCATTTTCCTTTACATTTCTTCAATTAAACACTCGGTTGCCGAGTGTTTAATTGAAGAAATCGTTCGAACAACAAACTAAAATAGTAAGATATTTAAGTCATTCACTATGCATGCACTTTCATTTACATATTTTCGGTGCATACTTTGAATATATAATGATAAATAATAATAGGGGGGTATGCGATTACCGACGTTCTTATCTTGTCAGGCTCACACCTGCACGGAAAAAAATAAAGTTTATGTATATATAGCGTTTAATTTTGGATTATTCTCCACGAAAACAATTAATATTTATAGATTATCGGCTCGCATTTTTACGGTAATGCAATGAAATGTGCAAAATTGAGCATTTTACTGGAATGTCATCGTATTGGATGCGTATTACTTCCCGCAATGTCGTTGCCGACACTTATTCTCGATCTTCCCGCGGTCCATTACGCTGTCCCTCACCATTCCGTATCCATACATATATGTGCATCTAAGAAGGAAGCTTCCTCCTACATCTGTCACCCAAAGGATGCATTTTTCAAGATGTCATAGAAAACAGAATATTCTTCGAAACCAATAATAGAGACCTTCCTTTGAATATAAATTCCTTCATTAGGACATCAATCGTGCTAATGATTTGTAACATCTTTACTAAGAATGTAAATTTATATCTGGATGTGATTTATAAACTAAAAGAGCGAAAAGTGGAAAATTCGAATGCTCTTGCATTAAAATACGATTATAAACATATTTTTTTAATGAAAAATAGCCGTGACGGCTTTCATGGTTCATGGAATATTGGATATTATTAATATATAATAATAATATACCTGGTCCTAATCGCTCCAATTAATACGTTTTGAATCGTTATCTTTATCTCTCCGAATTTTTAAAGCGCACCTCTACCCTCCACACATCTGTCCTATGTCTCCTCTTTTCGTACTCATTTCACAACTTGAAGCCATGCTTCATTGTTTTCTTCGCCATATTCTGTCCTCTGGCATTAAGAGTTCAACACAAAGCAGACCGTAACAACTTCGGAAAATTTTCCCTGAGAATCTAGCCTGCAAGACCTCCCTCCCATCAACCTCCCTGATTCCCTAAATCACTGAATCAGCCCTCACCGAAAATAAAAGCAACGGCAGTAATCGAAGAAGAACGGGAGAAGCGAAGTTTCTTCATTCATAGTCTCACGTCAGCGCATGTTATGATATGTTTTGCAATGTGCGCGGGTCGCAAGGTCCGAAACGAATGGAAATCAAATGCACCGTTGTGTTCCGAAGTGAACAGCGCACAGAAGCATCCTCCCTACCTGCGCCGCCGCAGAAGCAAGCCATTAAATCGGGCACTCACCCACCTACTTCGGCAATCGGGACTCGGGCGACCAGACGATGACGACGCAGAAGGTTCCTGTCGTCAGCATCGGCACCACGCCGACACGAGAGATGAATGTCCTCCCTCGGATCCGACATACTCCCTTTTGCTGCTCTCTCACCGCATCACACGAGGGGAACTCCCGCGAACACTCTGAAAGATAATCGTGAAAAGCAGCAATGAAAGTTGGCGCGAGACTAAAAGTCACGAGTAGGAATCTTACCAGCAATAATTCCTATTCGATTGTTTTATTGCAAGTTATTATTGTAATTGTACTATTGTAAGAATCATATATTAAAAGATTAATTTCTACGCAGCAAACTGAAGGAACCACAAACGAGCGAATCACAACCGAGAACACCATAGGTCCCAACCGACGGAAGTAGTTGAACCACCCAGAAGTGATGCGAATTACAAGAGAAAACATATCCGGCATTGTCGAAATTCGAAGCCGGACCATGGTGTCGGAAAGTCAATGCTTGGGCTTGAGTTAAAGCAGTTCAGATGGTATTCCGTCTTCCTTCGGTGATTTGTTGTTCTTTAAAGACTTAATTGCATTCTCTACTTCTTCTTTCAATGGTTCCTCAACCTGAGGCTCAACATTCTCATATTGGGCCTGTTGATCACTTTGTGAGAGCAGCTCGGAATTCAGTTGATCTAACTGCTTAAACTATGGCTAAAATTAAAAAATGCTAAATAAAACGGCTAAAAAAATATATAGAGATGTTTGTCGCAAATGACTAGCAATTTTCCATTGAGGGATGGTGCGATTGTTTTCTCTGAAAAAACGTTATAAAAAATAGGCGTACTTAAGATAGTCCGAGCGAAACATCATTTTACTTAGAAATCAATGAATTTTGTCTCAGTTTAAAGAAAAATATCTCACCCTTCTAATAACACCAAAACTTCAACCCCAAACCACACTACTCTCGGAGATATTTGCCAAAAAATACCAGCTCTTTTACATGGAAAATGGTACGTGTATGCACTTCAGAGAGACATTATTTGCATGATGAGGAATTTCTAACACTTACATGTCGTAAAAAAACTAATAGCGTGTAGTTTGCATGTTTTCTCAACTATATTTGAAAGTTAATCATATTGTCACCGCAGTGAATTCTTCGGGATCACAATAAACCTTCCGTTTTGATGGAGTTTCAAACGTACCGGACGAAAAAAATGAGTCCAGTTAAAGACTTATTTAGATATTTTCATTTAATCACTGACAATTTCTGTCATATAAAAACATATTATTGCACCATTAATAATGCAATATTTAATTCATGTGTCCTACAGCTGGCGAAATTAAAACGTATAATTGGAATATTATTATGACTAGGGAACTATCTCGCTCGTACTACCTTTAAGCATTAAGAATCCAACAAATTTACAAAATGTTCGACAGCGACTATTGTTTACTCACAGAATGCTACGATAGCAGCGAATTCCACAGGGCGTAAAAAGAGACTGTTTGAACATTTTTAACTTATTTCGGTTCAATTTTACTGACGAAATTACGAACGTATCCATAGCCCACCATGTTTACCCATTTACCATTACCCATTTCCCCAATGTTTACCCATTGCATGGAGACACAGAAAATTATGACTTACTATCTTCTAAAGTCAAATAAAAATGCAGTTTTCTAAGCATATCGGGCAACTCTAGTTTCAAAATAGGACAGGGATTGACGAAATGGAGGAAGGTTAAAGATCCCGGACGAGCCGCAAATGGTAAAAAACCACACGTTCCTCTCGTTTAATGAGGGGAAAACGGGTGAAAGCTGTTTCGAATCAAACAGGAAGTATTGGAGGACAATTTGGGAATAGCCCTCCGAAACAAAAGAATGGCGGCGTGAGAAATATACGATATCGCTTCGCCCATCCGTTCGGGGGATACGTTCCTCCAAACGAATGAAGACAAGGCGCGAGGCAAAATGACTTTAATGCCATACTTCGCCTAGTTATTGGAAAAACTGATCCTCTTTTTATGCAATAAAAATTCTACATTTACGCTTTATTTCTTCGAAATTGAACTCGATATTACTGATCTGTGTTAATGCTGAGGATTGGCGAAAGAGATGGAGATAGCACTTTTGTCTTGCCTAAATACGATTTTAGCAAAACCGCTGTTTCCAAGAAGCAAATTCATCCTGGAAATTGAAAAGCAATAACATTTAGGCAACTTTTAATTTAATTTTTGTAGTTGTTAATCAAATACTACAATCAATCGAGTTGGAATGTATTAATTCATCAAGGCCTTGTTAGGTGATACATTAAAACCCATACGAATAAATTCTCAAATGTATGAATGCGTGCCTCAACAGGAATATACATCGTGACACCAAACTGACTTGTAAGGATGCACTTACAGAAAATAGACCCCACGAATATTCCGTTCATGAAACATTACAAGTCGCGGACGAGTTTTTGGGACAACAGGTCGTAGATAAGGTAACTGATGTTAACTGGTCGTAGGGAGCGTGATCTATGTTTTCCGATGTTTGTTTAGTTCCTGAATCTGGTTTGTTTGTACTTGAGTCGGTTATTTACATTTATTTTGAAATCTACTTCGTTAGGACATCGAACTACAGATTTAAACATCGCAGTTTCCTAAAACTGGCTCAGAATGTCGACTGATCTCTTGCCTTCGTTGGCCCTTACTCTTCTGCGATTGACCACTTGGAACACCCTGTTTTCAGTCCGTCACCTATTGTAAATTATACGCTCCAATGATTTTTATTTCCTATTACAATCGCCTCCGTAGGGCCTTACTATTATGTGATGGACCTCTTGGAATACCCTGTGATTCAGTCCGACATTATAGTTAAACGAGTAAATGGGTGCTTGCAATTTGCAATCAGGTGGGGGGGGGAAGTGTTATATGATGAGTGCATGTTATTTAGTCTTCTTTATACCATTTTTCACACTGCTAGGTACAGGGTCCCTCCCCCCCCCTCCCCCCCCCTCGCAGCTTGCAAATTGCAAGCACCCATGATAGCTATCTTCTATATAGGAACTTAACTAAGAAACTGGGATATATAAAAAGATCACCATCATTTATATGAGGACAACACGTCGATCTAAAGAGTAAGTTTTCATATTAATACTTAAAACCTTTTCCCAAAAGACCCAAGACAACTTATCGTAAAATAGAGTGAAGTCGGTTGGATTGGTTTTTTGGGGAGGCGACCGACAGCTAAGTTCATTTGCGCCATAGGGTATAGGTAAGGGAGGATAGAAACCCGGCGTCGGCACTAGCTTGCTCTTAACGAAAGGCGCTAAGGGGACCACGGTTTAACGTCTCATCCGACGGACGCAGTACTTGTACTTGAAGTGCCCTCCACAAGGCACTCAAGTCGGTTTCCTCTGAAAAACATCCTCCTCCGCAGGGATTTGAACCCCGGCCGCCCGTGTGGTAGACGAGTACTCTGGCCACCACACCAACCCGATCCCCGAAGTCTGTTGTCAGGGTGAAGATAGTACAAACTCAAAAATTTCGATTCTGAAAGGAATTGGCGGATTAACGGACGAGGGAGGTAGCGGACAGTGGGAAGGCAAAAACCAGACAGTGCCGAAAGGTTCACCTACAATACAACTTAACTTGTATAATACAACAACAAGGTATCCATCAAATAATTAATAATATCGCCGAAAAGTGTTTCTCCTTGCTCAAGAAGCTCTTAGAGGATGATGATCTGTCGAGAAAACGTAAATATATGTTTTGCAATATTTTCATTATCTTAAAGGTTAATAAAAGTATTTGGCAAGACGAATATGGCACAAGGATGTTTTACGTTTATTTCGTGTTTGCGTCTTTTTAGTAACTTTTTTCTGAATGCACCGCAGTTACCAAGACTACCCGGAAATCGGAGGCTTAGATGTAGGTAATTCAAGGATGGCAAGGGGTGGCAGTTGGCTCCATAATAATTTGAAGGAGGAACATTTTTATAATGTTTCAAACTCGGAATTAGAAAGTTAACGGGGACTTTTTTGTTACTCTGCTTAATAAATTTCCAGGAAGTTATTTGATTGAGCGATTCAGTAATAAATGTACACAATTTCCAGTAATTCTGCGGCCGCAAATGATCTCCAAAGAAAAACGATTTGCAGCTTTTCCAGCGAATGCTTTGAGGAAATTATTCTCGGGTACATTACCTGACCCTGATGACGATGGACTAGTCGACCGTTGTGACGCCGGTACTCGTCAAAAATTGTTTTCCGGTGGATTATCCGAGAAGAAGTTGCTCTAAAAAGACCTTAAAAACGAACCAATTTACCCTGACCTCCGGTCATATCTGCCCACCCCCAAGTAGTTATTCACAAATTACGCCCATGATTGGAGGATAAAGGACTATCTTCAACCAAAAATATTCAATGAAGATTGAAATGATTCCGGGAAGTTGACAACGCTTCACTAGGGAAAATTTCACAGGTAGAGAGGGTTAGTATGTCGTTTACCAAGTACACAGAATTTGTAGGCATGACGTAAATGGAGTGAAGTTGAAGTAGATGCAAATTTCAACGAGTTTTCAACAAAAAATGTCGGCGTACTTTCGTCACCCCACTTCGTCGTGTAAATGTAATACAAATTTAACTTTTTATTTCTGCACTCACAGTGGTACGATTGATAACATTCAAACGTGATACGGTGATTAGAAAGTTAAAGTTTCCTCATTAATTATTTTATTCGAAAAAAGAAACAGAACAGAAGACCTAAAAAACATCAATAAATGGACCAGCTTAAACCCGGTTAAGAGATGGCTTAGTTATAAAATGCATTGCGTTTTATAACCCATAGTCATTTTTGCTTTCGGCTAGAAGATAGATAATTTTGTGAACAATTAACTGCATTGTTTTGGCCAGAATGGGGGTTGTGTTTTAGTTAAAGTAGCCGTTCTAACCTACGTATTTGCGTTCTTAATTGAGCACAATCTTTTCCTAGATAAAAGATACGTTTCCGGTGTTTTTATTAAAAAATATTTCCATGTGCAACATATTCAGTTGCATACCCTATTATTTGCGTCCGCTTCTAACATTGGTGAAATATTCGTCGATCCTTTTTGTATGAGTTTAAAGACGATTAAAAACGGTCAAAATTAGGCATGCAAACGAGTATCGGCTTAGCATTTCTACATATTACAAAAAAATTGAATGTTGATGGGCATGGTTTCTTCGGCATGGACGTGGGGAGAATCTGGAACGTGTGGGTCAGTCTAGGCCTTCGTCTCGTTTTCCAATCTCGTGATGTTTTTCCGCACCTCGTCTGGTGAATCTTAGTCTCGTGTCAGTTTTGATCTTCAAATGAGAATATCAAATATCGTATTCAATATCAAAATTAAAAACTATTTGATCGAAGAACAGCTAGTTTATTTCCGACAAGAGTCACATGAAAGGGAAGTGAAAGTCGCGATCTCGACGTGACCAGATATTTTATACATATAAAAATGTTGACAAAAGTTAAATTATACTTGAAAAATAACATTTCCGTCAATATATAATTAAAATGTGCAAATGAAAGGAATCTGACAAGTAGCTTTGATGCATTAAAGCCGTCAAAACAATGTTGAAATACAAGAAACGACAAAACGCAAAAGAGTAATTTGAGAATTAAAAATCTCATGATTTATTGTATACAATAAAACCCTGTTCAACGTAAATCAGGGATAACCGAACCTGACGAAAATATTGCAAAATCGATTTGATGTGAGGCCGCACCAAGCAGAAGAGTGTAACGAAGAGCAGTGGAGTAGATACAATTTTAATTCGTCATTTACATACAGTGGCAAAAAATGGCTAATCTTGGCAGCAACAGGTACCTACAATCAGGTTTTTTTGTGATTTTTTTCCATTATTTTAAGAAAGAGATTATTTGTGAAGCGGAGTAAATTAATCGTTTTATTGACATTAATGTTAAAAAAACAACAGCTGTACGCATTTTGACAAAGTTAACCACGGAATATCAACCATCGACTATCTGTAAAATTGGGTCAATCGCATTGCCCACCTTAATTTCGGTTGGGCAAGGATCTGGTGTATTTCTGGGCTTAAGAAGCACGAGCAACATCCGTCTGAGACAGAATGCATCCGCTTAAGAGGTTAAGTAAACTCCCCGTATGCTCTTTCTTTCATAATTACAAACGCCGTCTTTAAATACTTCCGGCCATAATGATAGTGCGTAAAAAAAAACATCTTCCCTCATTTCCAACGCAGGAAATGTCCTTACTATCCGTCCGACGAACAAATAATTGTTTTTCAGTTTGGCATTCCGCCTTCCGTAAAAAAAAAAGAAATAAATCTAATATAAGTTTTTGACATAAATTTTAAAAACACGAATCTTTTCATTTAAGACTTAAAATACGCCGAATGAAATGACAATAGAATATAACCTACCTATAAGAGCAAAAAGATAGTTATCAATTAACAGATCTTCAAGATATTCCAACTATCACGCTAGTCTAGTCGTAACCAGGGGGATGGAAACTGCTGAAACTCTTTCGCTAAATAGTACGAACAAGTGCCTAGGCATAGTGATATATAATACAATTTTTGCTGGATTTGATGCATTTCAAAGCTGTAGCATCCTACAATATTTACGAGTCTCTGCATGGTATCGACTTTTACGATAGTATTGCAGTACCTCAAATAAGTATGGGAAGTACAAATACACATTTTTAAAATATTGATTTTTGCATTACTAGATTATAAGAAAAAACCCTTTGTCTACCCTTTGCTATTTTTCCTCCCAACAGACTCCAAAAACGCGTGAATTAGTAAATTTGTATCCTACAAATCATTCACAAAGCTAGTAACTATTTTGGATGCGAAAATCTCCTAGCGCACCTGCATCTCCTTCATTCTAAGTAATCACCGTCGAGGCTTCCATGATAATAATTCAAAAGCAAATTAAGGTTTACGGGATCCGAATTTCAGGCAGTAATTAATTAAACTCCCAATTACACAATCCATCTAATACATTATCCGTTATACTTTTAGCAAAAAGGTACCAAATAATGTTTGATTTGATATTCTCTCTAAGATTATCGGAAGCCATATATTGCTGATTGCACTTATAGCTGTGTAGCATCTTACTGTAGTAGTTAAATCATTTTCCGAGGACTGATGTCAAAGTGACGAGGTGTCGACGGCAGTTTAATTGCCCTTTATAATACAATGACACACAGCGATGGAGGCGAAGAAGGTCATGTGAGAGTAGTGATCCTCATGATTTGCTTGAGCATAAGTAAGTGACGTGTAAGGTATAATAAAGAGCGGTGTACGCAGATACATAATTCGTCAAATGTCGCTTCCTTTCCAATTTAGCGCTCCCTCGACGACGTTCTGACCTCACTAGATCGTAGATAGAATGGGCGGGGGGCAGTTAACAAGTCTATAATTAATTATTAGAAATAAATCGCCAATTGTGAAAATAAAGAATGTGCAGGCATAAGTAGGAGTAAGCATACAATGTTTGACATATGTTATGTACGTATAGGCAACCACACACTCATGCACTAACGGAGATCTTACACATTTCCCTCCCTCCCCTGAGAATGCTCCCTGGATCCACCCTTGGTCGTGACACATACTTATAACGTATACTGTAGCTTATGTTACGAAGAAGAAAAGTAGGCATTGGAAAAGAAGAAGACGTCGTGGTTTTACTTAACAGACAGTCAGCGTTCAGTACGCCGAAAACATTACGCACCACTTTAAATTGACCTTGGCCACAAATCATTCGTTAACTTCACATTATTTGTTATTCCAGAATTAAATTACTCGCTTTAAAATCTCCGAGCCCGATTTCTCCGAAACAAATATTTATTATGTAAAGAAAAGCCACAAATGAAACATAGGAAACAACAATGCATCTAAAATGATTAAGATAACGAGTTTCCAAAACAGTATTGACATTTGGAGAATTCCATTCGAGGAGAGGAAGTTTGCGGACATATGGGAACACACACAGACATACACACATCAGTGCAAGAAATCGCTGACGAAGGGCGATGAGAATGGACGCGTATTCGCCGTGATATGTATTCCGATGTGCGCTAATTACATCTTGAATGAAATTTTTCCATGAAGTATCTATAATAAGTGGTAGAATAATGAACACTGATAAAAAGGAGCCTCTTCGAAAGGTATCTCTGCTTCCCGTGGAGATAGTCCTCCGCCGAGAGAAACCTCACCTTATGGAAACTCGGCCATTACGGATATTTTGCGGCGAATCCGCGTCAAAGCGTCATAACCTCTAAACTCTCTTGTTTTGTCCACGAAGGCATGAAAGTATTCCAATAAAATTGAGCCGAGAGGCGCCACTGGCTGCGGGGCGCGGCCAATGTCGTGCCGGAAACACCGATCACGATGAGAGGGAAATGTTACATCGAAACAAATGCCGGTGAGTTCAGTGACAGGTTTATCGATCTCGAGGATGATTCATAAAATAGCGCGAAAATGACGAATAAAGCGAATTGCGAGTGAAAGTCGATCCACGGGCGTTCCTCGAGAGAAAATACATAATATTCGCTTTGGACGTGTCCGATTAATTTAAGTTTTTCCTGCTGCCCGCTGCTTGAGATGCCTCGACACGAGACCAATGGTCAAAGCGATTTTCCATTCGTCTCACATACTGAAGCAGAAAACTGCGTTAAAGTTATAATTGCTTTATTTTTTGTTAGTTCTTTCCGACAAACCCACCCCTCTACTTCCCTGTCACCTAAGAATAACAGGCACACCGACAC
Organism: Ceriagrion tenellum; assembly: GCA_963169105.1. Taxonomy (NCBI): domain Eukaryota; kingdom Metazoa; phylum Arthropoda; class Insecta; order Odonata; family Coenagrionidae; genus Ceriagrion; species Ceriagrion tenellum. Next base: position 128,506,439 of record OY720642.1, on the reverse strand, counting down.
CATCCAGCCCCTATTAAGTAAAAATACGACGCGATCGAATTCTCGGAATGTCGTGGATGTGACGTAAAAGTCTCCGACAACTTTTCAAAGGCCCAATTTGCAATTCACTTTGCTGTGACGTCAAAACTACGTCACTGTCGATGCTAGGATTTACCTTGTCATAACCGAATAACCCCCCATACATGGGCATTTGATTGTTACCGCAACAATGCCAGAATGTAATGGACATTCGCAGTAAGCTTTTTGTGGCTGCTTCGCACGTTGCTAAGAAAACGTTCTATCAAAGGAATCCGATGATAAAGACACATAGACGTCGATGAGAAATTGACCTAATGAAAGAGTTTTCATTAAGGAATCAATTATGGACCCCAGAAGAAACAGCAATGACAATCGATACAATACAGCCTAATGAAAATAATGAAATGTTACATGGTTACATGTGAAAACTTTTAAAGTGACAAGCGCATTATTAACCCTTAGTTTGCTATGGATACGTGTACATTAAACTCAAAATTTACGATATTAACCCTTTCACCGATTTACGAGAATCACTGGACAAGTCACGGCACTACATTTACGTAGTCACTCGCGAGTACGAAATTCGACTTTAGAAAACCAATTCGCCGTGACTCGAACAAGTATAAAAAAAACCTCAGTTCATAAAGACCACAGGGTAGCTGAACTGGTTAAAGCACTCGGCGCCGTTTCGAGGGATAAGAGTTCGAGTCCCAGTCGAGGTGAATTAGTTTCCCTCCGTGGAGTCGGGTGGTTTTAAGCGTAACTTTATGGAATCTATTATCACTATAATTAAAATTATTATCATTGAAATTCCACATATCATTACTTTGAACGACCCAGGACTTAACGTTCAACTTCATCTTTGGATCTTCAAGGATCAAAGGCCAATTAAATGATTATTCTGATATCTACAATGATTCTTTGTCAACTCTTACATCGACAAAGGCCTGTCAGATCTCTTCTTCCTGTGAGCTACGGCATCTAATATGTACCAGAGTATATTAGACTCCGACTACTGATCTAGTAGCGTAATAGAGCCAATTCCACCGAAATGCTCTTTTAAGAAAGATCTGAAGCTTTTCTAGGTACGCTGAGAGTGACGAGTGGTCGGATTGTCCGACGGGAAAACTCTCCATCTCTGCCGACGCTTCCATGTACGAGACGTAGATCGTCATCAGAGCATTCCCTATATGATGGGCTTAATAAAGAGAAACGTTATCACTAGAACACATGTACAAAGTAACCAATGAACTCTAGTTAAAGTGTCTTCACAACCCACCATCTCTATGGAATGGCTCGTCCTTCACATCGCCACTGTATGGAAACAAAAAAATACAACATCATTCTATCTTTAAAAAATCAATAAAAAAATCAAGAGGTCCTCCGTAAGTCCGTCACATATTGTCAAATAATGATACGAATTGGGGTCATTCAATCCCCGCATTAACACCCAGGACTTAATATACCCCACAAATGGTAAAAAAAAAAACAATTTCCCATCGTTAAACGAGGAGAAAGAGGTGAAAGCGGTGAAGCGGTAGCGGGATGTCTCGAAGAAACCATTTGGGAATGCATTTCCGAAACAAAAGAAGGACGGCTTGCGAAGTATCCTACATCGCTCCGCTCGGCCATCCGGGTAATACGGCCCTCCGGATCCCGAACCGCGAGGCACCTCCGAGCACCAGAACACCGTAAAAAATCATTGTATTCGTGTTACGCTCACTACATGTTACAAACATCTGTATTCGAGATAGACCTATATACTAAACAAATCACACATCATAACGATCGGCGATATTTATCTCGATGACTGAACTTGGAATTGCATGGGAGCGGTTAAATGCGAGACAGGGTGAGACGCATGGTGGAAATGACCACCCACAATGTCCAGCGTCGGCCCCTTGGCCAATATACGAATTAACGAGACTGTTCGAGTGATATTTGTTTACGTGTATATATTTGCGTGAAGTTCTGTGCGCGCATACTTATTAGTGATATCTAAAGCGTTTGGGACCCTGGTCAAATAAAATTAACAAAAAAATTAATAAAATACAAAGATAAGCAGCGTGCTTCGTGAAAAACTGCTACGAGCGTACATATAGTGTCTCACAACTTTTAGAGGGATTAAGGTGGGAGCCCCTAGAGACTCGGAGCCTACACGCTAGGCTTAGGTTGCTTGATAAATTCAGAACTGATATTTTTCAGAGCGACATAGAGATTATAATTATGACTCCTCACTACATCTCTAGGTCTGACAGAAGCGATAAAATAAGAGAGGTACACTGCCGAACAGATAGGTACAAGAACTCGTTCTTTCCGCGAACAATAAGCGACCACAATAAAAATTGAGCTCCACTAAATACACTCCTATAATACATGTCACCATTTCATCTCCAAAAAAACTTACGCCTTTACACGGCTGGTGACCTAACACCCCCTGCCACACGCCCATGCGGCGGCCGGCTGGGAATTATGTAGATGTAGAGTCTAAAGCGAAAATGATTGCATCGATGATATTGAACGAGTATCAAGGCGTAAAGCCGACTCCGATATTCGAAAAACATGTTTCAATCTATTTCATCAAAATTTCGAATACCGTGTCGTCATATCTGGCTGTTGCATTATGCAATTAAGGAAAAAATGATGTAAAATTTAGTTCTTCCACCGTATCAAATGCTATCTTAAAGGTAAGTTCCAGCGTATGCATTTGTATTTTCGCAAGAAGCGTATTGGAGTGAAATGTGAACCAAGAATTTTATTCCCACTTCTTCGACACTCAATGACTTCACGATTACTGCTAGAGCCACCTTAATCAATGTGAAAAGGGTACAGAATGTATGAACATCGGAAAACGTTACAAACTTCTTGCGTGTATTACCATTCAAAATAATCTTCTCTAGTACATCAAAAAAGTGTCCGACACTATTTTCAAAACTTCGATTAAAAGCACTATTAAGAATGCTAACAATTTCTTTCATTTCCATTCTTGTCACAACTAGCTCGTTCCAGGATGAGTGCTCGAGTCCACTGAAAGGAACCGTGGCTCTAATTTGACTACAATTTACGTTTGGCGTAAACTTAACGATTTCAGGCGTCACTTCGTGGAAGAATCTTGCATTAGAATCCATATTGAGAAGATGCTTCGTACTTTATCACCATTATTCAATGTTTGGACGACCTGAAGCGATTATACGCACAGCGTAGGTGTCCTGGGGTCCGTCCGGCGAAACTATCCTTCCCAATAACTAAAAAAAAATATTATTCAATATTTGTGGAAAATTGTTAAGCATCTTTTCAAAATGGATTCTAATTACGTTTGGCATTACACCGAACAACAATAGCCCCCAGTTATTTATTTTTAGTTATCATAAGGTATAGTTATTAATTAGGTTACTCAGACGTGTATCTACTCTACCATAGCCGAGTTCAGAGTAAATCGTGGGAATTCGTGGGAATCGATTTTTTTCCAATGGCTCCCGGCTGAAAATCTCAAGTTCCGGCCATTGTTAGTGTGGGATCATTGTTGTCATGCAAGTCCCCCCCTTCGCTCCATCGCTTTTCACCGCATTATCTTGCGCTTTTCCACCCTCTGCTGTTTCTCTCCTTGAGACGTTTGGAAAGCTGAACTTTTGGAAACGATCGCTCTGAAATGACTAAGCCGCGGTTTGGGAATGGCGGTGCAACGCAAAGCAACAGACTAGGCCATGGTCCATTGCCTCAAATCCGCATGTGAACCATTCTATTCAATTAACCAGCTATTCATTGATTAAATTAAGTTTTTAGAGCTTTGTCGCGAAAAATATCCGCGCAATATGGCGATTGAGCAAGATCATTCCAAATAATTTTAAGAATAATGCAATATGCTTTAGAAATGATACCTATTTAATACAATTCAAGATAAATCATTGGCTACGGTACCGCGGGAATTCCGTCGTTTATGCCTATAATATCAGCGTATTCATTGATCAATTGACGCATTCAATAATGCGGATAGCTCATTTCAATGACATTCCTTCTTTCATCGAAGGAGATGCATTTTGGGCGATGGGTCGCTTTCATCTCTGTCTCGTACTATGTGGTAATTTATGGTACAGGTATATTGGCACTACCTGGCACTACATGGTACTATATACTACCAGATATGCGTATCAAATTACCTAGGATTTTCTGTTTCTAAAATCAATTGTCTCGAAACTTCACATGTTAGCTTAAGTAATTCAGTTTCGACAACCATGGGAGTGAAGTAGGAGCCTGCGGATGTAAAGAGAAGCAAGCGTTCATCGGAAATTAGTTAACGTATGAGTGAAGGTGAAGGCCTTAGCTCAAAGAGTGCAGAATCTTAAATTCTTGGTGCACACCATGAAACAAGGGATCAGAAAGTTTGCCTTACATTTCCGTTGGTTAAGTTGCCACTTTCAAGTATGATCTTGTATGCGCGAAAGTATCTTACTAACATGGAGATTTTTCTCCTCAGTTTTTCATAAAATAAGAACTATATTTACATGAATATAGGACTTTTATTAGGCATTAACCCTCTCATCTCACAAGTGAAGTTTTCAAATTCCATCGAATCGCCGTATAGGTCTCTCTATTACACACATGACCGCCGCGTAGTATATCGAGAGATGTGAAACGAAATGAAATGAAACTGAAAGAAGCTATTCTCAATGGATTTGGTTACAAGAACGCTTCCCAGTTATTAAAAACAAAATGAAACTAGAGTTCATAAATGACTCAGACTGGAGCAAAACATGGAATTCCGATTCATGATGTAAGGTTTTTCGAGGAAAACATATTTCAGCCATTAATACTGAAATTTTAATTTATGATAAAATTAAAAAAAAAAGTTATAATATTAAATTAAATGACATACGTTTCCATTTGATTTTTAAACTTAAATAATAATTATTACACTCAGTGCACCGAGCAAAGCTTAAACCTACGGTACTAGTATGTACGGTAGTAGTAGGACTACTAGTTACTATTATGTAAGTGGAAAAATGTTTTGTGAGACACTCGCGAATTTCACGAACATATATTTCTTAAGTTAATTTTGGTGATTTGGACGGTTATATCTAGAGAACATGTCGAGCGGGTTCTTTTAATGGAAGAAATATCTTGACATATATTGGTGATAAGGAGGGTTAAAGTATGCATAACAAACGTGTTGAACGGGTTATTTTTTAGTGCAAAATTCCCTGTGCAAAACATTGTGAAAGGAAAGGTTAAAAGTTATCAAACGATCGTGGATAGCGGTTTCTTGTTTTAGAACATAAATCCCTTGAGTAATATTGGCGATTGGAAGGGCAAATATTTTACACACCGAACATCTTGAATGGTTTCTTTTTATGGAAAAATGATCCCTCAAGAAATATTGGCTATTGGGTTTGTAAATATTTAACAGCAAACATGTTAAAAGATTTCTTTTTTAGATAAAAAAATCCTCCGACAAATATGGTTGATTTGAAGAACAAAAATATATCCGTCGAAGTTGTAAAAGGGATTTATATTTTTACAAAAAAACCCCTCGACAAAATTTGTCAAATCGGGCGGTAAAAGTTTATCCATCGAACATTTTGAACGGTTTATTTTATTAAGAAAAGAATCCAAGAGAAAAAATTGGTGATCGGGAGGGTGAAAAGTTTATCCAGCGAATATGTTGAACTGTTCCTTTTTTTAGGAATAAAATCCCTGAACAAATACAGGTGAAGTGGAGAGTAATAAGTTTACCAAGGGAAAATGTTGAACAGTTTCATTTATTAGAAAAGAATCCCCCGCCAGAATTGGAGATTCGGAGGGTTAAGAGTTTATCCAGCGAATATGTCAAACAGTTTCTTTATATTACGAAAATACCTAGACAAATATTTGTCTCTGAAAGGGAATCCCACAGAGTAGGAACCTAGGAGCATAGAGACCTCTCTATGGCAAATGAAGGTGTCGGGGAGGGTCGCGTCTTTTCTCTTCTATAGCCTCTCTGGTGTGAGCACGCCATGATTTCCTCAGCTTACACTTACAGGCAGTGAATACTCCATAGCTAAAGGAATCGACGTCCGACGTCGTTGGGCCTTCGGGCCAAAATGCTCATCTCCGAGCTCGCAATTTAGCACGTAAATGGTGTTTTATGCTTTGGAAAGTGCTTCCCCCAAATAAAAGTGTGTGAAAACTCCATACTAGGAGGAATGGACGGTGCAACGTGCAGAGGGATTAAAAGGGGCTGAAAAAGTAGCCAGCGTTAGACATGCGGAATCTCGTAGTAAGGTAGTCAGAGCGAAATATCATTTTACTTAGAAATCAATGAATTTGGTCTCATTTTAAAGGAAAATATATCACCCTTCCATTGACACAAAAAGTTCAACCCCTAATCACATTACTTTTGGAGATATTTGCCAAAAGATACCAGCCCTTTTACATGGGAAATGGTACGTGTATGCACTCCAGAGAGACCTTATATTAAAAATGAGCCATTCCCTACACTTTTATCTTGTCAAAAAATCGACAAGGAGTTAGTGTGTTTTCTCATCTATTTTTGAAAATTAATCACATTGTCACCGCAGTAAATTCTTCGGGACCACAATAAACCTTCCGTTTTGATGGAGTTTTAACCGTACCGCGTGAAAAAAATTAGTCAAGTTAAAGAGTTATTGAGACATTTTCATTTGATTACTTACAATTTCTGTCATATAAAACCATATTATGTCACCATTAATAATGCAATGTTCAATTCGTGTGTCTCACAGCTGGTGACATCAAAACGTATAGTTCTCATGTGGTGTCTACTATGATTGGGGAACTATCTCGCTCGTACTACCTTAAAGGCCGTCATCCTGGGCAAGACCCGAACGCAGAGCGTATTCACTAGTCCGAATCGGCGACGTGAACTGCCCATCCCATCTCGAGTCCTCGGCCATCCACACCTGATATGCCTGCGGCGGACTCGGCTCGCTTCCGACTGGATGGGAAATATGGGATGGCATAAAAATGTACTCAAAATAATAGTTTTTTTCCATTGGTTACAACCTTCTCCATTTACCCCAATTTAATAAAATGATAAAAGCGTGTTGAAAGTGATGGTTTCGGGCGTAACTTGGTGGAATGACTTCATAATTATACGGAGTCTACGAAAGCAATACTTGGTGAATAAGTTTTTTTGATGCTTTTCATGATATATAATATTTCAAATGCAAATCGATACATGAGGAAATGACCCAGTAATTAGATTAGTTAAAGCTGCAACTTACATAATAGCACTTGAATAAATATGTGCTCATTTTTCAAGACCAATAAGCACTTTAAGATGTTTCGCTTGTTATTTATTAAAAATGAAACATACAGAGGCAATGAACAGCGATGACTAGTCTATTTTGTTATAATTATATACAGCAGGGTACGAATCGGTACAAGGGAGCGGAGGTGGTGGAGGGTAAACAAAGGGCCTTTGTTTAATTTCCACTAACCGGCGTACAGTGCGTCGACTACTGCGAATCTCTTTCCCCCAACCCTCATCTCCTTTAGATCCGGGCAATTTTTTCGATGGAAATTTCCGAACATAATTTGGTGAATCATCTTACTTTAAGAATATTAAACATGTACTCATCAGGCAACGTGTTTCATCTCACAGAGCCGTCATCACCGTCAGTTCTACTCTTAATGTGACCCTATTTGACCGACTCATCACGTCAAATGGAGTCGCTAGATCATTAATGCAAGAGTTGCAGAAATGCGTTGTTAAATGAAGATTGTTTTTTTTTTTGAGAGGAAGAAAGTAACCAAATTCGCCACTTAAGGTGGCTGGGGCGAATAAGGTTCATGTTCCGGATCAAGTGAAACTTTGCACACTTGCTCTCGTTAGTGAATGATACAAGAGAAATAGAAATTGCATCACACCGATTCGGTTTTTTGGCAATTCAAGGCTATTTCAACACGCATCCTTACTATTTCCGACCTTACCATTTAATCTTATCATCCTCATTATTTCCATTACTACTTGTACAGTTAGTAGTACCAAAGTGTTAACAGATGCAGTTCAATGAAATTGGCCCAAAAATTCTTTTCGACTTACATACTTATAGCATCGCTAAAGCGAGCACTCAGTGACTTCAGTTCATCCTTATTGTCCCTTACTAAACCTCCAATGACCTTAGCATAGAGATCTTCCACAGCATACCGTCGGAAACCGTTGACCATCAACTGCTTAACTTCTGCGACGCGTAGGATGCGATGACGGATGAATGACCGCTTAGCTGCTAGCATTTAGGGAAACGGGGTTAATTTCGCCAACTTAACGTCAGTTATTACAACTGTAATCGCCTACTGACCGCACCAAAGCGGTCTACGAGTTGTTTCTTTTACTCCGACGCAATCCTTGAAGCTATCGGCCTTCGAAGCTGAGTTGATAGTTTTTTAGGTTATGGCGATCGAGGCGATGACTGTAAACAATGATTTGGAACGTTCCACTTTCGAGTCAACAATAGCGGAATCGAGTACGTTTTTCCGATCGGTTTCGCGCAATTCTCCGAACGCACACCGTGTTGGCGCCCGAGGCCCAACACTTTGTACTGACGTATTATAGAGGCTCTAAGGCGGAAAATTTTTGAGGCCCACCATTTCATTTTAGATGGAATATACATTTCTTGCAAAAGTACAACGGAAGTCTCAGATACAATCCCTCCACCTTCCCCAAAAACACTTAAAACTTTCACGGTTTACTTACCGGATAACAATTCTGAATTTCGATAATAAAATAGCCTTTTTTGATTACTACTTCATGAGATAGCGTTTTACCTCATTTTGCCAGTGAAGTCAAAATCATTCCTTTTACATGTACCTAGCAAAGATCTTGGTTTTCCCAGCCAAACAGGCAGATACGACACTTAATGGATTCTAGCGCACTGCATGATTTTCAAAGAGCATTCAATTCCTCTGCTTTTTAGCTTCATCGTGAAACGAATGCTAACTTTTCCTTGAACAGCTGTGAGCTCTCTCATTTTCCTTGGCATCCTTAGGTCCCAATTGAAACAATGGTCTGAGATTGAACATATGTTTATCCTTACCTACATTCAGAAGGATATTTCTGCGATCAAAGTGCAATTTTGAAGTCAACGCACGCAAGTAGAGAGATGAGCATTGGCAAGAAAATTCAGAGATGAGCTGCAGGTAGTGTCCTGGCGGACTACGTGTAGGACGCAGGACTTTAAAAAAAATAATTATAACGATATTTTATTTGCTGTGGGTATGACACCTCTAAGGGCAACAAGGTGAATTCATAATGTGATGCACTTACAATAAAAGTAAAGAAGAGAAATAGAGATAAACAAAAAATTAATGAAAATACATAGAAAGGCTGCTAGGCCTCTGACACAATTTTGACACAATCCATGGGGTTAGACATGGTAATTCTTGAATGAAGGATCGAGGAGAGCTTCAGATGTAGAAGGTAGCTTGGCTCTCTCCGGGAGAATAATGTGTCAAGGAACTGCTTGCAGAGCATGTACTGTCGTCTAGTTTCTAGGTTCAACGCATCTATAATTGTGATCTATAAGGAGAAATATGCTCATCTCGTCTGGTATTAAAGATATATCGAATGCAATAGTTCTGCAAGCGCTGAAGTTTCTCTTTTTTGCTTGTTAGTCAATTCACTGAAGACCAGTGAACTAGAGTCAAAGAGTGGGAAAACTAAAGTTGTGACTAATAGTTTTTTCATTGAAGTAGTAGGATATGCTTCAGCAGTTCAAGATGGTACAACACACTATAAATTCATTAGAAATTAACAGTACATGGTCATGCCAGGTGAGATTGGTGTTCATTAAGATTCCGAAATTTCAGTGTTGGAATAGGGTATAGCGACAGCTTTTGTCACATGGAGAACAGAGAGAACGTCTTTTTCTGTAGCCAGAGAGGGGGATTTTTCAGGAAGATAATGCACTGATCAAATCAATATAACTTACTATCGAGCGCGATTTGTAAGTGATCATTCCAATGGATACTTGCAGCGGCCCCGAGGACATTTTGGATGGTGACTAAACCTCATATTAAATTCATCCGTACTTTCGAAGCTCTGCCTCCCGATCTAAGGTACTTTCTAGTTTTTCTGAATGTATTTCATCCCTTACTAATGTAGGACACGCGATTGTTGAACCTGAGCAAAGACGAGCTTCCATTATGCCCAGCATTAAAAGCGGTATAACAAATTTTGGGATTCGTCGACAGGAAGACATCGCTACCACGGTGTGTATGCGATTTGGTGCTTTCTAATTCTTGAGGTTTTGCTCCAAATCGGTCCCCTAAAACATGTTAATACAAAAGTGGTGTTTGATTGCACGCTGACATAAAAACACCGACCCCCTCCACTCGATCCACTCAGCCTAAGCTGTCGCGAAACTCGGACGTAACATGCGGACATATCCACAAAAATGGACCCATAAAAATTATATTCTTCCTTACGACAATAAATACCATCACACTTTTTGTGTATTGTATAGCCAAGGTATTTTGCTACAAATTATCAAAATATGAGCTAAATCGAGAGGGCCATGTTTTGATAAAATAAAAAAATTTAGTATGAACAAAAATACAACATGTAGGATTGATGTATCATGCGCGGTTGCTTCCTCGGTAAATGTCTGCTTCCGTCACACACCTTTGAAAATTTTTTTCGACCCTTTTCACATAGCGTATCGCCGCGAAATTTCTGTGACAAAAAGTAGAAAGATGCCGGTATCTAGTGATAATTTTGTTTTGGGGGAATAAGTAATGTACGATAAATAGGAAATTTTCAAAGCTTGAGGTGACGTATTTCCCGGCCGCCATTGCACTGTTTCCACTTTTGAGCGCAGCGCAGCGCGACAGTCGCTGAGTTGCGTTTACTCACATCTTCCGACCCATGTTATTCGTAACTGCACAGAATGTTGTCGCTTGAACGCTGGAAACACAGGACATTTGAAGTAATGTTTCATTTCTGGTTTAGCCTATGTTAGCAATTCATTCCACTGCCTTTATAAATACTTCCCTTTCTGATTATAAAGGTGAAATAGGAGCTGTAGGCATGTAGAGACGTATATTTTCTAGAAAAAAATTTCCCTCGAGACGGTTGGTGATTATAAGGGTAGAAATAGGTGGTGTAGGCGTGTGGGGACGTATATTTTCTACAAAAAAATCTCCCTCGAGACGGTTGGTGATTATAAGGGTGGATATAGGTGTAGGCATGTAGAGAGGTATATTTTCTAGAAAAAAATCTTCCTCGAGACGGTTGGTGATTATAAGGGTGGAAATAGGAGGTGTAGGCATGTAGAGACGTATATTTTCTGTGAAAAAACTCTCTGGAGACGGTTAGAGAATGGGAGAAAGCAGCTACGAGACATGGGGAAATGACAGAAAAGTGATAGAAAACGCGAAAGGGCGGAATTAAATTGCAGAAAAAGGCGTAGCGCGGGTGAAGGAGAAGTTGGAAATGGACAAAAGCGACTTCATAAGGGGAACAAAAATTGCATTAACAACATCGAAAATAGGCATTTCGAGGTCGCGTACCGTCCCACCCCAGCACCCCTGTTTCACTCCACAGGGCCCGTAATCTTGTCGGCTGGGGATATTATAGGCATATTTAAATGGCGTTATCGTAGCTAGTACTAGTAAAAACACCAATTTCTAAATCAAGGAACACTCCAAAAAGCGCTATTCGTCACTTTCAACCCTCCATAAATCACGAAAACTTTTTCTAAATTGTCATTAATACCTTTTTCACTACCAAATATCCCCACCAAGGGCCTGTGTACTGTCCCACCCCAGAACCCGTTTCACTCCACATGGCCCGTAACCTTGTTGGCTGGGGTAACAAAGGGTATAATGTAGAGGTAAAGTTAGAAATATCCCTCTGTCGGAGCTTTCGCGAAACTGAGAAAATGACGTCGAAAAAGTCGGAAAAATGACGAAAATTGGTCATTTTATAACGTGAATATCTCAAAAACCTGTGGCTTAACAACTTTGCTGTAACTTTTGTTTTGTAATGTGATTCTTCAAGAACTAAACTATGTCACAGTTATTATCCTTCATATCACCTATTTCCGGCAATAAGTGTTTGAAAGGTGTGTGACGGAAGCAGACATTTACCGCTTCCTCTTTTAAACGAGCATTTGTGCTTTAAAGAAGTATTTCATGTCCCTCGACATCGAAGACAAACGAATAGCTTAAGTTATCCCGTAACAAGGCAACGGATGCATATTTTGCAAAACCATTGGAATGGTCAACAATGCAGTACAATAAAATACATCCTGCAACTTTGCTCGAAGTCGAATAGGTCAGGGGCAATGTTCACGGTACTTCGGGATTGTGGGCAAGAAATATAGCTTACCTAAGGATTCGTAAACGATTTGTACATAAGATATACCTCAGATTATGTTAAAATATACCGCAATGACGAATAAATTGTACAACATACAAACCTTAAGTGGACGGTGGTTTAGCCGATATATCTCAGGTGAAAATTTCACTGATGGCCATGGATCATCATGTTAGTGCCCCTGGTCTCTCAGATGGAACAAACCTAAAATGGAAAAATGGCGATAACAAATGGCCACCAGGACGAAATGGCTATGTAGGGCATTATCACATAGACTGAATGGCCATTCAATAATTCAATGGCCCTTTCCATCTTGGACCAGCAAACGGCACGTTGTGAAAACACTTCATCAAGGACATTACCCATTAAATGTCACACTGCTGTTTATGTTCCATTCTTCAAGGTATTGACACACACCCGTAAATAAATCAACTCAAGGAATAGAAACTGCACGGCTTCCGCTTTCTCATTGAATTCAGAATTCGAAATTTACTCGCCAACCACCAACAATTATACGTTTCCCTAATAGCGGACCCTTTCCTCGAATAGAAAGAGAAAATTCGGGAGAAAGAATAATAAATATTTGCGCACATAGAATGATAGAAGGGAAATGACAAGAGTCACGCACTACACAAATTTTCAATCTTCTCACAAACAACTGAGGATATTGCAGCGCGTACTGGCGTAGCCACAAAGCTGACACAGCTTCGGTACAGATTCGATACGATATGTAGTGTCGAGTGAAAATCGATTTCGATGGAAGCGTATATGACAACCATGAATATTTACAAAAATATTAATGATGACTACACTTCACTCGATCTACAAATTTGGAAACTGCTGGAATATATCATTTCCATACCACTTCATATTCCCGGCGCATCTCCTGTACCATGTATCCCTATTAGCGGTACATTACCTGCCCTTTCCTCGCATCTCTTCTTCGTTTTACATTTCAAAAACGCGTTATACAAAATCGTGAATGTGAAATATTATAGGAGAGTTGTATCATGTTGAAATACCGAGTCAATATATAGTTGAAAAAAAAACGTAACCAAATTTTAAAGTATAATGACGAGAAATAAATAAATTCTTCGTCAAGGTCCGTACAGTATATAGGGTATAATGAGTAGCCTGTCGTTACCCACCGTCACATCTTCTATCAACGCAAAAGGAAAGCGAATGTTGGCGCCCGATGCGATGTTAGCGCTAAAAGTAGCGATTCCGTCAACTACAAATGACATGTGAGGCGAGCGCTTACGCTTTAGGAATGTCAACTGTCATTGAAAAAATTCGGCGGGATCGAGCGGGCATTACAGTGGCGGATTTTACAGGCTATACCCTCCCATTCTGACTTCACATTTAAATGAACTCCACACTTTTCAACCATTCTCGTCGGGTAAGTTCTTTTCAATTTAAATCTGTAGTTCATAAAAAATTTCCCTTCTTAATGGAGTTAATAGTCTCACGTTGAATTTTAGGACGAAGATGGGGAAGAGGATGTAGTGGAGGCACTTAACTCATGTTTTCTTGCCAATTATCTGAACACTATGATTACTAAGCGTTGCAGATCCGTGACATCAAGGATGAACGTGAGTATACTATGTTTTTGGCCGAGCTTTTTTAAACGTTTTGTGAATACGTTTAGGCGCGAGACGGATTCTTCCACGTGTCTTATGTCATATTTGGAGATTTTTGAGTTGCCCTTTCGTGAATTTTACGATTGGAATAAGTTGAAGCCAGTTGTTTGCCCAAAGTTGGTGTATTGTTGTTTTGCCGGCGAAGTAACTTACTTCACAGGAGTCATTTTCTTCCGAGTTTCGAAGGATTAACTTTGTCTTTTTTCCCTTGTATTAGGCTGATCGAATGTACAAAGAGGAGATGGTACAGTGTAAGAAGCTGATGTGCGCATTGAAGAGGGAGACGCATGCTTCCAGCGTAATAGAAAACTCAAAGTTCGTGGACGAAATACATGAGTCACTTTCTTATTTGTCTGGTAATTTTTTTCCCTATTTCTTCATTTTATCTTAAGTTGATTTTCAATCGACCGCTGTTGATAAGGCGTAATAATTGTTTTATGAAAGGTAACGCGATACCATTTCGATGACTAGAATGAATTATGAGAAAATTATGAAACTCGAACAAACGAAATTGTTGCAAGACTTTATAGCTATTAGGAAATAATCCTGAGTTATAGCAGGGATACAAATAATTTTACTCTGCTGGTGCAAGGGTTGTCTAGGAATTGCACTCTCATTCAGTTATATGTTCGGGACAATTATTTTAAAAGTTATGGTTTTGTTATGAAGGTATTTTTAAGTTGTTTTGAGGCAATTTGGACGTAGAAGTGTAAGGTAAATTAACTGAGTTATATCGGTTGAAATACTGTTTGTAAATTGCATACTAATATGTAATTCTCTTACTAATATTACTAAATTTATTGTAGATGTGCCTGATGACATAGTGCCAGTAATGAATACCTTAAAGAATGAGTTTGAGAAGTCACTCAATCAGCTCCCTTTGAAAGGATTCCAAATGCTATCTCCTAGTCAGCAAGGTGAGTTCCATAATTTAAAATCCAGATTGGTCAGGATACAGCATGGATACTTATGAGAATTTGCATCATTGTCATTTTCTCCTCTGAAATGATGAGGACCCAATGAGTTTCTTTACTCTTAGGTGAGGTCTTTCGTTTGAGTGAGATAAATTACAATTAACTGTTTTTTGCATAAAATTGGTCAAAACTGTCCAACATTAGTTCATCCATTGTGGAATTAATGTTTTAGCTCCTTGTGATATCTGATTAACAGTGTTCCTGCATTGAAGAAGTTTTATGCCCCTTAGAAATATGTAGTGCAAATGAAAATATTTCTCATTCCTGTGTTGGCAAGTTAGTCTTCAAATTCTCATGGCATGCAAGTAATCTCATGAGAACAGATGAACAAATATTTAAATTATTCCTACTTCAACCAATTTCATCCATCATGCAACTACTGATCTGGCATTTTTCTAAAGGCCATATTACATGCGGCAAGAATGCTGCCATCCTCCACTTGTGCATCCCCATGTCTTTTCTCCCAATGCACCACTTTACATAATGCAATTTGAAATGCACCTTTTACGTTCATCAGGCAGGGCGATTACGTGCCCTGTGTCAAACTGGCAGAATGGTCATTATATGTATGTTTATTAGGTAGTTCTTTTAAACATTTTAAAAGTAGTGGCTTCTTTATTTATCTAATAATCATCACTCAAGTATAGGTCAGAAGTCTTTCAGACAATTGAACCTCTTTGTATTCTGTTAAACTGATAGTAAAAATTGTTGAAATAAGTTTATGATTATGGGAGCTAGCTTTGCGTTAGCCATGGAAAAAAATATAAATGTGAAATAAAAAAGAAATGAAAGGTCTTCGATAATTAGGTCATTTCTTGTCCATATGGATACACTAATGGAAGAGAGATTTTTGAAGTAATGCCTTAGTTCGAAGTATGTGGTACCAGATTACAAAGCTTATATTATCACTGTAGAATTGTACCTTCCAGGAATTTGTCAGCAGGAAAGTTTTTTCTGTAATGCAAATACCATCTCTTGTATGTATACAAATTTTGTATGTGATATCAGAAAACCCTTTTTATCCAAATATGATGGCATCAATATCACCCAATGTGTTATCCTGGGTTAGTTCTTCTAGTGGTTAAAAGTCATCTGCACTGCTCACAACGAGGGGAAATTTGACCCCAGATGGCAAAACATACTACTATTACACCCTTCCTTAAGTACTTCCATGGCCACTCAAATCGTAATAAGCTTTTTGGTCTCGCCAACAATTTTACACCACCTTTCTCGGTTTTGCATTGCCACTGTTGAACTTCTGATCTTTCTTATGTCTTTTTGAACATGGTCCCACCACCTCAGTCTGGCTCTTTTTCCCTCGGGCCATCCTGTTAAAATTTCTTTCAACATCCTTGACCAGGATACGAACTCGGATCCCTCAATTTCTGGTCAAGGCGGATGATTTTTTTCACTGGAATTTCGCACATATGTGCATTGTGGGTGACTCCGTAAAAGTGGAACTCCGTGGCTACTCCCGGATAGCTTGAAATTTGTCTTTCAACATCCTTTCTTCTTCTCATCTCTACACATGACTGGCCCATCTCAGATATATTTATTTAATTAGAGCTATTCCAGGAATAGTTCTCTAAGTATTTGTTTGTTCTGATGCTCCACCTTTCACCTTCTTTTACTGGTCCCATTGTTGTTCTCATAAGTTTATTTTCAAATGTAATCAGTATCCTCTCCATGTATTTGTTTGAAGCTCATAGTTATGAGTTGTCGGGAGAAAAAGGTGGATTAACAGTCTTGGAAATATTTAACTTTGTTTTTCTGGATAATATTTTGTTCTTGAGGAGTTTTTGCAGAACCCAGTAGCGTTTGTTTGCATTTATAACTCTTAATTCTATTTCTTATATTGATTAATGATTACCCCTAGATATTTTAAATCTGTACATCTTTTTAAAATTTTGTATCCTACTCTTAGCAGATTGTTTTATTCATTTTATTCATAATATTATTTGCAAACCTAAAATTAGAATGTTTCATTCAGATTCACTGTTGACTGTGTTATGATTTCTGTATTCTCTATATTTGGTCCATGCATTTCCTCAGGTCAATAAACTTTATCTTTTTTGTCTAAAATTACAAGGAAATATGGAGCATTTTAGGTTACATTTCATCATTTTACAGTGGTGTTGGTGCAAAAATTGAAGGGTTGTGATGATCTCATGAAGAAGTATCACTGTCACTTCAGTCAAGAGTTACCAGAAAAATCTACCTTGGCTCAACATTTGGAGAAAATATTGGACCCAGAGTTATTGTCCAGAAAAGAGAAGTATGTGCTCCTTACATTGTTGAGATATTAACTGTTTTATGGCCCTAATAATGGAAAACATGTTTTTTTTACATTTATTTACTTGCTTTCTAGTAATGCTATGAATGTTCAGGTCCTGTGAAAGTATGAATTGGTGATGAAATGACTCATTGCTCGTGTCTATTTAAGTGTCATTTCTTTCAGGTGTGATTCCTTAATGGAAGCCATTGGAAATTGCTCAGTTAAAGTGTCCGCAGATGCTGCAGCTGAGGCTGCCAATATGATATTGGAAGAAAAAAAAAACATTAAATCTTGAGAGTGAATTCAAGGATTGCATTTTAATATTTTGTGACAGTACTTCACATGAAGGGTTGACCAAGGGTTGTCAATTGAAAAATGTTTTAGTCTTTTTAATATTGTGGTTTGCCATTCTGTTCCATTCCACGGCTATAATGGCAGGAAGGTAATTTACCATGAAAAACTGAGATCTATAAGGCCATAAATTTTTATAATTATGAACAAAATAATTATTTATTGTTATTAATAAACAGTAGAATATTTTTTATTCTGAATCATATTTATGACTGGGTTTTTGTTTTATGTTATCTTCTACAGTTGCTATTTCTAGTCTCATGTTAGCTGTTAATTCTTGCTTAGGCCTCCTAATGCAGGACAAGAATTCCCAAGTGTTTTTTTGACTCCAATGGGTCCCCTCATTTAAGTTTCTCCCACCATCCAGAAGCTCCATTTCAAGCCTCCTGATCCTCTCTTTTTGCAGCTTTCCCTCAGAGTTTCAATGTGTTGAACCACACAAAATATTTCCTTCTCACCGCAGTGAACTGAACCTTAATCCACACATTGTGCATATCCCAAATCTAAGCATAGTTTTCAAGTTTTTTCTTTCTTTCTTGCCGCCTTTAGCCTGGAGAGAGTATCTGTTAAACTCATGGTTATATACTTATTGAAGGCTAGAGAAACCATTATTAAATAAAACACTAGCTTGTTTTTCCTCAATCATTAATAAATATGTCAGGAAAATTTTATTAATGTGAGTCCTTTCGATGGTGTGGGAAAAATAGTTGAATATACCAGGTTAATAAGTTGTATTTGTGATGCATTCTAGTTTATTATGATAGAAAAAGATATTTGTTATTCATTTTTGAAGTATGGTACGTAAAATGGTTAAAACTGCTGACATTCCTGAATGTCATGTGTCAACTGCTACAGTGCGTTGCCAACGTGACTGGGAATTCCCATTTTCTTGCTTATCTTCTAATTGAATTCCTTATTTGCATGTAGGGTTGACCAACAAGAGGTCAATTGAAAAATGGGTTTTAGTAGTAGACTCATTATTAAGAAGTTCACAGTACCAAAATATTGTTGGTTCATAATAATGGGCTTCGTAACAATTCATTTTTTCCTAAATGTAACAAAAAATGTCCTTTGCCATGTTTTCCTTGTCTTGTCAATCTTTCATTACAGACAGTTACAGACATGCTGTGGATTGATTTTATATGTGTAGGAAAATACAAGAAAAGATCGAATTTTGTCCAAAGGTATGATATCCAACACTAATACTATTTTGTGATTGCAAATCAAATATGGGTGATGCATTTCTTGTCCTAAGGGTCACATGCCATGAAATTCGTTAAGTCAGGAGATTAATTCCTAGGAAAAATTGCTCTGCTGCTGAGACAGTTTTAATGTTGTGAAATTAACAGTCTCGATTTTTGTTGTATCGATTATATGTGAAATTTAATTTCACAAGTGTAATTTAGTGGTCCCAGCTGATTCCTCACGTATCCTTATGGATTCATTGCTGGGTTTTACTTTAGTGCGATGTCACCCTGTAAGTACACTTACGCTGGGTCGTTTTGGTCCCAGTGGGAGGTATTGATTCGATTTTATGACATGAAGCTACAGAACTTTGAGAAAATTCAGCAAAATCGGCCAAATTCTTCAGAGATTATTATGATTCTTTGAAGAATTTGGCCGATTTTGCCAAGAGATTTGTGCATCAGTCAATTTGTGGAAGGCTCGTGAGACTGTCCAACATCAAACTGCCTAATTCCAGATAGTCTTCCCCAAACACAGCAGGGAAAGGGTAATTCTTGCCCATCTTTAACAAAAGTCTTCAAGCTAATGCTGTACTACCATGAAATTCAGCCGTACAAATGTGTACATGTTATTATTTTACTTTCCCATCTTTCAGCACAGAAAGTTATTGACTCAACCAGTTCACTTGTTAACACTCATTGTTGCACCGCAAACCTTGACCTGGAAAGAACTTGTCAGAGGGGCCCCTCATCTGCTACGTATGACAAGGTAATGCTCACCTTTGGGCCACCCAAGAGCAAGCATGTCATCGCACTGGACCGCATTGTTGAGCGGAGATAAGTAGATATACAGTTTATCTCAAACTATATCTACTTACTACAAGGGCATTATTTTCTCTAAGCCATTTACTGACTGCCTCACTGGCAACAGCTCTTTCTTCTGCTCAACTCAACTCTTGTATGTGTATTATGCTTCAAAGCAGGGCATGGGAAGGAAAGATTCTCCGTTCCACTTTGAGAGGTGGCCTTCTGCCTGACTATATGTTTCAAAGATCATCACACAAACTGAAATTTAGAAAAAAATATTTTTACTCATATCGACGATATTTTTTCAAAAATGATGTAAAGTTGAATAATAAAAAACATATGATAAGAAATGTATTCTCTTTACTGTGACTAAAAACTTTTATTGATACAAAAAAAAAATTTTTTTCCCCACATTAAACGTGCTTTTTGGAAAACTCAATCGCCAGTCCAGCGGTTAAATTTGGGATGCATTTTATTTACCATGACTGTCAGTCGGAGCAACTTTGATTGGACCTAAGTCAGGGTGGTATCAACAGGTATCAAAAGTTTCAATAGTTAAATTCTCTGACAAAACATCCCACAGAAATAAATCATTCTCTTATTCCTGCGATTTGTTTCAATAATCGCATAATACCTAAATACTGCTCTTTATTGTTTTTAAAATGTCTAGTATGAAACAACAGTAACACAACTGCAGAACAATATATATTTAACTGTCAATATTAAAATACCTACAATTTTTTTGACCGAGACAAGTGTCATGATCTCATTAAGACTATTGAAAATCGCACATAACCTCTGCTAGAGACATAAAACTTATGATTGAAAATTATGTACCAGAAATCAGTCATCACGAGAAAGAACTTATTTTGTATTATAAGGGAAGCCACTCAACTTCCCCTATTGGCTGATTTAACCCCCCCTCTTCTTATTTCAAAACAATGACCTAAAGTTTTTTTTCTTTTTAACTTTAATTTTTCCATCAACCTTCCAAGGCTCTCAGCTTCCTATCAGAGTATTAATTCTTTAGGACCTACTTCCATTAATGAGCTTTTGCATCTCTTAATTTGAGGATCATAGTCTCATGGTTTTCATCAAGGCCTCTTAATGCTACAATACTATCATACATTAGTCTCAGCATGACTATTAACTCATTATTACTTAACTCGTTATTTACTTTAAAGATACTATTCCTTTTTGCCTTAATACTTGTATTCGATGTATAACTTTATAAAGGGTTTTATATCAACCCGTTCAATAAATATATTATTAAA
This sequence comes from Ceriagrion tenellum, assembly GCA_963169105.1. Lineage (NCBI taxonomy): Eukaryota > Metazoa > Arthropoda > Insecta > Odonata > Coenagrionidae > Ceriagrion > Ceriagrion tenellum. The sequence continues at coordinate 128,485,585 of OY720642.1, read as the reverse complement.
TATATTATTATTATTCTTCTGGTTTTCAACAATGACTATTGAGTGAGAAACCTCTCCCAATGAAAGCATTGACTTTGCTGAAATAGGCACTTTTTTCAGGTGTACCCTGGCACTTCAAGTCTGCAACTACTCCCTGCAAAAAGTTTTCCCGGGCCCTGTGTTAATCAAAGAGCCAACAAGCATCTATCGAAGTAGATTTGATAACGAGAGATTTCAATTATTCAGGAATTTGATCACCTTCTGTTGACATAATCCAATTTTCACTGCAAAAATCTATCGAGTGACATCTAGACAGGAACAATCTAATGATATATCTTTAGCTAATACATAATTAAGGGTCCCACATGTATACTACATTTATATAAAAGTACCGGGGGACCGAGCTTTGCACTGTACAGTGAATGTAATAATTATTATTTTAAAAAGATCAAATGGAAATTTATATCATCTAATTTAGTATTTTAACCTTTTTTTATAAAAATCATAATTCAATATTTTGCTCCAGTATGAGCCATATATGAACTTTAGTTTCATTTTGTTTTTAATACATGAGAAGTTTTTTTTTAACCAAATCCACTGATAATCGCTTCTATAAATTTAATTTCACATCCTATACTACAAGGTAATATGCGTAATAGATTTTTGGCAATTCTATGTAACTAAAAGAGTTATTATTTACAGGTAAGATGGAGATAATACCTTATAGAAGTATTATATACATGTAAATATAGTTCTTACTTTATGAAGAACTGAGAAGAAAAACCGTGATGTTAGAAAGATACTTTCCTGGAAAGCGCTGGTATCATTACTAGAGTTGTTAAAATAAAAGCCCATCACAATAAACTTGCCTTGTGATAATAGCCTTGTTTTCATATTATTAGCTTATGTCTCTTTGTTAATGAATCCCTACACAATTGGTTACATTTCTAAGTCAACATTTACATCAGTAAAACTTGGCCCGATGGATTCCTCATACCCACTCTCCATACCATTTCCATACTTTTCACTATCGTATAAGATAAGGTGTAAAACATCCGTACCGAATTGCCGGTTAATAGTCATTGATCAGGTTGCCAAGGAAATATGCTATTATTGAAATCGCAGAAAAATTGGCTACTTTTTCATTGAAAACATACCTTTTAAGCAAAAACGAAGTGTAACAAAATCAATTGCAATAATTAAATACTTAATTCATTTTTCCATCCAAAAGTGAAAATTTAAACCCTTTATATTAATTGCAAGTAATTTAGAAAAGAAACCTCTGCAATGATTCTGAGTAATACAGAGGCCCATTTTGGGGGTCTTTGCATCCCTATGGCCTTTCATCCAATGGATTACTCGTACCTGAAAACCCATGTGTGCTGACTTTCAGGAGAATCAGTTCAGTAGTTTGAAAGAAAATATTTACATACCGATATATATATATATATACGTATATATACATATATATGTTTATATATAAACATACGTATGTACAATAATTGCTCGTTTGATAGTATAAGATATATTGTAAAACCTTTACAAAGTTTATGCTCGAATGGTGCCTTTTCAAAGATTTTCTGGCAGATGACTTTCAATTGCTAATGTATAATGAGTTTGCTTATCTTTACGAGCACCTTAGATGGTAAGCCAAGTTACCACATGGATCTGGAACTTTCCCAACGCCATTCTTGAAAGTTTCCAAATTTGAAAGCTGTTCATTTCCTCTGATAGCTACGGAAAAGTTGTTTAGCAATTGCACATGGCCAAATTTTGGAGGGAGATGTGCAGATGAAGAATGTCTCACAAGATCACTACTTCAGGAGTGTAAATCTTTGAAAATATTGTGACCACTCTGAGGTAAGCTATGACACACCATCCTATTTTTTAATAGAAAACCGTATAGTAAATATGACATTCACCGTTTGGAGACCATATATCAAATACAATTGGGTGTGGGGAGATCCTCACCTTAGTTCACTTTCAGGTAGAACTTGAGGCCTTAAACTAATTTAAGATTCGCATTCGGATCATCAATTGATAACATTTTTCATAAAATAAGTTTCTCCAGTAAATCGACGAGCATCATCAGCACATTGGAAGCAAAGCCATGAGACCCAGAGGGGAGAAGATTAGGACTTCACCTCTTTTGCCACTCTTTGCACTTCCATTCTGAGCACTCTGACATACCCTATTGATCCCAATATTGTCCTCAAAACAAAAAGATGTCCAAACTTGAGTGGCGGCTTCCACCACTGCAGTGATAACCCACTACAGGCTGGTCAATCCTGGCTTCGATCATTTTGTGATTTGTTGTGACTGTTTTTGTGAATTGGGCATGCTACATGGGCACAGCCAAGGGGAGGATGGATTGCAGTTCATGGTGTTTGGGCGGATGAGCAGCACAAGCAGCTTAAAGCAAACGGAAAGGAAGGAAGAAAGAACTGAGCAGCATGGCACTTGTCAGAAGGCGATGGAGAAGGACATATGCACATGGAACGACAGCTGAGCCGCCAAGTTAATACAGTGACGGTGGCCCTAAGAGCACTTCGTATTTGCATCTTACTCGGTGATTAGCCCTGGGAAATAGTGCAGTGAAAACTTCTCCCCGTACAAGTAAATGATAAATGACAAGTAGTCTCCAAGATGTTTATTAGAACAGTAAATTAAAGGACTATTTACGGGTAAATATAAGGAAAATACTCCACCTTGAAATAAGTAATGTCCAGGTACAATCCTCTTCCGGCTTTGATTACAATTATGCAACAGGAATCCCACAAGTATACAAAAAATATACTTGATATAATCACTGTCACAGGTGCCTTCAAGCATCATAAAAATATATACATCATCTGTCAATAAATATTACTAATTTATTCTTGAGACAAACATTAGCAGGTAACCATCCAAATGAGGGCCATATAAATAGCTGGCAACGTATAATTAATAAAACATGTTTCCATTGATATTTAAAAAAATAGTATCATTGCTGTTTATACAATGATCTCAGAAAAAATATTTCCCTGCATGTATGTATCAACCTTGATAACAATTAGAAGGTACCATAGCTTGTCGAGTTTAATTTTTCCAAACGCACAGCTATGTTACCGATGAGAAATAAAAAGATTGGCACACTCGGGGCAAATTATTATTTAAAAAGGCATCAAAGAAAAAATATATTTCATTATATGGTTTATTTCATTATCTCTGATGCATTTTTCCAAAAATATATATTTTGGATATCCTTTCAAACGTTTCCTACGATAAAGCACCATGTAATACTGGAAATAGCAAACCAAGGCCAAAGAACTTGAAACTTGATGGAACATTTCAAACACAGCAATAAGGGGGTGTGATTCATTTACAAAAAATGTAAGATGATATTGTGAATTAACACTGGTAGTCGAAAGCATTTTACTAACCAAAAATCTGCACATCTGCCTAAGCAAAGAACATATGAATCACTTAGCTGGATCTGATCCAAACTAAACATGAAAAATTTCAATCATCTAGCATGGATACTTATCTAGTTTTACCAAAATATTCTGTGATAATTACCTCAAAGAGAACAATTCTCATTACTCAATGTGAACCCACACACATGCTAAAAATAGACCATTAGCCTCTGGAGTTTACATTTCAAAGTTAAAAATAGGCATTCTGAATGGCCATATATCAAATATTATTATAGGTTAATAGGCACAAGAGGCCCAGTTTTACAATTTTTGTAATCCATAACCATTAGCTGCATCAGGCGCAAAGTTAATAGGGCAGCAATAAACACTCCACAATTTAAACAACAAATCAATAAGATGATGATGATGGCAATAGGCATAGAAGATTGCATCCACGATAGTTCTCGATAAATAAAAAAAATTAAACCAAGAATAAAAGCAGATCTCACTGATAGAGGGCATATGCAAATGAATCCCCACAAAGGTGCACCAAGTACAAAGACATACTACAATCAATGTGTGGCATTTACAAAAGAAAAAATATTTTTCCAAAAAAATATATCATCCTTACGAGTGAAATCTAAGCTAGGTAAATATCTAACATATATGTAAAACTAATAAATTCAGGCCTGACTTTGTGGAACTTCTCCATATCGAAAATCAAAATATTCTAGTAATGGTCCACTAAATATTTATTCTTTACAACCCAGGTTTCGTCAACCTGAAGATGTCATTATGTGACGAAACCGGGTCGGGTCGTAAAGAATAAATCTATTTAGTGGACCATTACTAGAATATTTTGATTTCTAACATATTTTGGCATATACACTAGTAGAGACTAAAGTGAACCCAACTTTTTATTCAGGGGATAGTTTTGATCAATAATTCAGTAAAATGTGAGGACTAAAGATCCTTACAAGGAAGAGTAGCTGGTTTAATGGAGGAGAATCCATAGAAATTTCCCAAGGAACAATACACTTTAATCTTTGACTGATATAATCTTTCACTTAAGAACCATTACATAAGAAAGTTTAAAAAAAATTAAAATTCTATATTAATGACTGACCACATCTCTCTCACAGGGCTAAGTATTTCTTGCAAAATCACGAATATTTGATTTAATATCCAATGGTTAAACTCAACTTTCCTGACTAAGTTTCTAGGTGGCAAAAGCAACTTATTCCCAAACTGAAACTGGCTACTTTCCATCTGCAGCATGATGTAACAGCTACTTACATTCTGGGTTTTAAATAGCAATGAATTACTCAAGGAAATCAGAATGTAGGTAGGTATTGCAATAAGGAAGATTATTAATGAAAATAAGTTCATCTAAAATCATCCGGGTACAAACATTAACAAGGAAAAATCTCCTATGAGTATATGGAGGCAAAGCTTTGCATTGAGTCACTGACATAATGCCCAAGGTTTTCCGGGACCTCTTCGGCATAGCTCCATTTCTGTGGATGTTAGTTCCGGTAGCATTATAGCCACCGTCTTCAGGTCTAAACTGACTTCAGACTTTGAATAGGTAGCTGTAATGCTACTGAAACAGTTGTCCAAGAAAATGGAACTATGGAGAACAATATGGAACCCTCAACTCATTCACTACAATCATCTTCATCCATCATACAAGTTCATTCCCTATGTATTACACAAACCATGTTTGAGATTTTAAAATCAAGAAGAATCCTACTTGAAATCTGAGCTGCATTAAATTATCCGCAAGTATGAGCAACAATCATAAATACACAAATTTAATAATTTTTCTTGACTGAGTGAAACTATAGACACAAACCAGAGTAGACATTTGGTATTCTCACTAATCCACTGAAAATATTGTGAGCATCCATCCCTCCTTACTTCATTTCTAGATCTGCAATAAGACGCATCACAGAGATTTTTTCCAGGAATATCTTTGGCATCAAAATATAAACTTTTTTATCACTTGAATTTCATCCCTGTCTAAGTTGAAATCAAGATAACCAGTGAGTTTTTCTTCACTATTCCAAGTTAGTCCTTTCCCATAATATTGACAAAGAGATTTTCATATTTTATGCAAGGCCCTTTCCAGATTGAACACAAAAATACTATAGAAATAACAAAAAATATTGTTCTTCTACCCCTCCTCCCCTGGAAGGATAAATAGGGTAACAGGGGGTCATGGGATAAGACTGAAGGCTCAGGTACACACATGTAAGTATCCTCCTTAGCTGGTAAGGCTATGCTGAGATAATGGCACAATCACACCCCAGTCACAGCTCATGGGGAAATGTGTATTTATAGGAATGTCACCAGGAAAGTTATGGGTGAATGTGAATTCTTTAACATAAAATCTTGAGAACAATAAATTCTGGATGAAATAATACATGACTGCAAAAAAAGCACAGGAAGCATCCGTGGATACATCAGTATGAAAGAAATTACTTAAACAGAGCCAGTTTCAAATGCCTAGCACCAACAATTAAGCTCCTCAAGAGGAAAGTGAGTGATGGGTAAGAATGTGCCTATGTGATTCCATTACTTCTGGGTAAACCTAGAACTCAAATACCTTCAAGCATTTTTCATCAACGATCAATGATTGAAATTCCAGTGATATTCAGGAAATTATCCTACACATACAACTGACAACTTCTTCAGCTACAGCATCAGAGAAACAGCAGATAATCTTCGAAAGTTCCCAGTATATTGGGTTTGCAAAGACCCCAGTTAATGAAATTTGATGGAAAAGGGAACACCATCTGAATATTTATGAGCACTTACAACACCATTTTCCCCCTAAATAAATCTTGAAAATTTATCCAGTCCAGGTGGCTATTTTAGTCGGAAAACAGCAAAACATGATAGGGCAGCCACTATGCTTTGGCATAATTTTGTACATAATTGCTACATTCCATAAAGATTGACATACATAAAAGCAGTAGTTTTTTCCACTAATCATCACAAGTGAATGATATATCCCAAAAATACCAATTGAACATTTAAAAACAAAATTTAGGTACGTACAAGCACTTGTTTCTGCTGCCAGCTGGTTAGTTCAAAATTTTAACGAATGATAAGTAACATAGATGAGTAAAAAAAATAGAAGTTGAATTGGAAACTTCTAAAATAATTCAGGCAGTAAAAAATCAGCATGTAGCTAGGTCACTCAGGAAACAGCAAGAGCTGGGACCTTATTTTAACATTAATTCTCTCCTCTTGGGATTGTACCAAAAATCTGGTGCCTATTTGATTAATTACATTCCAGATACGAACAATTGTGGTAACTCACCATTAAAACACTAAAATGAGTTAAGTCCATTACACTCTGAAAGAAAATAGAATGGACTTGAGACATTATCTTAAGAGATGGTTTCTTTTGAGAGGGTAACCAGTTGAAATTTCTTTGAATAGATTCAATTTTCCCACTTTTGCCAATAAACTACTATATACAGGGGATAGCACTGTCGATAGATAACTATTTCATTAGTTAAAAAAGAACATACTCCTATATAAAGTATTATTAGTTTAAGGCATTCTTCAAATCCTATGCAACCAATGGACACACACTGTTATATCTTGGATGCTCTAATATTCTGCTTCTCCCATGAATAAGCCTCATCATCCCTTTGGGCAAACGTGGAAATTAAGAAAATAAAAACAAAATCAAATCACACTTGAGTTTCATTTTCAATGAGAAATCTATGAAATACAACTTCGACAATGAGAAGCAAAAATATAGGCTAAAAGACCTTGGATAATCAAAGTTACAGAAAAAAACACTTTTCCAACCAAAAGGAAATGATACATCAGAATACTAATTCAACTATAAAAACCAAACTGCTTCAATTTTACGAGTGTAGGCAGACAACCACAGAGTGAAGATGGTCTATGTAATATACAAGTTCAAGCCGACAGTGGGAATGGAAGCACCACTGACAAAGCCTAGGAACTGAGGGGTCTGCATCTCACTATTTTCTTTAAAATGGGACATATGCACAAGTTTCCAGTAAACCCTTGTGTATCACTTGCGTGTGTAGTATAATCGATATGCACAGAGCAGAATAGCACAAAGGGTCACAGTCGAGTGGAGAACCTTTCGGCGAGAGTCATCCTTCCGGACGAGAACAATTGGGGATGTGCTCACTGGATATCGATGCATCGAGGAAGAAGAGCTGGAGGAGGACGAGGAGGAAGGTGGACCACCCTCGGGCCGCCCAACCCATCCTGGAGGCGTGGAGGACGTGGACAGAAGGTGAAGGGGGAGGATGTTGGCCAGCTGCCTCGTATCTGTCTCAACTTGATACTTGCAACAAGGGTCAGGGCACCACGAGAACATGTACAAGCTTGTGCAGAGGGCTGAGCAAATGCATGATGGAATGTACAGCACGGGGCGATCGGGCCACAGAGTGCCTGCAAATGAACCATTAAATTGAAAAGAGAGAATGCTCACCTGGGAATAGAGAATGAGGAAAGTTAAGAGTAAAGCGAAACTAACATCAAAATGGGGAATACCCTGAGAGGCAGGAGAAATAAAATTCTAACCTAGGATTTTTAAAAACTTTCCTGATAAACACACACACACAAATCCTCCTCTTTCCAAGATGACATTACCGAAATTAAGACTATACCGACCACTTTGACTTACCAATCACTTTTTGCCATGTTTTCCGTACCATTGATGGAAGAAAAACCTATCTGAGAAAATACATTCTCTAGTTTATTGAAAGCTTTCAATATATCATAATTGAGATTTATCAGTTTACCAGAAATAATCAGATTGAGGTGGTTCGGACTTGTCCAAAGAATGGAAGAGAAAGAGGAGGAAGGAAGAGGAGAGCAGCTGAAAGTTTAAGGAAAGTGTAAGAAGTTAAGACCAAAGATGAGATAGATGAACATGGCAGTAAAAATTCTCTAGGAAAAAGCATGGAATAAGGAGACAATGTAGGACAGGGAAGTGAGCTAATGAATAATTAGCAAAGGGAATGCCGACTCCACTAGCAAGGGATAAGGCAAAGACGAGGAGGAATACATCATAACTGGCAAGTTCTACATGATCATTCGAAGAGAGGCTAATATATATCAAAGCTAGTCTATGCAACCTATTGACCAATGATAACAATGTAATATAAAGAATGGCAATAGAATTGAGTTTGGACCTTATGTGAATGGTTGCACTCAATAGTAAATTCTATTTCAGTTCAAATGACTGAAGTTCATTGAATACACAGACTTAGTTAAGTCAAGAACAGAGTAGGAAATACTTTGATGTGCAAGGGTCACTCAATAGCATTTCAGTAGATGCAGCACATCCCCTTTCCAGGAGATACGAGCAAATTAAGTTCTATAAATGTCACCTGCTAAAAGGGATGCTGCACCGGCAATAACTCCCCCTTTGTGAAGGAAATTGCCCACAGCGATCCATCTGGCTGTTTCATCACCAAGGCGAGACGGTTCCACAACAATCGCTGGAGCTCCAGCTTCAAGGGCCCACTCTAATTCCCTTTCAAAGAATTCATGAGCATGCTCTCCATCATAAACTTCACGAACTACAACAACAGATGTAGGGTTAGGCAGATCATAACCTAGAAAAAATTCAACCAGATAGACAAGTAACAATTAGATACACACAAGCAAACTTATGTGTACAAACTAATGTGCCAAATAGCTTCAAAATCATGGTCTGGAATAAAGAAGAAAATGCAAGGTACAAATTTATTGAGTGACAATTTCCACATGGGAAAGCACAAACTCCTCACCACTGACAAAAAAATGGTCAAAATTAAACTGTGCTAAGATATGGGAATAGATGTTTATGAGGTCAGAAGATGACAGGATGAAACTTTATTGCATCATTTCCCTCTATATTCTGATACTATATGCCTTGATTGGGTCCCCAATGCACTGAGCACAATGATGCACTGAGGAAATTCATATAAAAATTTCAATTTCAGCCAAAGAAACAGCAAAAACCTATAATTTAGCTAAAAATACATGGAAAGGATTTAAATCCCCTCATTGGAAAATAACAAAGAATGCACAAGAATAAATAAAAATTAATGTTATACTTGTTTTCACACAACTTTCTTTCTTTCTTGTTTACTGAGGAAGTAATAAATTTCATTGAGAAGTAAATTTGTTTAGTTTTCTTTTTTAAGCTGATTAATTAGATTTTAGATTAAGGTAAAACATAGAATACTAATGGGGTTATAAATTAACAAGAAAAGGAAAACACAGATATAAACTAATTTGTAAAGAGATGAAAGGTTCTTCTCTTCATATAACGAAAAGGTCAATGGACTCAAAATATGACCATAAGATTGACATTAACTGGAGTCAAAGTTTGAAACTTTGTCACACCATGGTCACCCGTGGCTAGTCTCACTATATCCCATGGCTGGGTCTCCAAAGCTACTAAGACGACTTGTCATTGATTATTGATATACCTGCTCTCTCTTTTCCTTTGCTCCTCCTTCTCTGAACCTTTCTTTTTGAAGGCCTCTCTACTTGGGCCAAAGGATTCGACTCTTGACTTTGTGTTTTCATCCCATAATGTTCCTCTTCATTGTCCCCAGATTCTGGTATATTTAACGTAACAGATTCATTTAACGCTGATGCAATACCCTCACTGTCAGCATCTTCCACCCCCATTTCCGTGCTGTAAAAAGAATTTTTTGCAGTGAGTTAGCTAGCAGATTTAGAATTTTAGGCACATTCAAATTATGCTTCCAGGTGCTTAACAAAGAAAGATCTAAGGCTTTCCCGGCATATGTAGTCATTGAAGGTTATTCGGGCTTCCCACCGGAAATTTCCCCTGCTGGGAGCTTTCTTTGGGAAGCCCTGCTGGGAGAAGATGGAAGGTCCTCAGCCACGTGGAAAAATTCTGAGAGAGACTGACAAGGGAAGCGATGGAAATAAGGATGTGAAAGAACACCATGAATAGCAACGGTGGCCTTTCCCTCACCTAGACATGGAAACCGGTGCTGAGATACAAGCGAGAGGATAGGGAAAAAAAGGCGGGAACGAGCGGACTAATCATGAGACACCTGACCATATATGCCAAATGGTATATAAGCCAGACCAGTCGATGCAAAGCATGCCCTGATGACGATGGACGTTCATCGAAACATTGGCTGAGATGGAGAGTTTGACCAGGTGGGAAGCCCGAATAACCTTCAAGGAGCTTAACACATTACATCCATTTTGTATGGCCTCAGAACAGCCGATATTATGTATTTGATCACATGGTTATTAGTATTACATTATAATTTCTACAGTAATTAGAAAACATTTTAAGGCACATAAGTGTAGCGTTTCAACAAGATCACCCAAATGGACTGAAATGACTGATTTAGCAAGTCCAAAAACATGTGGAAAGACTCAACTTGAGTAAACAACAATTCATTTCTAACAATGGATTAACTTGATGTAATCAGAAATTACAAGAGGGGCCTCAACAACGTTCATAACGATGAGATGAAACACTTTCTACAACTCGCTACATAGACCAATTGATTTCAAAATCCATTGTGTCCTTATCAAGGTTACATTCGAATTAACAACAGCTTTTGCAGTTACTTATGGCCAGGCAACACGAAATGTCAACCCATAAGAATTCTAGAGTCAATGCATGAATGAACAGGAAAATTCTTCGTATAACCACACACACTTGTACAAATGCATGCCCAGAAAATAGCACATTTTCTACAAAGGATCATGCAAATGTCAAATGTCACTGATATATGTCCACAAACTGTGGACATATATCAGTGACACCTAGCGGTAGATAACGGAAATGATATTATCTGCCCATAGTATTTATGACGCTGTTTTGTACTATTTGTTTACTACTGGGAATCAATTTTTTGAGAAGAATTCAGCTATTTGCATGTATTTAATCTCTGCTTTGTTGGGACTAACCATACCAACTGTTTATTGACCTCTCCCATTACAGATAGGCTAGTACTGCACCTCACTTGGAAAACTCACAAACTCCTCCTCCCATTTGACAATAGTGAAACAAATCTTTAGTTAGTTAGTGATTAGCTGAGATTTCCTAGTGTTCCTGTTAATATTTTTTCGAAGTTAAAACTTTCTCAGCAAGGTTTGAAACGTTGGGAGGGATAGTCCAACAGAAGTGAATTTTATGCAAAAAACCTTGTTTTTGTGATTTATATTCAATAACCTTGCACCACAAGTATATGATTGGCCATTAATTCCTTAGTATTATATAGTAACAACAATTGCATGACTGTCACAATGATCTATTTTCTCAGGTAATCAGGTCACTGGCAGAGTATTCAAGAATCCAGTGTTTCATGAACACTTCCTTTTTGAGCCTGAAGTTGGAACAGCCTGTCTATGTAAACAAGGTATGTTTGTGAAAAAAATAAGTCACAGCAGGAGAGAGGAGGGAGGAAAAGAACAACAATAACAAATGCCGACCCAGAAAATTGTGCAACCACACGTGTTGTTTCATGGCCTGAATAATCACAGACTATCCATTCATTTATGCTTACTAATAGTAATCCATTCAGGCAAACATACATGAAATCATTCAAGCAAATATATATACATCGACTCATGAATGTAAATGTATTATGCAACCAGGCCTTAATATACCATGGATGGAGCTTAGGGGTGGGGGGTTTGAAGAGGGTTTCATTAAGAATAAGGGATTAAGCAGGAAGGGAGAGGGATAGTAGAACAATATCATGGTCAAGTAGTGACATCTAAGGGTGGCATATGTGTTTTTTAGTTCGAAGGATGGGCAATGGGTTCAGTGGTTTTCACAACTATTCAAAATCGATCATTCAGTGCTGTATAAATCAAGTGCAAAGAATCAATAGTCGATTAATCCACTGATTCAATAATTAGAATACAAGGAAACACTTGATCATACTTCAAAATTTTCCCCAAGCATATTAATTTTTCTTTTAACTCTATTCCTTGACTTTCACAGCAACACACAAATTTTCAAGCACAAGCCCAGCTTCATGAAATTTAAAATCCACCCCGTCCTTGAAGTCATCAAAAGGTGTATCATGAACATAACATGGTTGAACCAAGGTCTGTACTAGAAACCCTGGCTATATCATATGCAAAAGGAGTGAGGGAAGCTAAGGGAAAAATTCCACATATGACAAAAAATGAGGCATGGGATGTAGTAATAAGGTTAAAACAAAACTGTGGTGGGAATAAGGGTAATTCAACTCAAATGCGATGCACGTGGTGAGATGGTTTAATTTTAAACAAGGATTGTTGATTAGAGGATATTTTCAAGTGCCATGTGTGGACTTCAGGAATACCTACAACCCTGCATCGAGTAGGATGTCGGCGAGCATACTTAGAGCCTTAGTAGCAGCAAACCAATGGGTTATTAATCACCAAGACATTAACAGTGCATATCTCAAAAGCTCCATTCACAATGAGGTCACAAGATTGGATTTTGGTCAGATTTCAATTATACAAACTACTTGCAATAAGGGCCATACGGTCCTCTCGTCATTGCGGGGGAAATTTTCGACCTACGAAGCACTAGGGTAGGGACGTTACGGCGAGGCCTGATTAGCATGACTACGAATGGCAAACGGCTGGGTTCCATTCACGAATATTCAAAATTAACACACAGAGTTAGTAACAATGCTTGACCCTATTGCAATGGATGCAGAATTTTACTAGATATTGGGATCGAATGAAGGAAGGGAAATATGATCAAAATTGATATGCATATAAGGCGGCAATCTAGGAAAGGAACTTAATGACGTGCAACGGGGATCATTGGCCAGCCAAAATTCTAGCCATCCTGTAAATACCCAACGCGTAAATCGCCGAGAAGTTCCAACAAAATGTCAAGAGAAGCAGGGTGGATCGATCACTATTACTGTCCAAAATTAAGAGTACTAAATGATTACGTACAGGGGTTGTTACATCATATTTCCAAAGATATGGCGATAACGAATGACCCGAGGTTTGCCATAAAGAATAATAACTAGGGTTAATAATTTGGGTCGGAAAAAACAGCATTAAAAATCTAAGGCTCCATTGCGCAACGGTTTGCAACCCATCTGGTACGAACACAGGATTTTCTATCAGTTACATGAACTTTATAACGATTATGTCATTGACAAAATTCATTCGAAATCACATGAATGATGTGCAAAACCGACGCTTTAATTAAAAATGGGAATGTTGATGCAGTCCAGATTTCTCGAGGGCAACTAAATACCACGTCGTTTATTATTATTTATGTCCATAAACATCACTACACAACACGAGCAATGGCTAACATGACATGAATCGGGTCTCTTCACCTGACTTTTTGGCCATCCTCCATGTTTGACGATGGAGAACATAAGGTATCCCCTCAGAATTTTATCACTTCATGTGGTAACCATAGATGCATCAATGTTCCTGGAACAGAAGCAGCCCTATTAAACTTAGCATATACTAATATTCAAGGTAGAAAACCAGAGGGAAAAATTGCAACAAGATTACGAATAAATATAGAGAAAAGCCGAATGACCTCGCCAGACTTTCATGGCAAGAAAATAATTAAGTACGCGACAACTCCTCCATTACTGAAAGAAATTAACGTATCCAACTCTGATAGTATCAATTTCTTCTAAACATTTAGTAAATTCAGTTTTTACCGAGTTGAGCCCTGAACTGCAAGATGTAACGAGACGTCTAGTTCAGTGGTGCGCTGGCACACCTTCACATGTTAACCGAAAAAAATGAATGGGAATTTTCAAATTTATTAGTCGGTGGATGAAATCTTCAGTTTGTATTTACACGACTTTCTGCGTTTGAAAAAAGGTTTTCCGAAGTTAGAATGGGTGAATCCTGTCAGGCGAACATTCACCCAGAATCCTTAGTCAAGAACCGAATCGAGGAATTGTCTTCGTCGGGCATTTTTGGCACCACCTACTTCATCAAAATTGATGTGAGCCTTTTAAGCACCTAGGCTAGGGCTATTTTATTACCGGCTAATGTTCGTTCGAATGGATCAGAGGGTTATAGGTCATGTTGAAGGGGATTCATGAAGGAAAATGCATGGGTCTTGTCCGGCGAACACATACCGCATTTCACCATTAATGGACTTAGTGGGTGCCGTTGAACTTTTATCTTAGTTTCATTAAAATTCTGTTTTTGGGAACCCATGTAATGAAAAGAAATCATTTTTCGACAACTCAAGGTATTCGCTGGATGCACAAACGTAGCGAAACCCACCAAAGTTTTCGCTGAAATGTATTTTCACAATACAAATTTCGATTAAAAGAAATCGCAAGTTATTAGATATGCACGTAGAGGAAAAAGGCATCAAACATAACTCTTAAGGTTCCTAAGGAATTCTTAAAGTTTGCAGTAAAACCTGATCTTACAATTAAAGGTGATATGGAGATCAGACTTAATTTTCACTTATCAAATCCCTGAAAATAGACTGACAAGTGACAGACCTTTACATTGTGTGCTTGGAAAAATCAAGAGTAGATGAACACCCTAAACCATTCCCCTATTGGTGTTCATTCCGCATACACTGCACTCTCATTTGGAAGTAATAGGTACATGAACCGAGGAAGAAGTCTGGTTTTTGCACTTATTCTTCAGCCTTATCTCACGCTTTCAGATCACTCTAACCATGTAGTCTGGGCATTATCATGCGCACCTCTTACCGCTCACTGATTGGATAGAATTCCCTTTACACGGTGTATTTGATAGCACAATGGAATGTTCAAGCAAATGCAAAATTGTGTGTTTGAAAGGAAGAAGAGCAAACCCTATTTTCCATTCAATCACCCAAGAATTCATAACATTTTCCTCTTCCCTTGGTACGATTTTCCCTGTGAAAGTTTATGCTTTCATTTATACAATAAAGTGCACCCTGTTAAATGGGCTTCTAAGGCAACACTGCTTGCATAATGAAACAATACAGGTTATTACCTCACTTATTGCTCTGTATTCACCTTGACTGCATAATTTTTATGCCTTTTTTGAAGGTGCATTCAAAGGGAATTTATAAAGCTATGCCTTAAGATAATCCAAGTTCTTTTTTACATATTTGACAAGTCCTGAACTGCAGAACTTTATTCCTCTTTTAAGTTTATGATGGGACTCAATACTACGAACTCATAGTGAGTGATACATCAGGTCACACGTGCTCCACGGTTTCGATTTCAACTATGCAGTAGCTCATTCTCTGGAACTGAAGGAAACCTGTTTTATTCCACAATTTTTTTACCCTATGATGACACTGCTATATTAAAACCAGTGGTCCTAAAATAAAGTTGGTGGAATAAGATAAAATTTTCTTGTAATTTTACCAAGTCAGGTCTTTCATTTACACTGAAAGTGAAGCAAGGAAAGAATTTTTACCTGAAAATAATTCGCCTCCAGTATTCACTATGGAAAACTTAGTTCTTACACAATTATATACCACTCCTACCAGGAGAATACTTCGGTTCCACTATTCTGAGGAATTTTGCATTACCATGCCTTTTTTCAGTGACAGTCATTGAATTGGTATTACTATCATTGTTGCAAAGACATAGAAAAATGTTCAGTTTTCATGCTTCTTGTACCTGCTCTTTTACTTTAGCTTACTTCTTTAAACAATTTAGGCACACTTCAGGAACTTCTTCTTACACATAGATATCCATGTCTTCCCCTTATTTTAAGCGTTGTAAGAAGTGTTTTTATTGATGAGTTCTATGTCACTTGACCAGCTAAATTATAAATATATATTATTATTATATGCACTCCATTTGATCACTTTCAGCAATATTTTTCAGACTCGCTGAAGGTGATGTGAAATTGGTTGTATGGAGGTGTTGCAATTTCAAGGGATTATTCTCCAATGTATTAATTTTCGGTACCATGTAAAAAAACATAAAAAGAACTTGAAGTTGGTGCGAAGGCTTCCACGGTGCTCAGATGAATTAGGCTGCTTTTGGGGGGGGAAGGGCAAGGGAGGCATTGCCCCCCCCAAGCAAGATTTGGGGGGGGCAATACCCCCCCCAGAAATCAGAGGTTGTGGCTCACTTTTTAATGGACATTGCCCAATTTGCAAAATTATTTGCAGTGAGCGGGTGACAAAAGATAATAGCACATGGAAATACAGCAAGCATTTGATGGCACTGTATGCCCAGACCCTAGAATTTCAGCTTGATTTACCAAGAGGTCAAAAAAATGAT
Source organism: Ceriagrion tenellum (assembly GCA_963169105.1). Classification (NCBI taxonomy): domain Eukaryota; kingdom Metazoa; phylum Arthropoda; class Insecta; order Odonata; family Coenagrionidae; genus Ceriagrion; species Ceriagrion tenellum. Next base: position 128,468,982 of record OY720642.1, on the reverse strand, counting down.
AGAACTATCATCATAAACTCTGCAGAATCACATTGTTACTCCAATAATATTCATCACCACAGCACATCACTTTTGGTTTCTTCATGTGTAACTATTGCCACTTCCATCCTATCCTACTCAAGCATTTGTATATTTGCCATTCATCTCATTCCAAGAGCAAATTTTACATTGACACTGTATTACATGGTAAATAATTCACAACACAAAGATTTTCCCCAATAACACTTTCACCGTCCCAAATGCACAGCAGGCTCCTATGAGCTGGGCATGATGATACAGGTCTTTTGAAAGGCCAGAGAAGAGGGATATATCAAAGAGTGAAGGTACCGAGCTCTATAACACAATTATATATTTCCAAACTAATGATAATAACTAGTCTAATCATAAGCATCCAGGACTGATGGATAATTAAAGTTCATTTGCGATAACTTGGATGACACTCAGTAGTCTACTGTGCAGGTGGGTCTAGTCCAACTCAGAAAATAGGGGAAGCAGCGCTTACTGAGAGGGGAGCCATGCGCAAACAGTTTTCCCTTCGGTGGAAAGGGAGGGGGAAAGCAGGGGAGGACGGTTCCCTGTCAAATCTGAAGTCGTGTGGGCTGACTTGTTTACGCCCGCATGTTGTCCAGTAAATGCAACTATGTTGGTGTAATTTTGATTGAGCCAAGGCAAGAATGCTATCAGAGAAGAGGTAAACCATGTGCGGCTTGAAAACCCTCCCCCTTGATGGGTCAAAATGTAAGAACTTGGACTAGTCCGAACCAAAATTGCTTACTGCGCATGACATATGGCAGGCAGATACTCCTCCAATTTTCCCCCTCTCCTCCACATATTTCCCCTCTCACGAGTTGTCATTGGTCAGGTTAACGCAAATGAACTGTACCTTCAGGTGCGGTGAACGTATCAAGTACCCACAGTCTTAAGGTAGCATTAAATTAATGCCTTCTTTCACACTAGAATATATGACATAAATACATACAAAATGATATTTCGCAAACAAGACTATGCATAAATAATAGTTAAAAAGAGGAAGATGAAGTAATACAAAAATATTAATACTGAGAATTATTCCACCAAAGCCTCAAGACTTCTTCCCAAAAAAAGAATTTATACAAAGAATAGAAAAAATACAAATTAACATTTCTCTGGTGGCTTTCACACTTGCAGGACAAAAGGTAAAGAGTAAAAAGGAAATGAGCATTAGATTAGGTTGGGCACTAGGCTCACAAGCTAAAATATGTTTCATAACGATTAGGATAAATACTTTTTCATTAGATAAACAAGGTATGGTGAGCAAGGGTAAATGGCATGGCCATAACAGACATGAATTGCAGATAACCATCATATGCTAATGATGATATGATAAAATGCTGTTTTCTCAATACAAGATGCCATTAATGCATAGAAATATAAAAAAATCTTGGATTTTGCTCTAAGACACTGGTGCATCAAAAGTGAGGATGTCTGTGGGTGGGTATTGTACTAAGAAAATTGCAGTATAACACTGGAAGGTCTCTCACAAGCATCCCTCTCTCATTCAGTACACATTGGCCAATCAATAGAAAGTTACCTCCCTTGACTACACCTCACCAAGCAAACAAGATGAAATACTTACGTGTGGACCTGGAAGCTCATGGCCATATCTCCAGCAGAGAAAACTGTTGCCCAAAATGAAATTTGTACAGAAGGATAGGGTAGGGGTTCAGATACATAGCCATGAGAAAAGAATCACAATACAACTTCAGAATCACAATAACAACTGCTAAATTGAGTGTGGCTTAAAATTAGCTCTCAGTCACTCTAAGACCTCCAAAATGTCACTCTAAGACCTCTTTTATGAGATTCGAGTCAACTCATTATAAAATGTGATTGGCAAAGGCATTAATTCACTATTATTTACAATTGTAGAAAAATGAATTCACAGCAAAGATCCTTTTAATATTTAATTTAGAAAAGATTGCATGAAGGATGTAGGGCAGATGTCCAACCTGTGATGCATGTTACAGCAGATGTACTTAACGTCAGGATGAGCCTGCTCTATTAAGGATAACATGGTATTTTCTCAAACAGGTGGAACATAATTAGATGGTCAGTACCAAAAGATAAATGTTTCAAAATAATTAACTGAAAGGGTAGTTGCAAGAGGAAATTATACCAAGACTGCAGTGCACTTCAGAAAATCTCTTCTTTGTTTGAGGCACAAAAAATTCATTCCTGAATTACTAACATTAGGTTCAATAATACAAAGTCTTAAATGAATTGCCATTAGATAAAACAATGAGCATATTTTTATATTTTAATGCAAAAATAATTAAAATTAACATAGATTGCTCAGCATGAAAATGTATGATCTGAGTAGGTAGGTTTTACGATGCTACCCACTGCTCTTCTGTCCACACATATTCCGACTGTTATCATCACTAATCAACCAGAACAAAAGCCACAGTTGCAGTTCAACTATACCTTAGCAGTTCTTACTGGATTCTTTGATTTTCCCAAAAATAAACACATTTTAATATAATTCTTGACTATACATCCAAACAATAAATATAAAAATTAAGATAAAAATACCTATCATCCCATTGTATCATGCTTACACACTTATATTCTTACATTTTCACACCATACAACCACCACACACTCAATGAGTAATACTGGTATTTAAAGAATCTTTGGCCTTTTCAGCGACTCCATCATTGATGGGAGGCTTAACATATTCCTTTCTAAGTCTCCTGGCTCGATTATTCATGATCCAGAAATACAATGATGGAATTAGAGTGCGTAAATAAATGGCAAGGTGAGGTAATGTGCCAGAGACTAGTAATTCTCCACTCTGCCCCTTGGCAACTTCATTCACCACCAAATCAGCAATTTTTTCCGGTAACATACCAGCTGCAGTCGTCTCATCCATCACTGGAACAAAAAAGCACACCACCAATAGCTTTCCCAATATCAACAAATCAATACATATTGATGAGCATCTCATTACCAAATTTGGTAGATTTATTGAAATGTAAGTATGTACTGCATTGCCCAGTTCACTGGACTATACGATGCAATCTGATATTTCAAGTTGATTTTGAAAGAAAGAAAATAATAATCCACAACTATTAATGGTAATGACTTATAGGAAGATAATGGGTTTGTTTAATTAAGGATTCCAAAAACAAATGAATGATGGAGAGTGCATCTTTAGCTCTGTCACTCTGCATTCAGTAGTGAATGTAAAGAGATGTGGACCTCTGATGGCAAAGTAAAATAGAATGCATGAAAATTCAGCCATACCCTAAGCCCATTAGAGGCAGGCTCATTTTACAAACATATGTACATGCATATACATTACATAATATTAGCACTGAGCATTTCACATTGATTCTTATAATTTGGTCCCATCCCTAGTGAAAATAAACCTGGCAGATAGTGTCACAAAAGCATGCTGCACACTGTCCAAGGGTATTAGTCACAGTGTATGCCCACTGCACACAGAGTGCTCCCTTTCAAGGGTGATGATGTGTGACAAAATGTGATACACACTGGATGAGTGTATTAGTCACAGTGTATGAACACTTTTTGCACAGTGTTCAGAGCAGGGATGGCAATGTAACCCCTATTGTGAAAATGGCTCGGTTTGGCTCCACAAACCCATTATTGAGTTCTGCTCCCAGCAAGAACCCATTAATGGGTTTGGCATAGGGTTCTGCTCCAAAGCTCCCCCATTCACGAGTTCTATAATGGACTTCCACTCCAAACCAAACCTACTGTTGGGGTCTGGCAAAAGGTTCAATCTGAACAGAACCCATTGATGGGTACGGCAAAAGGTTCTATTACAGAAACCAACCACTGCTTTGACAGATTGTGTCAAATTGGTGCTTTCACAAATAATTGAGTGATTCGTAGTTAGATATTTTAATTTCATAATATTTACCTATAAAGGGATTTTATACCAGGGATGTTAAACGAATGCGGAAACAAGCTTATATTTTGTTCCAGAAAGAAACTACAGGCTTTCTTTTTGACTATAGTTTCAATACAGAATGAAACTTTACATATGGCTTTACTTTAGTATTGTTGATGGAACGAAAGTAGAATTTTGAATGAAATATAACATTCTGGAACCATTCCTTCTATAGAATAGTTTCTGATCGAGTGAAGAGGTGGATGGACTTCTAGTTTGCACTCATGGTTCCGGGCCCAATCGGGATTGATCTCAGGAAATCGTTGATGGCTATCCCTTCACGTACTCATACAGCAACAGTACAAACAATGGAATCGATATGGTATACCTACAAAGTAGGCTTGGAAATAGCACAACAATGGAACTATCAGAATATCATAAGAGCAAACATCTTATGCGTCTCAACAACAGATACTATTCTAACCTTAGTATCAGGAACATGTAACAATTAGAAAGAAGGTAAAATATAATAATTTCAGAGATGGCATTGAGTGTAATATTTGAAATTGCAACTTTTTTGGAATCTTAGTAATTGGAGTAATATGGGATACTTTAAAATAATTTCTTTTAACTGAAAAATGTTGATTCCATTATCCTTTACTTGTACAATCGTACTTTCTTCCACCAACTGCTATAAAAAATATTACAAAATATACTTCACTGAACAAAATATCACAGCTTTTAAGGAAATGCAGACTTCCCATGACTGGTTGGATTTGTATAATCTGGGATCCTTTGATGATTACTTTGAGTTTTTCTCCTCCACTTAACAAAATTGCTTTGATATCAGTTTCCCTTGGCCCTTAAACAATTCAGAAATCCTTGCATGGCCACTAACGATTAAAGTCAGTGGGCTACTAATGAAATCACGGTCATGTCGAGGAAAATGAAGGCGGCAGTAATATTCTATAAGAATAAATGTAAATTGTCCGATTGTCTAGAGTCTGCAGGTTTAAAGAAAAGATACCATCTAACTTTTTTGGTGAAAAAATCCTTAAACTACTATAGATTTCTTAATGCAAATAACAAATCCAAAGAAATTTGGAAAATTATAAAAGAATCCAAGATCCCCCAGCAATCAACAGCAGGGTCTCAACTTACTGGACCCTGCCGGTAACATTATTTCTGATAACTCAAAAATTGCATCTAATTTTAATGATTTCTACTTGTCTCATCAGACTCCCTCAAACAAATTTAATCCAGATAACTATCCACAGACTCGAAGCTCATCTAATTCATTATACTTGTTACCCTGCACAGAATGGGAACTCACCAACATCATTAATAATACGTTTCCTAACAATGCAGCTCTGGTATGGACGGCATCCCTGGTGCAGAGTTAAAAAAGTTAGTCATCGTTATCAAGGAACAAATACTCTTCTTTATTAATGAGTCCTTAAGACTGGGAGTTTTCCCTTATGTTCTTAAAACTGTTTAAGTTGTGCCTCTCTATAAAGGCAAAAGCAGCAAACAGGGTATGAACTCCTACTAGCCAATCTCACTGCTAAACCAGATAGGGAAAATATTTGAAAAGGTTTTCAATAACTGACTGACCTCATACCTAGAATATTTACATTAATTGCCTGTCTCCCAGAATGGATTCAGAAAATGCAGATCACATCCACAGCCACATTCCACTTGGTAAATCAAATACTCTATAACCTAGACAATAGAAGAGAAACACTGGGCTTATTCCTCGACTTCTCAAAGGCTTTTCTTCTCCTAACTTCTCAAAGACCTTGTTAATCATCAGCTACTTGTAATGTGCTACGTTGTTCAGTTGTTAAATAAAGAAGCATGGGATGCCTGATGGGTCGTTGTCACGTCATCCCAAGACAGTCTATTCCAAGCAGTCAGCCGAAATGGAGCATTTCAGTGACTGTATTACAACGTAGCTGTAAGGTATGCTACACAAAGTGGTGGCTAGGGATCACAAACTACTCTTATTCAAACTGGGACAATACGGAATCAGAGGCAATTCTTACAAGTGCATTGAATCCCATCTGAGCTCCAGGTGCCAACAGGTCATTCAATCCAAAAATGGCATTATATTGGCCTCCTCTGGCAAAGAAGTCATATCAGGAGTACCCTAGGGCTCAGTCCTGTGTCCTATCCTATTTTTAATTTATATCAATGACTTGCCAGAAACTCAACAATCTCTACCAGGAGTCGAGCCAATACTGTATGGCGATGACACCGATGTCATTGCATCAGCCTCATCAGTGAGTAACTTGTCTCTTAGGGCAGCCGGAGTTACCAAAATTCTGCATGATTGGTGCCTCCACAATTTCCTTAAACTCAACCTTGAAAAGTCTTGTCTCATATACTTTTCCAATATTTATAAAGTCACAGCTTCAATAGCCATTGATGCATGGGGTAAATGTCTCCCGCCAATAACTAGCACAAAGTTTCTGGGAGTTATGTTAAATAAAAGTGTATTAATGGAAGATCACACCTATACCCTTCGCAATAAGCTTAATATCAGTAATTAGTAATTTTATTTTAGTAATTTTATTTTTCCCTGTTGACAAGTACAATAGATGATACAAAATATCACAAATCATGTAATTGTATAGGGTACGTCAAGAGTATTTACAAAAAAAAGGATATTCAATAACACCAATATGTAATATATCAGTACAAGATATCATTAAAATATTACACTGAGCTTATGTAATCATTCACACTATAAAAACAATTTTCATTTAGGTACATAAACAGTTTCTTTTTAAAAATAGTTAATGATATTTCATTTTTTAAGCTCATGGGTAACTTGTTATATATTTTTATGCATACAGAGCGGGGACCTTGGGACATCATCGACATATTGGCAGATACCACACAAAGATGTTTACTTGTCCTGGTTGCATGACTATGTTTTACATTATTTGATGGAAATATGGTCAAATTCTTTTTTACAAAAAGGACAGAGTTATAAATATAAACACAGGGCACTGTTAGAATGCCAAGGCTCTTGAAAATAGGTCTACAATGAGCTCTGTATGGCTTATTACACATGGACCTAAGTAATTTCTTTTGCATAATAAAAACGTTGTTTAACTTAGTAGCAGACCCACTACCCCAGATTATTATGCCATAGGATACAATAGAATAAAATAGACCATAATATAATGTTTTTAGGACATCCATACTGACTGTGTGCTTCAAAATTGAAATAAGATAGTATACTGAATTTAATTTTTTCCTAAGATATAAGATGTGATGGTCCCACTTCAGGTGTTCATCAAAATTTAATCCCAAAAATTTATAGTGATTGATGACTTGACAGTTGTTGATCATGGGATTTAAAATAATTGAATCAAACTGACCAGATTTAACAGAGAATCTCATGGCCTGTGTTTTTTTCTCATTAAGATTCTCAGGAGCTCAGAGGCTATTCCCATAGCACCACATTCTCATGTCATGAATAATGGATTCACCCAAAGCAATCACATCTTGAAATGACTTCTGAGACAGCACAATGCTCACATCGTCAGCAAACATGACACAATTACTGTGAGGGTTTACATGGACTGAACTTGGTAGATCATTTATATAAATGACAAATAAGATAGGACCCAGCACTGATCCTTGAGGAACACCTTTATCAACTCTTGGTGGTGAAGAGAGGTAGAAATTGCCATTTTCCTGTATAGCTACCCTTTGATGACGATTTTTGAGATATGTTCTCAACCACTGCTGGGCTGTGCCTCTAATACCCATTTTTTCACATTTGTATAAGAGTTTATCATGCTCAACCACATCAAATGCTCTAGATAAGTCAAAAAAAACACCCATTACTTTTTGCTTTGAGTTAATTCTTTCAATTATGGTGTCAACTGTATTAAAAATTGCTTGCTCTGTTGACTTTCCTTTTCTAAAACCAAATTGTTTAGTAGAAAGTAAGTCATTATTTTCAAGGAAGTCAATTAGTCGTTTGCTGAATACATACTCAAGTACTTTCCCTAGCTGGGGGATGATTGATATTGGACGATAATTCCCCACATTGTTTCTCTCCCCTTTATTCTTATAGGTTGGTATAACTTTGGACACTTTGAGGGCTTCAGGATAAACTCCATCTCTCAGACTCTGATTTACAAGAGAGAGTAAGGGACTTAAAATCATATCTACGCAGTTGTATAAATTTTTCCTGATATGCCATTTATATCAGTTGATGATTTCTTCCCAACCTTGGAAATATGTGAGCGAAGCTCAGACATACAGCATGGCTTAAGAAATATAGTCTTTGGTGACACAGCAGAGGAGATATTGATTTCATGATGAAGATCAGGAACATCAACCATTGGTAGCTTCAAGAAACAGCAGTTGAATTCATTTGCCAATTTTATTGGATCTATTGGTTTACTTTTGTTAACCCTAAACTGGGCTGGTAACTCCACTACATTAGAGCTGGAATTTTGTTTAATTATATCCCATGCCATTTTAGTATAATTAGGAGCATTTAAAATACGTTTATCATTAAATTCTTTCTTTGATCTCTTAATGGTTAGATGGTACTGCTTTTTTAAGCTAGAATATTCATGGTGCATTTTATCATCTGTAGAGGACATGTTATTGTATGACATTGTTCTTAAAACCATGGACATGCGCCTAATTTCAGGAGTGACCCAGTTTTTTTTAGTTGACTTAGAGAGCTTAATTGGTTTAAGTGGAAAGGCAGAATCAAAATGAAACAAAAACGTATTGTAGAACTGGTCAAAGTTTCTGTTTAGGGAGTTTTCCTCTTTCAAAGACAACCAGTTTTCTTGGCTTAATAGAAATTGGAAGTAGCTAACATTTGACTCACTAAAGATTCTCTTCATTATGGTGGGGGGAGCTGGCAACTTGCAAAACTCAGAGACATTAAAAACAGACACTACTGCACAATGGTCAGACAGGCCTGGGTCAAAAACAACAGTATTTACTTTGCACTCTGGATAATCTGTATAGATATTGTCCAGCAAGGTTTTTGAACTAGCTGTAACTCTGGTGGGATTATTTGCCAAGGGTTTTATGTTGTAGGAGGCTAACTGAGACAGCAATTCTCTTTGATTATTACTGTCAATTAATAAGTTACAATTGAAGTCTCCTGTGAGAATAATTACTGGCCTCCTAGAATAATTAGTAACATTATATAACAAGTTGTCCAATTTTTCTATAAAGACACTGAAAGATCCTAAGGGAGATAGATACATTGCAAATATGTAAAAAAATTGATCATTGATGGTAAGTTTTACCACTGAACATTCAAATACTTGTTCTGTGTTCAAGGGTTGTAGATTAATCTTCGGTTTATCATGCACAATTGTATTTTTTACAAATATCACCACTCCACCATGACGTTTCTCTTTACGACAATAACTGTCCCCTACCACATATCCTGGAATTGTGACATCCATTTCACTCATCCAATGTTCACAGAGGCATAGTACGTCCGGTTTTTCTATAAAAGTCAATGCTTCAATGTCATTTAGCTTATTATAGAGACACTGTATGTTGAGAACTAGGATTCTAAATTCACAGTTATCACTGTATAGGGGTTTATTATCATAGCGATTTCGTATTACATTACCTCATTAGAAGCATTCGGCATACTGCTAACACCACAAAATTATTATCTATTAATTACACTGAATTTTATTCCCTGATCATTTATTGTAAAATGTTTTGGGGCTTCTCATAATGCTCCATGCCACCAACTTTTTGAAAAATTATGTTTGATGACTATTCCATGTATTTTTATCTATGTTGTCAGTATGTTTATTAAAAATAATATGTCTAAATACATGACGAATGACAAGTAACATGATATCAAACGAGGACATGTAGAGATCTCCACCAAATGCATATAAGGACTCAGAATAATGCCCATGGACCAAAATCTATGCACTTAATAATATCTAATAGGCTACCACTGGATATTAAGTACAAAACAAAAACAAGAGCCTTCAAGAAAAATTTGTTAATGTTCCTGCAGGGTAAACTGTATTATACTCTGAATGTATATTTGTACCCTTAATTACATTTATTTTACACCTTTTCTGTATTTCAACTAAGCAATATTAAAGTTGATATATCCTATATGTGTAAAAATAACACAAATCTCTGGAGAAATAAACTATGTTATTATTATAAAATCACGATTTCAAGATATCCATCATCCATACCTCTAGCCTACTTCAAAATTTGATTATCATATAATTCCGAAGTAAAAACGTGCTGTTTGCCCTCCTGCATTAGGCAGGCTTAGAAAATTTTAGTATTGATCTATAGAAGTGATTACTGTTTGTCTAATACATATATAAGTGAGCACTGTTTGAAAATTACTTTAGCTTAGAAACTTAGGTACTTATTATGAGTGACGAGAGATTGAAACCCCAATAATGTTTTACTGTAGCATATTAAGTTTGTAAACTTAGGAATGCCAACTCTTCCCCACCCCTAACCCTGCCCACCTTCACTCCCTCCCCCGGTTAGGAGGGTGGGGGTGGAAGAGAATGATACCCTTCTTACCCCTGACCCTCCACCAGCTGGGATTTCCTGGCATGGGTTTGGCTAGAGTACAAGTCAAGGACCTTATTGAAAAGGTTCAGAAGAGTCTATGGTGGAAGGGTTGTAAAACAAAATGAGAGAACAGTGGTCATGGCACAGATACAACAAGTTTGAGGAGAAAATGGAGACAACTGGTGCAGAGGGATGGAGATCTTTACAGAAGGTAGGGAGACGGAAAAAACACAGACATTTGTAAATTGTTAATCTTATACGCAGCAGCCAAGGAGGAGGGCAAGGGTGCCAATTGGATTCCAGGCTCTCAAACAGGTACTTCAAAACTTCCCCTCTTGTTATCCCACTTTCATTTGTTTAATGTAGTCTTGCAACTGAACAAAATGGTGTAAATTTTCACCAGCTACATAAAGCAATTGTTGAGTACTGATTGTTTCTTGCAAAATAGATCGGTAGTATCATTACTTGTTATCCTTGTTCTAGCTAAAATTGGTCACAAAAAACTATATAGCAGTGGGTGGCACATGTGCATCACACGAGCACTCGAGGAGTATTTCATAGTGCAAGCACTTCACTGGTAAGTGACTAAAGGGTTAATTTCCACTTATTAAATAAAGATTATAAACTTATAAAATTTCTACTAACAAAACTAAGATTATTAATGGGAAGCAAGATTCCCTTTGTATAGATAGTGTTGAAATATATAAATTTAGGTAACAGCCAATATTTTGACTGCTATAGTTGTTGTGGTGACAGTCATAAGTTTATGTTTGATATGTATGTTTAGTATCTATGTATGTTATCTATGTATATTATTGTTGTGTGAGTTGTTGGTTGTTCACTGCCTGATATGTATCAGGATAAAAAGATAGAGAGGAGTTCAAACAAATCTAGTAATTATTTCTAAAGGTTATGGGCCCAGGGAACGCGGAGAGAAGAATTAAATAATTACTAGGGAAGTGAAGTTTGGTTGCTGGAGAAGAGGATAAGATGGCAGAAGGAAGAGATTATGTTAATGGGATTGAGCGGTTGAATGGAGATAATTATTATGCATGGTCTAGAGTGGCAAAAGCAGAGTTGATAGAGAGAAATTGCTGGAATGCAATCAACCCCGGATTTGATGCTGATGAAGTGGGCGATTTGAATATTGACGAGGCGCGACTCAACAGGAAGGCGCTTGGATTCTTGCTCAAACATGTTGCAAGAGAGTATGTTGAAGATATTGGTGATTGCAGTTTCGCCAAGGACGCTTGGGAGATTCTACAAGGTATTCACACAACCTATACACTCACCAAGGCTCTGAAAGTGAAGAAGAGAATGATGAATCTAATTAAAACTCCTGAAGTTACAATGCATAAATATATGGCAGAAATTCAAAGCTTAAATAGAGTGATTAAAAGTGCTGGGTATGGTTTGGAGCTAAGTGATTGTCAGCTGGCTGGACAGTTTCTAGCAGGGCTTCCTGAGGAAAGGTATAAAGTGACAATAGCCATTTTAGGGGGGGATAAAAACCTTACATCACAGAAAGTAAAGGCAGCCTTGTTGCAGGAAGATGACGCGCTTGATCAAGATCGTGACAAGCCGGTGCAAGGAGCGCTCGCATCCAATTATAATAGGAGTAGCCGAGGTAGAGGGGCTGTAAATCATTTTCAGCCGTTCCAGTCAACGAGACAGAACTTCCAGAAAGGTGAAGCAGCTGCCCGAGGTGCAGGTATTGAGGGACAAAGATGTTACAGATGTAATAAGGTTGGACATTTGGCTAAAGCGTGCCCGAATAAATTAGAAGTGAGATGTTTCAATTGTAACGGCAAGAGACACATGGCTCGTGAATGTAGTAGCCCTTCAGTAAAAGGTGTCAGTGATGATTATATTACAGAAATGAGCCAGCAAGGAAAGGGTGGCGAAAGTAAATCAAGGGTAATTTCGTGCATTAGCGCGGTGAACCTCGCTGCGTTGCGAATAAACGATAATCAGTGGTTATTGGACAGTGCCTCCACTGACCACATCTGTAAAAGTGAGGCTATGTTTTCATCTATTAGCCCTGCGAGTGGATTCATAAACATGGGAAAGGGCAAAGTTCCAGTGAAAGGCGTTGGAGAGGTCCCTGTTGAACTGACAAATGAATGCGGCGGATGTATTTTAGAACTCAGGGGAGTGTTATTCGTACCTGAATTTGGTTACAACTTGATCTCTTGCGCTAAGCTAGCAAAGAAAGCAATTTCTTGCAAGTTTACAGAGAATTCCTGCATTGGACAACTTAACGGTGATGAGATCTTCAAGGGGCATCAAAGAGAGGGGCTGTACATCTTGGAAACAGCGACCAGTGCAGTGATGTCTAGCATAACAACACAGCTATAAGGTGAAGGCGGACCGGAGCAGAATGCTGTTGCCCTGCTGAACGTGGTACACTGGCATGAACGACTTGGACAATGGCATGAGGAAGGAATCAGAAAAATTCCTGTGATAGATGTAAAGGTGAAATCAGGCTCTCCGGATCGTAATGCTGAGGTGGACGCCGAGGGAGACAGATTAGCTGAAGCTGGCGACACTGAAAATGTGGATGGTGTGGAGGGGCCCGGAGACGAAGGAACAGGGCAGAGGAGTGGGGTTGCGAATGGATGTGGTGAAGGTGGATTGGATGTGAGCGTTCAACGTGAGAACCAGGGTGAAGTTGATGGACATGAGAAGGCAGGGGCTGCCACTGAAGGGGGTGAGGATGACCAGGCTCAAGTGAGTGAGGGCTGTGGGAGCCCATCTGTTGCCAGAGGAAGGCATGGTGGGGATGAGCGTGAGGCGCTTGCAGGGGAGTGCAGGGTGCACTCCGAGAGAACCCCTTTGAGAGATGATGAGGAGGAAGTGACTGCTGTGCTAGAGGGCCAAGAGGAATGTGGCCATGGTATGGCAGCATCAGGGGGCAACAGGGAAGACGTGGAAAGTGGGAAGTCTCTTGGAGAAGAGGGTGGCGGGGGTAACGTCCCGCAGTCATGTGAGGCTGCGATGGACGTTTCAACTCGTGGACCATCCAGTGTGGGAGACAGAGTGGACAGATCGGGGGAAGGTGGTGAATCACCTGGTGTCACGTTGAGCAAGGACTCAAAACGAGGTGGGGATGCGAGGGGTGAAACTGGAATGAGCAGTTTGGTGGAGGTGGAGTCTGCGATGGGAGCTGAGCCACCAGTTGGAAAGGTGGATATAGCAAGTCAGTCAAAAGTGGGAGGGAGTGCAAGGGGGTGTCAGGGAACGAGGAGATCTCCCAGGTCGACTAGGAGCTCAGCCTCAAAGCTAAAAGAATCTGGGGATTGTGACAGTTTGGTGGACGATGGTGTGACAAAGGCAGCCCATGGAATGGCCAGAGGGCATGCTAGACGAAGTCTGAGGAAAAGTGTGGCAGGAGAAGGGATGGGAGATGCCTCAGATTCAAAGGGAGATACCTGTAAAGCTTTAAATTCTGGTGATGCAGATTATTGTGGTCTGAAAGGAGAAAGACTGTCTAGGTCGGGATATGTTATTAAAGTAGCCAATTCTCCTGTATCATGGTATACTAAGAAACAATCGATTTCAGCCATGTCAACAGCAGAGGCTGAATATTATTCTATGTGTGAAGCAGTTAAGGAAGTTCTATGGTTAAGAATGATGTTTAGAGAATTAGGACTCAGAATTTATCCAATATCCCACTGTAATAAAGTGTGACAATCAAAGTGCTATAGTTATGTGTGAAACAGGACTGGACTCTGAAAATTCTAAACATATTGACCTAAGATACTGTTTTATCCATGAATGTGTTAAAAGAGGAGATGTAAAATTTAATTATGTAAAAAGTAGCGTCAAAATAATTGTTCTGAAACACTTAATATGCAAAACCCCCTTCCCGCCCCCCGCCGCCGCCAGACAGCCTTGAACAGGATCGGACTTGTTCGCTAGCCGGACGAGGTCGACGTACGCGAGACTCCTTCGAAGGACCTCCAGACCTCCCCTCCTACTTACTCCCTCCTCCTACTTACTCCTCCTCCTATGCGAGTGGTATATAAACGAGAGTCAAGCGAAGTAAGAGCACATATTGCAAACCACCATACTCCAAGCAGTTGAGAAAATGTCTTCCAAAATCGCTGGTTTTCAACAGATCCCAAATGCACGCTTGGGTGAAGCATATTTGCAAGTGGAGAGGCAGGACAATGGGTCTACCTACAAAATATTTATTCCTAAAAACCTTATGAAGGGGGAATATAAGGATTTCCTGCTGACAGTAAAGTTAAACACGTCATACTACTGTGTGTTTAGTCATCAAAAACGAGAGTTTGCAGTGGTCGGGGCGAATGTGACATTCTCCGGCTTCCTTGATGGAAATGGGGGCGTGGAGAGATTCAACATTACCATGACGTCTGATATCACCGATCCAGAAAAACGTCTCAAGGCTGAGGAGCAACTTCCAATCATCCAGCTGGATGTGCACGAGATCTACAGACCAGCTGTACGACCCCACGGAGGAAGTATTCCAGATAGAACTGTAGCCGATGGAAGTGGAATGCCTAGGGTTATATCCAAAGGCGGTGGTGTTGGGGTGATGGAGATGGGCGGACCAGTGTGCTACACGGACCATAAACAATCTCGAGTGGTATATAATAGCACAGATGATGCAATCAAAGGGGCTCGTTTGCGAGTAATCAAATTTGAGCTTGTCACTGAGGATGAATTGACTATATTTTGAAAGATGTATTCAATCATACTACTGTAAGCCTTATGTAACTGTTCTATAAATAAAAAATATAAACTTATATTGTCTTGCTGTTTATTATTACTCATTTCCCTATTTTTTATCTAGCTGAGTAATGACTTTAGAAGATAATTAAAAATATGATGTTAGCTGAGTCATGTCTCTTTCCAAGAAATGCTTTACTTTTGCGCTTGTATTGTAAACTTGAGAGAAAATAATTGTTTTGTATAAGTTTCCCTTCAATTCAAGTTATTTTTGAGCCTCTCGACGCTATTTACTAGCTTTTATCTAGCTTACTAATGGTTAAAGAAGATAACAAAGCGTATAATTTGTTAGCCAATCACTGACTCTTAACGAAAAGTGCTTTCCTTTCTCGCTAGAGATCTAAATTTGGGAGAAAATAATTTTTTAAACCTTTTAGTACATAAACGATAAAATTCAAATTTTCCCCCAACTCGCCTCGCAGTGTTACCAACCACGGAAAAATTAGGAATTGAGAATTTTAAGCGTTGGTCACGAAAGGGAAAGTTGGGCGTTGGTCACCACTCAGAATCGTATAAATAGGCGCGTTTTCCTTAACTCAAGTATCAGTTCCTGGGCCTTCCCGGCCCTCCCAGCTCCTCCACCCGGAGGACTGTTCGCCAGATGCAGTACTTCCCCACCCGAGGGACTTCGCCAGATGTCATCTTTGGACGTTGGATGCAGTACTCCCGCACCCGGGGGACTGTTCGCTAGATGTCATCGTTGAATCACAGGATGCAGTACAGGTAACTATAACCGTTAGCCCTAATGCTAAAACTTGAGGGGACCCTTTTTGAATATCCTAGGGTCGCTGTATAAACTGTGGTCTAGGCACCCTCTAAACCCTCCCAAAAGATTTAGGAGCGGTGTTGAATATTAGTGGTTTTGTCAAAATTTCGATAGCTCAAATAGTTTAGGCTAGGGAGACCAAAACGTTAGCTGAGTTATTAAGATCGCATAACATGCAAGCAGGTGGCGTTGTAGGAAAAACTTAAATAACACCGCTGTTTGAAGAGATAGGGATATAGTTTAAATTACAAAGTTGCTAAGCTATTTAATTCCCATCTAATGCCAACATCAGATTTAAGGAAATACGTCAGGGTTCAGAGTCAGGGTATTGATTTACCCTTAATTTGTGGTCTAGGCACCCTCTAAACCCTCCCAAAAGATTTAGGAGCGGTGTTGAATATTAGTGGTTTTATCAAAATTTCGATAGCTCAAATAGTTTAGGCTAGGGAGACCAAAACGTTAGCTGAGTTATTAAGATCGCATAACATGCAAGCAGGTGGCATTGTAGGAAAAACTTAAATAACACCGCTGTTTGAAGAGATAGGGATATAGTTTAAATTACAAAGTTGCTAAGCTATTTAATTTCCATCTAATGCCAACATCAGATTTAAGGAAATACGTCAGGGTTCAGGGTGAGGGTATTGATTTACCCTTAATTTGCAAGTAAGCGTTTTGAGTTTGTTATGAAAGTGTTGTTATTTAGTCGTTATACACGAATCGATGATTAGTTTCTATGATTTTACTCCGCAAGTCCCTCAAAAAAAATAAATTCCACACTTAGAAATTTCATCATGTTGGGAAGTTGCCCCCAAATGTGCTAATAACACCACTGTTTGAATAGATAGGGATATGGTTTAAATTACAAAGTTGCTTATTTATTTAATACACATCTGATGCAAGAATAATATTCAAGGTAATATGTATGGGTTCAGGGTAGACAATAAAATACCAGGTTTTTCACTAAATTTTCAATTTTAATTAAATTTTTTTCTACAAAAACGTTAAATTTTACCTCCCCATAATTGTAGAGCAATACCTCCGCCCCCGATAAGGTAAAATATTTTGGGAGGAAGAGTTTTCTCTTCCTCCCAAAGTCTCGCGTCTCTTCCCGAAGGTCCTCCTTCTTCAGGAAGGCCGCCTCTTTTTGTTCTGTCAACAACTTGCTGATGATGCTTGACGTGTTCATGGTAGAGGTGGAGGCGGCGACGGTGGTGGTGGGAGGTGTAACGGAGGCCGATGGTTCCGCTGATGCTTCAGCGGCGGCTTTGAAGGCTGCTGCTGTTGTCTTTTGACTCATTCTATATATATGAGACATGCAAGAAAATACTAATTAGTGCACAGGTTCTCACACTACTTAAAGAGAGAGAGACTACCAAATTAATTCTTTCTTCACTCCATAAACTAGCGTTATGATAGAGTTCATATTACATTAGGTATCAAAATGAAACGGAACTGGAGACAAAAATTATATATACTCACGTGGTGCTGGTTGTTGAGCAGGAGTCGGTTCTGCTTTGCAAGTGCCGGTTGCTTGCTGGTTGTTGAGCAGGAGTAGGTTCTGCTTTGCAAGTGCCGGTTGGTTGCTGGTTGTTGAGCAGGAGTCGGTTCTGCTTTGCAAGTGCCGGTTGGTTGCTGGTTGTTGAGCAGGAGTCGGTTCTGCTTTGCAAGTGCCGGTTGGTTGCTGGTTGTTGAGTTGGAGTCTGGTTAGAGCTGTTGTCGGCTGTTGGTTCTGCTTTGCAAGTGAAGCGTTCTCCAAATCACAAGCCTTATATACTAAAGTCTGAATACCACACCCTCTAGCACGAACTATGGGGAGTGGTGCCTACCTCCCCATGCTCGAGAGCGTCAACACATTACCATGCTGCATCAGTCGATGGAGGGGGGAATAGCTTTAGTCCAGTCAAAACCAGATTTTTGTGAAAGGTTACCAACACGAGAACCACCCACCTCCCACCCTTATCCCTTTCGACAAAGACCTTGAGAACAGCATAGCATGAGTCGATGGAAGGCGAGGATAGCTTTAGTCCAGTCGAAACCAGATTTTTGTGAAAGGTTACCAACACGAGAGCCACCCACTCCCACCCTTCTCCCTTTCAACAAAGGCACCTTGGGAACAGCATAGCATAAGTCGATGGAAGGCGGGGATAGCTTTAGTCCAGTCGAAACCAGATTTTTGTGAAAGGTTACCAACACGAGAGCCACCCACTCCCACCCTTCTCCCTTTCAACAAAGGCACCTTGGGAACAGCATAGCATAAGTCGATGGAAGGCGGGGATAGCTTTAGTCCAGTCGAAACCAGATTTTTGTGAAAGGTTACCAACACATTGCATCAGCCGGCGGAAGGAGACTAGGAACGAGTCCAGATAATACCCACCATTCAGAGTTGTATCATCCACCACTCCTTCACCCACTTGTTAGAGCAATCGTATATATAGTCTCAGTACTAAGTCTTCTACTATCTTTTTCACCTTACAGCTCCAATATGTCTGGTGTGATACGTTTAAACCAAACACAGTTTAAGGAACTAAACTTTTCTTCATCACCTACTAATCACACTTCAAATTTTGGTTTCCCAACTCTGTATCGTCTCTGCCTTGCAATATTATCAACGCGCTTAGATAAAAAAACAGATACATACAAGCTTACCTTACCGTGCTCCATACAGATAGATATTATAAACTTTATCGAATGCAATAGGATGGTACTATGGAAATTTTGGTTAAAGACTTTATCAGATGATAAGATGTCACAACTGTTTAGCGGATTAAGACATGTTATATCTGACTTTGATTTTAATACATGTCTAACCCCATGCGCGTACCAACTCCTCGTTGATGAACCTTTTGAATTTCTCGATCATCTAGAAAATTATATAGATAGCACTTCTTTTCATGTAGTATACATTCATTATTCTTATATGTACAGCATATACGATGCTCATCTCTGCAGGGATTGCGCGTCTTCAATAAGACCGCACAAACCAAAAAGCGTGTACGTGTATTGTCATCACGAAGTTTTAAATGCAACGAATGTAGCAGAAATGATTACAAATACGGAGAATTGGTGCTCGAATTGTATTCACACACCGCTCTTTACTTTAAATGATAAACATTCCTGTTCAATTAAATTTCGAGAACATACAGACAGTGATACTAGCTCAAGCGAACAAACAGATAGCGATAGTAACGAATCAACATCTAATAGAACATATAATTCATATACGTTTTCATTTAATATGCATAAAAGACTAAAGTACTTAGAACCAACCGCAGAGTATCACCGTGCCCAGAAACGAAGACAAGTCAGTTCATACAATTCTTCGGATACATTTCTCGATTCAAGTTCTTCTGATTAAACATTCGTTTCACAGATTTGTGTTCATTGTTCGCTTTATTTGTTCAACACCATCCGCTTCACAGCCACCTTGCAGCAATTGACGTCGCATGCGAAAAAGAAAGGAAAAAGCTCGCTTAGTAACCGTACTTGCTTGCTTGCCTCCGCCTCAAAAACTCCCACCCAACCTCCTTGAGAATGTACCACCCTCATATCCTTGAAAAAAGAGGCTTGCCTCCACCTCGAGAACCCCACCCAACCTCCTTGAGATCGTACCACCCCCATATCCTTGAAAAAAAGAGGCTTGCCTCCGCCTCAAGAACTCCCACCCAACCTCCTCGAGAACGCACCACCCCCCTCATATCCTTGAGAAGGTTCATAACCTCTTTTAGAAAGAACGAGATAAATTCAGTCTCTCTCATATAAAAAACGAGTAAAACGGAGCACTGAAGTGGAAAACCCTCATTTCTGCTCAAGCGCCGAAGCTGTAAGCTTCGGTCTGACTGCACTGCTGCAAAACCGATTGTCTGTAGAGAGGACCACACTGCTCATCTTCTTCTCTAATCCAACGCAGTAACTGTAAGTAATATTTAAGTTTCTCTCTTTTACGTGCAAAAGCAGTTGCTTACCATTTTAGTAGATACACAGGTACATACGTAGATTACTTGAGTGATATTTTTTCTTTTACCACAGGTAACATACAAATACAAAATGTCCTCAGTTCAGGAAATCATAAACCATTACATAGATGATGCGTACAGTACCACAGAGGAATTACAACAAGCACTTAGGACAATACATGAAAAAATAGTTTTTGAAAATCAAACCGTAGACGATTTAGAAGGTTATGCTAACATGAAAGACGCACTCGATAGAGCTTTGAGAAGACACTTTTGTAACTATTGCGAAATATACTACAATATTGATGAGGCTATGCCTCATGAAAATAGCAATCAACATAGACGGAATATAACTGAACAGCAGGGCAGGGGGTTTGTTGAGGTAGAGTCAGCAATCAATTCTCGACTAAAAACGTTCTTTATATCTCCAGAGGACGAGGAAGGACAAGACGTAATTTTTTTTCTGAACGATGTTAAAACTAGATTGACTGAAAAACTTCGCAGTCAAGTGATTACAAATAATTCAATTAAATTCAATCTAGTCCTTATATGCAAATTTTGTAAGGGTGAGAACGAGGAGTTAGACAATCAACGTTCAAAACAATGAACAGACGTTCAAAACAATGAACAAACGAGTTTTAATGCTTGACGATGTAGACGATAAAGTAAACGACGCATTCTCTAAAATACTACAAGAAAAGTCCGAGTTTCAAGGGAAAGGCTCTGGGTGGTCTCTTTCTGAGATCATAGGATTAGAGTTAAGAATAAACAAATACGTACCGCTACGTGGATCGACATATATTAAACTTCCTATTAAAATTATGAATACTAAATCTGTAATCAATGTTAAAAATAGCGATCCATACTGTTTTAAATATTCAATTTGGTCAAAAAACATTACAGGTAATCCTCATCGAGTTTCAAAATATGATACTCAAACGTTTCGTACAGGATATAATTGGAACTGCATAGAATACCCAGTCGATTTAAAAGATATAGCAACATTTGAACGTGCAAATAATATTTCAATTAACGTTTTTGGTCTGACTGAAAAGAACAGCGTGTATCCATTAAAAATAGTTAATCGAGAACTTGAAGACCATCGCGACTTGTTGTACGTAACAAACGAGACAACAGCTCATTATAGTTGGATTAAAAATTTCAATAGGTTAATTAGATCCCAAATCACACGAACTAATCGAATATTCATCTGCAAGCGCTGCCTTACTCATTATTATGATAATGCTAAATTAGAAGAACATAAGATATTGTGCAGGGGAACGGGTGAGCCTAGTAAAATCATAATGCCTAACGAGAAATATAAAATTTTGAAATTTACCAACCTGAATCACACTTTCCGTATACCTTACGTCATATATGCAGATTTTGAATGTTTACTAACTAATATCAGCACATGCGAGCCATCACCTCACAGTTCCTATACTAACACATTCCAGAAACATGATCCTTTCAGTTTCTGCTACATGGTAGTCACTCCAAACGGATGTCAGAAACCGCAACTATATCGAGGCCCCGATGCTGTTAGTTTTTTTATTCAATGCATCAAAGATGAGGCCAAAAAAGTATTTGATACGTACAAAAATCCCATTCCGATGGAACGACTCAGCTTAGATAGTGTAACTGCATTTCAGGAGGCTAACGAATGTCACATATGTGGTGAAGAATTAAAAACAGATAAAGTGCGAGATCATGACCACTTAACTGGAAAATATAGAGGTCCTGCTCATTCATTTTGCAACTTACAGTATAAAATACCAAATTTTTTACCAGTGTTTATTCATAACTTGTCTTCCTATGATGGTCATTTTATAGTTAAAGAACTTGACTATGACGAAAAGGAAATTTTTGTGATTCCTAATAGCGAAGAAAAATATATTTCTTTCACAAAGACGGTGGATAACAACTTTAAAATTCGTTTTGTTGATTCTTTTCGTTTTATGCCAGCTTCACTAGCCACACTTGCATCAAACTTGAATAATTTTAACTTTACGAATGAAGCATTTGGGAACATGTCAAATCTAGTCACAAGAAAAGGAGTCTATCCTTATGATTATACCAATTGTATAGAAAGGCTTAATGAACGCACACTTCCAGATAGGAAATATTTCTACAATATCCTAACGAATGAAGACATATCAGACATAGATTACGCGCACGCATAAAACGTTTGGCATTCTTTTAAATGTCAAACATTAGGAGACTATAGTGATGTTTATTTTAAAAGTGATGTAACGCTTCTAGCTGACATTTTCGAAAACTTTAGAGACATTTGCTTTAACGCTTATACACTCGATCCTGCTTGGTATTTCACTACACCATCTTTAACTTTTGATAGCATGTTAAAACACAAAAATTGAACTGGAACTAATAACTGACTATGATATGATTCTAATGATTGAGAAAGGGATTCGAGGTGGCATATCACAGTGCTGTAAACGTTATTGTGAAGCAAACAACCGATGCATGAGTAGTTATAATTCAGATAACGAGTCTAAATACTTGATGTATTACGATTCTAATAACTTGTATGGATGGGCTCTCTCAAGACCGTTACCTTACGCTAAATTTAGATGGTTGAATCAAAACGAAATAGATAATTTTGAGGTTCAAAAAGTAGCCGATAATAGCGACATTGGGTACATTGTTGAGGTTGATTTAGCGTATCCGGAAATCCTCCATGATACACACAGCGATTTACCACTCTGTTCAGAAAACAAAATTCCATCGGGTGGAAAGCATAATAAGTTACTAACGACACTCGAAAACAAAACTAAATATGTAATTCACTATGTTAATCTAAAACAAGCCATTTCTCTCGGACTTACACTCACAAAGATCCATAGAGTCATTCAATTCAGTCAGTCACCTTGGTTAAAGTCATACATAGATCTAAATACTATTCAAAGACAATTAGCAACAAATGATTTTCAACGATACTTTTATAAGCTAATGAACAATGCTGTGTTTGGCAAAGTAATGGAGAATGTTAGAAAGAGAATGCGCTTAGAATTAGTATCGAGCGAAAAAAAATTGCAAAAACTAATCAACAAATCTGAATTTCTTGATAGAACGATCTTTACCGAGACTTTGGCCGCTGTTCACATGCGAAAGACAACCATAAAAATGAATAAACCAATATACATTGGATTTTGTGTATTAGACCTCAGCAAGACCCTAATGTACAATTTCCACTATCTAACAATGCTAGCAAAGTATGGAAGAAACATTTCATTAGCATACATTGATACTGATAGCCTCATATATGAAATTAAAACGAACGATATCGATAGAGACATGCTTGAAAATCTGAACGAGTTTGACACATCTAACTATCCCAAAGATCACCCGTGTTATTCGGAGATAAACAAAAAAGTAATTGGTAAATTCAAAGACGAGTGTGATGGAAAGGTTATGACAAATTTTGTAGGTTTGAGAAGTAAACTGTATTCTTACAAGGTTCTTGAATCTATAGAAAAAAAGAAAGCGAAAGGGATAACCCGAGCAGTGATAGGAAAAGGTTTGAAATTTGACGATTACGTAAGATGTCTTAGAGAAAATTCAACTGAATTTCGAAAAATGAACGTTATTCGAAGCAGAAAGCATGAATTATATACGGTTCAAATGAACAAGGTAACACTTAACGCATTCGATGACAAAAGATACATTTGTGAGGATGGTATAAACACGTTAGCTTGGGGTCATTATAAAATTCCGCGAAAGAGGACACACGCTGAGGCATTCGATGATGATGATGATACTTGAGAAACTTTAAATATTCTATTTCAAATTGAAATCTTCAGTCTCAACCATGACGTTAGTCTGGAAACATCCGTTTACCTGCATCTGCGCAGGTCCATCAGGATGTGGAAAGACGACCTTTGTTACGAAATTCATTGAAAATTTACATAGAATGATAGATCGAAAAATAGATGAGATAGTATGGTGTTGCAGCCCAGGAAGCGAGCCAGATATAGAACACGAACTACTGAGCATACACTATGAAATACCGCCTTTTGAGAAATTTGGAGGTGCTCCAATCTTGTGCGTTATCGATGATTTGATGAGTGAAGGGGCTTATAGTAAAGACGTGTGCAAACTCTTTACGAGAGGGAGTCATCATTTTAACATATCCGTGTTTCTAATTACGCAGAATATTTTCTACCAAAGCGCACAATCGAGGAACATTTCGCTGAATGCAAAGTATATAGTATCGTTTAAAAATCCGCGAGATCAATTACAATTTGGTAATTTGGCACGACAGGTGTATCCGAAAAATTCGCAGGATTTGGAAAGGGTATATAAGGAATCGACGGAAAATCCATTCGGTTATTTGGTTCTAGACCTCGGGCAGAACACTGATGATAGATTTCGTTTTCGGACGAGCATATTCCCCTACGACTACGACGACGAAGTCATCGTAACCGTAGTCTATATGCCGGTGGATGATGAAAAGATTGAAGTCTAATAAGCATTTGCTCCACGCGTTAAAATCTGCAAAACCGAAACTGCGCTCTGCGATACTGAAATCTTCAGACAACGAATTAATTAAAACAATCTGCGACTGCTGTTTGAATACCATAAACGGGAATCATAAGATAGATAATAGGTTAAAACGAAAACTAACCAAACATCGTAATACGTTGAGAAAGTTAGCAACGCGGGGAACGAGTGTTAAGAGAAAACGCGTGCTTCTCGTACAGAAAGGTGGTTTCCTACCAATGTTACTCTGATCAATTTTAAGCGGTGTCATAGGCAGCCTATTAGGAAAATGAGTTTGCGTAAGATGCTCGTAGTAAGCCCAGAAGTCTTCGAGCGAGGACATATGAAGGCAAGGTTGAGCGCATTAGATAAGGAAATGAAAGGAGTGTTGGCCAAGAAAGGACTCAAGGACGTAGACAAGTGGCATTCATACAAAAGAATACTCGATAAATATATGAGCACGCTTTCCGACATCAACTCTCCCATACACGTTCCGATAGTAAAACCTTGGGCTCAGAACATTCCTCATACAAGGTCGGTTGAGAGTGGGGACGAGAGGATTCATGCATTGAAAAAGTTTAAAATAAAAGTTTCACTCGCTGGTTCTTTTATATCCTTCCCAACAATGAGTTAATCTTGCTCTTGGGTTGCGTCAGACGCTCGCACGTCGACATCGTCCGGCTAGCAAACAAGTCCGATCCTGTTCAAGGCTGTCTATATACCACTCGCATAGGAGGAGTCTCGCGTACGTCGACCTCGTCCGGCTAGCGAACAAGTCCGATCCTGTTCAAGGCTGTCTGGCGGTGGCGGGGAAGGGGGTTTTGCATATTAAGTGTTTCAGAACAATTATTTTGACGCTACTGTAAAATCATCAGAAAATTTAGCAGACCTATTCACAAAGAGGCTGTCAGGTCCAAAGACTGCAGATTTTATTGAACAAATGGGTCTCAAGGTGTGACTATAAAATTTCATTTGTACCACGAGTGTGTAGCTTTATTTTCATGAGAGTTGCTTGTTAATGTGAATTTTGTTTGTTGAAGTGAATTTCTTTGTTTGTTTGTTTCATGAGTTATTAATTTCATTCAAATTCAAGTGTTGTTTATTGTAATTCCAATTCAGTTTTTGTTTAGAAATTGGCTGTTATGGGGGAGTGTTGAAATATATAAATTTAGGTAGGTCACTATTTACACGTTCCAGTTTTCTTTCCATTCCTGTCCTATGACGCGTCCTGCGCATGCGCTCGAATCTATTCCGGGTCTCACCACCCGGAATAGATTAGAGCGCATGCGCAGGACGCGTCATAGGGCAGGAATGGAAAGAAAACTGGAACGTGTAAATAGTGACTAACAGCCAATAATTTGACTGCTATAGTTGTTGTGGTGACAGTCATAAGTTTATGTTTGATATGTATGTTTAGTATCTATGTATGGTATCTAAGTATGGTATCTATGTATATTATTGTTGTGTGAGTTGTTGGTTGTTCACTGCCTGATATGTATCAGGATAAAAGATAGAGAGGAGTTCAAACAAATCTAGTAATCATTTCTAAAGATAGAACTTCCATTTTATTTCTAATTTTTATCCCTCCTGTTGGAAATCAACAAGCAACTCCGTTGGTATCCAAATAAGTTATGTCAATATAACATGCACATCACAAATGACAAGGTATGTGGAATGCAGATAAGAAGAAATGGGGATATATGGCAACAAAAAATAAGCATTTTGCATAGTGGGAGTACAGAAAACAAAGCTTCACATAAAATTTATTAACAGGAAAGAGCCCTGAAATTTACCTTTACATGTGAAGAATTCATTAGGCAGCATGGGTAGCAAGGGTATTGCATGCAGAGTCATGATATATGTAATCATTTCCCAGCTATGACTTGGATGAATAGCTGAGGCAACCTTTTCAGATACCTGGACAGGTTTTGCATTACTATACAATGGCAAAGGCAATGGTTCCAGAGGGAACACATTTTTACAGAAAAATGAGCAAAAATCTGTGCAAGGCTTTGCACTATGGTCTGATAAGCCGCAAGATTTATTGTAAAAGAATTATTCTTTACACAAGATGATTCGGGTAAGATATAGAGCAGAAGCTGCCCTGTACATGAACATTCCTTCTTTACCATAACACTGGATTCCCGGAGCAAGTCCTAGTCGCAATTGCTATGGCAGCTCAAATCTAATGTCAATTGTACCATAAATTATAGTAGGATAGTTTAGGGTCAGTGAAACATTAGGGAGAGGAAAAAGACAAACTATAGAGGAACATTTGATTTTAATCATAGTGGTGTTGGGCTATCTTTTAGTAATAAAGATCGACAAAGATCAGGTTTTATAACAATGTTGAGAAGATTACCTGAAGCTTAATTGGGCATAGACTGTGATGAAAGTTTCTCAAAGATAATGTATGCATGACTAATGTTTTGCCACTGTTAGTATTCATTTTGGTTCTGTTGATTGGTTGAGTAAGTTTCTTGCTGAGAAATCTGCTCTTGATTCCAGTGACAAGTTCTTTGGCTGTTGAATTTTTGTTTTGCTTGGTTGTTGAATCATGTTTGTAGTGTAAATAATGAATAATTCTAATCTGAAGGCAAAGCATTTCGTGTTAATTGGTTTGTTACCCGTTTTGAGGTGGGTGGATGTCACATGAAATCATAAATTACATTTTGCAATTAATAGGCACCTAATAGATGCAAACAATTGGAATTTGTTTTTTGCTATTGTTAGACAATTTTGTGGGCCCACCCACCAGGAGGTGCAGCCCCCAGACAGAGACATCTCGAGGCGGAGTGATGACGAGACAGAGAGAGTTGGTCGCGAGCAGGCCATTGAACTGGTTGTAAAACTGAGAGTGAATAAAGAGTGTGTGTTAACAGTGCTGCTGGAGAGCATCTGTTGAGTACCCCCCACTCCCCCCCATATCCAACTCTGCAAGAGAGAGAGAGAGAGAGGTTGTGTGTGTGTCCCTCTCTCACACTATAATCAAATTTACTGTTTGAATATTTTACTGGATAAGTGGTCAAAATCAATATTTTAAGCACAACAGTTTTTCTTATCATTAACTCGATTACCTCAACAGAAATTCATACTATAGAGCAATTAGTTTCACAAAAATAATATATCAGGTATAGTAAGCAATAAATAAAAAAATATGAACCATTTAAAGGAAACCTCAAAATTGAGTTCTAAGAGGAGCTTTCTACTTTTTAGAGAATTCATGTGCTCTTAAGTCAGTTGTGGATAATCTCTGTTGATTGTTAATCAGGTTTCATGATGAAATGGAATATTTGCAGCAAGGTGGTGCTGGCAGAAGTTGTTGTTCCCCCTGTACCAATCTGTCCAAACCCCTCCTCAGTTGAATTCCCTATTTGTCATACTTTTGGTGTGTTCAGAGATTCCAAATGCCAT
The DNA here is from genome assembly GCA_963169105.1 of Ceriagrion tenellum. Taxonomy (NCBI): domain Eukaryota; kingdom Metazoa; phylum Arthropoda; class Insecta; order Odonata; family Coenagrionidae; genus Ceriagrion; species Ceriagrion tenellum. Next base: position 128,441,135 of record OY720642.1, on the reverse strand, counting down.
AAATATTCGGAATAATAATATGTCCGACTTTCGAGAGGATTACCCAAGATATCATGATCGATTGGTCTTCCAGGTGGGTGAGCACAGCATGAATGCCTACAAATACGCAAACACAGTGACATGACTCACCTCCATGAGCTGTGCCAGTTGATGTGAGTGCATTGAGAGACAGTGATGTCCTTATGTATCCAGGTGAAACAACAGTGATACTTATGCCACTATCGGAGAGTTCTGCCCTCAGGGAATCACAGAATGCTTGCAGGGCATGTTTGGAAGCAGAATAAGCTGATCTGATGGAAAGAATAAAACAAATACACTAAGAGGAATGAAAGTAAAGGCATCAGCAAATGGCAGATAGATGCACGTCACAAAATGCATCTTTCTGCCTTTGAGAGAGCATGGCGCTGAAACCAAGACCACAAATACTTCACAATTGAATGTGATCAGATACTTCATAATAGTTGATTATCTAATACGGCTTCCACCTCCATTAGCATGGATTAATGGTACTCTACATTATTTATTATAAAATATATTAGAAAAGTGATTAGGGCAAGGATTTTTAATATTCCTTTGTTTTTCAGGGACTTTGATCACCCAACAAGAGGTTAGCACACAACCTAGGAACATTTGGTCTATACCTTCGCAGAACTTTAATAATCAAGTGTTATTATAGTGGGCTCTACATGGAGAACATATAATTTTTAGTTTCTTGGAAATATCTGTACCACCTCAGTGATATTTCATTTCACAGTTAATAATTCAAGAGGCATATCTAAATACTGTAAGGCAGAAAGACATTTTTCACTCAGAGATAGTGAAACACGTCGTTAAGTCTGTTAAGAAACACACTGAAACACAGAATTTTTGGTTTAACTTACTAGACAAGATAATTTCAACCAGAAGTAGTTATTTTTTGAGTGAACTTATTTCTCTAGATTCTCTTCTGCACCATGTGACAGAGAATTGGAATCTTTGATAGTTGCTACGATCACATTAAAATAAAATTATTCATCAACACTGTATTTCTTGTTATCGTGGCAGTATTTTTAAGACAAAATGTGCAAACCCCAAGATTCTCAACTCCAGTTGAGTTTGAGTCAAACATTGACATGAAAACAGAGTTGAGTAGCATGGATGCCATACTTAATGGAACCGTTCCAAGCCTTGTTTAGGTTAAGATTAATTTCTTTATTTTTGTCAATTCAACAACTGTAACGCGAGATTTTGGAACTCGCCTAAGAGGGATCCTCCAATGCTGGCAGGAGACAATAGAGCACTTTTTTTGTAATTTTTTAAAACTGAATGGATTGTGGCATTTGTTATTATTATGTCATTGTTTTTTCTATCAGATTGTTAAGAAAAAATAATTTCCTTTGTTATTGGTATCAGATAAGCACTGTTTTCTTTGTATTGTTTTGCAATTAAATTCTGAGGATTACCAGGTCCACCCTCCATCTTATGTTTAGTGTATTAATTTTATCTTTGTTGTATCCACCTTAGCTACATATCTTGCGTTCATGAGTATATGAGACAAGAGGACGTGGAATAAGAATAGTGTTCAAGTGACATCGGGAGAATCCAGGGGTGATTGGAGCAAGGGTTGGTCACCCCTGCCCAAGACACTTTCATTTCCCCGTACCTATGGCCCTCGACTGACCACGTTTGCTGCAGGAAGGGTGATAAGTGAATGGGCCTATCAACTGAGCTGCCCTTTGAACTACTGCCGTGCGGCGGAATCTGCGCCTCTGGGAGCATGCACAGCAGGCGTCGTCGGCTGGGATCAAGACAGCAACGTCGCAGTGCATAGTCCAGGAGGGCTGTCTTTCGCACTCACTCTCTTTGCCTTCAGCCTGCCATGGAGCAACACCTCTCTTTCTGGGAACTCTGTTCAGTGTTGGTTTTCCCCAGTATAAGGGGCAGTGTATGGTGGTTCTTTTTGTTTGCCTGTGGGGCATATGGTATGTGGCTAAGGTTGGGTCAGGAAGCAGTCTTATTTTCTATTTATGTCTTTTCTTTCCTTTTGGGTTCTATAAGTTGAACCCGTTTGTCAAAATTTTGGTTGATTAATGTTCTGTCTCCACTTCATTCACGTAGTTCAGGTTCTGCCCTCGTGGCCAAATTGCTTTGGTTAGTTGACGTGGTATTTCCAACATTGTTTCATTGTATAAGTGTTCTTATTTTTCTTGGTATCTGTTAATTTGCCATTCCTCGATATTGTATGCAATTTCGCTTGACTCGATGTGCTACTCGAATTATTTTTGTGGTGATAAGCTGAAGTATAATAACTGATTTTGTGTATAGACATCCTTTTCCTATCTTATTGTATGTGATTTCAATTCCGTTGCTCACCGCTCCAATTTCATTTCATTGTATTTGTGAACCGATGATATTAAAGAGATTACATGTTTGTTTTACCGATAGTGATTATTATTCAGACCTCCCTATTCTCCACTGGACGTTATCCGAGAGCTAAGCTGTAGTGGTAGTGTGACACAAATCGAGCAAAAAACTCAATTTTGATAGAGAACTTTTCGTAGCTAAACAAAAGACTTAATTTGAGAAAGAAACATTAAAAATGAATAAACTTGGCATATTTTTAATATGTAAACTGACCATCACTTTTCAAAGTCATATTAACTCAATCCAACCTGCACTAATAAGAAACTAAACATCCACTGCTGTATTTATGTACTGCACAATGACACTGATTGAAAAAAATGAACTTTTAGAGACACACAAGAAAAGTATTTCTTCAATGTAACCAAACCTGTGAGAAATGATGAGAAAAGCAAATGAATTGGTGAAACATGAATTAGTATTAGAAATATGCTTCCTTTCATTTCCAGATGTCTGTAAAAATGAAATGAAATCATAAATTGTAATGCTGGAAAAGAAGTTACTTGAAATGATCAGGCTGGAGATTCCCTCTTCTTACATTAACAAAATTTCCTGCAGGTGAATACAGCTTTTCACTCGATACTTCTGTAGCTGGTATTGACAAATAATGCTGTGCAATAAACTTTAGATAATGAATAATTACAATAATCTTAAGGGCCTGATCGCGGCTGCATTCATCTATCAAATCAGTGGAAAACTAACGTGAGTTCCTTACGTTGCTCTGAATCCAATGCAGTTTTCAGTTTATAGCACAATGGTATAATTGGTATTTACATTCGAATTTAGGTATATACATTGTGACCATCATGATGTGATGACACCAGGATGTGATCATTACTGAATTGATCGATGTAATCTGCAGTAAACCAAAATGCAAACATTATGTTGCTCATAATCCAATACACTGACATTGTTGCAGTTCATACTGCATTTTCACATTCCAGTTTTTGTAAATTATAACCATGAGGCCATGAAAATTCTTACATTTCCTCTGTGTTTCCATCGCCATGACAAATATGTTTTGACAGTGTACAAAGAGTAAAATGAGTGTAATGGTGTGGGGACCAGAATTGTTCGATCTGATATTTTTGTTAGCATCAAAGAACGAATACATTCAATATTGAATGAACTTAGGACCAGTATATATGGGTCAAGTTGATGACTAGTAATGAATTATAAAATGCTGCATATTGTGTTCTTGGCACGTCACAACAGAGCCACCAACAGATTCTCTTCATTGTTAAAACCCTAAGTCCATTTTAATTCTTATTTTAATTCAATCAAAAGAGGTCCTCGTCACTGTCTCCATGCGCAACAGGAAAATCATCACTTACCTAAATCATAATACTGACTAGACGAATCATTCAGAGCAATCTCAGTTTAGCTTCACCTCCTCCACACAACTGAGTCGCAGACCTCATCCCTGGATATTTTTCGTGGCAACGGAAAGCAGACGCAATGGAAGCAAGACTTAGTAAATGCTTTTTCAGTCAAAGGGAAATTGTAACTAAGATACGTGTTTATGTAAGAGTCATGAAAATGCGATCATTACAGAATTGATGTATGTAATAGCCAGTGAGCTAAAATGTGGTCCTCACGTTGCTTTGAATCCAATGCAACAACATAGCTGCTGTGTGAACCGCAATGGGGCTGATGCTATTTACAATCATATTCAGGTAAATTGTCACCATTAATACAAATATTATGTGAGCTGAGATAATTTGATGAAACTTACACTCAAACAGAATTTTACCATGTGCATACATACCTAAACTGGTGAGCATAAATATTTAGATTATGCCATCTGATATTGTTTCTAGTCAAGGATATTGCTTCAGATTGTAAGACAAACTCACTTTCCAATGAAAGTCCAGAACAGAAAAAAAATATCGCCTGTAATTTGTGCTGATGTGGTGTACCATTTTCCCAATCACTTAATAATCATTATCAACAAAAAAAAAGCTTGACTTGAATTTCAAGTTGCTCACACATCACTGTAGCAAACTTTTCTTAACCAAGAGCATCAAAAGGAGGGAAAACTGTAGTCAGGAAAGTACATAAGAAATTATTCTGCAACAATTGGATGATTGTTGATTTTTGAAATTAACCATTTCTAGTTAAACACAGATTTGATAATTCTTATTGGATACGCTTTCTAGTGACACCACAAGCCTATGGTATCAGCACCGTAAAAAGAAAGTTATCATGGCTTTTTTAGGCAAAAGCCAGGAAAAGTAATAATAAATCTAGAAATCTGGGCAACTCAGGTAAAGTTACCATTAATTTTAGTTGCTAACCAGGCAAAACTAAATCATACTGCATGGCCTCACAAGAACAGAACTCTAACAAGAATCTGTGCAACACCAATAGAATACTAGGCATGGATCTCCTTCCACACAGGCCAAATATTCCTAGGTGAGGAAAATATAGATTTGAAAGTGTGCAATCCCATCTTTCAATGATTGCTCTTATTACCCAGCATCATTTGTGTATACCTAGCCAATAATGTGGCATTGCCAAATTCAAAATCTGAACTCCAAATCTAAAGGTGGTTCACAAATTAGTAAAAAAACAAATGTACTATTACTTTAATTGGTATAGACAAAAAAAAAAGAAAAAACAATTTTATACCTGTATGGTAGAGCAAATCTTCCTTGGACACTGCTGATGGCAACAATATGTCCAGAACGTTTCTGAATCATTCCAGGAATCACAGCTAGAGTAAAAGAACTGATCAGAAAATATACCTAGACACATTTTTCCAATGTCATAAAGATCAAATAGAATAACAATACAAAGCAAAATTCACAATTTTAAATAAATCATATAGCTCAAGCCATATTAGGACCAGGCGTAAGAACACAACAATAGATAGTGATTGCACAGCAAAAAAATAAAGGCTCAGTTTAAAAGACATAACAATAATTCTTACCTTTGGTAAGAGCAACTTGACCCAGATAATTGACTAGCATCAGCTTAGCATGCACATCCATGGGAGTAGAGACAGCATCTCCTCTGTGAATAAAACATTCTAGGTTACATAATATGTACTCCCAGTAATGGCTTCCACTAAAGTTCTCGACTATTCTTTGTTTTCATGTTAATTCAGCAATGTGTATCATCACTATGAACCATTTCTGGGTTTTCCACTACATAGAGTAATTTATATGTACACTCAATGTTTTGCTCTTCCAAATGAAAATGCAGAGGCTCTTGACCACATTCTTATTATGAAGAATAAAACGTCAAGGGTACATAAAAAATTAAGAAGCAGAAAATCAAGAAGTGGTTCATAGTGATCGTTCTTCACTATTTCCACATAAACTGAGCCAAACACAAGTGGATTTTTATTTTAATAGAACAATAAAAATTTTTCTATAAAAATGCCAAATATTGGCACCAAAATAAAAATGTATAAAACTTCAAAGGAATCCACATTACACACTGTAAGGAAACCTCACTACTTATTGGAGGTAAAGGATTTGAAATTTCTTCCTTAACCTTTGAACTACAATGTATGACAATGTGACATCATAGTGAGAACAAAGAATCACATAAATGAGTGTTGAATCTAACTCTGCACCCTACTCTGAGAGTCGCCACAATGTTGTCTGGCAAGAGGTTTTAATGCACCAAACATGAAAAGGAGTAAAGGAGAGGTTTAAAGGGAGGAGAAAAGGAGAATTGTACTCGGGGAGTGTATCTCACTTTTTGCAACAGTCACCAAGAGAGCATTGAAAGAATCAATTTCATATCCTTTCGTTCAGCAATGTATCCATCTTGTTTTCTCACTCCTGTCACACCCCGAGATGTAATGAAGCATCAAAATACTGTTAGCGCCACACTGAATCACATTTCTTCAGCATTTCTCAAGAAATCTAACCCTAGCGTGTAACCTCAAATTCTCCAGTGGCTCCCAACTTAATCCTTCTCAAAGCTGTGAACTATTCTGTGTACACTCATAGCAATTTGTAATGATGCACATACTTTCCTTCAAATTTCATTTATCTTTGTCCATATTAACAAATCAATATTGTGTAATAAGTTAAAAAACAGGTCTATAAGAAAAAATAGCAAGTATTCAAAAATACGGATTATAAAATACCACAAAGAGACCTGTCACCTGGATACATAAGATTAAATACACTGCTTGACAGACAGAGACATCCTTTCGCCACACAATGTTAACACTTGGTCCAACTTCGTCTCATCGGCGTATGTTACACTGCAACCTTCTACTTCATAATTAAAATAAACCTTTGGTCGAGAGGTAGGGACTCAATCAAAATGATTTCCCAGGGCAGCTTTCAAATATCAACTTCTTAACTTTTCAGTCGTTGGGTTGGGTATGTTGTTGACATCGCATATGGAAAACGGAGCAATGGCCACTGGGGTTCATATTGCACATTTTCTGCCATGGTCATTCTAGGAAGATGTGATGAAGGCAGGGTAAATACATTCGTATATTTTCACTGCTCCCGAATTCACTGATTCTTTGCATTTAATTCATCTTACAGAACTCTACTACGCCACTGGAAGAACTTCATTATTCTATGGACATCCTCCCTAAATTCAATGACACTGATATCGTCTAGATGATTATGAGTAAAAATGAAATAGCTGCCGACATTGGTATAGTTGGCGGTCATCTTTGAATATCGGTAACATTTCTTTTATAATCTTTATGAAAAGGGTATGGCAACGGAAACCAACTACTTCGGCTTTTTATCGAAACAGAACATTCATATTCGAAGTAATAATGAATGGCAAATATTTCCAAATGGTGGTTGGCAAGACACACCTCAATAATTACTGGTTTTATTTGCACAAGTCATTGATTCAATCGTCATACCTTTCCGATAACATGTGATTTCTTGTTGCTTAATTTTGTTTGTAATGATGTTACGACATCTCCATTTTATTTCTCATGAAAATCTTTGAAATCGACCAAACACATAGCCTTTACACTAAATCCCTACCGTTGAAAATAACTCGATGTCAATTATTTGACTCTGAAGTGCCGTAAATACTATCTTCAGTTCACTCAATTAGTGAGTTCAGCCTCCACTCCATTACCAAATTCAGTTGTGTTGAGTGGTGAGGCAACATCCTGTCGACCCCATACATACATTTCTGGGAGAGCAATAAACATTCAGCACAAAAGAAAGCCCTTTCCACAATCCTGGATTGTGAAAAGGCTCCACTCTTCTGAAAGTGACCTAAACAGGGTTTCGGTTTCTTGCTCAGCTGGGAGTGGGCATGTTGGAGTAGTGTTGTTTTTGAGCTGTCTTCGATCATTCGGGTTGTTTTGGACTTCTGTTTCCTTATTAGTAAGGGAGAAAGGGGGCAGATCTGCTAAGTTAGACAATGTCAAGATGCCTCATTCGCAACAGCTTGAAGGCGCTGAGAGGTGATTTAAGGTAATAGAATACTGCTTTCTCTAACACCTTGTTGCCTGTCTCTGGTCTCCATCGTCATATATCTTTCAGTGATAATTTTCTCCTCACATCTTAAACGTTAAAAAGTATTTATGAGGTGATGTAATACGTATTGCATGTTATTTTACTACTCGAAAGACCACTGTCACACCACCAAAAGCGCTCTGAATATTGATAATGTTGATCAGGCTGACATCTCTGACAGAATCACAGCGGAAAGGTGGAAAACCTTTCCATTGAGGATTCCTACAAGTTGAACATTGGCGTAATCCTTATCCAGTCCAATTTTTCAAATGAATAAAACTCTCTCGATTCATTTATGCAATGCTGCTCGAGTTTTTAGGGGACACGATTATAAAAATTACTCTGCCTCAACTTTTCACGTTCTCTGTTGGGAACTTCGGTAGACTGTGTTAATGCCACCCCTTGTAACCAATTGATGCAGGAAACCCCAAAGAAAAAGCTGGAAATTTTATATTCTATTTTTTAAAGTATAACTCCATAAAAATCTTCTAATTAGGACTTTACTGCGACTCATAGCATGTCAACACTAAATGCGAAGTGTTATGTTATCCTCGAAAAATGGTAAGGATGCAACTAAGGCTCAACACAATACACATGGTAATGATGAACGTAGAGGTGTATAGAATATTTTCCCATCTCTGCTTATCTAAAAATTCCACTTCGGTATGCCAGAGGCAAAACTGAGAACCCCCAACCTTGGTTCCTCGAGGGAACCCTCGCCTTTACGAATCTTTGGTGAAAGAGCCAGACTGACTACTAGACCGCTACTTCTTCCCCACTCCAATCTAAAAACAATGTCACAGCCCCCTCCCCTACCAATTCTCATGCAGACCTCGCCAGGAAGACGAGCGTAGGTGGCAAAGGGACTTTCTTTCTTTCTGGTGTGTTTACAGTTCACCCGCTTAAGTTGGTGAATGTGCGATTACAACCAGCGTGGGATTTCCACCACCTGAGGGGTGGTTGTGCGTGTTCATTTTACGATTAATCAGCAGAGAGCATCCATTGAAATTCAGTGAGTGGGGATAAAATATTGATCATGACTTGGAGGATACAACCAATATCCTCTCAATTCCCTGCTCAAAGTGTATAAGCAGGTGTGAAGCAATTCAGGGGACTCAGCAAGACAAAATTAATTGCTGATTAGAACTTGAATGATAAATTAATTAATGTGAATTCATAATTATGTCTATTTTAAGCTACTTTATTCTTATTTACAAAAACTTTTTCTAGTATAACAAAGAAATACTGTCAAATGATTTACTTGAGGGCCACACTGTGTGGTTAACATGTTTTTAACGTCTCAGACATCAACAATGTGTCATGTAAAATATTAAACTCAAATATAATTATGTATCAAAACTCTTTTAGTGTAATAGAATGATTACGCATCCAATTCAACACAATTCAAACCCTCCGAGCGATGACAATCTGTGATTAATGCCTAGATAATGGAACTTCGATCGTTTTTTAGACGACAACTTGTTGCTATCAGAAATGTAAGCGTAAAAAATGATTTCTACATTCGATTTGACCAGATTCAACCTCTTATCGTGACGGTAATAGACTTTCTGTGGCCTAATAAGAGGAAGACCCATCAATTTCATGTAAAGTTTCCTGTGCGCCGATGAAGACATGAAATGGATATTTGAGTTCTGTCTTTCATTCCTGTAGCTTCCGAAAACAAGGACGATTTTGCATCTTCATCTTCCGATCGACCTCTCTCTCCATTACTCCCCACCCTGACACCAATGGAATAGGACAGACACAATAGACCCAACCCACCCTCACCCCCTCATCCCGGAAATAATCCCTTACAGGTCAACATTTTTCACCGAGGGGTGTTCCCTCTTGTCAAGTACGGTCCGAAGAAGGTTTCTTTTCCATCCCATGAGTTTATTGATTTCCTGCGCAAGGGGGCATGGTTCAGCATTGTCACATCGATGTCAACTTGGGACTTATAAATTTTTCGGCTCTGAGGTGGTAAGTTTTTTTTGGACAGGAGTATACAACTAGTCAGGTTGAGAATGACGCCTTTGCGTTGAAAATAGTTGTATCACTAAAAATAAATAGTGGAAAAATACAAAGGGTTCTTTGCATCATTGTGAGTTATACTTTTTACATACACATAATAATAATTTAAACTACAATAGTAATAAATAAATTGAGGATAGAGCACCAAAAAAAGTGAGCTTGAAAGGAGTGGACAGAAGCCCAAAGGGGTGAACTCCCCACCAACCACATATTCAAAGGATTACACAACATTCAAAGGATTAGACAACCCTCCCCGACACAGGCAGTCTCTCAAACAGCTGACTTGACAGCCCCTGCCATGTTGGCACCTTCCAACAAGTAGGGAGGAAGTTGATCAGGCCGACTATGGATTCTGAGTGAGGATGATGAACGAAACCACCCATGATGAAGGACAGACTAGGGAGAGAGGCATACATCTTAAAATTTCTCTGCAGGGTAACCACCTGACCTGGTTGAATGATTTTATCAATGAAATCCTCATGGAGAAGTTGGACCTCTGGATGGTCAATCGCGTGGTCAACACTGCTGCCAAAATAATGGCTTGCTCCCAAAAGACCGCCTCTTGGGAGGACAAAGCAGCAAGTGGTTGGTTGGAGGCCAAGATCATGCTGGCACAACAGCTGGCATCAAGAATTGTGTGTGATGAAATACATCACATCTGGGCAAGCTTTTGCAACCTAAGTTTGGCGTATAGAGCACAGTTTCAGATTACACCATCACACACTGAATAAAGTGTGCTGTTCACTACTAAGCAGCATGCAGTCGATAGTGTATGGTCCCATAAAAACTTCTAAGAGCAGTAAGACCGTGAGGGAGAACCGACCTTTCTCCTTCAGCCATCCTGTCTCTTTTGACCATCTCTGCTTGTCATCAAATCTCTGCCAACCATCCAAGTGGTTGAACAATTCTGGAAGTAGATCTATGATATATCCAAACCATTCAAGAAGGGAGACTTGTCCAACGCAAAGAACTACTGCCCCATAATCTGCCTGAACACTGTTTGAAAGGCATTCACCTCGATCTTGAGTAACCTTATTCTCTGCCACGTCCAGCCGGTATGAGCAGAGTAGGTCAAAGGATGGAATCGCGGGATGCAAAGACAATCTGCTCATGGATAGGTGGGTATGTCAGGATGTCATTCAGCGTAAGCAAAACCTATCAACGGCCTGGGTGGACTACAAGAAGGCATTCAACACCACTTCACATGAGCTCATTATGGCCCTGCTGAAGTTGATGAAAATCCACCCACAGGTTGTGTCCTGCATCCAACGCCTGTTACCACTGAGGAAAACATGCTTTATCCTGACCTTTTAGAAAGTATGAATTACCTAAAGAAATGTATGTATGTAATTGTTTTTTTTTTGAGGAGAGGTGTTGGAGAGAAGCAAAAAAAAAATGTGTTGTTTTTGGCGGACTAATTTTATATTAGTATCGTACTTCTTTTGTTTTGCTCGGTTCTTTTTTTGTTGTCAAGTGTGAACTCCCTCTGGAATCAGTCAAATAAAGGAAGTCTCTAATGACAGATGGCAGGTAGTCCGTGTCCCTAGCCGATGTCCCCTTTTTTAACTGCCAATCAAAACATTGGCAAAAGAGAGAGAAATGGTTTCCTTTTTCAAATGTTGTGTACCAGGTCATCTACAATCATCGCAAGCACATCATTGCTTCAGAATTTTTCAAATAAATTCACTGCCAAGTGCTGATCTAAACATGATTTACTGAACCAAAGGTAATACAGAATAACTGGGATTTTTTCCCACTTTTACCTCTTTGATGTGAACTAAGCATTTCTAGGAGGATTTTCTAGAGTTGCTGGTGCTCAGGTTGGTTTGTCATTCTTACACTTTTGCACTAAATGTACACTTTTGTCTTCCACAAAATTTTCTGCACCTCCAGCGACACCTGACACAAATGGTACTACCTAAGTTCAATCATATACTTCCTCTTCATCGATTAGTACAACTTCAGGATGAATTTTGGCGATAACAGATTCTACTTCCATTGAAAATAAATAAAGGTATGCCTCCAACAAAGTCAATAAGTTTCTCATCTCATAGCAAGCACAACTGCCAGAGATAAAAAAAGTAACAAAAAAATGAGATATTATTCAGCATGTGTACAGCAGAAAACCCAACACATGGAATCCTATTTTAGGACAAATAAATTCACTGTTTGCATTTTCACAATAATAGGAAATATTTAAAAATTAATGCAGTAAAAAAATTTATATCCATTTAACTCTGATTCCCTGATTAAATTGTTATTAACACTGGCTTTCAGTGTATTATACATTTATAATCATTTTGTAATGTTACGCTGAGTTTTACAGGCATGAAAAAGCCACAGAACTTGGAGACATGAAAACAAATCTCAGACAGAATAGATTCTCCAGTTCCAATAGAACGCATTCATTGCATTGCATCACATTGCTAAGGAACACTGTAAGAAGTCTCAGCAAAACAATGTGCACTGTAGCAGACTGTGTCCTGACTAGAGATGAGCCATTCTGAAAATTACCACATTAATTTTTGCAAATTACCACGGTTTATGTAATTCACCAAGGCCCTTACAAGTGTGGCGAGAGAAATATGAGTGGTGTGATACCATATTGCGATTTTTATTTTCTATTTCACACTCAAGGTGCAACTATCAGATGCTAGACTGGCATATTTTAATAAATAAGATTTGAAGGTGGTCAAAAGTATGTGCATTGAAAGAAATATGTTAAGTGGAGATTGGAGAGACTGATGAAATATAATTACTTATTTAAAAAAAAGACGAGGAATGTCGAGTTAATTTAATTAAAATCTGATAACCAACTTTCTGAAAGAATATAGAAAAATTCCACAACCCTTAATTATGAATCATGTCAAACAGAGCTAATTTCCTTTACAGGACAAAAATGTCCCATCTGCAGGAAAAGATAATTCTAGTTATTTATCGGAAACTAGGAGTCGAGGATGACAATTACTTTCCAAAATGAACATTTCCATAAATGATTAAAAGTCAAAAATTCCTAAATTTTTACAAAAAATATTAAGAAAAACATAGCTAATTTAAATTTGTAAAGGGACAAAATATCCTGTCAGCAGTTCTAGTGTTAATAAATTATTATTTATAAATATATTGTCAATTATAAGAAACTGGGATTCATAATTCAGTGAAAGCACAATTCTGATTCAAAATGCCTATTCGAGGTTCGATGAAGGAGATTCCATTTTTGGCATTCAGGTTCGATAAATTTGGGATTACAAAATTTGTAACTTTCACTATTAATGCAGCTCTCAGAGCACAAAATAATCTACAGACTCAGAATGCTAAGAATAAAGCTCACCGACAACTGATGCCAGCATTGTTGACAAGAATATCAATCTGCCCATGTATGGCATTAGCATCCTCAGCAAATTTTGGCAGTGAGTTCAAATCAGACAAATCCACAACCAGAGTCACAGGAGGATACGTGACTTCTTCCTGAAACACAGTATGTGCACGCTTGGTAAGATAAGTATTGCAGTTATCATTGTGGGATTTCCATTGAAAAACACCTTTCAATTCTGAAACAGGCATATATTTATCGTAACACTTATTGACATACTCTTGAATAACTCAATTTGAAATATGTGAAAGACATGAACTAATCAGTTCAAGCAATAAATTTATTTGCATAATGACCATATATTGTAAACCAAATAAAAAGTTGATTTAGCATGAAACAACTTTTAGAGAGATAATCAAACAACAATCATGTTTGGGAGATGAACTTCCATCACTAACTCTGACTTGGAGAGCGTCTATTGAGAGTATACATTGTTTTATGAAGAATGATTAGTGCTCTGAGCCATGTGGGAACTTGTGGCAGAAATACACACATCAGGCTTATCAGCATTACAATAATAAGTAAAGAAGGATGGCACCAGGCTGTGTAAAGAAAGATCAAAAGTTGAACATAATCATTTTCCTCAACACTCTAAGATCAAAAGGGGAGAGTTTATGCTATCGACTCATCTTTCAACCAACATCCAGTTCAGACTCACTCTAACACACTAGCAGCCATTGAGAACTTATTATACTCGTCCATGTTCTCGTGAAACGAAGTTGACCAGCCGACCGGACATTCCTGCTGACGGCTCCCTACCCATGCTGATTTTAAGTCACATACGCAAGTTAACAGAAATGTGATGAACAAGAAGGTACTTTCTGATTTTCTAGTTCTCACGGAGTCTCTGACTGGCACTTTTTGCTTTTAAAACCGCAAAATAGACAATATTAACAATTTTTCCACAAAATATGTTATGAAGAGGTAAATATTATGAGTCAGGGCCAATCTTTCATCTCATTAATCGGGAGTTTTTGTAAAGCAGGAGTTCGCTCATTAGATGTATTTACTAATGCTTTTACTTAGGGATTTAGCGGGACCACTTGCCTTTGTTCGTTCATCAGAGTCTCTCGTTTAGTGGGAGTTGGTAAGGTAGAGGTTCTACTGTATATCATAAGGGGCTCGGGGGAATGTAGGAGGGGGAGGTGAGGAGGGAAAACCAGGGGGTGTGGGAGGTAGGGATGGCGGTTGGGCCAGGAATCTGGGAAACCCCTGAGAGGACAAGTAAGTGGTGGGTGGAATGGGTGGGTGGGTTTGGGGGTGGGAGGGGTTGATATGGTGTGGAACTTCGAGGTTTTAGGGATTAAGGTAGCAGTGGGTTATCAGCGTGTGATGAGTGGGGTGGGAGGGTCAGTGGTTTCAGTAAAATCCCTGCTTATCAATCTTCAAGAAATGACTGCGAAGGTGACTGTAGGAAATTGATTTATATTGTGGATTCAAGGCAAAAGCAAAATGTATCTCAAAGCCCATGTCAGTATAGTGGAAATTTTGATCCGAAAGTTAGAGACTTGTAACACATACCAGAATTATAATATAATCTTCTCTCATTAGTTGTTTTAGAAGAGAGAGGAATGACTTACACATGGAAACATGGGGTAGGAACTGTATTTAATGGCGAGAAAGCTATTCTGAAGGCAATTTACATTGGTCACATTAATAACATTTCCAAATTTATTGACAATTAAATGGAGAATAAAGAAGTGAATGGCACTAGGATAGCAGCTGACTTTCATATGAGCTTTCATGAGTGAAAAGGGGAGGCAGTGTGACTTTTGATGCATGGATGCATGAATGATTGGCCACCTGCACCAAGGGCATCATGAAGAAAAGTAAGCCACAGGAGAATAAGAGGAGGAGTTAAGTATGTAACAATTGTGAAACGGCACTTAGGGAATATTATGGATCCCTTTTCCTACGGAGAGCACAAGTCAAGCCTTAAGGATCCTTAAGAGGGTACATTTGGAAGTTGTGGGACCAAACCCACCTGGAACTTTTGGTAGATGCAGATATTTCATTACTTATAGTGACGACTCCTCAAGACAGGAAGTTGAATCTCTAAAGAAGACAACGAGAGAAGCATTTCCCCTTTTCAAAGAAAATAAGAGAAGTGGAGTTGCAAACTGGTAAGAGGACTTTGAAGCTTCTACCTGATAATGGGATAGAGTATAGATCAAGAGAGTTCAACTACTATTTAAAGGAACCTGGTATAGTCAGAAGATGGTAAGCTACATACCTCAAAAAATGGGAGAGCCGAGTGATTCAACCAGTCTGTCATGAATAGTGTAAGACACTATGTAGAGAGCGAGCTGGCCAAAGAAGTTTTGGGCGAGGCCCATAAAGCAGCCTCCTACGTGGAGAATCTGTACCCAACATCACAGAATTTCAAGGCTCCCATTGCATTACAGGAGAGAAGAGACACATAATCAGAATATATCAATCATTTGAGGATCTTCGGTTGCAGAGCATATGCCTCGGATTCGGCAGGAAAGTTGAACAAGCACGCTGTAAAGTGAATAATGTTCAGCTACCAAGAGCAAACAAAGGCATATTGATACAGGCACAAAGGAGAGTGGCTATGACAAGCAGAGGGGTCATATTCAACGAGCAGTTGTTACCTAGCCTTGATAATGGGGTCAAAAATGAGGTTGACAACATTTCCACAAGGGGATTATGGGGTCTGGATCCAGTACAAGGCCAGCCAGGTGTGGGACCAGGGGGGTCATTCTGTAACTCTGAACCAATCTGTATGGGAGCCTTTTCGTGGGTGGGACGTCACATCGACTACCATGGTATTCTGTATGAAACTGATCGGTGCACGGAGGAGCTTCCGTCAGTAGATCCTACTGACACGGAAGAGCTGTCGCTACCAGGGGGAATCAGTCGGTTTACTTGAGAGACACTGTAACAAATGGACAACGTATTTAGATTTTTATCTGAAATAGGTTTATTTGAGGCTTGTAATAGCGATATAATTTATTCACATGATTAATAGAGATGTTGTATGTAATGCACAAGTTGAAGTTATGATTATAAAAGTGACAGCCTAAAAGAAAAACCTGAAAACAACTAGGATTCCGATGTGTAGCATTGTATTGATTGCTTGGCTCTTCAAGATGTTTTACTATTTGGTGCTATCAAGTACATATATATTGGCCAATATTTTGCCTATGAAGCATGTTGGATTACCTTATTATAGTATGTCCAATTAATTCCCAGTAAATCCTCCACGACAAATGTCAGTAATTATTGCGGCATAATATATATTCTCAAATTTGAAATTTTACTCATATGGTCTAATTTTGTTTATTCAGCCACGCATGAAATCCACTCATACAAACTAGAGTAGTTAATTATTGAATTGAGAAAATTGAGAAAATAGGCTATATTGTGCCGCTGTGAGATCTGTGCTTTTAATGACTTTCTTTGCCCTGTCCCTGTTTTCACAACTAAACAAAACAGTTTGAAGCACCTTTTAAACTGAACAGTCAATTATCACTATGCCTAAATTAAATTTGGATTAATAGATAAACACTGCCAATAGTGTAACACACTCGAACAACAAATTTTGCACATAAACCACGAGAAACATTCCTGAACGGCATAACATGCTACTAACTAGGAATTAGGTTGTTAAAGAGTGAGGCAAGTTTCAGCGAAACTTAAGGGCTCCTGACATTAATTAATATATATTTGTGCTTACAATGACATACATGTTACAACAGCAAAGCAAAGAAGTGTACAACAATATACTTAGTAGCACCTCCACTTCATTTTCTTTCATCATAGTTTTTAATACTACTCATTCAAGTCATTTTATATCAACTTCGTCCCACGGAGACACTAAATGAATGTTTCATGGTTTGAGCGCACAGCAATACCATTGCTATACACACGAATAAAGCATATATATGAAAACATTTCATAATCACCCCCACAAATAAAGACTACAAGGCCACTCTATATTCATGATAATACTGTTCAATTAGTTTCAACTATTAATTTAAACCATCTTCTGAAGGTTTGTACTCCACACTGAGGCCACTTGTGGCAGGAAATATAGAAAGATGAAATATACACAATGCGGTAAACTGTCTGCTTTCCATCACACACGTAAATTTGTGCATACATACAATGAATAAATTGGTATACTTGACGAATCATTTTCTACATACAAACAATCATAACACACTAGTTCTCATTATACCCAGCATCTCTTTGGAAAACTACATGTTCATAAATAAGCTACTTGCAATGTACTTTAAATATGGAGCACTTTTTTCATCCCACAAACATACATTGTCACGCACTCAATTCAGATAACTTTAATATCCTCATCCTTTCGACATTACTGTGTCTTTGTATTATAATCTTTGTTACTGGATGTTGTTTTGGTTGATATCCGCGAATGCACTAGGCCGCTTCATTTAGTCATTTGATTATTCTATCATCTCCATTGGTTGAAATGGACCATGTGACCCTCAGCTTCGGCAACAATCGGAAAATTTGGAGGGAGGGGTATATTGAGAGGGAGGAGTTATCGAACAGACTGGAACAGCGCCCAACTTCTTAGAGAATTGCCTGAAAAAGCTCCGTCGGTGAGGGGACCCTGTCGGTATGGAATCCATGCTGTCGGTAGGCTACCGATCGATACAGAACCGACGAAATACAGAATGACCCCCCAGGTCCAGTCGAGAGCCAGCAAGGAGAGAGTTACATCCAGGGGAATCCAGGAGAGGATCTAAATCCAGTCCAGGAGGTTAACCTAGAGATGAGATCTACTTGACTCAGGGCCCCATATAAACCATGTATTTGTTGTAATTCTATGTCCCATGCTTTGATGACATTTGAGGACATTGATGAACCAAACTGTATGAAAGTGGCACTTGCATGTCCTCACACTGACTTTTAGAAGGGTGCAATACAAGTGGAAACAAAAAAAACTGACAACAGGAAAAACAGGGTACTAGTGAGGTAGTTACACATAAGTCCTGAGAACCATAATTTAATTGGCTGTGGGTGGATACTGACAATTAAAGACAGATGGCAATGGACATTTTATAAAATAAAAGCAATGTACCAACCTGGTTGGTAGTCTAAGGATTTCACAAAACCAATGGTTTAGATTTTTCAGAAACAGAGGTACCAGAGAATTGCCTACAGAATTTACATGCATCAGCGGTTGAGTAAAATTACAACATACACCATGGTGATGTGAGTAGTAGGGGCCTACTTCAATAGTCCTTTACTGGAAACTGTTTTGTTCATGGAGATGCCAAGATGTATGATGACCCAATTTATTCTAATGCAACAGATTATACATATTAATCCTCCATTAGAGCATTCACCGATTGAAACAATCTGATAAAAATTGGTATTATTATATTTATAATGAGCTATCAGTTGGTGGTTATGAACAATGTAAAAGTGAGCCATGTGAATTCATAAAAGAGAATTTCTTTATTGTATTGTACATGGATGATATATAGCTTGAAGGGAAAAATACTGAAATGGTAAAATTTAAAATGATCTTTTCAAGGTATGCTGAAAATAAAGATTAAGGAGATGTGCCATACTAACTTTCAGTAACAATTCAGAGAACTTTAAGAGGGACTTACAGATTACATCAAGAAACATACATTGAGGAAGTACTGAAGCAATTTGATAAGAGAGATTGTAAGGGGACAAATTCTTTTACAGATCCAGGTGCTGAGAAGCAAGAGCGCATATGCACTAAGAATATTAAGTAAATAATACCTATATCGAAAGGCTATATGCTGCCGACAATAAGTATTTAAGTGGTTGCACTCAACCAAATATTGCAATTGCTGTATGTTTACTTAGACAGTTTTGTGAGACGCCATGTACGAATTATATGATTAATTCACATTGTTCATGTTTTTAGGTATTTAAAGAAAACTACATACTATTCATCTTGTTAAGCAAAGTCAGGTAAACCTATAAAATTTACTCTGATTTGAATTGGTGTGATCAGAAGACATGGGATAAAGTCACAACATGTCATGTGGAATGGTAAAGTGGCACTAAAGGAAGCAAATAGGAGTTACTTTGCAGACAACCCATGCTTAATACATTACCATGTTTGAGTGCGACAGAGTTAATTTGGTTCAAACAATTTTAAATGAACTTGGTCAAGGAAGATTTGTGCCAGAGGGTGTATTAATTAGTGTGATACACAGGGCAATCCAAAAAGCTGAAACTAATATGGTAAATGTTAGAAGTAGACATTTGATGACAAGAATCACTTAGCTAGAGAGTTGGCAAGAGAGAAATTGCTACAATTAGATTATGTTCTACCAAAGGAAAACTGGCGGGCATAGTTACGAAGTCTCTCTCTGGTCCAAAGATGACCAAGATTGCTTTGAAAGGGTTGCACATTCTAAATGAGTAACTGTACTTGCTTTGTTGAAATGGAGGCGTTAATTTGCCCAATACTTTTTTCAATTTCCATCATTCGTGCCAACTGTGGATTTATAATTTTAATATTTCCATTTCAATAAAAAGGTAAGAGGGGTGATTAAAATGATAATGATATGTGTGACAATTTCTGGTTGCTTCATCATTTGTGTATGAATTTAATTTGAGTGTTGTGTTTTTGAACCACCAACTGTTCGTTTATGATGTGGCATCCATGAGAATAATAAAGGTGTTGAGTCAATTGTTACCATCAAAGCTTGTGGGATTTCTTTCAACGGCCTTTATTGATTTGCACTGTTAATTTAAAAAGAGGTAATCAAAAATCAACTTCAAATTTGAGACAAATACACCAATCCTTACTGCACAGACCCGTCATTTCCAAAGAAACGCTCACTGCTTCTTCGGGTAAGATTGACGCTGTATGCACAGTTGGAGTCTGATTTTGTAAGAGTGTTTTAACCGCCAACCACTCCTTGACGTGGCACAAATGCTTGATTCCGGAAAAGACTTTTGGTACTTTGTTGCGCTCCCAATGGAGTGTGTCTGGATCAGAGTGCCGCATTTCCAGTGACTAACGGGGCTCTGGCTTCTAACTCAAAGGGGCGTAAAGAGTCACTCAATTTGTATGTTTGGCTGATCACCCCTTGAGTAATCAAATACCGGGGTTTACAAGTGTGCCCGGCTGCTGTATTTGAAAGTCGGGTGCCTGAGGTCTTTAACCGCGGCCATTCCCCTTCCTTTTCCTTCCCCCCAGAAAGATAATCGGGTTTAAATTTACTAGGAACAGACTTTCTGGGTACCCTTGCGTGAGTAGACACTTTCTTTCTTACACAGACCCATGTCTATGAGGGCAGGAGTATAACAAAGTAATTAAAACAATCTTCTTAAGTCATCAACAAGCTAATTTCCCACCTGAAAATTTACATTAATGCGTGAGCAGCAATCACCTCATAAACAAGAAGCACTAACCTTTGATGTACTTCAATTCAGTTGAGACTGGGCTGAAAGCTCTGCTATCAAATTATATGCTTTCTTCAAGGAAAACAGAATCTGACTAACTCCCAGACTTTTTGTTCGACCACGTCCCATTTCGATGCTAATTTTAGGATGGGTGTGTACTTTAGAAATAGAAAATTTACACATATCAAAATGCGACTGAGATGGGCCTGACACCCCATCAATATATTCAAAATATTAGAAAATCGGATTATTTACTGGGCTCATTAATGCATTACGAGACTCATTCCTCAAGTCATTTTCTTTCTTTCACTCAAACGAACAGGAAATCTTTCACTTAGAATGTTAGGCAAGAAACTTCTCAACAAAAGAAATTGAGAAACAACTGTGGAGAGCAGAAGTAAAATATTTCCTGTATTTGATTTGCACTTAGATGAAGGAATATTTTACTTCCCAATGAACGTTAGCGATAATTTGGTAGTCCACAATTCGGAGCAGGCTTCATCTAAAGGTCGCTTTACGCGGTAGGTACATTTTACTGTACAAACGAATGCACGAATTCCTTCATGAAGGAAATTGTAACGTGTAAAGCGGCAAATTGTATGATTGTCTGAATGACTCAACGGGAAATAGAACCTCTCTAATTCCATTCAGTTTCTTGTACATTCTATGATACATTCGTTTGTACAATAAAATGTACCGTGTAAAGCGGTCTTAATCTTCCACTGACTGTATACATAAAAGTACAAACTTTGGCAGGGTCCTTACTTGATGATTCAACCTAAGAAGGTCCTTTTTCACTCTCTCCAACTCATCCTTTCTTCTTGCAGCAAGAATCACCTTGCAGCCTCGCGAATAGAAGGAGTGAGCAAGGGCCTCTCCCAATCCAGAACTAGCCCCCGTAATTAAAACCACCTGTAATATATTAATTACATGAAATCACTTCCCCCCACATTTTCATTTAACTAAGATATCTAGCAATAAGGGCTCAAAATACGTGTAAAGCACAGCCTGTAGCGGGTTACGAGAATGTACGAAAAGTATCAAGTCTGCAATTTTCAATTATCACCTTTTTCTGTAGATTTTTTATATCCTTCCTCCATCGATAAGAGCACAGCAATCGATAAATTAGCAGTGGTAGGGCAATGGGAGCACACACTGAGCCCAGGATCCACCACAGATAAGAACGTAAAGGTCCACCCCACTGTCTATCGCCCAATTCTGATGGCTTCATGGTAACACGTCCTTTCTACTCAAGGACTCTCTCTCCCAAATCGGTGCCTTGAAGAAGGAAATGTACATGCAATGTATAAATAACAATTCTTTACTAAAACACGGAAAATATCGGATTACAGACAACAGGCTAAGAACGAAGACATCTGATAAGAAATAGACATTGTCCACAAATTGACCGAAATCGGATACAATGAAGTTAGTAAATACAAGGCTCTAATCTCATCACTTGTGACAGTCTCTCTCAGAGGCAAATGCCACAGTGATGACAGGATAGAGTGAAATCACTGACACATAGATTAATGTATCAGATTACAGCATTAGCTGACACGACTAGCTGAATCATTCAGCAATGGACGACGTCAAGAATGCAGAGGTACTTATTTCAATGAAGGCACCCATTTCATGCACAATTCAAGTACCTTCATGTAATGACCGTGTCGTTTCATACCCTCATAGGCGCGACATGCCCGGTAAACTAAAATTTCGCGTACCCAGGTACGAAAATACGCTAGCCGACATGCGCCGAATCCCTGACGACAAGCGCCGTGCTGCGATTGGAAGACGGAACTAAAAAAGGCATCCATGTTGGAAAGAAAAAGTTAATTGTATACACACGAAAAAATTGTATCCGCTCTTCAGTCAACACAACTTTTTATCTCACCTTGGCGAACGAGGTACGTTGTACAAATCTTAGAGGTCGTTATTCCCAAGCTGCGCTTGAGCTTGCACGTTTTATTGTTCTAAATTCAAGATTAAGGAATAAGGTCATTTTTTACGGAGTACGCAAATTACCACCATTCAAATTCGATATTAAAGTGTTTTGTAACAACCAATAATCTTTTATTGGTGTAAACATTTTTCTGTCAGCTTGTGCTTCGAAATAGCCTTAACACGCTTAATGTAGTAATAATATTATTCTTCCTGTCTTAGTTCCTTTTTATCGATTGTATATTCACTTTTTTAATGGGATGCTTTTTTCACGCATGATGTCAGCGTTCTACGAGACCAATGAAACGTACCACCTATTTTGATTGAAAGTCTTGGGGATAATCTTTGTTTCTAAATTTTCTTAGCGGGTCGCGTTTATTTTTCTGTTGTGATCTTGAACTTTGCAGAAGTTGACGCATTCGTAAATATTCGACATTATGTCACGCGCAAGTTTATTTCAATTATAGGCGGCCTGAAAGCACTTCATCTGTGAGGCCCTCCATTTCCTACATGGAAGTGATGGTCCCGGTGAAAAAAATGGATGTAAAAAACGTGGGAGGATGATGAATATAGAGATTTTATTCACGCGAATAACTTTTTATCGAATTTTTTATTTTCAAAATTTAACCAGGAGCATTTTTGGCGAAATAATCTTTAATTTAGGATGACGTGATGATGGGTAATTCCACTATACGCCTGATACTTAAAATGGATTCTTTTATCCCACCATTTGTATCATGGAGGTTAAAAAATTGGCTTAATGGAATTTTAATCGTTTGATGATAGTGCTTCGGCGTGAGATAGGGGTGTTATCGGATTATATCTCGCGTTAGTGGGATTCCAGGCGGAAATTAGTGTAAATTTTCGTAATTTAACTGATGATGTATATAAATGAAGGACTACTATTTTGATAATTGGAAATTTTTAGCAAAAAATGAAACGGCGCGGGACATGGCGAAAAAAACCCATATTGTTCGGGAAAGTGTCGATTTTTCTTAGATTGAGTTAATTTTCGCTGCTGTGTATGAGATAGTGTATATATTAAGAGAAACGATTGTACTCATCGAAAATGTTCGTAATTTGTCATGAAAAAGTTACCACATATTGTGGGTAAAATCTCAATTTTATGCTAGATAGGAGATATATTTATTGCTTGTATTATAGAAAATCACACTTGTTCAGTAGCAATGCCTCGGATGTAAATTATTCATCTCAGTCGTTGCTAGGAAGGAATTTTTGCCATCCTCACATCTGGCTGCCATTCAGGAATCTTGGAATTTTTCTATCCAAAGTAGTGATTTTTTCCTCGGCTCGAGTATCTCATTGGTCGTCATTTTCCCGGAATGTACAACTCACAGTTATAGTGATACTATAATTTATAATTACGCATTCAAAGAACTTACTGTAGATCACAACGTCGTGTTTAAGAAAACATAAGATGATTTAAGACATTATCCATAATTAATACAATTTTCCTGTATTGGTATTTAGATTGACCGTTAGTTTCTTGGCACCAAACGAATTAAAACCCATGGGGTCTTATGTTTCTATTGTACCATTCATGTCCGAGGAATTCTTTGATGGACCGATCAAATATGCGGTTTCTAACTAGCCGGATTCAGTTTTTTCGACCATTGAGTCTAAAGATACTAACTTCCTGCGAAATCTATTGATTCGGCACTTAGGTAGCAGCATCCCTTTATTACTACATACAGGTGGATATAAATGCTTGTATCTCATTTTGGAGCATCCAATGCAACTTCTGTTATATTGCGGCCCGTATTATTTTGAGTACGCGTCTTGTGATTAGGTTTTTAATGTTGGTTTTATACAGGAATTTTTATGTTTCTTGAGCTATCGCTTTTTGATTTACTTGTATCTTCATGCGTTGTTAGCCACGTTATTTTTTCTGCCACATATTTCTTGTCACCGAGCATGATTATTAGTTACGTTTCATCTGTCATTCTCAGCTGCCTTGTATAAGATCCTTACTAATAAATGTCGTGTACTTCAGAAATAATGTTGATGTATTCTTTTACCCGTCAATAAATTATTATTATTATAAGATTCAAATGACATGAGCTGTCTTTTGAGGTCGCAGAGGGTTTTTTGTGGCTTATGTGTTGAACTCTGATATTAGCATTGTATTTTAATTTTCTGATTTTGATGCCACGGATTAATGCGTAATTTCATCGAGGAAACTGGCTCGATAAGGGTTGGGAGAGAGCCTTGATTGTGGGTTTCATTCACTCTCATTGAAACTTTCCTTACAGCTTTTACTTATATTGAAATTCGAAGATCATTTTTTTTATTAGGCGAGATGCACTTAAAGAACGTTAGCATGTGTAATTGCAAACAGGTTCCTATTCATTTCTAGTACATTTCATGTTTTATTTAATTTTCAAGTCATAATAATAGAGTCCTATGAATAGAATATGGAAGCCCTTGAGACGCGGTTAGCCGCATGGACGATGTAAATGTTACCTTTGGGGCGAATTTTATTCCACAAACGTATGATCTCCTATTTGCAACACATCTCTGAACAAGCCAAAATGTTTAGGTTCTTAGAAAACCATGGTGTACCTTCCTAGTCATCTCAATGGATGTTGAAATACACTTGTTTACAGCATGGCAACGAAATATTTGGAAGTGTCCTGAAACCATTACCTATTGCTATCCTTGACAAGAGTGAAATATCTTTCATGTTACCTGCCAATGACTTTGAAGAAGCCATGAGAATGAATGTGTAGTAGTCTAATGTTTCGCCGCGAGAATTTGCATTCATTTGAAAATAAGGTTGTTCTTGGCTGCTAGACTTTGACTCATACTGTATATAATACTTCAACCACTCAATGGAGTTGAATGGAAGGATGCATTTTGAAAATAGTTATATTTCTCTTCTTTTAACTATTTCAATTATAGGAACTCATTTTTGCACATTTGATACAACTATTCTAAGATTAATTTCCTATAAGTCAAACTGGAAGGATGTACCTTTGCAGAAAGTGATTCTAGCTGTTAATTTAGAATACAGAAAGCTCATTAAAATGCACCCATCTTGTTGAGGTGGCTCTTAAGACAATATGGTGATGTGAACTGGTTATATTAATTTGAACAAATAATAGTGCTTTTCATTATAAAATGTTAAAACTCTTAAGTCACTTTAAGTAATGACCTATAACTGATTTATAGAAAATCCTTGATTAACTTCATTGTCTGCCAATTTAATCTTAGAAGCCTTTACTGATTTTGAATTTATGATTTTATGACATTATAAAATATTTCATTCATCCTTTCATTGATGTTGCCCTAGAGAGCTTGGGATACATTTATGTTAGAATAAAATACTCTGCATGTATGTTAGAAAGGCATCTTTCTTTTCTGTTAGGACTGAAGTGTGTTGCTTATTATGTAGCATGGGTGTAGCCAGGGGGAGGCTGGAGAGAACTGTTCCTCCTCCCCACCTTAAGGATGCATGTAATTCAAAATCTTTGTGCTGGGCAGGATGATGTTCTGCATCCCCCATAGCATAAAGGTACAGCTGGTGTATACTAACTTTCAGTTTTAATCAGTTTTTGGCCTCTGACAGAGGCTTATTCTAGGAAGTTAGGAAACACAGGTCTAAGATAGTAGATGCTTTTCTAAGAATTACAGTGAAATATTGAATTCAGAGAGGGGTAATTTGCTCTAAGGCACAGAATATATGCTGTGTTAATATTGTCCAGAATTTCTGACTGTAGGAACAGTCGGCCTTTCAGATGATATGAATGGAAAATGAGGATTTGAGATAGACTTTGGATGAGAATGACTGCATAAATTAGTCGAGATACTGCTGTACTCAGTTTGACATATCAGTGCAAGAACTTTTTAAGGTAAACTTAATTACTGAGGGCAGTGGACATGTGACATTGGGGGAAGTTTACTGTAGTCCTTCAGAGCCAAGTAGATAGGCCATCGTCTGCAAAATCTGCTGCTGTAGTCTATTAAGTGCACATCCTCAATCGCTCTTGTTTAGTAAGTATGCCCTGGATTAATTTTAGGGAAGTCATCAGTCCAAAGAGTGGTTTGCTGAAGCTCACCACCTTACTATTCTGTCACCTAAATGTTCCATTCTGCCATAAATCTTCTTGAACCCTATGATATTTGCCTGACATATCCCATTCTTGGTCATCCTTCCCTCCATGTTTCAATCTCTTTCCAATACTGTTTGGAATTGGTTATTGTGTCACAAAATGTGTCCAATGTTTTCTCTTCTTTTTCTCAGAGTTTTGAATGCACTAGTTCTCTCTCAACTTTTGTAAGACTTCTTCAAGCGATCAGGGTTATTGATTTTACCAAATTGGAAGTTGAGAATATAGAGAGAGGGAAAGGTCGGGATTTTGCTCCTGGGTCAGTGGTGTAAGTAGTGATCCTATAGCTACTGTAGCCATATCCTTATGAACTCTTTTCTGTTAAGAGAAAACTTTTGAGCAGCCAGAGGCATTGCCTCATTAGATTATTCCATAGTTGAGGAAAGTATATATTTTGCCATAGAAGGTGATTCTAATCATATCGTAGGAGGCTACCTCATCTAGCTTTGCAATCAGAATAACAGCGCTGGCTATTTTATCAATGATCTCCTTTTCATGTACTGACCAGTCAAGGTTTTTGAGTGATTGTGACTCCCAGAAATTCCATCGAAGGGGTGAGACATATGGTATGCGGCCCCAATTTTGGAAGTGTGATTTAATGCATAGCTGGATCTTTATCATAGAAGTCAGGATAGATTGATTTCTCATGGTTGAGTTGCTGGTTACATTCGAGGCACCAGTTGGGCCTGTGCAGAGAGTGAGCAGTCCTTGTATGCTCGTATGTCTGGGCAGAGAGAAATATGGTCCGTAGGATATTAAAAATTCAAGGTGATTGTATATCTGTGGTCATAAGTCACCAAGCTCATCCTTAACATAGCATGCATTAAGCCGTCTACATGTCTTTTCTGCTGTGTTGCAAATTTTTAGATGGTGTTATGCCTAGATCTATTGGCTAACCCCAAAAATAGCATGTATATTGTATTCCTGATGGTATTGTTTTACTCTCGAATGATTTGAACCTTAATGGGTTGTTCAGTGGAAAAGTAAACACTGAACTTTATCTATCGTCAAAAATGATTAGAAAGAAAGTTACATTTGCTTGTAAATTTTTTACTTTGTAGATTCTTGTAATCTTTGTAATTTACTGAGTTGGTGCGAAGGCTTCTGAGGTGCTTTGATGATAAGGGCAGCATTCTTCTGGGGTTTTTCACCTCGTTGTTGTTTTTAAAGACAGCAGTTTCGCCTGCGTTGCAGCAGGCATCTTCAGGTCAAAGTGGTGATCGGATTGGGACACTCCGTCAAATTGGAAGAGGCCACCATAATCGCCAGAGAATCTCGATACTTCCCGAGAGTTATTCAGGAGGCTATCAAGATTTCTAAACATCCATTGAATTTCAACTGGGAGGATGGATATCACCTCCACAACTCTTGGAAAAGACTGTTCAAACAAACGGACGAATCAGGACAAAGGGGAAAAATTGGCACCCAAAAGTGAAAGGTCGCCATAGCTAACTAAAGGCATCCAATCTCCGGCATCATCACTTCGACCTGAAGATGCCTGCTGCAACGCAGGCAAAACTGTTGTCTTTAAAAACAACAACGCGGTGAAAAACCCCAGAAGAATGCTGCCCTTTGTAATTTACTTCATAATATTTTGGTTATGGTGGTGTGAAAGAGACTGAGAAAATTGGCTAAAATTTAGACATATTTTGATAATTGGCATTCACAATATGCCCTGGTTTCTTCAAGAATAAATACTGAGTATTTGTTGTAGATAGCTATCTTTAAGTTGCCCCAATTATATGTTGAGGTATGTTCACTATTTCTCACTGTCATTGCAATGCATGCTATGAAAACTTGGAGAGTCCATATATATCCCATTTGATTATGCTCTTATGAAGACATCTTCTTGTATAAACCCAATAAAGATAGAAAGTATATGTGTACATTGTATTATTATCACAATCAGTAAAAAAATTAATGTTGTGTATCTTGTAGATGTGCCCTCTCAAATTTTGAAGGATGCATTCCTTAATAATGAGTCATGAATTCTGAAGAAACTTGTGGGAATGAAGTATTTTTTGTGTTTTAGATGCTTGTCAAGAGGAGATGAATGTTCTAAAGCAGCCTGGTGAAAAATCAGTTTGCCAACAGCTATGATACATATAGCCTTGGAGACTGAACAGCCATCAAGCAATACATGCTAAACTATTGGTAAGCTCCTGACCCTGACAGTGGTTAAATAAAAAATGCTTTGAATAATGGAAGTTAGAGGTACCTTGTGGCATATTTTGTCATTTTGATATCATTAAAATTGTTTGACAATTGATTTAATTGCTGTGTAGTAATTAAATGTGATTCATAGTAAAATACAACAAAGGAGTGTTAGAGAGCTGCACACTAAATTTTTTGTTCAATGCCTGAGAATTAACTCACATTGATAATTTATTTCCTTGGCATTTACATTTCTAATTGAATTATTGTTGCTTTCTAATTTCTAATGAATTATTGTTTGCTCTCTGAATCTCGTGCAGTTTTAGAAAAAGGGCTTTGCCCATGAAATATATGTAATTACTATCGTCGTGGTGTCTGAGTTGAGGGCAATAGGTTGAGACACCAAATGGATGGAGTGTTTACTTTAATTCTTTTAGATATTAATGAATCTGAGTCAGCACATGTTTTCATACTAGCTGTACCTGTGGAATTATTCATTTAATCATATTTATTTAAGTTATTAATGATTTTAGAAAGGAATTGATTGAAGGTAAGTTGTTAAACATGATGCTTCATTTTTAAAATCATTTATTTCAGCGGTTGAGGGGCTGTTTTGAAGTAAACTGGGTGGGTAGGAGGAAGTCACGCTGTAGTCGATATAACAAAGGCTGAATGCTGGAGGACCCTGGCCCCCTCTTCCCCGTCGAAGGAGACTTCCCATCGCGGCTCTTCTTCCTGCCAGCGGCCTTTGCTCCGCACCCGTCCTCAAGGTAGTGAGAATCTCTTGGAGACTCATTAGTGAATTTATTTGATCCCTTTCACACCACTGCTTAGCTAAGGAAAATGCTTCCCTTGGTGTGAGTACTTACCATGAGCATTTCAGTCAACTCCTCTGTACTGAGTTCTCACGTAGCAACAAATCACACATGTATGCTCCTTGTCTATCTGGGAACTCTTGGTCAGCGGGATGCCTGTCCCCTGCCTTGGTGACTGGGCTCAGCCATCCAACCCATAAGCAACCCCTCTTGCAGCATGTCCACTGATTGCATGGGTTTTTTAAATACAAATATTAAAAAGAAAAATACACAATAGAATTTGTAGGCTCCACAAAGGAGCGTATTTAAATAATGCTCAGTCAGTGTTGCTGACTATGGCACTCATTATAGTGATTGTGTACCTGATCATGCCATAGTCTGTGAAGCCAGTTGTAAATTAAGTTTATTAAGTCTTAGGTGGACCCAATAAGTATAATGCACATTGTTCTTTAATAATGCAGTGATTGTAACAAGTAGTGTTAGCCAATATTGGATTTAAACAAACATTATTTTAGACAAATGAGTAAACCATGTCTGCCAAAGAAGCTGCAGTGAGATGAGATGAGGCTTTTATAACAGGCATTGGGATGCTGTCAAGTCCCACAGAAAGTTTGAATTCAAATGAGTTGGTAGTTTTCATGATCTGTTAGGATGAGCTGGGAGAGGTATGACAGAGTGGAGTGTCTGGATTGTGGAGGCATTATGTGAGGGTTTATTTGGAAGGAGGTTAGAAGCAACACTGTAGATGTGAGTAGTAAACATGTTTTTCAATTCACTAGTAATTTTTGCAGTTTCAATGATGCCACTAAAATTCATAGATTTTGTCTTAGTTTCCTGGGAGGAGGTTGTGGTAAGGCTAGTAATAGCATGCCATGTTGACTGAATATTGTTATTAGAGCTGTTAATAAAATTGTATATGTTACTTTTCCTAGTATCAGAAAGGAGGGCTCTGAATTCCTTAGAGACTTCTAAGTAGGTTTGGTGTTTACTTGGAACATTAAACTTATATTAATATTGGAGTTTGCAAACAGTGAACGAAATAATTATCAGTTGTTGCTGGTAAGAACGGCCAATGGAGAGCAATGTAAAGGTGTGTAACAGAGTATGATTGGTTGGTGAAACGATGAAGTGTATTATGGGAGTGTTTTGAGTGGAGCTCAGTTTTTAATATGATGATTGTTGAGCATGAAAGGAATGAATTTTGTATCCTTCTGCTCAGCGATGTATCTCTCTTATTTCACAGCTTCTGTCATATCCAGAGATGTAGTGAGGCATCCACATGATATTCTTTATGCTCAACTGAAACACCTCTTCTCATTTCCTCAATAAATCTAAGCTTAGCGTGTAGTTTCTTGTGTCTCTTGTGACTCCCTACTTAATCCCTAGAAAAGCTATGAATCACTCTCTGTTTACTCATAGCTGTTTTTACCAAAGCGTGCAGGGTCTCAAATATTGAAGCCCATGTGTGGCTTGACCAGAGCAAAGTAGCATCTCTCTATCACTCTTTCATCGGAGGACCTTGCTCCTATATGCTTGATATATAGGCACCTGCTTCTTTAAGGTTGTGCCACAAGTTTTGTAGGTGGAAGGTACGAGCCAGACAGGGGAGTTGAAGTAAGACAGCTAATTGGTATACTAGACCAGTCATCAGTTGGCGTGTCATCCAAAGGATGGGAGCCATTGGTGCTATGCGTTAGATAAAAGGGTGAGAGATAGATATGGAATGAAGGTTTGTCTTTCAAAAACCTGAGTAATAAGATTGTCTATGACAGAGAATGGGAGGTTTATCATGAAAGTGAGGGGCTGCAAAAACATGGGCTTTCAGGAAAGAGAGTGAGAATAGATTTGAGAAATTTGAAACATGAGTGTGGAAGATGATGGGAAATGGCTGTTGAGGAGGTGGAGGGGAAGTGAGGAAGCTGCTGCTGGATGGAATTGGGAAGAGGCAGAATTAAGAGGGGTGGGTGATTATGAGGGCCGAGGAAATGCTTGAAGGTTGTGGTGAGGGAGGAGTATGTTTGGTGGAAGGAGGAGAAAATAAATATTGTTCAGAAATGAGATGAGGAGAGTTAGTACTCACACTGACAAGGATAGATTGTGTAGCTTGCTCCACCGATGGAAATAGTTTTTTTTTATGAAGCAGGATGTTCGTGATGTTTCAACTCTGCTCAAGGTTTTATTGAGTAGGCCTTAGTTTTGCTAGAAAAAATCTTTCAGTTGCCTTTGATGTTTGAAATCTAGAGATATATGAATGCTCTCTCTACACCTGTTGGCTGTGTGATTAGCATCTTGAGCTTGCCTCCCTACAGCCTTAAGTTTGCTGCTCCATTAAGTGAATCCATTATCCTCTTATGAAATATTGCATTTTGCCAATATTTTTTGCATCACTGCCTGAAAAAGGAAAAGGGTTGAGATATTCAGGTATTTTTAGCTGTGCATATCTTTCGTGAAGTAAGTATTGCCCAAGAACCCTGCATGTGGAAGATTCTCCTTCTGGTGCCTTTTCTTCAAATTTCATCGAGAAAATTTCATAGTGCTTTTCCTTTGTTTTCCTTGCCCATGAAATAATCTGTGTGAACATTGAAGAAAGAGCTCCAGCTTTCAGATGTCATTGCCTATACTCTGCTATTTTTCAGTTAGAACAAGAGTTTTGGTGAAGGCGATGCACTTGGCATATGAGTAGTGGTAGTAGAATAGGGAGGATAATTGGATGATGAGGCTGTAATGAAAGTAGGTAGATATATAGATCTAAAAGTTAATCATATCTGTGAGTGGTGTGCCGGCCTATTTTCCATGCATTTCCTTGCATCCAAGAACACATCACATTTTTTGAAAGTTTAGAGCTCTGGTTGGTTCAAATGTTTTATTCCGACTGCTTCACATTCCAATACAGAATATAAACCCATAAAAAAAAGCGGTATAAAAAAATTGCTCTTGAATAAAATTTCAAACACCAACAATATTTATGTTCAATTGTGCTCTCTGTAATGTTTTGGATTAAATTTTAGAAGGAGATTGTAATAATCAGAATTGATTAATGCAAACAGTTTATGTGAAGAAAATGGGATTGTTAACTCGCAAAAATAAAAAAAATGCATTGAAGTTATTTGTCGTAGTATTGCAGAAACATGAATGTTGGAGACCTTGAGATTGCTGGCACAATGCTGTCTGAAGTGAAGGTCAAGAGATGGCACCTCTGATGACATCGCAAAATTGGATGCCAAAAATATAACGAAACCCTCAGGCCATAAGATGCATGCTGGTTTTAGACTGTACAACTTAGAAAAAAGTGCATCTTATGGGTGAGGAAATAAATGTGAAATAATGAATTATATTCTGTAAGTAAATTGAAATGTGATTGCTGGGTGCCCCACCCCAATAATGAATGATAGAATAGAAAAAAATGGTAGTCATATGGTATTTCTAACCCCCCAGTTCTTCAGAAATTAGTAATTACTCCTCAGCCCCTTAAAACCAGTGACCTTAATTCATCCCTGTTATATTATTCACTAACTTAGAGGCTTACGTAATAACTGAAAGTTTGAGGATTTGTTAAGAAAAAACCCATCCTGAGAAGAGTACAATAATGGTGTAAATGTTGGGCATGTTTAACAACAGTGGCAATTTGAATGGGGATTAAATTCCAAGCCAAGTGGAGGGGTAAATACTGAAGTTTAAAATTATAAATGTTCTGAATTTATCTCTTTTGTTGTGCTCTAATATTGTAATATGAGTAAGTAATAATACAGTTCTCTCCATTGGTTTTGGGTTAGCTGCGTCCAGTTTTATTCAGATGACGTTTCGTGGCCTATGCTGGCCACATCTTCAGATCAGGTGTGAGTGCCGACAGATGGAAATGGCCCTGTATATATACCATCCTCAGGTTGGCCTACCAGTGGCGCGACCAATCAGCGTCAAGGACCACGATTTTGGTGTGCTTTTGCGTATGAGTCTTTTCCAAGCGGTGTCAGTCTATGCCCATCATCTCTATTGAAATTGTCTGCTACTTTTTCAATTTCAATAGCCTCCCGGATGATGCGAGGGAAATAATGCTTTTCTTTGGCTAGGACTTTTGCTTTATCAATCATAATCTGATGCCCGGGATTAGTGAACGCATGTTCTGCCTCTGCTGATTGCTCGCAATGCTTATTTTTGAGAGCCCTGCGGTGTTCGTTCAGTCGGACAGAGATGGCTCTCTTAGTTTGCCCGACGTATATCTGACCGCAGCTGCAGGGAATCTCGTACACTCCTTCATATTGCAAGTCAAGGATTCTGTCTTTACAGTTAGGAAGACGTTGGCCAATCTTCTCCATAGCACTATATCACGGTGTTATGTCGTGTCTTTTTAGAATTTTCCCGATCTTTTCCGTGGTGCCGGTGGTGAAAGGGAGAGTTGCAAATCCTCTTGGTTTTGGAGTCGCCACAATCTCCTTTTCCTTCATGTTCTTCATAGTGGTCCTGATAAGGGCCTTGGAGTAGCCGTTTTTCATGAGGGCCGCTGTCAGGTGTTGTTCCTCCATTTCTCTTGATTTCTCATCGCATATTGTTGCAGCCCGATGGAGAAGTGTTCTCACAAGAGACCTCTTAATTTGGGGGTGGTGATGCGAGGAGGAGTGCAAATATCTATCTGTGTGTGTCTTCTTTTGAATTCTTGAACTTGAATTTGAATTCTTTTTGAACCATGGCTTAGAGAGCCGTCCTCGTTTCTTGTCACTTCTACGTCCAGGAAGGGTAGGCGTCCATCTTGTTCGGTTTCCATGGTGAATTTGATTGTTGGGTGCTGAGAATTCAGGTGCAGGAGAAATAGTTTGAGAGATTCCCTGCCGTGCGGCCAGATGAAAAAGGTGTCATCTGAGTATCTCATCCAGAGTCGTGGTTTCTCAGCAGATGACGCGATGGCTCTTCTTTCAAAATCCTCCATGAATATGTTGGCCACTACTGGTGACAAGGGGGACCCCATAGCGGTGCCGCTAATCTGTCGGTAGTAGTCATCGTTCCACCGAAAGTATGAATTCCTAAGACAGAATTCAATAATCTCGGTGAAGTCCTGTGGAAGTCCTTCGGTAAATGTTTTGATGATTTTCATGGCATCATCCACAGGTACATTGGTAAATAAAGACTCCACATCAAAACTAACCATCAAATCTTCGGGCCCCAGTTGGACGGTTTTGATGAGGAGAAAAGTGAGCGTTGCTCTTCACAAGGAGGACAAAATTCACAGGGAGGGAATCCCACTACAGCCCATTGTGAGCACAATTGACTCACCTACTTACGCCATTGCCAAGTACATGGCTAAAGTCCTCCATCCATTCACCGGACAAACGGAGACCTACGTAAGGAATTCCTATCACTATCATCGCAACAATATGCGATGATAAATCAAGAGAAATGGAGGAACAACACCTGACAGCGGCCCTCATGAAGAACGGCTACTCCAAGGCCCTTATCAGGACCACTATGAAGAACATGAAGGAAAAGGAGATTGTGGCGACTCCAAAACCAAGAGGATTTGCAACTCTCCCTTTCACCACCGGCACCACGGAAAAGATCGGGAAAATTCTAAAAAGACACGACATAACACCGTGATATAGTGCTATGGAGAAGATTGGCCAACGTCTTCCTAACTGTAAAGACAGAATCCTTGACTTGCAATATGAAGGAGTGTACGAGATTCCCTGCAGCTGCGGTCAGATATACGTCGGGCAAACTAAGAGAGCCATCTCTGTCCGACTGAACGAACACCGCAGGGCTCTCAAAAATAAGCATTGCGAGCAATCAGCAGAGGCAGAACATGCGTTCACTAATCCCGGGCATCAGATTATGATTGATAAAGCAAAAGTCCTAGCCAAAGAAAAGCATTATTTCCCTCGCATCATCCGGGAGGCTATTGAAATTGAAAAAGTAGCAGACAATTTCAATAGAGATGATGGGCATAGACTGACACCGCTTGGAAAAGACTCATACGCAAAAGCACACCAAAATCGTGGTCCTTGACGCTGATTGGTCGCGCCACTGGTAGGCCAACCTGAGGATGGTATATATACAGGGCCATTTCCATCTGTCGGCACTCAGACTTGATCTGAAGATGTGGCCAGCATAGGCCACGAAACGTCATCTGAATAAAACTGGACGCAGCTAACCCAAAAACAATGGAGAGAACTGCAATCCAGCGCTGCGAAAGCCTCAAACAGAAAAAGTAATAATACAATTTGATATATCTGCTGTTGAAGATGTTTACTTATGTTATGAATTGAGGAAGTTTATATTTCACAATTATTGTGCTAGAAGATATTCTGATATTTTCCATTTGTTAGCCAGCATATTTAACCTGTCCAATTCTGGAAAAATATTTTAAATTAAGTATTTTAAGAGGGAGTTGAGAAATTCAAAGAAAATTCCATGTGCTAATCTTTGTTACTTTTTGTCTTGCCCTTTTTAAAATGGTTAGACATGGAAAATTCATTGTTGTGGCTTCTGCTTTTGTCAAGTAAATGTTTTTCTGTTTCCTTTCTTTATATTTATGTATCCAGAGAAGAAGGAAGATGAAGGAGTTGCTCAGTCTAAGGAATATTTTTCTTTTTTAGGTCGGATATGGACTTTCAGTTCCTGTGCGGGCAACGTCTTGGAGCATTAGTGGGCAATGCGGCTGCAGCAGCCGCTGCCTCATCAGCTGTTGCCTCAGCAACAGCACTTGCATCACCTCCTCCTCCTCCATCACACGATTCTCATGCACCCGAGTTGAAATTTGGAGGCAATGGCCCTCCAAAGTTCTCAACATCTGTTGGTGGAGGGTGAGTTTTATTTTTGCATATCTATGCCTCCATTAGGTGTTAGTC
Organism: Ceriagrion tenellum; assembly: GCA_963169105.1. Lineage (NCBI taxonomy): Eukaryota > Metazoa > Arthropoda > Insecta > Odonata > Coenagrionidae > Ceriagrion > Ceriagrion tenellum. The sequence goes on along the minus strand of OY720642.1, from coordinate 128,404,598 downwards.
TCATGAATTACTGATATTTTGCACTTCATTCTATTCGGTCGTGATTATAACACCTCTATTTTACAAATGTTGATCTTTCACAGTTAATTTTTGCATTTGTGATTAACATTCAAGCCTAACTTAGAATTTTAATACATCCTTGTGAATATTTTGTTATTTTTATATTGGGTGCCTTCGATTTACTCTGGTGCACTAATCGCTCTGCCACACAAAGCGTACTTGCTCTCCATTTGCGATTCGGACTGTGCAATGGGTAGCACACATCAAAACAGATTAGGAGCAAAGTTGATGTGCATTAAACATCAAAAGCACAATAATGATGGCTTCTGTGATTGTTAACAAGTTTGTTGAATTTCAGCTAAGATAAAGGACATGATTATTTCTTAAGTTATTAATATCACTGTGATTAAAAGCTTGCACATTTAAGCACTTATCTTTAATGTACCCATTTATTCACTTGAAACATTCAGCCGTAACTGTTGTTCACCTGCAAATTGCTACCTACTGGCAAGTACAAAACATTTCCCTGTGAGACAACATCCTTCCTTTCAATGATGTTTGTGCACTCCAAAGTGTTCTGATGTGCACTAACTTCATCACCTTCAATGGAAAGCTCCCAATGTTTCTAAAAGGAAATTGATCTGCCTGGGGTCTATGGAAAGTAATGTATATGCTTTAGTTTTAATCAGTATGGTTGTGTCCTTATTTTTATCAATGTTAATACCAAAAGTTCATGTTATAAAAGAAATGCTGATGATAACCATTGGTAATATTAAAAAAAACTTAAACAATTGAGGTGCTTCAAGGAGAATTTTTGGAACCTTAACTGAGAAAAGCAAATGGCCTTGTTGCCTTTGATTGTGGCATCATTTATAGTTAACATGGTAGGGTTCTTGACCTTGCTTTCATGTCAGGCAATCAATATTCAAAGGATCAAATCTTGGGTCCACCAGGGTAGCAACTGCATAAAAATGGCTATTCTCTATGTTTTTGAATCTCTTTCTTAAGTTTGCTATTAATGATTGACCAAATGACTTGGAATGATTTGTATCTTTGTCAAACATAGCATTTAATTTTGCAATCAGATCTCCTACCAGCGGAATGACATTGGCAATGGATGATCTAGCACCTTCCTCACTCATTTCAAGAGTAACACATATAAATAATTGCAAGCAAGGAACAACATTTTCTATGAGTTGCCATTCTTGATTTGATGGTATATCACTGATGTTTAATGTAGGGGCAAGTCCTTGGATCATTTTCTTTTGTTCAACGAACCTCTCAAGCATCAAAAAGGTACTATCCCACCTTGTATTTTGGTCCTGTACCAGTTTATGCACCGGCAAATTATTGTTTTGTTGATAGGTAATACGCAACTTGTTTGCACTCAAGGAATGCCTGAAATGCCCAACAATCTTCCTCACTTTCGAACAAACATTGAAAATAGAAGTTTGATTGAGCATAGCCTCCCGTGCAACTAATTGCAATGTGTGTGCTGCACAACCTTCACTCGGGATTCCACACATTCTAAATGCCGAAACCATGTTAAATGCATTATCTCTAAGAAATAAATGTATGTTTTTCCTCTTAATTTTCCAAGATTCTAGTGTTTCAACTAAAAACTCAGAAATATTTTCACTCGTATGATAAACATGGCTAAATGTAACAACTTCCAAAAACAAATTTTTCTTCACAAAGTCTTTTGTGATGAAATGCACTGTCAATGATAAATAATCATCACCAGAATTTGATGACCATAAGTCTGTGGTACAGGCGACTGTTTCAGCCTCTTCCAACTCGTGCCTGACGAAGTCGCATGCTTGGTTGTATAAAAATGGGATTACACTTCGGGAGAAGGTCTGGCGGCATGGTACAGCATATCGAGGCTCGACATATTACATCAAATTAATGAAAGCTGAAAAAAATATTAAAGTTAAACCAACGGAGAGCTAAGCACTGAACAAAATGTCATCATAGTGTACGAAATACTTATAGTTACTTTGAACTAATTTGAATGAAAGAAAATTCTCTGCCAACATCCGACCTATTAGGTTAGTAATTTTCTTTCTGCAACGATCATCTTCCGTGTATGGTTTCCTCCAAATTTCACTGAGTGAAGGTTGATATTCTGCCTTTTTTGGCGCTGATGAATTTTATTCGGCTGACACAAAGGACGAGCAATCTGATGCACTCGAAGCTGGACGAGAATTATCCATTTCTTCATCGTCACTTAGGAGTTCAGATATTCCTTAAGGTGTATCTTCTACACTTATTTTCGAAGTCACGATGTTTTTCTTTGCAGTTTTTATTTTATTCTTTTCCAGTCCTCGGAACCGGATCCAATGGTTGCTTTTTAAATGCACTTGCAAGTTTGTCGTAGTATACGATCTAGAATTTTTTCCGCAGCGAGACACACGTGAATTACAAAGTTTGCAAAGAGCCTTGTTGGGGTCATCATGTTTAACAACGAAATACTTCCACACGTCTGACATGGTGACCACGTCCAGTTACACCATGTGATTGTGAGACCTCGTGTGATTTCTGGCGCTATAAATTGGGTTACGATTTTGCACCGTTTTCAAAATACAGCGCCAACTAGTGGATTATTTCAGAAAGTTGCCAACAAATGACGAACATTGAGTGCGGTGAAGCGGGCGAAGCAAAATATATATTCAATTGGGACATATAAAGCAATTTGTGGAAAACGTAATGCTAGTGGAACAATTATTGGATTTTGATGCTCCGATACCGATATGCCGATAGTCTAATATCGGCCCGTATTTATATCGGAATTATTTATCAGCTCACCCCTACCTCATACCCCCCCAGTTTCGGCTCAAATATCTTACCCAATTATTCTGGTGGTACTACTATTTAACTAAAATGTTCTATCTTTACCTTTATGGATAATGGAATAAAAAGAAAGAATTAATGTTAAATAAATTATATGCTAACTAAGAAAATGGGTGCATAAATACTGCTCAATGAAAGAATTGTTTTAGATTAGCACATAGGTAAGCTAAAATGAAAATTAAGGGAATGTCTCTGTCCCAAATGCTGTCCCAAATTTTACCCTAGTGAGACTTAAAGCCAAAATTAAATAAGCCAACCTATGGAAAAGTTAGAAGACGACGTGAATTACTGAAGAACTCTGGAATAATTTAAGCTGTGTTGAAAAAAGAAGGAAAAACTAAAGCGAATAAAAAGTATATGTAAACTTCTAATGAAAGTAAAGAAATCAAAAAGAACAAGCTACTCAAACCTATTCAAGTATTAATTCTTTTTGAACGAAATAAATACCAATAGACCAAGAAGTGCAATAGTTGAACTTAAGGAAATAGCAAAAGCAGTGAAGTTTGCTGCAAACACAGGTGATATGAGGGAAGTCTTGAGGTAGAATGGTCACTTTTTATCGGTCTAAAATAGACTTTTCCAGCTCAGGAAAGGGTGTCTGCTCACGGGTCACGAGCTTTCAAGCAAGCTATACTTGTCAACACATGTTAGTATGTGTATATGTTAGATGGATTGGGCTGTGAAATGGTCGGAGCGAGAGGGGAGGGGATGGGGCCAAGGGTCTTGCCTGCAACTAATTTGCAGGCATGCCCTGGCTGCTGCCTATCTTGGCTGTGTCCTGGCTTGTCTGCCTCATTGCTGCTTCTAGAAGTGTTCAGTCCCTAGATGGAAGCACCCTCGCTCACCAATGGGAAGCATTGCTGTTTATGTATCCGGGACTGCATTCTCAAGTGCATTCCTCGACTATCATTCAGTGCACAGTATTTTCATGTATGAAATAGATTTAATGAGGTGGAGTTAAAACTATCCTAGCATTATTATCACACCATCTCTTTGTCTTGGTTTTTGAAGCCCCTGTCGTTACCCTACACCGTTCACCTGAAGTAGATAGTGAAGAGGATTACTTGGCTAGTTATCATGTGAAATAAAGCTTAAGATGAGTGATACACTTGGCGCAAGTTGTTGCTTTGTTGTCGATAATCAACATCGGTAAAACTTTCTATCAAATAATGATGAACATAGACATCTGGAGGAGATTTTTGATACCTTACTTATGTAATTTGACAGTTGTAAAAAATTTTTATCATGAATGCTAGTTCAACATTGTTACATGAGTGGAGATTTGATTCATTTATCTATGGTATTACTAGCGAAAGGTATCCGTTGGAACTCAACGGGTGTGAAAAACACTGAATTTATTATTCACGAAAGCCACAAAACCTGAAGAATACTGAGCGGTCTTCTTTGAGTCGTCTTCTGAGTGAATGAACTTAATCGTTTCCCTTGTGTACATACATATATTTGCATTCAATGACTTATTTCAGTGGCAATATTCATTTTTGATATGGTGTTGAGTATCTTCAAACAGGATTGGAGAGTAGGGGTACTATTCAGCGGTTGAAAACGTCAAATGGATCATTTACATCAGCAGCTATGTTTATTTGACCAATTAATCCTCCATTACCTGGACTGTGTCTTAGGTGTAAAGGGTAGCCATAATCATTGGTTTCGTTTTTTAAATCAAAAATATATGTTGATTCTTAGGGCAATTGTCGATTTTCATGCATGGATGGTGTTCATTGAGCAGAATAACCCGTTCTTCTTTCGGGTAAGATGAATGTAGTGACATTATTATAGTTTCCACCATATTAAAACAGATTGAAGTTTCGAAACAGACGGGACAATATTTGAACCAGATTTATAGCTGGGTACCCTTCCGTGGTTGGGTTAGGATGAGATTTTTGAGGTTCTTAGTATAACCTGAGAAACACCACGGGAAGGTGATGACTTAGTTTCCCATTTTTCTTGATATTGGTATCCTTTTTGGTATTTTTGTGTTAGATTTTATATTTATTTTTTAGTTTAATGCTTATAAACACAGGTCATCATTAAAGCATCGGAATCAGCTCATTAGAAAATAAACTTAAACATTATATTTACGGCTTTCCCTCAGGAGTGTTGAATGTATAGTTATTGTAAATATGCATTGAATTTATCTATTACCCACCTAAGCAATCTATCATGGGGCCCTTTGGACTCTAGGCCCTTCTTATACAGATATTCCCTCAACATGCAGGAAAAAAATGTTATTTAAAGAAGCGTGAATATCTTTTGAAAATCAAATCTTTGGTTGTCAAGGAAATATGATACTGTTGATTTCACAGAAAATGTGAGATTTTTCAGCTAAAAACATGACTTTCACATGAATACGAAACGTAATAGAAAATCTATTGGAAGAATTAGAATTTTCATTTATTTAGCCATAAATTCCAGCCCTCTAAATAAAAGAATCCTCTCAGATAAAAAAATTCCAGCCCTCTATCTTGAGTGCAAGTACTTTTTAAAAGAAAAAATAAAACCACTGCACCAAACCCAATGATTAGCATGGACTGCCAGAGGGTCCTTTGGGGGGCCTTAGTGGACCCTGAGGGCTTTTTAATATAGTCTATATTACCCACAGATATATTTTCTATCTACATGCCAAATTTCAGCTCAGTCGGTCTAGCATTTTTGCGTGATTGATTAACAAACATACAAACTTTCCACACTTTCACATTTATAATATTAGCAGGGTTACAACATTGGTCTGATTTCCTTTCAGTGTCATCCAGTACTCTCTCCAGGGTCCTACTTTTGTAAATTGAAGCTCCAGAGCTAGTCGGTTTGGCTCTCTCCCAGATTTGGCTCCTACTCGTATTCCCTTACTTGATGGAGCTTACTCGAACTCAGTTGCAGATGCGGAGCTTATTCTGCTGTGATGTGTTCATGAAATTTTTTTTCTGGCAAGTCCTTTTGTGGCATCATTCTGAAAACCAATAGCATTGTTTGTTACATTATGAGTGGTGATTATCCTGTCCATAATTTGCGAAAAGAGCAGACTGCCTTCTTTATACCAAAACGTATTCATATTAATGATTTAATGACTATATGACTTTAACGTTTACACAGTGTACCTCTAAGCAGTATGCTGACAATGTGACAAGCTCCAGAAGCTCAATCACGACTATTCAGGTATACCTTGCTGAGTTTAATGTGTTGGTGGTTGGGAAGTTTGGAATACGTCAGCTCAATGCATGCAATCATATGATATTACTGGTTCATTCTCATCGAGGGGATGAATGAAGCAATAATTTGTTTCCTTGATCAGGAATATTACTACCTGCAGTAATTGAATATTTGGTACAGAGGATAAAATATTGAAAGAATCATGTCAAAGTTGTCTTTATCCTAAACAGCTGTGTTACCTTGAGCGACATATTCAAAATAAGGCAATAAGATGATTTCCTTTTATGTTTTTCTATATTTTCAAATATTTTATGATTACCTTATAATCATGTAAGATTACAATGCAAACTTTACAACCTGCAGCATTCATTTATCATTCGCAGGTTAGTTTACTTTATTGGTTGATTATAACTTGCCTTGGCATGGGCCTGTAGGCAATTGTTCGTTGCTATAGGCAAGGCATAAGGTGATAATGTATTTGATATTCTGATATATTTTCTGTGAAAAACAACAGGTCTTCCAAGTATATTCATGATATTTGATGATGAGCATTATATGGGAATCCTTGTGTTTTCCACTGACTTGCACCGCTCTTTGCTTAAATTATATGCTCTACAAAGAATATACATTTCACAACTACTAATTTTTTAACTTAGGGTTGTGTACTTAATTATGTAACGTACTCTTTGGATTGAACTTGCGGACATGTTTTGGTAAATAATGCTGGCACCGCTACAGTAAGAAATTTCAGTCATCAACTTCTAGGGGAGTAGAAACTTGCATCAGATTTTTCAGAGATGATGGTGTATCAGAATAACTAAAATTCCTTGGAATTCAGATGAAGTAGGGTTAAAGTTCTTGAGTTAACTAATTGGAGTGAATTCGCAGAATCAGAGAGCTACCTATGGGTATGTTAGTGAAGTTGAAGACCACTGTTGATTGAAGGTAATAGAACACTTACGATCCCTTTTCTATTATGAAACATACTGGCAAAAATTTAATTCAAGAAGTAATGTTTATAAAATTAATTTTATCCCAATCGACAATGTTCAAAGAAGAGTACACATTCAAAGGTACCATTCAAAATGAAAATGCGTAGAGTATGTCACAAAAAGAATTGTGATCAATAGATGGCATCACTACCAAATAATTACCCTGATAGTGTAATAGCATTTTTCATTAGGGACTCAAAAACATTCTTAGTAAGAGGAGTGAGAGATTAACGTTATTAATTCCTAGAGATAATTGTGATTAAATAAATTGTTGTACCTAGAAGGAGGTCATTTATACATTATAGTCACATAGTGGTATAGCATACTGCACACATCTGTCTTTTGCCTCATATGATTGTTTGCCATCTTCAGAAGTAAATAGAGATGTGTTCATTTTTACAAAAAATAATAGAATTATATATATTCTCACTCAGTTCACTGTTAATATGGCAAGACTTTCTGAGAGTGGTTTGCAATGGGCCCTATATGAATTATTGAACATAGACCTTACCATTTTCTTTGTTCTTTCTTTGTGTAATTATAAATATATTTACTAACATAGTTGAGGACCTACTTCCATAAATTACAATACTCTATGAAACCTTCGAGTAAAGTACACCAAAGTACATCATTTGTGTAATATCATCATTGGCAGTTTGTTTGAGAACAGGAAGAAGATAGTAAATATTCCATTTTATTGTAGTTACATATTTGGATGAGCAGTCATGTTGAGTGTGCATCTAATCACTTTTACAATTACCTTGAATATGCCTTCATTAATTGTATCATGAAATTTCCGTTACTCCTTATGATAACTGTCAATATATAGAATGTTACCTTGAGCTGCATATGAATATTTTTTGCAAAAAGTAAGCAAAATAATGATACAAGATGGCTTACTAAGGACGTGCCGTATAATAACCTCAAATGTTGACAAAAAGGAATTTACGATCAAGTACTTCTGGTTTAACTACATCCTTACTGCCAAGGCTCATTAATAAATCGCATAATATGTTATGACATGGGAAATGCTCCTGTGGACTTGACCATTCGCTATAGTTTTATCTGTCTAAAAGCCATTCTCACTAGTCTTAGACAATCTTTATCTTTTGAATAACCATTTTAAAATGATAAACATGTTAATATTGATTAATATAAACAAATTGACCTGGCAAAGTTTAGTATGCCAGCAAGAATGACAACTAAATTCATTTTCCATAATGTGGGATGAGAAGCGATTAATTGATGAAAATATGTTTAAAATCAATCCTTTGCACATCTCGATTCTTCAACCATGTTAGAAAATACCATTCCCTCAGTAAAAACTCTCAGTAATGAGAGAACAATATCAGCTGATTCACAACAACATATTCACTTCACAAAAAATGACAAACACTAGCAATATACACCACCAGCTCCTTGGGAGACAGCTCTAGTGGGGGCATCCGACCTGGATCTTTGCAAGGCTCCTGTTGGAAATGATTGGAGTACTGGAAGGTGCTTTATGATGCTCTACAGAATATGAAGTGGAGCTAGAGGAGCCAAGCAGGCTCCTGGAGATTAATTCAAGATAAATTCAAGTTAAGAATCCAAGTTAGAGAATGTAATGAGGAGCTAGGAGCTTATTTAAGTGCTTTTTATGAGTTAGGCCTGGAGCTTCGAGTTACAGAATTTGGACCAAGCACCTCTACAGAATCACAATATTTCATGAACAACTGCTCTATCCTAGGTGAAGCATTAGACTAGAATGTCTGGTTGCATAAGGCCGCCTCTTGTTTTTAGGTTGATCAACCTCATGCAGGGTCTCAGGCATAGGGAGTTTGGTCGATAAATGTAGCTTTGTTAGCTGCATACCTACTATATTTGGCCATTTTCTAGCACAACTATCGAGTAACACAATGAGTGGAGATTTCCTTCACTGATGCCTTGCCATGATCATACTCCACCATTTGCCTGCTCCATAGCCAGGTCTTATTTCAATGTAATTTTCATGCGCCAGTTTTGCAATGCAACCTTGTGTTTAAAAATGTTTTTTATTTCACCACAGGTGATCAGTGGCTTTTCTGGTAGCTTCCCTAGGACGGTGCAGTTATCTAGCTTGGAAGATTTTGCATCACAATACAATTGAGAAAGTTAATATCCAAAGCATTTCAATATTAAACACATTGAAACATGTCTACTCAGCCACTTCCATTAAATGGTCACATCCCTTAGCAGCCAATTTCTTTGAGAATGGATGAAATGAATTACCCATACAAGCAATTTGGATTTTTCCTCCCTTCAGTGATCTTTCAGTTTTAACATAGCAATAACTTGGCAAGGTACACTTACTGATAGTGTCAGGTGGAACAAGTATGTTTCCTAGTCTTTCCTTCACTGATGACAAAATCCCTTCAGTATTTAATTGTGACTCTCAAAACTAGGATCTACTATGCTATTACTATAATGTAGCTGAAAATGTAGTATACCAACTACAGTAGAAGGCCATTATTATGAGGGCGGCTTACAGTAAGAGGGCCATTATACCGAGTGATTATTTGGCCATTGTTGGTCACAATGTTAAATGTATAAGTAGTTTGTTGGTTATTACGAATGGCCATTTCTGATGAACTGCCATAACGAGCTGGTTTTGCCGTGATTGTCGTCCGGGATCCATAACCTGCGGGGGTATTTGTCGCTTGTGAGACTGGGACAGGTATACAAAGTTTTGGAAATGCGTGATAACCTTTCACTCAGAATGGAAAAACAATATTGAACGGAAGAACTCCTAAGATTTTTTTGTATGGGCTCACACGTTACGTTAAAGCAACTCCCAAGTATTTGAGGGGGAGAAGGAGGAGAGCGGGGAGTAGAAGGACTGAGATGAGTAAAGAAAAGGTGTTTTGCTGCGCACCATTCCAGCGGGAAATGGCCAAAAGTGCTTTGCAACAGTTATTTAGGAAAGCTTGATCCTTATCTACTTCCCGAGGTTCGATGCTTTTTTTATGAGTGTTACTAAGGAAAAGATAAGGAAGTCATTGGATTTGGCTAAGAAATTCGAAACCATTTAGAAATGTGACAGAAAAAACGTCAGTAAAACGGTGATTGGAACAACATGGTTTAACTTCGTCCACCCTGTTTATAATTCTAGAAAACAAAGACTTAATTACTGCAGCCTTTAAACTTGGAAATGCCACATGGAGTAGTAAGAAACTATGACTGACAGATAATGTTCCATTAGAATCAGTGTTATTTGAATGGTTCGCCATGCAAAAATATTGGAGATCAAATCAGGGTGACCAGTGCAACAAAATGAAGCCATTTGTAATCGGTAAGTCAGCGCTTCATCCATCATTTTGTGGACCGCGTACTATTCCCTGCACCTACAAGTCCAATACCAAAGCATGGATTACATCGCAGACTTTTAGCAGTGGTTTCTGACGTTTGGTGCATGAATTGGGAGGATAAATAGGGAAGTTGTGCTGTGTGTGGATCGCTATCCCGCGCATGTCCCATCCATCTACACTCTCCCTCAATACCAGCGACTATGCTGCTTCCGATTCAGTGGAAGTCTTCGTCTTCACCCCACCCCTGTCAAAACATGATACTTTTTTTTCGGGTTTCCCTTGCGTGACTGATGGTGCTAAATCATTCCAAGATAAGCAGAGGCGGACATTTCTTCCCTCTTTCTCAGCTCGGCTCTTATTTTGCTTTGGGTGATTCCTTGTCACCACCCAGGACCATCCGTGGGCTGTGATTCAGAGGCTTGCAGACTTAAAATGGCATCGTGGAACATCTGAACTCAGTCTCAACTCTGATGTTGATGTTGGTAATTCGAAACCTATAAGCCATATTTTACAAAACTGTGGAAAATTCCTTACAATTAATGATTTATTCTTCAACTGTGTCATGAGTCTACCAAATTACTTCGCTACCATGTAATTAAACGAAAAGGCAAATCAGTCACTTAATCATCCCTTTCACACCAAGAATTGCCCGAAAAAAAAAAGTCATCATATTCATGAATTTGACCAAGTGGTCCTACTTCGGGCCCAACAATTTGACGAGCCAAAACACCCCTCTCACTCAAGTCAGGAATGTTCTCACTGCTTATTCAAGAATGCTGTGAAATTCATCCACGAGAGACTCATTCTACTAGAAAGATAGGTGTAATCTGATAGTATCACTCCCCCTTATCTCTGTCTTCGTCTCATGAGCCTCTGTGCCTGGAGGGGGAGGGGGGGCACAAAATTTGCATCTGAGCATTATGATACCATTTGAAATAAGTATTCGAAATTGTTTCAAAAGTGAGTGACTCATTCCTCATTATTTAATAGAGTAACACTGAAAGCTCCTCATTTCTCTAACTATCGAGCTAATATTTCAGGTTTTCTTCCAGTGGTGCCTGTGCCATGTTGATGTGAAGAAACATCATTAGGACTACGTTTTACAGCTGTCCGGACATTCATTCACGCCACAATTTCCACCAACAGTCGCAAATGATGATCTTCCGTAGGGTGAACGAGGTGTAATTGGTGTCATAAGTGTGATGTACCGTACAGAACTCATTCCCGATTGTGTCTTTAGAACAATTGTTTGTGGTTCTATTGGGAAATGATTGGTATAGGTGTTCTTTTGACCCATTTTTGCAATACATTCTCAATTCCCGATCAACTTAACGTGATTTCCTAATTTTTATAACAGTAATGATTTAGCACTACTTACGTTCATTAGTTAAAGTTTTCTCGTTCTCTATTACCCTCCAGTATTGTGCCAAAATTTCCCCCCTCCCACTTTGCAAAAACCACTCATCCAGGAAAACCACTCATTGCCAAAAAACTTGCGAACGCCAAAAACTTGCAAATGCCATTCGCAACTATCCCTTGTGTATTTTGAATGAATGAATGAATAATTTATTAATTGTCCTGGGGATATACCCCTTAAGAACAAAAGCAATTTACATTTTTTGAGCAACATAAAGAGCAAAATCAACAATTTGGACAGTAACATAATGAAAAAATTAAGTATAAATTAATACCATTTTACAATGCTGAATGCAAAGTTTTTTTGAAATCATATCATATAACAAATTCATCTGCATACATTTCTGGATTTACATTAATTACAACAATATGCAAAATTATAACAATATGCAAAATAATAACAACATTTAGTGGTCAGAAAGTAACATATTATAATATTTCATCTTAAAACTAGCAACAGAAGAACAATTTTTTATGTTTTTGGGCAGGGTGTTCCAGAGATGACACGCAGTGACCAAGAAAGAATTTTGGAACTTCGTTGTGCGGTGACTAGGAAAGTAAAGATACTCAGGATCACATCTAGTGCACATATCCCTAGTGGAAGGTTTCACGGAAAACATGTCGAATAAATATTCAGGGGATTTTTCTTGAAATAAGCAATACAAGTAGAATCGGAGGAAATATTTCCTTCGGGTTTTAACATCGAGCCATCTAAGTTCATTGTAGTAGGGAGTCATGTGGACATCTCTGCGAAGTTTAAAAATAAACCTAATGCATGAATTTAGAGCACGGTGCAGTGTGGTGTTATCTTCTTCATTTAAGTCGTTGTAAACTAGACAACAGTAATCAATAACGGGAAAAACCAACGATGAAATGAGCATTTTCCTAGTGTCTTGAGGAAGAAACTTAGAATGCACTTTAAGTTGATATAGAATGGTGTTGATTTTACGAGAGATATTGTTAACGTGATTACTCCAAGACAGACTTGAGCTGATAGTTATCCCAAGATTTCGAACTGAATCAGAGTAGGGAATGAAGGTGCCATCAACACAGACTTGAGATATATTTCCATGATGGAAGCGATTTTTGATGTTGGGGCTGCCAATAATTATTGCTTTGGTCTTATTTGTGTTAAGAACAAAGTTATTTTGCTGGGACCAAGCAGAAATGGCTATTATATTCTCATTCATTTTTTTGACTGCGTCGGCAATTTCACTGGGGAAAAAGTGACGATATATCTGCAGGTCGTCAGCGTAAAGCATGTATTTCGTGTGTTTTAAGTTACGTGGAAGGTCATTAACGAAAATAGAAAAGAGCAGGGGACCAAGTACAGAACCCTGCGGCACTCCACAGCGGACTGTGGCCCAGCTGGAAAGATTCCCGCAAGTGTCCCTCACAGCTTGTCGACGGTCAGTAAGATAAGAATGAAACCAGTTGAGGACCGAACAGGAGAAATTCAACTTCCTCATTTTTTCAAGTAAAAAAGCATGGTCTACCCGATCGAAGGCCTTGCTGAAGTCGAATAGCACGAGTATCGTCACCATTCTCTTGTCAAACGCACTTCGAATGTCATCGGTGATTTTCAGAAGCGCAGACTGGGTGGAAAATCCACGACGAAATCCAGATTGAAATGGGTCAAATTCTTTGTTTCGAGAGAGAAAATCAATAACTTGGGAATGAACAATACGTTCTAGCGCTTTGGAGATATTGCATAAGATGGATATCGGTCTGTAATCTGACGGGTTCACTGGATTTTTAACCTTTTTTATTGGTGTTATAAGTGATGATTTCCAAAGGGTAGGGAATGTAGAAGATTGTAGTGAGAAATTAAACAAATCAAGGATTATAGGCATTGTAACAGGATAGGATGTTCTTAGCATTCTGTAAGATATTTCGTCTATCCCGGTGGAGTTAGATTTGGAACGAAAAATAAATTTATTGAGGGTATCGGTATTGATAATTTCGAAATAGAAATTTGAGTCGCTGAAAGGAACTACAGTATTAGGAAAAGAGGTACTGCTTGGACCTGCTTGGGAGACAGTAGAGAAGTAAAGATTGATTTGGTTGACGGTAATATTTTGTGCTAGAGAATTTTGTCGATGACGCACAATACCTAAATTCCTTAGTTCCTTCCATATACGCTTAGAATCTTTACTACCCGAGAGAGCGCTTGCAAAGTACTTTCGTTTAGAGTCATTTATCAAGCGTTTCGTCTGATTCCTTAACTTGGTAAATTGAGCATACATATTTTGGTTGTTGGTACGAATGAAAGCACGTCGAATACGATTTCGTTCCCTCATTTTTTCAGAGATGTCCATGGTCAGCCAGGGAGTGGTTGGGCGCTTAGGTTGACATGTAATCACGGGAATATGGAGGTTAAAGCAATTTAGAATATTTTCGTTGAATATTTTTAGCTTGGAGTCGATGTCATTTGACTGACACATTTTCGTCCAGTCAGCGGATGAGAGGTCATCAAGGAATCTTTCTTCGTTCAATTTTTTGAAGTCGCGAAAAGTAAATGGAGGACATTTTGGTGACTGGAATACGAATTTATAAGAAACGGATATTTGGTCATGGGCAGATAAAAATGGGACAGGAGTTTGTGAAAAGGAGATTGCTTTGTCTAAGTCATCCACAATGCAGAGGTCGAGGCAGGTATGACTATTTCAAGTGTGGTGAGTGGCTTGGTCAGAGACCAAGTGTAGGTTATTACGATGTATGAAGTCTCTCAGATGATTGCTATTTGAACTCACAGAGAGCATATCAGCATTCAAATCACCAACAATTATTGTATTTTTGTATGTAGGATAATAACTTAAGAATGAATTCACAAATTCATTTATGAGACCAGTTTTAGGTGGGCGATATACTATAGGAAGTAGAAGTTTCGCAGTGTTTATTCCAAAGACTTCTAGAATTATAAATTCAGGCTTAGAACAATACTCTGAGGGGGAAGTACTCAATACACAATAGTTCAGTTTATGGTGAATGAAGGCCCCTACACCACCACCTTTTTTCCCGATCCTGTCTTGACGCACTAGGTTGTAATCGGCCTAGTACACCATATCATCTGGGATTGTAGGTTTCAGCCACGTTTCGGTCATGCATATAATGTCAAATGTCTCTCCAAGGAAATGAAAATGAAATTCATCAATATGGTGAGTTAAGGACTGACAGTTTACAAGACAGAGTTTTACATGATCGTAAGATCTATTATTAATAAGATATGCTGAACAGGATTTTAATTTAGAACATTGAGAATCACTTTGCAGTAAGATACCTTTTGCATCACTTGAAGCAATCAAAGCACTATTTACGGGTCCCAATTCAGTTGAACAATTTGGCCTGTGCTATTGAAGATTGATGAGATCATCTTCTGTGCGCAGGACGAATCGTTCACCTCCATCTTCCTTCCTGCCAAATATTTTACCGCCCCTGACCCATAAATATTTTAGTTTGCCAGATTTCTTTAGATCTCTGGCTTTGGAGTACAGTTTACGATTGTGAGCACTAAGTGATTCATTAACATGTATAGAATAATTATGGAGATCACTCCAGCCAATATCTGCAGTGGAAAAATTTCTTTTTACTTTACGGGCCTCAAGTATCTCTCGAACGAGGTTGGACCTCGTAAAGCGCACTCTAATGGCAGGAGGCTTGTTGCTGTTGCTGGTGAAACGCCCGTTTACTCTATATGAGTAGTCAACGTCCGTAATGTCAAATTTTACCCCGAGGGAAACTACCACTTGACACACTAGGGCTCCCAAAATTTCCCCAGTTTTCAGTGGTATACCGTGTATCTCCAGTACATTCCTGAGGGATTCCTGCTCCGCGAAATTCAATTGAACTTCAAGATTATCAATTCGCTTAAGTAGATTTTTATTTTCGTCTACAAGATTGTCAATTCTAGCAAGAATGCTAGCTATTGAATCGTTAATTAGGGCGATAGTTTTTGCATGGTCGTTAATTAAACACTGCACAGACGATATAACTTTTCTCAATTCACTTATTTCATTTTTCAATGATAAATTAAACTCACTTTGTTGGTCCTGAATCACTTTCACCTGATCCAACAATTCCTTCAACATTGACGAAGAAGCTTCAGTGGAAGTGATGTCAATCAGAGAGTCGACACCCGAGGATTTGACTGGAGTTTCTTCTCCACTATTAGAACGGCTCCTTTTTATGCAGGGGGCACAGTTCCATGTACGATTGAGGTCCTCCAGATGCTGTAAGTCAGCCTCGCTGAGAGCGGTGCAGGACAGATGATATACCTCCCGACATGTACCGCAAACCACTGTTTTCTGACCACGTTTAGTGGCCAAGGAGCACTCAACACAGTTGTTAGGCATCGACGCTACACTTGGCAAACACTTCTACGGTAAGTCAAGGCTACGGTGTGAAGCAGAGAGCACAAGATACGTCCGTTCACTGCCGTTGCTCGTGGAAGACTGTGCTTGATTTTGGGCTTGCAATTCGCTGTCTCTCGGTCGCTGTGCGAGATGGAACAATCAGCTCACTTTTATACTGAAAGTGATTGTGACGCACTCTATTCTGACCGACTCAATGCTAGTGCCATTTCCTCCGCCAATCAACAACTCTACGCTGGGCCCAGCCTCTCTTCAAACTGACCGCGGATTGACCATGATATGCCATATTTTCCCAGAGATAGTTCAATGGGAATTTCCCACTAAATGTCAACAGAGATTTTGCCGTGTGTAGAAAATTCGGTATACAAATGAACTGCATACAAATGAATTGGATACAAATTAGCAATTTTATCCCGGTAAACTTCGTTATTTCGGAAATTTCGTTAGAGTTTTGACATATTAACTAAAACCTTGCACCAAATACCCGTTAGTTCAGTTTTGCAAGAACTTGATGCGAGGATTTGAGGCGTTAGCATTGCAAAAATAGCTGAATGGCTATAATGAGCATTATAACGAGTGATTTTTCGGATTTTGTGCGGACTTGCTATAGTGGCCTTCTACTGTACATTCAAATGATTGGAGATAAAATATCTCGATGAATTAAAAAAAAGAATCTATTGGACGGGGAACCTATTCTGTAGTGTCACAACTCAAGACTCAGCCCTCAAATGAATTCCCCTGCAAGACAGAGCATTTCGTGCCATGTGTGGTTGGATATGCTTGGTTACTTGCTGGGGTTTGCCGTCTTATTCAGCTGCTTTCCTCACTATAAGTCCAAACTGCTGTAAGAGCTACGTAATTGCATGTATTGCTCATTGGGACTAAAGCAGGGCTGTGTGAAAGAATAACCGAAATATGGAGAATTGCCTTGAGTTAGTGATTGAAATCCCCCATGGTTCGTGGCTGAACCTTAATATCACTGCAAAAATCATGATTTATGTAAATTCAAGGTGAGCAAAATCAAGGTTTTACTGTGTATCAAAATCAGCATTTGGATGTAGAAAATTAATGCATAGTAATGATTTTGCCTTGCTCTCTCCTCATCTCGGTGGGTATTATTGAATTTTAAATTACCTATTAATTAAGCTTTAATCCAAGACTGGGCAACCAAGTCCATGTCTGGAAATGATGTGAAATGACTCTTAAGCTGATTGAGGATCTCATCTGATACTATGGCTGAGATGCCACCTTGAGCCCATTTCCTTTGTAATGGCACAAATCTGTTACAATGATTCAGTACTTATAAACAAAAGCTTGTCTGTATGTATTTTAAAGTTACTCTGGATAAGGAATTTAACAACTTCCTTGCTTAATTGGGGTATAGTTACCTAATTTCATTATAAATGCTTTTGAGAGAACTCAAAAACAAACAACCTCGACTTCCAAGTGCCATTACTGGCTGTATTTATAGCCAAATGTTACTCTGTGTCTGAACTGCACATGACAGTTGGTTTGCTTAGATATTTCAAAATTTTCCTTAAAATAATATTTCTAGGGTAGAAGAGTAGTTCACAGATTGGTGCCAAGAACTCTTCACTTACTCCAAAAAATGTAAAATGCGGATGTATCTGCCAATATTGCCCAAAATATTGAATCATCTTATAGTAGGAATCTTAAGCTGTCATGGTGATGGGAAATGTTTGTTGGGCCAATCCTAATTGTATGTAATTTTTGCAGAGTGATGCCTGTTACCCTTTCCTACTTAGGGAATGTAGTCTTGTTGGAATTGTGTGTGAAGCCACTGTGGATAAGTAATATCTTTGATATAAAATATACCTTGATTAAAAATGGGAATGTCTATAATACCTCAATATAAATACCCTCTAATCAGTTACAGTGTTCAATTATAAAATTCAGTATGAGTTTATTGTTGTGGACTTGAAAGAATTGCCATGGATGCTGAACATTCTTCATCTGCTATTTGCCATTTTATATATAATAAGATTAGTTGTAGGCTGATAGCCTCTTGCTCATACTCCTCCTTTTTGGTGGCATTCAGCATTAATTTTTGGTTGGGGTGGTAATTTTAATGAGATTATGATGACAACAATTTGAGATGTCATATAGTGATTCTTACTCATCCATGATCTTGAAATTAAGCTAAGAGACATTGCTAACTGCCTCCTCAAGTTCATGGTTGTGTCCCATTCCCTTAGGTTGCATTCCCTGGCCAGCCCCTCCAGATCTTTCGAAGGTGGGGGTTCTGAGGAATCATATGGCAGGTAGGCAGATCTTATCACCTCCTCCTTCCTCTCCTCCATGTCCATAAATGATAGGCTGCTTGCATATTCTTGGAGTCACGGTGGATACTCAAAGCAGTCAGCCTGTCCTTATTGAACAATGTTGTAGGATTTTTTTATACTAAGTTGAAGCTTTACTCTGAGCATGCTAAGTTTCCTGATCTAACAATGCCTCACTTTATCTCTTGTAATGCTAAGGTGATGGATTCGGGTATTAATACAATTCAAACTGGGATAGATATTGATTGTCAGTAAACTACCTGTTGTCATACCTTTGGCTATATTAATTGACCTGATGTCGAAAAAATAAATTTTAAGAAAAGGTGAGCATAAAATGTGGAGATAACTTATCAACATGTTTTGTGGGTGGCGTAGCAAAATTTTGATCATTTATACCACCTGTGTGACAATAGGTAACATTCGGTGCAGTACTCTGCAAAAAAAATCAATAACTTTATATCCAAATTTTATGCTCTGGTTATCTGACACTCGATTAACTGACCATTGGATTGTCTGGTGAGAAGTCCTGCAAAAGCCCTCTCTCTCCTGCTCTGACCCTTCCTCTCCCCACCCACCTCTCTAAGTAAACAAACCTAGGTCGGTGACCTAGGTTTTGTTTACTTCGAGAGCAGGCTGAGTAAGCACAAAGAAAAGGGACATGCAACTCCTGAGGGTTGATCGGTACTGGCTATGGTAGTGACATATGCCTAGATTAGATATTGTTTGGGATGGAGGAATCAGACTCTGATGAGTCTTAGTTGTGTGAGCATGCATCAACTACCTTGATGCGAGATTGAGAAGTTAAGAAAGTAAGAAGAAAATTTTGCTGATCAACATAGTCAGATTCCTCAAAATGGTTGTAGCATATTGTGATCATGAGTTTAAATTCTTATTTATTGGGAAATATCACAAACAGGTACATTGAAAGGGAATGCATTGTGCATATAATAGTAAGATTCACCAGCAAATGTTCAACGAATTGATGGAGCATATTTATTGTGAATAATCAACAGGAATATAGGAATGCAAGTATTGCATCACAATATGAGTGAAAGAATTTAGGAAAACATGGTGGTGAAACCAAGGCCAGAATTACCACACAATGGTACAAGAAAGGATTATCTATTGCTTTCGATTACCTGTTTGCACTTCCCCCTCAATGAGCACAGAAAGGAAAAGAATTAATTGCACATTGTAGCATAAATGAAAAAGTAGTGAATGAAATACAGTAAAAGGTGAAAAAAATAATGTTTTCAGCTACCACCCGGTTCTGTGTACCAACCGGTCCTAAAACCTTTGGGTACTATTTTGGAATTTCATAAAATTTAAAACTGGTGCCAGTGTAAATAAGCATTAGGCTAAGCTCTAATTGATGTGTCACAATATGATCATAATACCTGATGTTTTTAGTTTTAACAACAACATTGTGCCAACTTGAGGATTCATTGAAGCATAGCCTTCGGAATTTTTATATGCATGCTTTCAAGTTCAAAGTAAAATTTGTAATACAATTCAATATATTTTTTAGAAATGCTTGAAGTTTATGATGATATTCAGTGAAAATGAATAACCTACATATATATGTTCTAGGTAGGGCCAATGCAGGAAGATAACTCCAACTCATTTTTCATCCACATAACTAGCTTTATTAGCCGTCTTGACTACCTCACTTGACAAGAAAATGGAGAGTATAGAAGCGTTTTGAAAATGGTGAACATTGCACTCATCTCATTAGTTAATTAGTATTCCTTAAATAGAGAAATTCCTTAAATAGAGAACTACTAAAAATATCATGTGTGGCAGAATTATGGTGATAGCTCATGGTTGACTTTCCTCTGTATATTGTTAATTAGTACTCAGAACTTCGGGTAAATGAAATATGTCGATTGCTCGTGAATTGTTCTCTTTGTAAAATTTAATATTGATTGTCACTTCCAATGACAGTTGTAAAGCTCATAGGAAGTTGTTTTTTTTCTTTTTTTACAATGTGTATCTATCATCATTTTCAATCCATTTGGTGGCATTTGAAATGTTTGCTGTTCAAGTGCTTGCATTGTTCACTTTAGCTCACTCTTGTTCGCCAGAGTAACGACATTAGAGATATTTAATGAGAGCACCTTAAATTGAGTGATTTATTGATTTTGCCTGGACTTGCTTGAGAGGACTCGTTCTGTGTTGATCATTTTTGTCAATATGTTAAATTCAACTTGCAGCTGAGTCCGTCATTCATTTCTCATCTGGATTGACTGCAAATTTCTGGAAAATGTTTTGTTCAATTTTTCTTATAATGTGCCAAATTAGGTACCCTTTTCTTTTTTAACTATTGCCATTTATAAGTCTTTATTTTGATGATTGGAACTTGAATAAATAAGCTTGCTAATGAGGAAAGTAAATCTTGCTATGAAGAGTTTTAACTAGAGTCCTCGTTAACGTTTCAGTCAAATGAGAAATAAAACTTGATGCTATGGCTTGGTTAAATAATTCATTTGACCATGGGTATATTTTGATGGTGGAAGACTAGCAAGGGGTCATAACAGTCACCAGAATGATCCTTGTGTATATTTGCAGTGCATGTGAATGGGAACAAATGGTCAAAAATGGCATATTTATCTGAATGTGGCACCCACTGCTTTTCATCTACATTTTTAGAAACCTTAGTTTCTATCATGGGTTATTGTTTTCATGTAAAACGTCATATTAAAATTAGAAAAGATAAATAAATTCACTGCTAGTGAACCTGAACTGTAGAATGCCTGATTGAAGTTATTAGCCTTTTTTTCATGTCTGGCCTTGGTAGTTACCATGACAGAATAATGTAACCAATGCGTTGTATGAGGTCTTTAATAAGTTAATGTACAATCAAATATAATGCATAATCAAAAACT
Source organism: Ceriagrion tenellum (assembly GCA_963169105.1). Lineage (NCBI taxonomy): Eukaryota > Metazoa > Arthropoda > Insecta > Odonata > Coenagrionidae > Ceriagrion > Ceriagrion tenellum. The sequence goes on along the minus strand of OY720642.1, from coordinate 128,383,291 downwards.
TCAGGATATCTTTAATATAAATTATGAGACTACAAAAATTGTTGGTTCTCAAACATTCTATTGTTATTTACAAATTTACTTTAATTGAATGTCATGATTTTTCCAAGCAATTTTGGGTTATTGATCTGGAAATTATGGAGTGGTTTTCTCTTTTCACGCTTGAAAACAGCCCCCCTTATATTTTTAGGGATGATGTTTGATGTATTATGTTTGGAAGGCTTATAATCTGGCATACATGCAGCCCTTGACTTACCTTCACATTTTGTACAATTTACACTTTTGCACTTTCCAAAATGACACTTATTTTTCAACTTTTGTCTGCTAAATTCTGACACTTTGACATGTGTTGGCAAACATAAATTGTAAGCTTTGCGTGATAATGCTGAGGATTGCGATGATTGGTGAGCGAGGCACATGTGTACCATGCGCAGACAGTGGCGCTCTCATTCTTCCAAGGATGGTAGAATTGGTAGAATTTTCACAACACAATGGTGGATTTGCCTTCATTTGTGTTAAAGACTCTCCACACTAAATAGTGCTCTAGGCACTAGGTAGTGTAGTCTTTGACACAAATGAAGCACACTTCCAAACAGACAGGCAAAGTCCTTGTGCACTAAATGAGAAAAGAACCTTGATAATGACTTCTGTGATTGTTGTCAATATCAATGATTTACAGTCATGGTGTCACATGTGCATATTGTGAAGTTATCTGTTGCTCTGTGATAAAAAGCTTACATTGCTAAATACCTGGTGTGAACAAATTGAACAGCTACGTCCAATAATTTGGCCATAACTATTATCCCCCCACAGTGTGCCACTTTCCGGCAGTTAAAATACATGTTGCTGGAGCACATGGTTCCATTCCACTGATTCAACATCATTCCTATGTGCTCAAGAGAGCTGATGTGTTCTGATCTATGCTAACTTTTATACCTTCAATGGAAATCTCACGGCTCAAATTACAAGGGTTCTTCATTTTCACTTGTCTTTTATAGGAAAAAATTTCATAATTTTGCCCATATTTAAAGGTTATAATTTCAATTACGTAAGATTGAGTGTCCAATCATGAAACATGGTTATGCTTCTTGTTTAATGTCTTTTCCACTAAAGTGTACATTATCAATGGACTGTTTCATATGAATCAGCATAATTTTAAATGTAAATATGTATTGTGTGAAATATCAGCCTTGTATCATTAAGCATATTTAATTGAAAATAAAATTCCCTCACGATAAATAAGGTTTTACTATTAATTTTTAGCTCTCTGGGAACGTAGCCCCTAATTTGTATGGGACTTTACTGCTCCTTTTTGGTTCACGTCACTGGAACTAAGGATGAGTCACATCCAAATGTCGATTCTCGATTCCACCGATTCTCAGGATTAGAATCGGTATCGAGAATCGATTGCCTAAAGTCAATTCCGATTCCATCGATTCCAGATAAATAAATATTCAAATCAAATTTCATTTATCACATCATATTTGTCTCAGTAATTTTGGGTGTAGGCTATCAATTTGCACATTTTATCTACCTCAATAAGCTGAGGATATATTTGCCATTTATTAATAAATAAACTTTTTGAGCGACTTCATTGTCTTTGTTATTTTATTTCAGCCAATGCTTGAATTTAAATAACAGTCATATGCTACTGGAAGGTATAGCAATATCCCGCCTGATATTAGGAATAAGAATCGATGGAATCAGAATCGGGAATCAATGTGAAAGAATTGGAATTGAAAAAAAGTGGAATCGACTCATCCCTAACAGGAGCGCATTGTGTATGAAAGTGGCGGTCTTTCTGTACGTGCAGTACTTGGAGACCCCAATCCCAGTGCATGATTCCTCCCTTACTCTGGTTGACGTGTGTTGATGGCGGATGGGCCCTGTGCTTTCAGGACGGGGGGTAGCGGGACTCCCGAGTCGCCCCCTCCACCCAATCTGTCCAATGGGAGCAGCACGGATGGGGGTGGAGGGAGTGGGGGGGGTGGTGGAGGTGATGGGGGAGGGCTGTGGTGCTCGGGGAACGGGAACAAGAGCGCGGGCCCGCCCACGTGCGGCTCCTCCAAGGGCGGTGATGGTGGCAGCGCCGTGAAGCACCCGGCCCATCACCACCATCACCACTCGCTGCATCACCACCACATGGAAAAGATACAGGTGAACAGGACTCCTGATTCTCGGAGACTTTTTATTTGAGCGGAAATCTCAATGTGCAGATTTGCAAATATTGATTTGTTGTTTGGAAGGCACGTGCATGATTTTGTCTGGGAGTACTTGAGATGGAATTGTGGCTGGTGGCACCTGCTGGTGGAGGCTGGCATTAATTATCCCTGGTTAACATAAACCCTCTGTAAATATAGTATTTACAATAATAATAAAAATATTTCTTTAATGTAATATTAGCTGAGAGTATTTTTTCTCAAGTACATTAGACTGACTATCTGTCGACATGAGCGTAATAACAGGGAGAGCATATCCACTTCAGTTATGCTAAGGAAAGGTTCAACCAGAGATTATATAAGCTGGCCTATGGGGACAATATCTATGGTGAAGTGGGGAGTTGGTGGAATATTGGGAGTCTTTTTTTTATGGCATTTCTGGGTATCTCGTTGTGGAAAAAATCAACTAGTGCTCTAATGAGGTATTTTTTCAAACATACTTTTTTATTAGCATGTGAATAAGTGAAAATATGAAACTGTGAATGGTGCAGATGCTGTTAGCCATACAAACTCTATTAAAGCCCTTGGAATGAATTCACTGCTATTTGAGGAATGAATGAGATGTGATGAAATAAGCACTGTTCTAGCGGAGTAAGAGGATACTGTGCGTGTACATATGCTGAAATGTGCTGTTAGGTAATGAAATCTCAACAGATTTGATGACTTAAAAACACATTCATGTTCTAACTCATTGCACTTAGTTCAGCTGGGCACTGTCTAAAAAAATAAAAGATTCATATGAAATATGATTCCGGGTAAAATACTGTGATATGATATTTGGACCCTTTTGTGGGGGAAGAAATGCATTTCAACTGTTATTAAATAAGGTAGACCTACCTCCATCATCTTCTCTACAAATGTTTAGTGATCACTGTGATGAGATTGAGCTAATACTAACTCTGTACCCTGATGCAAAAATACTGGTTTTTGGAGATTATAAGATAGGGAATATTTCATGGAGTGAGGTTAGATCTCAAAATGTTGATGCCAATAATAATATCTCTGCAAAATCCAAAATTTTGCTGGACACGATAACATTCCTGGACCTATAACAGTATAATAGTATCGGTAATATTAATGACAGAACCCTTGACCTATGTATGTCTATCATTGATGACTTAGTCATTGGTACTTCTAATCCTGTTGTGAAGCAGGATATTCATCACCCACTGTTGAGTTGTAATTTTTAGTTTGTTGTGAGATTATTAATCAAAGATCCAAAGCTGAAGGTTCTTCGTATAACTTCAAAGCTGGCAATTATGTAGCTATCATTGAGCAACTTCTTGAAATTGACTGGTAAAACACATTAAGTATGCCCATTGAGTTAGCTGTCGAGAAGTTTTATGATATCATGTCTAATCTTATTGCCAATTATATCCCCAAATTTAGCAACAATATCTACACATAATTTCCTAAGTGGTGTACAACCACTCTAAAACAATTAATTTGGTACAAAATAAGAGAGCACAAGAAGTATAAGATTACTGGATCTCAAAATGATTATCTAGTCTTTTCTAGATTAAGGTCTCGATGAAAAATCATGTCATCTTGCTGTTACAAATCCTACATTTTAGAATTAGAAAATTCAATTCAGACTGGTGTTAAAAAGTTTTATAACTATGTGAACTCATTAAAAATGACGAATGCTATCCCTACATCAATGTTTTATTTTGACAAGCAAAGTAATGATCACCAGACTACTGTAAACCTGTTTGCTGAATATTTTTCTAGTGTCTACAAGCCCAATCAAGTTGAATATAATTATTATGATTCTACAATTTTATCTAAATGTTTGCTGTCATAACCTAGAGTTCTTAAGTATTTAGAAAATTGGATACTCATGTTGGCCCAGATCCTGATGATATACCAGCATCATTACTGATAAAATGTTGCAATTTATTGGTATTACCCTTAACAATCCTTTTTAGCAATTCCTTGGATGTTGGCTACTTTCCAGAAAAGTGGAAGTCATGTTATGTTAGGCCAATTCATAAATCAGGGTCAAAAAACTATATTGCTGATCACTGCCGTATTATGACTGTCTTCAATTCTAAAAGTATTTGAAAAAAATTATTACTGACATCCTCTCCCCATTTTTCATAGCCATAATTATACCAGAACAACATGGGTTCATTCATGGTCATTCAACTCTTACCAATCGTTTGTCATTTACATCCAATATTTATAATGCCTTTGAATGTAACCTGCAGTTGGATTCAATATATACTGATATCAGAAAGGCTTTTGATCAAGTAGACCTCGCCATTATAATTGCCAAATTAAAAACTAGCGGTATTATTTGAGATATGCTATCATGGATGATCTGTTACCTTTCTGATCGTAAATTGATAGTTAAGCTAAATGGTGTTTGTTCTGTTCCATTTTATGCATCATCTGGAGTCCCTCAGGGCTCACATCTTTGGCCTTTATTATTTGTGATATTCATAAATGATATTGTTGATATAATTCAGGATGCACAATATCTCTTGAACGCTGATGACTTGAAGATATATAAAGTTATTAAAAATTATGATGACTGTCTTATGTTACAAACTCAGATAAATAATATTAATAATTGGTTTTTTCTTAATAACTTGGCTGTGAACTTTAAAAAATATTCTGCTATCTCATTTTATGGAAAAAAGTCTCATTATTTACGATTATAAAAGTAATGGCAAGAAAGTTGAAAGACTGAAAGTTATCCAAGACCTTGGAGTATGGCTAGATTCAGCTTTAATCTACAAAGGTCATATAGACATTTTAACTCCTGATGCTATGAGAACTCTTCGTTATATAATAAGGAACTCTAGGGATTTTCAAATTGTGAGAGTAATAAAAACATTATATATTTCTTCAGTCAGGAGTAAAGTGGAACACTGCTCTAATGTATGGTTCCTCATTATGAGAAATATATTTATGCTGTCAAGTGTATTCAACGAAAATTTATTCTGGGAGTACTTGAGGTGGAATTATGGCTGAAGGATCGCTGGTGGTACCTGCTGGTGGAGGCTGGCATTAATAATCCCATGCCATGCCATGTTGCTTATAAGTTATGGATTCAAAGAGACCATTATAGCTATCATGGGTTGTTAATTGAATTAAAGATGTTTACTCTGGACAAACGAAGATACATTTATGGTCTTATTGTTCTTTACAAGGTAGTAAATAGCTCAGTAGACTCTATAGACCTTACTTCATCTCTAAAATTTTATGACCCTTCATTTAATACTAGGAATTGTAACATTACAATTGGCTGGGTACACATTCTGGGATCCAGAACTAAGGAAAATTGTCAGAGGGAGAGATGTGATTTTTGATGAAAAGAAGTTCCAAGCTAAGAGGGTACATATTAGGAGAGTGGAGTGATAATTAATATAGGCAAAAATTTCAAGGAGAAGAAGGAATTAGGAATCTGGAATGAAGATCAATGCATCACTGAAAAGAAAAAATACCCAGAAAAGAGGTACCAGAATTCAGAGGGAGATCAGGATTCAGGTGGAGATGGGAATTCAGGTGGAGAGTTGGAAGTAGAAGATCAAGTCAGAAGGTCATCCAGAGAAAGAAGAAGACCTGCCCATTTTTGAAGATTATGACACTGAGTATGGCACTGTTTGTGCTATGAGTTCTGAAGCATTCCTTGATGGGGTGCCTGTGAGTTTCTCAAATATCAAAGGAAGAGAGGATCAAGAGAAGTGGTACAAGGCAGTTAATGAAGAAATCAAGGCTCTTCATGAGAATGAAACTTGGTTTTTAACTCCACTTCCCCCAGGAAGGAAAGCAATTGATTGCAAGTGGGTTTTCAAGGTAAAGCGCACTGAAAATGGGGTTATTGATCGCTAAAAGGCTCATCTTGTTGTTAAAGGATGTGCTCAATGCAAGGGATATGACTATGAAGAGACCTACTCACCAGTAGCAAGTCTTGTAACTCTTTGGATCTTGCTGGCAAAATGCAATCAAGATGTACTCTATGCAGAGAAACTTGATGTCAAGAATGCATTTCTTCATGGGGATCTCAGTGGAGATATTTATATGAAACAACCAGAAGGTTACGCTGAAGGCAATGAAGAACTAGTCTGCAAACTTCAAAAAAGTCTCTATGGACTCGAACAGGCTCCACGAGAATGGAGCAGGAAGTTTGATTCCTTCATGAAACAATTGAGCTTTACTCAGTCCCAACATGATCGGTGTCTGTATGTTAAAATCAATGATAATAGGGTAATATATGTTTTATGTTATGTTAATGATATTATCGTTGCCGCTAGTCTTCAGGAAGACCTTCAAACTGTCAAAGAGAAACTCAAAAGTAAATTCAAAATACTGATCTGGGCCCTCTGAGATGATTTCTGAACAGAAAGATTGACCGGTACAGGGACAGAATCATCCTCAGCCTGCAGTCCTACATCAAAAAACTGCTGCAGTGTTTTGGCATGGAAGATTGTCATCCGACCAAGGTTCCAATGGAAGCCAAACCTGAAACAACCCTGGAAGGCCCCTGCATAATTAATGAGAAGCCATACAGAGAGCTTGTAGGATGCCTTATGTATCTGATGTACACCACACAACCGGATCTTAGTGCTTGTGTCAATTTCTTTAGCAGATATTAAACTACTGCCACAGAGTCCCAATGGGTGGGACTCAAGCGAATCCTACGCTACTTAAAGGGAACCATCGACTATGGTCTCGTTTTTGAACGATGCTCGACTCTAATATCAGTAGGATATGCAGACTCAGATTGGGCTGGAGACACTATTGACTGCAAGTCAACATCTGGCTACTTGTTCCAAGTGTATGGAGCAACAGTAAGCTGGGCCACTCGAAAACAAACCACTGTATCTATTTCAACAACTGAGGCTGAGTATGTAGCCCTTTCAATGGCATGCACAGAATTTCTGTGGTTGAAGTATCTTCTTGCTGATTTGTGCGTAAAGGTAGAGGACCCAACTATTGTCTATGAAGACAATAATTCATGCATTGCTTAACACAGTGGCAACACAAAAGACTTAAACATATTAATGTGACGTATCATTTTGTCAGAGACTTAGTTGAGAAGGAAGTTCTCTCAGTAAAATACATACCTACTGCTCAACAGAGGGCAGATATATTAACTAAAGGGCTAGTAGGTGAAGGTGTTTTACATGCATCACACTGGTTTGGGTGTTAAACAAATAGTTCCTTGCATCAATTAATTCTATTTATTGTTCTTTTTCTAAAAAGATGTTTCTATTTTTGTGTACACATTTTAAAGATTTTTTGTGGATATGTGTGCCAGAAAATGTATTCTATTTAAAGTTATCAAGAGCATACATTATTTAGATGTAGGTATCCAAAGTGCTTGAAAGTGTATTTCACTGGACAATGTTAGAATTGAGGTGGAGTGTTAGAATGTTACAATTCTGTCATTAAGAAGGTTGTCATGTTGAAGACGTTTCCAATATAAATAAACAGAAGGTTCGATACATCTTTGTGTATCGGCCTGGCATTGTTGTTCTGATATGAAAAGCACAGCTTCTTATTTTCTTAACCCTCATTGCCATCAAATAATATCACAAACATTTTATATTCTAACAGAAATTATGATTTCAGACATTCAGACACCTAATGATAGTGTTCCTGACTGCTTACTAAATCATTTTCATTAATCATTGTGAAATTAAAGCGTTCTATGTTAAGAATTTGATTGTAGAAGAGTTGCATGAAGTCATAGCGGAGCATTATTATAATATTTTTGTTAACTTATAGGTTAATTTTAGTATCAGGATTTGCTTGTTGATTAGCTGTTTAATTAATTGTTACAGAACTGAACTTCCTTGATTAGACCTTGCTTCTGAAAAGAAAAAAATGCTAACTCAAGTTGTTGATGACTAATTTCTTTCATGTTGGTGCAGTATGATTGATGCAGAAAGCATAATAGGTTGAAAATGTGAACATGCGCCAGATACCTCATATGCCCAAACTAGTCATTGAAATTATTTTTCTTGGAACTGATGCCCTTGATTTAGAAAAGTTAAACATGAAAAGCTATACAATATGCATAATCCTGGTTTAGTTGAGTCCTAAATGTATAATTTTTCCTGATTGCCAAATATTTATATTTCATAACAATTCATCAGTTGGATCTTTTCTATGGGAAACAGCATCAGTTGGCACATGTTCACCAGGCTCACAACAATCAGCAGCAGCAACAAGGTCCTCCACCACCTCAACAAATATCAGGAAGCCAACAGCAACAAGGTCAGCAAACTGGCCCTCAGCAGCAGCAAGGGCCCCAGGGCCAGCAAACAGGCCCTCCACAGCAACAACACCAACAAACTCAGACGCAGCAAACACAAACTCCCCATCATATGGGACTGGGCTTGGGTGCTCTTGGAGGCAATGGTGAGAGATATTCCTCTATTGCCATGTTTGTATACTTAATGCAAATGAAAAATGCCAAGGTAACAATAAAATGTTCTAATTGATAAATCTGAGTCCTCCTATGGGTTGACTTTCTTCATGGGGTAAAGATCACAATGGGCTCAACACATCAGAAATCATCCGGACTTGGCTCAGCATTGTCGATTTTCCGAATTTTTTGTCATTATGGAAGTTCAAAACAAGGTATGGAAAACTTTTAAACCCTTTGCATTTTTGTGACCAGTTTGAAGCAGCTGTATCTCATATCACTGTTTTTTATGCCTGTTGTGTTTTACATAAAACCTTATAACTTTTAAATATCTTTCTCGGTCTTCGCACCGGTTAATGTTTTCATAATCAGCCGACGTTTTGGAAAACGACTTGTTTTCCATTTTCAAGGCATGGGTTATTTCTGCCGTGACCACTATAACACACAACTATATTACTTGTAACTTTTCATTTATGAATCATTGGTTATTCAGTTCTAAGATTGGTTGACTGCAGCCTTCCACCTTTTCCTATCTAATGCCAGCTCACTTATTTCCCGGTACCTTTTCCTATACACTTTCCACTTATGGGTCTCTGTATTACTTTCTGGGTCTAGCTCTGGGGTCTTTTCTCTCCATTTTACCTTCAGTTATGTTCTTCAGAAACCCATTGCGCCTCAGGGTATCTCCAAATCTATCTGGTTATTCTTTTCTGTATTGTGTCCCATATGGTCCTTTCTTCTTCTACTCTTCTGTTAACTTCATCATTTTTTATTGTGTATATCTTATTGTGTATTTGTATTGTGTTTATTTTATCTTTAGAATCCTTCAGATTCAGTTTTTGGAGGGTTCTGGTCAGTTCTGGCCTGCTTTTCCAATGATCCATGTTTCTGATTCATAGAGTGCCATGCTCCTTACAAATGTTTTCACATACCTTTTCCTAGTTTATCCTCTTTGAATACAGCCACTATCTTTAAACCATGAATGCTTTCTTAGCTTGGCTTATTCTTTGCTTGATGTCCGTTGTTCTTCTTCCATCCCATGTGATAGATCTTCCAAGGTAGGTGAAGGAATCTGCTTCTTTTAATATCTCTTTCCTCGGTGTGACTTCAGCATTCTGATTTTCTCTTCCATGTACTAGGGTTTTAATGCTTGTCTTATTTATTTTCATGTTGTATTCCTGGAGAACTTGTGTCCATTGCATTTAGTGACCTTTGAAGATCATTAGAACTTCCAGCTATGACTTCAATATTGTATGCAAAGCAAAGCATATTCATTTCCGCTCTGTTAATCTTAATTCCATTCAGTCTAATTTCTTGTGCTTCTCTGATTGCCTCTTCCAAGTATATGTTGAATGGTGCTAGTGAGCGGATGGATCCTAGGAGGGCAAGGTGAAAAGTCCTTTGTCCAACACTTTTCCAGTTGGTAGATTCCGTGACGGAAGTGTGATTCTGGAAGGTCTGCAAAATAACTGTCTATGGCTGCCGTAACATCTTCATTGGACTCAAAACGTTTTCCAGTGACAAATTTTTTTAGATGTTGGAATAGATGGAAGTCAGAGGGTGCCAAATCTGGTGAATAAGGTGGATGTTCCAACTATTCATACTTCAAATCTCTCAGTTTTCCCTCTGCCAAAGCATCTTTGATGGCAGGTACATATTCTGGTGAAAGATGATTTTCGTCTTTTGTAATCCAGGTCTCTTCTCACATATTTTCTCATCCAGTTGGTCCAGAAGACTAGTGTAGTATTTGCCATTTATTGTTTTACCCTTTAAAAGGTAATCTATTTGAAGAATCCCTTATGCATTCTAGAAGACACTGGCCATCACCTCCGGCAGATGAAATAGACTTAGCCTTTCTTGGGGATATGCCCATGGCATCAGCTATTTCATACACTGCTAACCGCCAATCATCAGATACCATATCGTGCACTTTCTCAATGTTTTTATTTGTGATTTCAGTTTTGGGATGTCCTTCACGTGGATCATCTTCTAGAGAAGTTCTGCAATCTTTAAATTCTGCAGCCTCTTTCTTAACTTTTGAAAATGAAGGAGCAGACTCCTTATAAACATTCACTAACTTTGGATGGATTTTCCATTGGTGATAAACTGTTGAAAAATAAGAATTTTGATAGTTTGACACTCCAGTTTAACCATTATAATGAATCTCTCACGACATGTCTACTTTGAAAAGCCATGTAAACAATACTATCTGGTAGCTCAAGTTGAAACAAGACTTACATTGTTGAGAAACATGTATGAACATAACAAAACCATAATTTCATTGTTACTAATACCATATCTGTGCAAGGCCAAGCACTTTTATCCATGCCCTTGTTTTCTTATTCCTTTTTTTAATTTTAGCTGTTTTTTATCTTCTGTCTCTCGTTTATACAGTGACAAATTGCTTCGTGTATTGTCGGTAGATAATCCTTCTGTCATTACATATATTGGAATAATTAGGAACAAGTTGAATAGGTGATAAATTTGATAAATTTTTTATGTAAGCTCATCTCATGGCCTTGTAAGAATGAAGCAGGTATTTTCTTATGATGTACACACCACTAATTATTAATTGTCGGAGGAATCTTAAGAAAACTGAAGTAGTGCCCTGTTGAAAAGTATGAAACCTGAGAACTACATTTATTTCAAACAATTCATCAAACATGATAGCTCCAATATAATTTGCATTATTCAAGGTTAAATGTCATAAAAGAGGCTGAGTGAAAAATCATGACATTTTTGGATGTGGGTAAAGTCATTGCCTTCTAACAGTTGAGGTTTAATTGAGTCTAAATTCACAAAACATCCCAGTTATTGAGGAAAACATGGCTTTGTTTGAGATGTACATGTTATAATGTACATGGCTCAAGCTGTGTCATTTCAGGAATATGGCCAGATTTAACGTATTGACTTACATTTCACAATTTCAGCCCATGGCAGCAGTGGGAATGGAGGACCCGTGGTCGGTGGAACAAGTGTGTTGGGTGGCTATGAGTGTGATGTCTGTCATCGTTTATTTAGGCAGCGGGATCGACTTAGAGAGCATGGACGTATACATGGAACAGGTGAAACCCCTTACACCTGTGGAGTTTGTGAAAGGGGGTTCACATCCCAGGATGCATGCCGATGCCATATGCAGGTATATTTGGTAGATTGAAATCAAGTAATAATTAGTGTCTCTTGAAATGATATTTTGGACTTGGATATATATGTATAATTAATATTACAAATGGACTTAAATGTATATAATTAATATGACAAATGGACTTAAATATATATGTATAATTTATATATTAAACGGACTTAAACATAAATATAGTTTATGATAAATTGGGTTCAAATTGGCATTTGTTATGAGAAATCTCCTCATAGTATTTTCTTTAAGTGAAGAGTGTAATCTGATTAACTTTTTATAAATTATAATTTATGTATGCTTATATTGTGGTGCTCTGCTTTTGTAGTGGTTTTTAGGGTAGAAAGTACTGGAAAAACTATAGTTCATGTTGTTCAAGGGATATACTGTTCAAGCAATTAAGTGGTCATTAAGAGAGTCATATTAAGGTAAACTGATTGTTTTCAGAACTTATTTTTTCAGCTGATTTTGCTGCATGTTACTTAATCTGGATACATTCAGAAAAAATATAATTATTATCGCTAACTGGAATGAAATAAATTGTATAAGGTATCTATTTTCATGAACAAATGCAGGGAAGATAGTATATCTTTAAGTCACCAGAAAATGTCTTAGTCATTCTATGCATGGTCATGATATGGGGGTCACACAAATGGCTATATTTCCACTGACTAATCTAAAATTCTCCAGGATTTGCTTATATAAGATATGTTTGATTCTTCACACCAAATTACATCAAAATTCATGGTGGCCGCAGACCACAAAACATGGAATGAACTGACTGGAATTTCAATCATGTGTTTCTTTAAAAAATTAAGCAACTTAAAATGACCCTCTCTTTGTATTAATAAAAATCAGTGGAAAATGATGTACAGAAAGGTTGGTTTAAAAAACAGGTTTGCTGCTTTTTGAGGCTTATGATCAAAAATAGGTTGCTTAGCATTGGATTTAAGTTATCCTTTTAATACCTGGCTGAAGTAACTTGATGGTGGCATGGTTTTGTTCACTACAGAGTCACCCACCACAGTCATCTGACCCGTCAGAGGGGGGAGGTCTGTTGCAGCCACCCCCTGGCCATGTCTGCACAACATGTGACAAGGTGATGGCCTCCGCTGGAAGGACGCCCATCACCCACATCCGCCATGGGAACACCATTACTCCACGGAGACAGGTGGGTGGAGTAGGTCACCTGATCCCCCTCTTGTCTGGCGCTTGGATGTGTGCCGTCATTGCACCCCCTGCCCTTGCTGGGTTGGCCTTTAAAATATGCAATTGGATGAGCATTTTATTATGATTTGCCCTCTTGTCGCTTATTTATTTTGATTTTGATGTTGTGTGCTAATATGTTGATATGAGGGTAAGTAACTCAAGAAAGAAAACTTTAGAATTAAGGAAGATAAATATTACAGGAGTTTACAGATAGTTATTCTTCAGTTTTTATTTTGAGAACTATAGTTTTGCATATGTTTGTTGACGGAACATATTTTCCAAGTCTGAGGAATTTAAATTTATGCAAGAATTCAATTGCTCCACTTGCACCTTAAATGATTACTTGTGATATGATTATAAATGATTATGTGGTTGATGAACTGGTGTCATGCTATTGAATCCATAGAAATTATTGTTTAAGAGATACATCTAGTTTAATTTGTTTTTGAGGAATATATTGTTCACCCTCATAATGGCTTCAACCTGTGCCACAATAATTTCCTTGATGCATGCCATATTTCTCTCTGTTAATTTCAGAGTAATAAAATCTGGATTACATGGTTTATTGTGTAAGTGTCTTGACATATGAGCTATTGTATCATTTTTTGGTCAGGGAGTGAACTTCTTTCTTACGGTCTGATGTACTGGGGCTAAATTTTAATATGGGAATTGCAATTAAGAGCAAAATTACCTCAGGCGAGAAGAATGAATCAATTTGGAATTGAGTAAAATTTCAGTCCAAATAAAAATATGTTACAGAGTGAGAAAATGTGCTAATAATAACTGTTTCAGAATTATCAGGATTGTTTCTGATACATTGTTTTGTTTATTTGAGCCAAAATGATGTTCACAGCCAAATGAACTGAAAACAAGCAAATGTTTTAGTATGTGGTAGAATATCAAAAGAGATTCAAGTTGAATGCCTCGTGAGAATTCTCCTCCGTTAGAAGGAAGAGACTGAATGAATTGATCACAGTTATCCTTAGGGCAATTCGTAATTTTGTTTCCACCAATGAGACGTTTTTCAGTTGTAGCTGTAGATAAAAGAGGAGTCCAGATCACTCTGAGGAAACAGATGAAACATGAGAGCTAATGGTAATAATCCTCTTTAGTTGCATAATCATGAATGAGTTAATTTCATCTATTTGTCTGGAAATGAGAGCAAAAAGTTGGAAACCTGGAGAGCATCTCTTCAAATCAATTTCAACCATTTGTGGAAAACAGTCACAGATATTCCTTTGTATACTCAGAATGTGCTGTATCTTAGATGGATATTCAAAAGATTTTACTGTGAAGTATTAGTGGCCATTTTCTTCATTATCTTACTGTTGTCTAATGGTACTCCAATAACACATGCATAGCATTGATCAAAACAATTTCACCTTGTTTAGAGGAAGACATATTGTTGTAAGAAGCCATTGCACCATTCCTATCTGTGCCTTTTCAGGAGTATTCAAACACTTAAGAGACAATATATTTCATATAAATTAAAATTAAGTGGTGATTATCCATTAATAAAAAAGTAATCTGTAACATTTTTGAAGCCTTTTCAATGATTCTGACTCAAAAACTGGCAGTTAACAATACCAAAAATGTTGGCACTTGGTAAAATTGAACTTTGAATGGACGTGCATGCTAAGGCCAAGTAAGATTGATACCCAAGGTAGATCTATAACCCGTGACATTTAGGTTAGTAGGATGGTGGGTGATCATGTCTATACAATGGCCATACCATTTTACCACCTACATACCTACAGTGGTTAGCCCAGCATAATCAAACGTGTATCAGGAGAGGGAGATACCAGTTTTTAAGGACTAACGTGTCAAGCATTTATAAATTTCTTCTTGACAGTCAAGAATAATTCATAGAAAGTGAGAGCATGTCCAGGTCAGTGGGGATTTTTGACGACCCTATTCCTGAGCCAAGGCTAGGGTGAGGATCTTCCCGGGTGAATCAAATGAGACCAAAAATACTGCATGGAAAACCTATTAAAAACAGAGCTTTGAATTTTATTCAAAATAACTGTTGCCTGGTGCTCAATGGACTGTTGGGAATCATAATGAGGGTCCTTAGTATACTGTGGACAGAAAATCTGTGAGAATTGGCCGGGCCAGTGCAGGCACAGGTTCGCAGGGGGTAACCTACCATAGGGGTTATGACCCCCCAGAGCCTTAACCCTTTGAGTGCGGCATGACGTGATATCACGTCACATTGTCTTTACGCTGGTGCTGATGGCGTGATATCACATCGTGAGTGCCATGAGTGTTCCAGCTTAGTTAGTTCCAGCAGTGAAAGTTCCCTAGAGAAAGCTGGAACACTCACAGTACCCTTGACATGATATAACGTCATCAGCACCAGCGTAAAGACAACGTGACGTGATATCATGTCATGCCGCACTCAAAGGGTTAAATGAATTTTTGTCACAGGAAAATGTTTGTGAATATTTCATAGAGTTTATCGCATTTCAATGGTTCTTAAACAATTAATGGCAATGCAGCGTAAACAATTATTAGTTGAGAGCACTCGTGTAATATTCTTGCACTTTTTGTTTACCAACATGACAACAGTGAGTGTCATGTGCTCATGGCAGAAGAAAAAAAAGATGCAACACATCACTATGTCAACACTATGTATAGATTGGGCCATTCCATGTTTAGTTGTCAAGGGCTCACTGTTTGGCCTTCTTGGATTTTAGTGATTTTTTAATGTTGAGTTTCTCTTGTCTCAAATGAGGTTGTGTAAATTTTAATGTCCAACGATAGAATACTTAAGGAGAAAATGCCATTACCTAGTGCAAGGTGACTGAAATTTCAGCACCTGGAAGCATAATATTTCCAAAGATTTAATTTCAAAACAAATGATTCTCAGCTATCTTTTATAAAACAAGTTGCTCTATTTATTTAAAATAATTATCATATTAGACTGATACGCAAGGCAATAGGAAAGCTGCAGAAATAAGGGGAAGTGGATGCAGTATACTAAAATTAAAATTTGTATTGGGAGGTAAGAGAGGGCTAACAGCACCAAAGATAAAGCATGGAATAGGTAGGATACTAATGGAGTGAGATGTATAAGATACTAGATTGTATGTGGAGTATTTGACCTAATAACTTCAATGTATAGCATGAGGGAACACTAGATGAGGAATACCTCAGGCCAAAAAGGTTAGAGAACTAGGGACATTACTACTTAGACAATAACCAGTTTGGGTTATGGCAGGGAAGATCCACTCGGGATGCAATTGCAGTGATGAAAGCTCTTATAAAAAGAGACATGTGGCCATATTCATAGATTTAAGCTAAAAGGCACTAGTAGGCGACTAACTTAGTCAGCTACTTAGAGCACTTAGTCGCATACTAAAATAATGGTATTCATAGATCCTTTCCAGTGAGCTACTAGGAGCTACTAACCTAGTATGCTACTATAGCCACTATCGTAGTGAAGTACATAATTGTAGGTAACGACTGCCCCAGAAACAATGAAGCGATTCTTGGCAACACTGCCACTGGCTTCATTGTAAGTGAATTCGTATGTCATGCATCAATATTGCTACAATGGCTACAATGCTATTGTTAAATACTCTTAATTTCCCCATATTTTAGCATTACCATCATAATTCCAACAATCTTATACAGTAGACCCTCGCTTTACGATATTAATCCATTCCGGAAGACCGATCGTAAAGCGAATTCCATCGTATGTTGAATCGGCATTATTTCCAGACGAGGTATCGGTTTAATGAGCATCAGTGCCAATCCATTCAGTGTACGCGACAGAGCCAGTGCATATGAAATATCCTGGATCAAAATTATTAAAAATATTACTAAACCAATATTTAAAACAAAATCAGAGAAATTTGAAATTTTAAAAATACGTGCAAAATCAGCTCAGGTCGTAAGTCGAACCCACCGTAAAGCGGGGATCTACTGTATAAAAATTGATTGTTATTGTATGGAAAAATCGGGAATACATGTTTGTCATAAACTTTATTTTTTGCCACACGTAGTATAATAAAATTATTTCAGTGAGGTGAGCTTTGCTGTGTTTTTACTCCTGGTAAGAATCTCCCATGAAATCTAGAGTCTTGTGTGGCAGTATATAATTTTAAAAAACCTGTCCCATCTAATACAGTGGAAATGTCTTCAAGAGTATAGTCATCAACAAGATTATGAGAAGTTGGGTACTTCCAGTGAGGAATTGTTTCATGATTTATGCTTTCAGATTCACTGTTGGTGCTGCTTTAGACAATATTTAAGGGAATATTGAAATGGTCTGTCCAGCCATTTGGTGCTTTAAGTCATTAATTCCTAATCTTGCTGCTGCATGAAGTGCCTTTTAACAACACTCAGCTAATCAGTATACTGCTGACTCGCAGAGCACACTTCAAGAACGAACTCACAATTCATGCTGAAATGTGATATCAGTAAATATCGTGATATATATTTGCTATAAATATGGCTTCATGTTATCAGTGTTACTGGTATCGTCAGAGTTGGGCAAAATACATGGAAAATGTATTTTAAATGCAAAATACTTACCTCAATGTATTTTAGATATGAAATACAAAATACTGTGCCAAAATTTCCGAAAATACAGAATACAAAATAATAATTTCAAAATACATTTGAAAGTATAAAATACATAAAGGACAGACCCTGCAAGCCACGACGATGGCTTGTGGAAGGGTGCGACTCCACACCAAGCATGCTCAACAAACAAAAGTTACACTCAATCCACACATTATGACAATGAAATCATGAAGAATCAACAACAATTAAACCAAGTCCCAATCATGCAGGATTCCATCTCCTCACTAGAAAAACATGCCAATAAGACTACTAATACTATCAAAGGTTCTGAGCATGCAAAAAAGTAATATGTGGGCAAAGATAACTGATATATTTATAACACAATGAATCAACCGTGCAAGAAAAAACATCTACTCTTGATTCTACCCATCTTCTCCACTTCCTCTACTGATCCACTGGATTGCTACCATCCCAGTTCTGAATCGTATGTGGAAAGAATGTCTTCTTGTACCTATCCATTCAGCAATCCATCTTCCAAATTTTATTAGTATGATCGAACCCACCCTAGCAAGATGGAACTAGTAATATATCATTAATACTTTCAATGAAAATGAGTAAGACAGATGATATGCAAATTTATCAACACATTTATTACAAAAATGTACCAGTAAACACTAGGAATAGATATTTGACAACATGTCACTACCATAATTTTCCGATTATAATACTCACCCACTATAAGCACCCTTTTTAAGGCGAGCGCAATGTAGGAATTTACTTACCACCATGTATAATATGCAGTCGGCTTTTAGTGAACAGCATTCTATGCCATTGTCCGCCATGCCGTTCAGCACCCGAAAGATCACTGCGTGATCTATTTGTACTTGTTGTATTTTCTATTTGTAGAAGGTTCTTCCCTTCCAAAACTTCCATGTGTGTCTATGGACATATCTGTCAATAAATGTTAGAATTGCCACACTGTCGCTAAAAAGTACTTCCCTTTGTTTGTATTCAATTCTCCTTCCTTTATGTATGTTGAGTCGGATTCCGTCTGATCAACTAGTGGAAGATACGTCACTCTGTAATTTGAAGATGTTGCATGTCTGAGTAAAATTTAAAAGAAAAATTCTCCCTAATAATGTTATATGGCTGCAGAATGTGCTCGTACTCGCTAATATAAAGGCTGGGTGGATGAAAACTCAACCAAAGATTGGCTGCGAAATGCTTGGTGCAAAGATGCGGTTTGTAGACGTCGTATGTTGGTTCTAGATGCATTTAGATGCCATCGAATCCCATGCATCAAGAATATGTTGTACGAGAATGGCACAGATCGTGTCATTATTCCTGGAGCGATGACAAGCCAGTTGCAGGTGATGGATGTCAGTTGCAACCACCTGTTTAAGACACCAATGCGTAAAAAGTGGAATGAGTGGCTTTATTCCGGACCACATTCTTAACAACTTCAGAAAAGTCAAAGAAACCGGAGATATCACTAATTATTCAGTGGATTAAAGAGCCGTGGGATGCCATCGATTCATCTGTGATATGATTAAGCGAGGTTTTAAAGAATTCTGCCCTAATATGCAATAGATGGGTCCGACGACGAGATGCATTGGGATGAAGAATGCGTAGTGGACAATAAGGACAAATACGATGCCCTTGGCGACTCAATACATGCTGCCAGCGAGCGTGATGTCAGTGCTTCGCACTAGCTGTTGTAGCAATGAAGCGTGGGTAGTGATTTTAAATTCTAAGGATTCAGTGTTGATAGTGGGAAAGACAAGAGGGACTGCGTGTAAATTTTCATTTTAATAGATAAATTAAATTGATTCATCGAATTTTTTATTAAAAATTGTAAAATCGAATACCTATAAGTACGTTGAGATTACTTCAAATGTGATCTACGGCCCGAATAAAAACGCGACCAGTTTGTAACCATGCATAATACGCACCCTATTTTTTTGACGAATTTTCATGGAAAAAAATGCGTACTATATACGGAAAATTACGGTATTCCCTTTCAAGAACACAAGCTTATCAAATAAATTATCTCTCAAGTTCCACCTATGCAGGCTTTATTAGCCCTGCAAAAGAAAAGAGGCATTCCACAGGGCCACTGGATGGAATGCTAATATTGTATTTTAAAAACATTTGTTTTACCAACGGATAATAATTCAACATGCTCAAACACTTAGATTTATCCTGCAAAAACTGGAGGACTTTAAAATCACATTTTCCACTGCTTGTTGCTTTCACATTTTTTTGACCAACAGACCCAATCATCTTCTGTGGATGAGTCATGATAACACTTCTCGGGGGTTAGTTTCATTCCCTTGGCTGAATTCACAATGAGATCTTGTATCTTCTTTCTTTGCTGATCAGAAATATCACAGGGAGGAGGGAACTGAGGTGGAAGTGGGAGCGCCTCTGATTGGCTACTCGCTCTTACCCCTCTAGCGCCATGAGTTGGGAAAAAAGGTAGAGCCAAAACCCGACCAAATTTCTTCAGGAGAAGAAAGATGAAACCAATGTAATAAAACCGATTTCCGACTATATGTATTCATAAGTGACGTGAAAAGTATTTTAAGTATTTGGAAAATAAAAAATATTTGTAAAGTGCATTTTTGATTCAAATACAAATTACATCACCTAAAATGTATTTTCAATACAAAATACAAATGTATCGAAAATACATATTTACAATACATATATTTTTGATACTGCCCTACTCTGGGTATTGTGATACTGAATTCAAGATGAAGACAATGGTGTCAGGTGCCTATGATCCATACAAACAGGAATTAAGTTGTTCCGAAATATCAAGACCACAATTATAAAGGTTGAGAAAATATCACATTAAAGTCTAACAGCGATTGAGCAGAAGATAATTAGTAGTAATCCGGCAAATTTCAGAATTTTCACTAGATGCACGCATAATGGGCTTTTTCCATTGTCGCACGAGAAACATTGTCATGTAGATGAAAAAGTAGAAATTACAACTACTGTACAGAAAGTAAAACAGGCTACGTGTGGACATTTACATATTTCATTATGATCGGCCATGACATTCTCTTTATATTCATCCTAAAACTCAGGGTTGCATAATTTTCACATCCATTTTGGCCGTCAGTTAATACGCAAGTGTGCCAGCTGCCATCTCGCTCCTGGTCATTTGTTGTAAGTGGGAGGATAAATCAATTTTAAAGAGTGTAAATAGCGGAATGAAATTGCATTGCGATGATTACAAAATTTTTGGGACCTAAAGAAAATGCCGTAAATCAAGGGAAAATGTAAATTCCGGGAACGTGAAAGCTTGGTTTCACTGTGTTTACCTATTTATTTGGATCTGAGCCTGCTTGGTGTTGTTCATCATTAACAGTTATTATTCTCTCCTATGATGAGTACTGATTTTTGTGAGCTCCCCTCTTGACTAGTGCAGAAGATCTTTATTTATTTTTCTCTCAATCCTAGCTCTATTCACCCTTTGTACCTATTTTAATTCTTTTTCCTCAGTAGCTGATGTCTTAAGTTGTAAATTCATCTAACAACAACGCAGGAAAAAGACATTTTGCTTCAAATGTTTCAACACTTTTCATATTCTTTTACCCATTGACTTAAAAGAGACCGCAATTCGCTGGTTGGAATAACCTGGCCCTAGTTTAAAGAGACGGCCAATCGTCATTGTCATACATTACGATTTTTGGGTGCCTCTAATTGATTAACGGTGTGTCATTTCATAAATTCGGAATTTCATAATAATGATATCATTTATGGGTAAAAATTTCAAATCCATAGAATAAATAATTTTAGAAATAAAAAATAAAATTTGAAAGTGAAATTTTGAAGAAATAAGTAGTTACCCAAGGAAGGGCAGTCTTGCAAAAAATACTGAGTCAATGGGTTAAGAAAATGAAACTCTAAATGGGAGAAACATTCCAGAAAACTGCATGTGGGTTTTGACATCATCCATACCTTTTATCCCTCTGTGCCATCTAGAGCATTCGGCTCCAAATGCCATTTGCAATTATTATGCCATTGCCCAAACAACATAGGTTTTCTACCTTGAAATGCTAAGGGATGTACTTGTGTAGTTACTGATCACCCGCTGTGGGTGAAAACTCAGCAAAGGGTATCCATTATTGATGGTCATGGCAATAAACATGTAGCTAATGACCATATGGAAAATAAGTGGAATTAATCACCTCCCAAGTACTGCTTCTGTACCCTCTGTATAAACCATATCCAATGGTACCAGTACTCGGGAAATGCAAAAAAAAGTAGGGAAGTGACGTCATGATTTTAGGGATGATCAAGAAAAAGAGTCAGTATCAACATTGTTATATATTTGCGTTATTATGGGAATTACTGTGCCTGCAATGCCATTGTATGTGGAAGTAATTGACAGAGAGCTTTGGGAGGCAGGAATATGGCATTAAGGGAAGAAAAATAAGAGTCTTCCATTTTCCAAATGCAATATTTACTTTGGAGGCGAGTTCTGGATGCAGAAATAGTTAATACCACTGAAAACCTCTCTCGAATAAGAAATTAGGATTAAGCTAGGAAAATATTTAAGCCTGGGCATTATTTTCAAAGCTTGTCTGGCATTCAGTGCTTCATGTATTGCTCCATAAAGTGTTAGAAATATATGCTGTTAACCTCAGTGTGAGTTACTTATTTTCATACTTAAAAAGCTTCTTAATTAATCTTGAAGGCCAACTTATATGGGCATGCCAAAAAACATTCCTTTGCTTTGAAATGTGTTTCTTTCTTATTCTCATTTGGCTCTTTTATTTTAGTGAGGGAAATAAAATCTTGAAAATTTATGTGATTAATATTTATGATAAATATTTCCTGGAACTTTATATGAATGGTCATTTTAATATTTTCTCTCTTGTTTCCATATTTTTTCAATGTCCATTTCCTTATAAATTGGAAATTTTGCTGACAGAAATTGTTGAGCAGGGTGTTGTCTGTAAATGGCATTTTCATCCAGGAAACTGAGATATCTTGGTTAGATAAAATGGATGATGATTACATGTGTACTGAAAATAATTGTTTCTGATTGTCTCACTATTTATCTCCTGTTCAAAATCTAGTAATGGACATTAGTTTGTATTGCCTTATTATACATTGCCCATATTTATGTTTTGTAATTTTGGTCATAATATAGTCCATGCAGTTTTTTAGAATATCTACTCCATTGCATGCAGTTTTTTTGAATATTGCAAATAATATAAGTCAGTCTCTGTTCTGTACCTTTTAAACATGATTACGTACATTTGAGATAACTCTCACATTTAGATTCAAATCACAAGAGTTTACCTGTGTTAGGTAAAAAACTGACATGTCAGTCCATGCTTGACATCAGACAAGTGTTATTGTAGCACAAGAATTAACATAATACATTGCTCATTCCTTTTTTATTTTCCACATGATGTGCTCCAGTGGCACTTGCTTGTACAGCTTGATTTTTGGAAAATAGCTCAGTGCCTTTTTTCAGTGATTTCATTCAGACTTGCTGAACTAAATTCTCTCTAAAATGTTGTATGCCTAACTAAATTTGTTGAATGTAAAATATTTGGCTGTCCTAATACGACTTTGTTTTTGTAAAGTTATATTTCTCTATAAAATTAAGGTAAGGTATTAATAAAGTTGAAAAATATCACTCCAGACTTCCCCAGTCTCGGAAAAATGGGCTTGGAAAACCTGGAAAAGTCAGGGAATATTAGCCTTTCAGGTGAGTCTGAGTTTAAGGTTTTGAGGGCCAAATAAGTGTTCTCTCTTTTGAATCAGTTACTGTCTTTTTGTCTTTGATCTACTCGTTCACTCAAGCACCTATATATTTATGTTTGCAATAAGTTCATACATGTGGTGTATAATTTGGCTTTGCTGTCATATTTTTTCTCTCCATCTTTGGAACCATACCTAACGCTGATCCAAATTATTTTGCAATGAAACCCTTCTCTTTTGTGCCTAATACCTTTGGTTGCAAGATTTGCATATACCTATAATAGTTAAACCGCAGAATGGTGTGGCATTGATGTGGGATTTTATTTCACAAGGAATGTGCTGTTTTCCTTTGGTTTGCTTGCCTGTTCTAGTTGCAGTTATGTTCTTCACTCTCTACCTTATGCTGTCTTGTTTGTTGTGAGGCATACATGGCTACTCACCAGCTGTTTCATCACTTTTTTCTGAAAATTTTGCATTCATGGCTTAATATAGAGAATATTAACTTTAGAAAGATAATGATGTTAGTAAAACAGCGTTGTCTATGAAAATTTTTAGGAGAATTACTTGTCCTTCCGTCCATTTGGTCGAAATACTGCTTTGAGGTGTTAGATGATTTTCAGTGATTTTTCAATTGCTTTTTACACTTTTTCCCATGTGGAGTGGTTATTTTTGTATGTATTCCATGGAAAACAATGATGAATGAAACAAATTGAATTTTTTTCAATCTAGAGAAGTTTTTGGCTCATAACCTAATAGCTAGGCTGTTTTCACTGAACTTGATAGGTTGTTAGGAATCTTAATGAAAAATTGGGGGAAGGCATCTTGTATATAATATCTTCCTTGATTATTGTAGACTGGACAAATAATTTGTTACATTCGTTTTCATTGTAATTTGCAGCTGGACATTGGGACTGGCTGAAATATCATTCATGAAAGCTGTGTTGTAAAATTATTGTAGTGAAGATAATACCTGGAAGCATCATAAACCTAGAAACATTAATGAAAATCTTGATATCACCTAATAAAAGAAACAACTCATGAAGCCAATCCCTGCAGTTCACCATTACTGTAATATTTGCAAATATTTTACATTTCTATGACTGTGATTTCATAGTTTGTAGGTGGATAATGTAGTTTGCTCCATGATAAATCATATCAGTAATATTCTCCTGAGCTACCCTGTAGTGATTTCGTATAGACTAACATTCTCTTAAAAGAATCCCAGTCGAAGACCTGCTCCCTTTTGTGATGGTAAGTGGCTCAGCTTATGTTCATGAAAATTTGTCTTTTTTTATCTGAACCTCAATTGCTGTTAAGAGCCTGAGAACAACTGATGCATTTTTAGTAGTTACCAAGAGTTCTGAAAATTCTTTATTGATATTCTCTTGTCTCAGTTCTTTAACTGCAGCAGGCATGATATTCTTGTAGGTAATTATTATTGTGATGTATGCCTGTGTGTTACAATGGAAAAGTGTGTCAGTTGGTGCGACACTAAGGCACATTGAAGGCTAGCTGTATGATTCCAGTCAATCTGCTTACTTGGGTAAGCATATGGAAGAGGGGGGTAATTTCTTCCGTAAGCATCAATTGCTGGCATTGTTCACCCATTGTTCTTTTGGCTATTGACTTGAGGCCAGGTCCATATTGTGATTTGCAGAGGGTTAAATTTCCCCATTTATGTGCTGAATTTGGAAGAATATGTATTGATTGTTAATCATTTATGATGCTGCAAATGAAAAAGTAACTTGATTTTCTTCTAAATAAATCTGTGGAAGAAAACCATAGATGACCATAGGTGAACACTCCTGTGTTCCTAAATCAATATATTCTAATGAAAGGACTACCTAAACATTGTGAATGACTATTGTAACAACATGGCGAAATAAATAAGACATTCTGTCGTTATCAAAGCATGTGTCCCCTAACCTAATGATGAGTCTCATAACTTCTTGGTGCCTCATAATTTGGCATTAATACAAACCAGAAAGTATCTTGACACCATGTATGAATAGCGCGATCTTGATCTTTGGTAGAGTGTAGGTATATGCAATAGTCTCCAGAGCTGTTGCAAATTGTCTCCCATTGACATTTGAACATGACCAGTAACGTAATCTTACATTTCCCTCTTGGGAGTCAGTTTCCTTGTCACCCTCAAGTAAGAGCATAGCATTAGATATTTAACCATTAGCATTTCACAAATAAATGCTATTTGAAGGCCTAAATGCTTCACTGGCCACAAATTCTGGAGGCATTTTAATTTGCTGTTGTGTTGCTCTCTAGGTATTTAAACTGCTAATGAAATAGAAGAAAAGATAGTCATGAAATGGGAAATCACCTTATTGCAGTTCTGAGTGTGCAATGCATTATATCAGGTATAAAATCTACTATTTAAGAGTCTGTAACTGCTCTGTTATGAAAAGACTTTGAGCTATAATCACATAGTCATTCTAATTTTATTGTGCAACTCTTTAAGTTAAGCATTAAAGATGAGAAATGCATATTACTCAATTATTACTGAAAGCTTGACTTTCAAATAAACCATTTACAATGGCAAATTGGCATTTTTCTACATTAGCCTTCACTACCATATACCAAAACCCCATCTTTTTCTATTTAACTTGGGTCCTGGCCACAAATTACCACACTTTTACCACTTATCAATTGGCTTATATTGTACTATTAGTTCATATTTTGATCACTTAGAGAGTGTGTTCCTAAAAATCAGAAAATTGTAGTACATAATATTTTATCCCATAAGAATTTACATCAAGATTGGAAATACATACTTGGTCTGCACTTCATTAATGACATACCTGGCCATTTCATTATTTCTGGAGAAAAAAACTTGTGACATACTGGACCTGTTCATATACTATGAAGGAAGAGATATTCCTCGTGAATGCACCTGTTAAACATTAGTTCAAGATGATCCTTAATTGCATCAGATATTTTACCTACAAAATTATTGATCAGTAGGCCATTAATGTGACACCTATGAGAAAAATGTCTGCCCATAAACAATCCATATCAGGTACATCATCTCATTACAGGGAGATATCTCAAAGCTAAAGAGTGAAGAGAAAACTAGCAAGGGTGAGAGATGGTGGTGGAAATACCAAGGGAAAACATAGACAAAGTCTGAAATATCAGGTTGTTCAATGGGTGGTAATTACTTGTTTGAGGGGAAGAGAATAATCTACATTAGCAAAATACTGTGCAAGCCACCTCTAGGATGCACAGAATGTTTCCACACCAGGAATACAGTTCTCATTCCAGCTTAAATCGTAACTGCACATTCGCCCATATGCCCTGCATAGGCCAAAAGCAGTCATAGAATAACAATGCACAGTTAGACTAGAAACTAAGAGAGTGCTACGTATACAAACATGCTACTAGGCAGTGCACTATTTTTTTTGCATTTCCAATGATTCTGTTGCCCCAAATGTCCCTGGAATCCCAATAGACTGCTAAGCCTGTCATCGAGTTTCCCAGGGACAGGGCCAACAGAACTTGGCGTGAAGATTGGTTTGAATACAGTAGAATCTCTTTTTTTACGAACCTCAAATTTACAAAATGACACCAATTTATGAACCATTCCACCAGTCCCGATGGCAGTGCCACAGAGATTCTCTCTATATCTTGGTGTGAAGTCATAAGGAGCATTTTTCGTGCATCAATATGTGACCACCTGTGTGGCAATTTACTAGTAAATTCACTAGTACATCCAGGGAAATAACCTCTTCTGCAAATAGGTCTCATAATTTATATTAATGGCATTATGTATGTGTTAAAAATCTTGGGTGAAATTTATTATAGCTTAGTAATTTCCCTCTTTTCCTAATGTTTGAAACCTTACATGAACTGACAAAGTACTTAATATTGAGGATAGTTGACACTCATTCAGAGTGGTGTTGGTGTGCAGTTGTGAGTGACTGTACAGAGTAAAACCTCTTATCTGAATTTTTCTTTTAGAGTTATGAGGCTTTAACTGTTGTGTTGTAAGGTCATATAAATTTTGTTCAGTCTTTTGCATCATTGAAAATACGTAGTATGAATTCATTTTTCTCAGCATTAGTTGAACCATCGATATTACTAAGATCATCTGTAAAGGTGACTCAACCATCTCACTAGGTGAAGAACTGGTTGCACTGTCTTCTTCTATTTCTCCGCGTTCGTCTTAATTTTTATGATCATCATAATTTATTGCCTGGCATCCAATTGTCCTGGAAACTTCCTCACATTTAGAGGACTTTCCTATTCAGTCTCTTTTATGCTCCATTCTAATTTTAAATGTGTCTCATGTGATAGTTGTCCAGTGACCTACGTGGTCATATCCAATTCTGGGATGTCTTCATTCAAGTTCCAAAAGTCACCAGCTGAATGCTTGATGCCTTAGCACCAATTTTCCATCCAAGTACTCCTTCATCTCCTTCTGTTTTTACAGGATGACATCTCAGACCTTCCCATGAAGCATCGCTGGGTGCATCCATTCTTCCTCCTTAACAAGGTCTGTTCAAAGTTTTAAGGCTCGTTCACATTTCTAGATCAATACACAAGAAGATATAATGTTACATAAAATAGTGGATTCATCTCAGAGCTTCATTTGGAAAACAATCAGGGAGACTAATGTTCATAGAGAATTGAAATGCCATCTGGAGGTAAAGTGTCTATCTATCTATCATGCATGGAAATGGAAGTATAGTTTCGATAAAGTAAACAATTAAAGGTATTAATTGCTAAAATAAAATCAAGCCAGAATCCATGGTTTATATTTCTGTGTTGAAAATATTTTTTGCATATCCATTCAAATTGGAGAATTTTTTGTTCTTGTTGTTGGCCTAGCAGGAGGACATTCTTAATTGACTGATGTGGTTTATTTGGAGGCAGATGTTATGTGATTTAATTAAAATGATTATTTGAATGAAAAATTTAATTGTGACATTTACCGATGTGAACGGGCCTTAACCTCCCTCCCTTCTCCTGATTAATGGGCAATGCCATTTTGTGGTAAAATTCCTGGGAAACGTGTTACATTTCTTCCCAAGTCATTCCTTTAAATAGCCATTTTTTTGGTGGATAGATGGTCTATGGTGATGGTCCATTTCTCTTTTTAATTCCCTCTTTTGTCTCTTTACTTATTCTTCAACTCCTTGGAATTTGGTTTCATGTTGCTTACAAAAATGATTTAATTGGTGTCTATCACTCATGAATGAATGCAGAGATGCTTCATTTATTAGTTGTGGAAGTCCATGGAGATTTTTTTATGCTTTTAATATTCCAACTAAGAGGTTATTGAAGTCTCGTATTGAAATTTGAAGATTTCTGACCTTATGTCAACTATACAACTGCCCAAGTTAGGTGCAGGATTTTGAAGTACCCAAATGTAACAGCTGTCTTCGGTAGAACTCTGGTAAAAAAGATGTCAACAAGATGAGTATATATGGTCTAAAATTCTACCAAAAACCCTGGTCAGTATTTAAGTATGCCATGACCAAAGTTAAGCATATTTTTATTTTCATAGTTTTGATAATTATTATTAGCCTCATTATTTATCTTTGAACCTGAGTACCCCCTAAAGTATTGGAAATAAAATGTATCGGGGTACAGTGTTCTATGATGTGCCTTTGTATCCACTACTCAACCTTGTCCCATTACATAACATCTAAATAATGTTCCTTGTCAGGAACTTTTTTCCAGTGCTTATTAAACCATTTGTGCCTCAATCACTGTGATGGCATATGCTAGTCTTTGAGTCAGAGAAGTTGTGACTAGAGACTCATTCGCTGAACCTCATATTGAGCCTTACAATCATCTTTCTAAATGCACCTCTCATTTCTACAGGGGCTTGCTATGTGTAGTGTTGTTGCCTTATCCCCCTTATTCCACAGTAAGAGGTGGCAATGGAAATACTTCATTTAAGGGTGATAACCAAGGCCATGGTATCCCATGAGCAAATTTCTTTTCGAATTTCCTGGGAAAGGGAGTTGGCAATTATCTTAGTGCATGCAAGATGGGAAACAGTCGTAGTACTATAGGCTGTATGACCAGCTCTGTTAAAAAATTTGTTTCTGGCACCTATTTGAATCTCTCCATTCACATGTTTCCTCTTACGATTTCGTTTTGTGCCTAATCTTTAAATCTTCCTCTATTACCCAAGAGAAATACATTTGAAATGAAATGTTTCATATGTATGTTCGTCCTGAGGTTTAGATGATCACTTGCTGGTGCTAGGATTGATGACATTTGTCCCCTCTTTATCTCTTGATTTGCTGATGCTGATAGGATGCCATTTTGGTGGGGTGAAATCATTCCCATCAGCTGAAGGTGACATTACCTGAAGAGCTTTGACACATACTATTCCTTTTTAATCTTCCTGGCTTAAATGAAATGAAGAGGTTATATATATCCTCTTGATGCCCTCAAAGCACACCTATCTCGAGTGGACCATTCTTCGTGTGTGTAGAGGCCAACTCTTTTTATTTCTGCACCATCGAGTTGGTGGGTCCATCCATTGAAAGATTTTCTGCCATACTTTTAAGTGATAGCAGTTTTATTTGGAATGGCTAATTTTTTTATAACTTATTGTGGTGTTTGTAATTTTTGATCAAATGTCATTGGTTTTCATTTTGCTGTCACGATCTTAAAATTGATTGGGAATTTCAATGTATTCTCGTTATCAGAATTGGCAGTAATCTATAGCTCAGGCTTTGCATAATTTCCCAAGTCAAATTGACATCCTTTCTTGCTTTGTGCTCCTGACTTTAGAGAACCATAATTATCTTGTAAATATTTAATTTGAGTTCTGCTATAGTACTCTAATTTATGCTGTATTCTGCTCTCAGTGAGAGTCTTGCTGTCTTCACACATTCTCTTTTGTCATTGAGAGATTGGCGGTGATAGATGCACTGTGTAATTATAATTTTTAGGGATGTCATTTTCTGGTATTTATAGTTCCAGTGGATTCTTTGTGTGTGAATTTTTTATGCGGATATCAAAGCAAGTGAAAATCATTTTCTTCCTCTTGGACTTAATTGACACGTCTGATATGGACTGAAAATGATGTTCAGCGCTGCCTCTATCTGTAAAATGGTGCGTGCTATTTTTGCCCTAAACACAGTCAGGCTGTGTAGCCAAAACACCGGTAAATATTTTTTTTCCACCGGTTACTCAGTGAAGGAAGTTTTTGTAAATGAGGACAACCTTTGGATTATTTATTTAGTCATTTGGTGCTGAATAAGGATTAGAGGTTGCCATTTTGTCCTTTATGATTGGGTGGCTGTAATCAAAATGTTTAAGTCAGGGTGATGAATTCTTGATGTTACTCCATCATAGTTAAGCATCTTTGAATTGAATTGCAGCTTATTTCTCTCAGCATGAAATTCTGTTTCTTTTTGCCCGAAATCATCCTTTGAGGTCTACTCTGCTTGCCATCTAATATCATCATTACTCAGTGCTTGGGAGTATGCTCTTCAAGCAGAAGCTTATCTTTTATATTCCTATTTATTGTAATAGAATTGTAGTTAACCTCTAGTCTAATGAAAAGCCTTTGTTTGGTCCCACCCTATTCTGCATGCTCAAGTTTATACATTATTCTTCTATGTGCTAGAATTAAATTTGTTTACTGTTTACAAAGCTTCAATGGTTATGTGAATTTTTTCATAATTAGATTAGTGTTTTCTGAAACCTATTTTTTGGTTCTTTTTCGTGGAGAAATAACTATTTACTCATCAAGTGATGACATATTAAAGAGGGCTTATTGAAAAAAATAATTAGATCATTCTTAAATAGTTTTTTACTCCTTTGATATGTCATGCTGGTATTTGGGGCTTAGTTTATATTAAAAGAAAAAAAGTACTAATATGTTGTAAAGACATTTAAAGTTAGAATGATGGAATGCTTATTTTCTCAAAATACCTCCTACAGTTATTATCATTTGATGTAATAATGTATATTAAATTTAGTGCTTATTCCAGTGAAATAATTGTGTTTGTTTGAAAAAATCATGATTCTGATAAAGACGCTAACCAAGGAAACCAAATATTAAAGTGACCATTCCTTAATGAAGGAAAAAATTTTGGATCCAGAAACATCAAGTTAAATTTTTTGTTTTAATTAGTCATGAATTCTATGGGCAAACCAAATTGGTTTGTATCCTTTATGTGTAATGCTTTAGTTAGGTGGGAAAGTATTTGAAGATAATGATGAAACTCAGAATATAATTACTGTATTCATTTTTGGCTATTTTTTCCAAAATGAGCATAGCCTTCTTTGTTCATTTGTGTGAAAGTTCTTATATTTGATAAAAAGTTATTCTTGATTGTCACTGCCATTTATATCTTCTTGCTATGATCTTGAATGATGTGTAATGCCTAAACGCATATATGCTGACAAAAACAGTAAGCATTTGAAAATGCCTGCATTATTTAATGCTTTTTCTCGCTAAAGTTATGAAATTATGGTCCCAGTTCTCATTATTACCTCATTTTCTGGTTTATAAGACATGCTTTTTCATGTTTAAACCCACAGTTAACTATCCTACTTCTTGTATGGTACTGTCAATACTAATAATTGAAACATGGAGTGAAAAGATTCAGCATTGCAATCGGAAATCAAAATATTCAAGTATTGGTCCACTAATACATTTATTCTTTACGACTTTCGGTTTCGATTTACGGTTTCGTCACATAATATTTGGGATGTGATGTCACATGTGAATATTTGCCAATATTTGAATGCCAATTCCTATACTTGAATAATTTGATTTCCGATATGGAGAGGTTCCACAAAGTGAAGCCTGAATTTATTAGTCAACATTCCAATATGTAGGAACCCTTGCTCATGACAAGCTGGTCGGATTGAGTATTCATGTTTATCCAGATTATCGAACTATTTGTATTAATAATTCATTATTTTTACTTATCACATCCCAAATGTGTTTTTTTAATTCATTATGCTTAGAGGTGCAAATAAACTTGATAATTTGAGTACCCAATAATCAATTATGTTACTTTTATTTCTTCCGCATCTGGCAAAAGACAGTTAATGAGTTCCTATTTAAACTGTTGAAATTAATAATTTAGAGAAATTTAAAGCAGAACAAAGTGCATCTTTCAAATTAAATACACTATTGTTTAAGTTTTGAATAAGGACAATAAGAACACAGAAAACCGTATAGCAGAAAGCTAGACTAGCTTACCAGATGATGGGAAGGAAGCATTCATTGGTTATGTCTGTAGATCCATCAATATTTGTAATTTTTTAGATTTTTGTGACTTGTGCATTTTTGGTGATGTGGTTAGGATTCAAGGATTTTATCCAGTATTATCAAATCCATGGATTCCAGATTCAATTGAATCTTTCTGAAAGAGATTCAAACAAATTCGAATCCAGTGGTATGGGTGGCATCTGTGTTGTGTCGCTTTAAACTCATCTGTCATAAAATCGTTTGAAATTTCACCTTGGAATTAATCTTCTTGATGCAATTGTGCTTCTGGAGTATGGCTAATTGAGGTTGTGGTTTCATTACATCATATAATATGTACATCAGTGGAGATTTTTATAGCAATTAGTGGGGTCTAGTTCCATTTGAGAATGGCGCACATGGCACATGCCTTCATAACCTCCTGGAGCATTTTTGTATGCTAACACTTTTGCCTCAGATCATTACACCTGCTGTTTTTATTGGTTGTCCAATTGATGGATTGAAAATATTTCATGCTGTTCTTGAAAAGCAAAGTTTTAGGCCATATAAAAATAATCTCTGTACATCCAATGCATTATAAAACATTGCTTTTATTATGTCATAAATTTTTTGCAAAACTGTTTTTATTGCTTCATAGTTCTGATTTATTTTCCATGGAATAGTCAAAATCACAATTTTTTCATTGCTGTCAAAATTCTATTAATGGATGAGAATTAAATGAGAACCCATTTTTTGAGCCTTTGCAGAAAAATTCCAAAATTTGCCAGATTACTGCTCATTTGCTTTTGGTTCTATTGCCTCCAGAATTTATTATAACTTTTTCTCAACCTTTTAAGTTTTTTATGAGAACAGCTTTCCCATTTGTTTGGTTGTATGGACCTGACTATGACTCCATTGACATTGCCTTGAATTCAATTTTACAATCCCATTACTTCTGAAAACATAAAGCTAACCAATAATTTATAGCGATTTTTATTTACATAAAATTTTTGCAAGGATTGTGTATCTGTTCTGTGAAGTTCCTGAAGTAGTTTCTCACCACAAGTGCCCAACTTTGTGTAGTCATGTTGATGGCAATGAACTTCAAAACAGTTAACTGTGGATGAGACGGATCTTTTTTATGTTTTGCTGCCACTCAATAGTCAAGACCTCTCAGGGATTCCTTGCCACGGGGAGAAACACTAGTAATCTTGCCTCATAGTTTAATTGGGAGCCAATGACCATTGCTGTGAGAGACTGAAGCCCTGTATTTAAGAAAATTCTAGAAACCCACGTTAAAAAACATATTAGAACCTTACCTACAATATTTGTAGCCAATTTGTAGCCAAAAGTCAAAGACATAGGTGACATTTGAATTTTTGACGAAAAAGTGCATGCCCTTGATGTGAAGCTTTTGAGGTCCAAACAGAAAAATCCTTTTGTTATTGGATCATTGCACGAGCCTGCTTCAGTCACTAAATTTAGGTATAATCCATTCAAATTAAATAATCTTATGATGGTGATGTTGACATTTTTCCTTTGTTGCCCACAATAGAATGAAAGAGGAGTTTCACTGTCATTCCTTCCTGATGAATGACTCAAGTAAATTCTATTTGAGTTGCATACCAGGTCAACGTTTCCATAATCGCCAATGTTTTTGCAAGTATTTTGCTCACCATCATCAGGGTTGTATTTACTTTGCACAGCGGTGATGATAGTGAACTTTTTTCCTAACATTGGTGATTATGGAACATGGACATGATGTGTAACTAAAAAAAAATCGAGTTGCTCAATCAATCAGCTATGTGGCAAGCACTGGTAGTTTATTTACTGGGTTTGACAATTTTTAACGAATTATAGCTTTTTCCTGAATAAAAAATAAAGATTTATGAAGTAAACACTATATTATGTTGAACTTCCTCAGTGATCTATGTTTAATTCTCCAAATTATGAACATTGAAATTATTGATGGAAACATTTTAAGAAACATAAGTATATACATGTAATTGTTTTATCTCCCCTATTTTTGGGGTGTTAGACATCATTGCTCTAATCGAGGCTTCACTATTTGCATAATGTTGTAATTTGTCTTATTAATTACCTAATTGCCTGTGCCTATTTAGCTCTGGGTCGGAGTCGAGAATGTCTGTAATTTTTTGTGTGAATAGCAGTCTTGAAAAGAGACTATATCCTCGATTGTATGCAACCCAGAAATCATGTGAGTAGTTAAGGATGGTATAAAAATCTAGGATTATCTTTCCATCTATCCCCATGCCATAACTGTTGAAAAGTAAGGGGCTACAAGAAACGAAGACGTAAGAATTTTCAAATTCATTTCTAACCTATAAAATACATGAAATCATTCAAATGAAAGGAATCAAATTTGACACAGTGTTTTTTTTAAACTTCTGGTCTGTCGAATCATTGGTAGCATATCCACATGCTTTTGTCTTGTCAATGAGATGAGGAAGGCCCTACTATCCTATCTCTTTTCTCTCCTCATGCATTAATGAAGCTTACTTCCTTCTGCACATACACAGTATCATCTAAAGGACCACATGTTCTAATCCTTCGTTTATATTAGTTTGACCTACAATGGAAGACTATGTACTTACCCTTGCCCTTTTGAATGGCGTATTTCTTATGTTGTGCATGTGGTCAAATGCAACACTAATTTGTCTTCGTCTTTCCCTAACATGTCCAAGTTTTTTTTGTAATTAATTAATTTGTAATTGCCAGAATCTGCCATGAGTATTACTATGAATGGGAGTTGCTTCATTACATGAGTGGCAGGTGGACCAGATGATACTGTGGTGAGCTAGTGATACGAACATTGCTGGATCAATCCTTTGAGCATGCGGTTTTCTTTCCTTCTTTATATGGTCAGGGCCTCGAGAGATTTTTCTTCTGAGTTATAGATCTTCATCATAGGACTATGGCACACTTGTTTTTGTATCTTTGACTTCAAAAACATCTTATACCTATCCTTTTGTAATTTGGAGAATATTAGGGCAGCAAATAATGGGATTCAAAATTCGCTTAATGATGCAGCCACAGTCTGACGGTAGTTTTGGCCCTGGTGTGAACCAGAATGAGTCGGATTTGGAGGAGAAGTGGAGAAACATAAAATGACATCAGCTGAATGGGAAAATACCCCAATTTCATTGAACTATTGTTAAGTGTGACAAATGTTGTTTCTTATTGATATAATTGGTGTACTTTTTCGTTAATATATTAGCACTGACATTTTTGGATGGATTAAACCAAGTCCTGCTTACTCCATCTGCTATTTTCCCACCATCAACTTTGTCTTTCTGTCAATATTAGTATTTCACGTTGCATTTGATCTTGTGCACAACATAAAAAATATGGCATTGAAAATGATGATTTAGTGTATGTATTCTCCCCTTGTTAGTATTTTCGAGTATGATTTATTGAGCCTGAAGTTAAGAAAGAGTTAGGTTCCTTGTAACACTCAATAAAATATTTTAGAATTTTATCTTAGACCCTTTCACACATTTTGAATTGTGACTCTTTATTTTATTTGATCGATTTGGTGAAAAATTTGATAGAAATTTATCAATTGTGTGATGCATCCATTCTTGTTATTTGTTTCAGTGGTGTATCAGATGGTGCAAAAACTGCTTAATACTACATGTAGCAATGTGCTATGGTTATGGGATCTTGAAGGCTTGTGCCATTATTTCAGCATTTTGTCAAATTACAATTCTTGGATTGGATTTTTAGGGAGGTCACCGACAGCTAAGTTCATTTGCACCATAGGGGTCAGGTAAGGGAGGAAGGGTGGATGGAAACCCGGCATCGGCATTAGCCTGCTCTTAATGAAAGGCGCCACAGTGACCACGGTTTAACGTCTCATCTGACAGACGGATTACTTGTACTTGAAGTGCCCTCCACAAGGCACTCAAGTAGGGATCGGGTTTCCTCTGAAAATCCTCCTCCTCTGCAGGGATTTGAATCCTGACCGCCCGTGTGGACAGCCAGTACTCTAGCCACCACACCAGCCCAATCCCAAATTAGAATTCTTCCTGAAATAAGTACCCCGATGAATTTTTTTTCGTCTGTTATTAGGGATTTTGTTTCTTGTCTAGCTTTTGAGTGGTACACCAACTCATATTTGTCTTCCCTGGGAATCAAATCCAAAATTTAACAAATCCGAATCCCAAATTAGTCTCTCCCATTTTAATTGCATCTTACATACCAAATCGTGAATCCGAATCCTGCTTTCCCTTAGTAATATCTTCCAAGTAATTATCATTACCAATACATGGATAAATATTAATACTTTAAAATAATCTGAAATCTATTTTTGTATTTTATTGTAAACTAATGAACCCATGATTTGTTTGAGTGTTTCCCTCGATCTAAAATCTAATTTAGTTTAAGAAAAACAGCAAAAATGAACAGAAACTTGTTTCACTTCACTCTACGACTTTCTCTGTTAGGAATAAAGAAAAATAGTTAAGTGAAACAACTAAATCGTTTTTCATATTCTTGTTCATTCTTAGTTATTTTCCGATGAGATTTTTCAAACCCTTACCATGTATCTGTTTCTAAATTGCGGGCATTTGCCATTTTTCTTGCCAAAATTGAAACTTTTTATGTTTACCACAGTACATTAGTGACTCTGGAAATTTTTTTTTCTAAAATTTTTGCCAAATGTCTGTAGGTTCTGCCAAGTGGTTAATGTTCCACAATATGTGAACATTTTGTTAAAAATTTGAAATAAGTAGATGATTGTGCTTTGCCTCAATTTTTCATGAGGAAAATCTATGTATGGTCAAGAGTAAGTAAAAATGGCATCATAGTAGTAACATGAGTGCAGAATCCCAACAATCACAAAATAATTATTCGGGTCACTCAGGATAGGCAAGCACATATTGGACGATTCATTTGATGTCTGTGCGATTTCCATTGCCTACTTCAATAACATTCCCATTAAAAGGGTGTAGGAAGATCCCTCTTTACATTTACAGTCAAATATGTACATCAAATAGTTTCTTAAAAGCCTTTAATGGCTCATTTTTCTGCTAATTGAATAGGGTGGATCGCCAGGTCTATAAATATCAGGATTTTCATGTATGTGGAAGAGTAGACTTTAATTGTATGGCACATGCATGCTCTCGTATTGCCTATAGTTGGGAGGCTTGCTGATTGCCATTATATCAGGGTTTATAAGTGACTTCCTTTAAAATATGAGGTGATTGAGGATTCTAGTGTGTATTAGTGAGAGGTTTGAATTTTCATACTAATACCTGACCTACATATTATCCTACGAGCTGCCACATGGGCATATGGCAGGGGGTGTTAGGTCACCAGCGATGTAAAGATGTAAGGTTTGGGGAGGTGAAATGGTGACATGTATTATGGGAGTGTGCTTAGTGAAGCTCAGTTTTCATTGTTGTTGCTTCTTGTGTGTGGAAAGAACAAATTTTTGTACCTATCTGTTCAGCAGTGTATCTCTCTTATTTTATCCCTTCTGTCAGACTTAGAGATGTAGTGAGGAGTCATGATAATATTCTCTGTGCTGCTCTGAAACACAACAGTTCTGAATATTTCAAGAAACCTAATTGTAGCGTGTAGCCTCCGAGTCTCTGGGGGCTCCCACCTTAATCACTCTAGAAGTTGTGAGACACTATATGTATGCTCATAGCAGTTTTTAATGAAGCACTCTGCTTTCCTTTGTATTTTATTAATTTTTTTGGTTAAATCTCTTTGACCAGGGTCCCAAATGCTCATGGCGTATTCGATGCATTTGTTGATATTTTATTCTAACCCCCCACACCTGGCACCACAAATGAACGTTGTTAAGGTCCGGTGACAGAGCTTCAAAGTCTGCATCTTTGCTCATTTCATGGTACATCGCCAAGTCAAACAACCACTTTTTCATGTCATAGAAGTTTCAAAATTTTCACCTAACCCTTTTTGTTGCGCTGTAGTGTCTTGGTTTTGCGCTGCAAATATAAGAAGATGAACTTTAAGCAGAGGAGTCTGGTCCTTCCTAAGCATCAATTAAGGAGTTATTTTGTATGAAACATGGATTAAATTAAAAAAATGGCACATCCACCCTACCAGCATAGCCCATGGGAAGTCCACTGTGGCTAACCCCTAGTATTGTTTCTGTAAAATACTAAAACAGAATTCCTGAACCAAAACCCAATTATAGTGTATGCAGCTTATTTCTGACACAGCTTAAGGAAAGAGTGGAATGTGGCTGGCCAATGACAATTGGTAATCAGTGCCCCCTACTGAGCATGTGCTACCTTCAATCTAGCCATCATCTGAGACAAATATGGTATTTTGGTTGATATTTCATGGGGCTTATTAACTAGGCCAGCAATTGCTTCTTCACTGGAAGCTGATGGTGAGGGTTGAGGAGATGTATTTTGACTATTTTCTGAAATCTCTTGTGTCCATCTCTCAGCTTGCCTTTCTTCTCTCTTCTAAAGATTTTAATTTAGGAGGTTGATAAGCAATACAGTCTGGAGAGTGGAGCTCATTTGATGTTCTCTGCATTTTATGATGCCTTCAAAGCCTTTGGAAACAACCCAGCATGAGAGAGGAGAATGTTCTTCCTTGTCATCTCTTTTGTCTGCTTACTGATAGCATTTGTCCTTATTCTGTACCCTTTTGATTATCTCAGCCTCGTCTTTTGTCATGGTAACAGGGGCATCCATTACAACATTCAGCCACATGTTAAGTTCATTCCATGAAATTTTTTTAAATTGGATGAATGACTCTCGAGTATACCTCTAATGCTGATATTTTGTTATGAATTCTTTGAAACCCACTTCCTCATTGGACAATCCATCTTCAAGCTTTGCCAGCATCGATGAAGAGTTCCATTTTTCAGCTGGTTGAACAATATTGAATTCTTGCATGAGAACATTGCAATTCTTACCATCCATTATTTTTTTGCAATTTTCAATTTTTTGTTTTAATTTAAAAATGACACATCTCCACTTTTGTTATTGATTATCACTACTAGCTGACAACATCATGTAGTGTTAGTTGGAAATTGTCCAAAGCAACATTTGTTTACAATTTAAACTAAAAAATAATGCTGTTTTATGTCTCCTACTGACGTAATGTAAAATTATCTGCTGTTCAAGGACTAGGAATACTGCTATCAAGATGGTGAATGGAAGAACTATTGTGAAATACAAAATGCCATTCCAACTTTAAAATGTATAGCAACCTTTAATTTGAATGGTAGGTTTTATGAGAATTCTGGACCCTTGATTACTGGATGACTGAGTATCTACTGTATTTTATGATTGCTAATAAGCTGGTCCCTGTTATCCATAAAATACACACCACTCTTAGTGTTAGATATATTTGGTTGTAGGAGTTGAGTTTACTTTTTCTCATGCTGATACAATAGCCGTTAGCAAATGGATGTAGTTTGTGTGCATGTCACTTGCTTCAATTTTCCTTCACTTCCATTCGAACAGGGT
Organism: Ceriagrion tenellum; assembly: GCA_963169105.1. Classification (NCBI taxonomy): domain Eukaryota; kingdom Metazoa; phylum Arthropoda; class Insecta; order Odonata; family Coenagrionidae; genus Ceriagrion; species Ceriagrion tenellum. The sequence continues at coordinate 128,343,432 of OY720642.1, read as the reverse complement.
GATCGACCATTCAGCTGCAAGCTCTGTGGCACCACTTATGCCTCGGCAGGTGATTTGAGGCGCCATGTTGAGTCTCACCCGGGGGAGCGACCCCTCCTCTGCCCTGTCTGCTGGAAGACTTTCAAGAGTCGCCTGGGGCTGGAGAACCACGCTCGACTTCACACTGGTGAGAGGCCATTTGCGTGCCCATTTGCTGCTTGTGGGAGGGCATTTGCACAGCGCGCAGCACTCGACTACCATGCCAAGACGCACACCGGCGAGAATCACAGGTGAGAATGATAGAACTTGTACCGGCTACTATTTGTTTTCTTTAAACTATAGTCAAAGTGTTACTTCAGAACTTTAAATTAAAGTGGAACATGTTGTGCCATGCCTTTGTATTAGTTTCGAGTGTTAATTTGGCTCATATGTTTGTTACTCCTTGAAAACTTATTTTTTATGAAACAATACTATATACCCTTGCCTTTCTGTGCCAGCCAGTGCCAGTGAAAATGATGTCATGTGTTTGTTGGCAATGTCTAATGTTATTTTCCAAAACAGTCCATGTTTTTTTATAAGTGCTGTGTTTGAATGACTTACTACATAAAGTGCCCATATCTTGTTGGACAGGATATATGGATGATGCTATGGTTGTTGAGTACAGTGAATACTTTACAGTCCTCCTGAAGCTGTGAGAAGGTCACCCAGGTCACTTAATAATGGCAAAACACTTCATTTTTTTAAATGTAAAACATATTTGTTCCAATTATTAGCTATGAAATAAATTCACCTATTTCTCATTGTTGACAATATATACTTGTTATCAATAAATTGAATCATCTAATTCATTCTTAGCTTAGTAATACAAGTTTGCCTCTACTTAACAACTTTAAGTACTCGCTTTGTGAGGTGTCTCAAATATGTGCATCCTCCTTACTATGAAAGGAATTCTTAGTTATATACCTATCTATACTGTATTTTACTGGTTTTCTTTCTCTGGATAGATGGATCTCCATTCAACAACTGTTGAGTAGAGCGGTAGATTAAAGTCACAATCCCCTGGATATCGTTTACATAAATGCAATTATAAATATCAACAAAAAACTCTCTAGGCATATATATCTTATTAATATTGTCTTGTATGTGATTTACAATTAAAAGCCACTGTTGAGTAAAGCGGTAGATTAAAGTCACAATCTCCTGGATATCGTTTACATAAATGCAATTATAAATATCAACAAAAACTCTCAAGGCATTTATATCTTATTCATATTGTCTTGTATGTGATTTACTATTAAAAGCTATCAAATGATGGTATGAAATCAATCTAGATAATCTTGTCATGGCCTTATATATTGAGTGGTTGTGTTTCAGTATATTCATTAACAGGAAGTTGAATATTAAGCTCGTAATTTGGTAGCTCGTAAACAGTAACACTGCTGTGTTATTAAACTTTAGGAACTCAAGGAGTTGCATATTCGTTATGGTAAAATTTGTGGTAAAGAGACTAAAAATTATTTCCCTCAAATATTCTGAAGGTATAGCTAGAACCATGTTGTGAAGTTTTTAGCTTCTTAGCTACTTCAAGAAACACACTCTAACTTTCCTTTTACTGTTTTAAACTCTCTCATTTCACTTTTTCATTCTGATATGCAATGCATTTTGCACTTGCAGCATTCAGCCATTGGATATTCTTTTCTTTTAAATCTACAATAGAACCTCTTAGCCCACGATGGCACACGCTTTTTTTGTTGTGCGATAGCACGCGGGACAGAGAAAAAACCAACTAGTGGTATGCAGCTAGACAAGCAGTAACAAAAAATTCTAAGAATCAATATTTGACACTTTTGTCATTAAAATTTTAACTGACACACTATGCTTAAACTGAAGTTACAAAGTTACACAATGTATCATGTTTTTAATAAAATATACCACAATTTCAGATTTTTAGTGTGATGTATTTTTTTTACTCTTAGTCTACATTGACTTTATGGCCACATGAAATTCAAGTGAATACACAGTGCTCATAGCAGATAAGTCTTGTGACAGGTATTACACACAGTCTATGCTTTCTTATTATTTTAGATGGGCAGTTTGCACAGCTACTAAAAATAGAGAGATTGGCTTTTTCTCAAGTTTCAGAAAGACCGAATATTTCCCGTAGCCGAAGTTGCAAAGGCAATTGAATATTTTGTTGTTCCTTCCTTCTGAGCATAGTCACTAGTCAATAGTTCAGCAATATCAGTCAGATACTCCTTGCAATTGGATTTGCATGAGTTTGCTTTGGAAATGATGATACTGTTGATTTCACCATTATTCATCAGGGTACAAAAAATAGCAAAGGGCCATCGATAAGAAATGAGAGATGTTGTAAGTGGGTTGCAAACTATCTGAAACATCTACCCCACGTTTTTTGGAGTTATAAAACATTACGATTTCTAGTTTTTTCATTTGAGGATTCAAATTATCATTTCACTGCATTGATGACAAAACTAAGACAACCTTATTATCGTTAGGTTTATGTGATACAAGCATAGTTTTCCATTAGAAACCAAAAATCCTGTTTCCAACTACCTTGAGTTTCGACTTAGTGATATACACAGGTAATATCTCGCCCTTATTTTTCCAATGTTCCCACTACTGTTGGTCCGATTCGTAGAAGTTCAGGTGCTAACGGAGACAATGTAAACCAGTTATCAATGGTGATATTTCTTCCATCATCTGCTGAATCAATTTTTACACTATGGAATCTGGCTTGTAATCAACTTCATATGGATTGTAATTTTGTTTTCCAGCATAGACTTCCATACTACCGGTATAAAAAGTTTTCACATCACTGAATGCAAATATTTTTAGCCCATATTTTGCAGACTTATTGGGCATGTTATCATAAAAACTTCATTTTCCACGGATTTGTGGGAGTATCTCATCTATGGTAACTACCTCTCACAAGCTGTAATTTTTCATGAATTTTCATATTCAGTGAAAATAGCCCTTATTGGAGAAAATTTGTTTATTCTCCTGAGTTTACTTCTATCATGAATGTAGTCAAATCTCAACATTTGTAGCAAAGATTTGAACCTGGTTATGCTCATGACAATTAAAATATTTAGTCCCTGTACTTTGTGCTTTCAAGAGATCAAAAAAAATGAATGGTTCGATTTTTGCACCCCAGCTAGGTAAACTAATCACAATAACTCTTTCAATTCCATTAGGTCAATTTCTTTAGCATCCCAACTATGCTGAAAACTACTCTGCACCATTTTAATTTTTATATTTGTGAAGGATACAATATGTAGCAAAATCAAATCAGGAAAAAAGTTGCTGAGAACCCACATCTGTAACAACTGGCTCAGGAGAATATTTCAATATGTTCAAATATAGCATTTTTCAATCCGAGATATTTTGGTGGGTTAACAGCAGACCACTCCGTCACTCCATTTTTTCTAATAAATGATCTGATTGATTCCAAATGCTCATCCTCACTTTCTTTAGTATGGGAATCATGATCAGAGTGATTCATTATAATGTTACATTCCTCCTCGTCACTGTCACTCAAATCCACATTATTCTCTTCACTCACGCTTTTAGCAATTTTAGTATTTTCTGTTTTTCAGGCTCACTCATAGTCGATAAAGGTCACCTTTGATTTTCAACTCCAAACCGAAATGAGATAAACTATAGCAAGTCCACGAACTGTCTGGAAGAAAAAAATACTTTAGGTATTATAATAAAAAAGTATACCAATATAAATCATTTATAGGTACTCACAGAGATATTAACTGGTGAATGTGCTGGGTGGAGAACACAATGAAGCAGTTACCAAAGCGAACGAGCATATTCTTCCCTCGATAGCATTTTCCATTTGAGTTGGAAATGAAACTGCATCCATGTGTAGAAAAATGTAAAATGTAGCAAACAATACAATGTAGTGAAGAAATGATCTAAACGATGCAATGCCAGCATGCCGAGTGTCCTAAAAGTCCGTAAACTGAAAATTAACACGATAGAATGTGTGGGCGGGGAATCAACCAAAGTGAAATAAAATGTGACACATGTATTCTTTTTCCAACTAAGAGCTGTGAAAATAGTTGAGTTTAGAAATAGGCTAGGAGTATCAAATTCAGGATGTTGCAGAGTAATAAGAAAAAAATATTTTTTTTTGGTTGGTCAGGGAATCCCCGTCGGTGCATGCTATAACGGGTTAATAACGAAATCCAATGAACCGAAATTTTGTCAGTTTGTAAATCAGGAGTTTTTGCTCGTAGGTGATGTGCACATTGCATCACTCCAGGGCTAATTAAATATCCAGGTGTTGTGCCGTAATTTTACAGGGAAGTGGTTTGGAAAACTCAGTTCAGGGTAAAATATCCACAGAGGATCGCAAACGTTTATCTCAACCGTTGTCTTAGAAAGAAATTTGAGGAATTGAAGCCCAGTTTGCGATTGGCGTCAACATTAACTTCAAATTCAAGTCAAGAAGAATATACAGGTTGTAATGAATGCTTTAACTCTTGCATGAAAGTGACCACCGCTTACTTAGACCGAGAACGAGGGAGTTCAACCACGCTCAACTTAAACCTTTACATTTGACTGTTTGACGCCAGCGCACACGCAATTTCTTATTTGTCCGTAGCATTCCACTTTGCAGCATAGCCATGGAGGTAATCCTTCCATGCTCACCAAGAACCTTTTGGCAGTCCTTTCGCTAAGCCAGAAATAAGCTGTGGACAGTATTATTACGTAATTGTTCTGGAATTCCGTTTAAGTAATTAGTATGGCAACGAATCACAATATGAACTACAGTTGACTGCCCATGGGCCAGGGTGGCAGGGCTACCACTGTAACAGCCACAGTGGCTGGGTTGTTTGTTTCACCGTTCTTCCGCAAGAGGTCGCCTTGCGGCTGCTACGGAAAATGACGTGATTAAAAGCCAAGACTAATTAAGTGCAAGTAATTTTTACCACCACTGGGCCCAAAAGGATCGCCGCCGGTGTATTTAATTAATATTTTTATGAATTTGTGTTAGGATGGTTGCCAAAAATAGTGCAGTTAACCGCATGTGTGCGCCTCCCCTTTTGGCCCGAGTTATCGGCCCTGTGGTTTGTCCTGTTAGAGGGGCAATTCCATTTAAGTGAAGTTAACCAGGATGCCACAAGGTTTTTCTTTGTCATCACCCAGCTCGACAGTTAGTACATGCCGAGGACATTGTTATTAACCCACCAGAGGAAGGAAAGTACGTGAAAATTAAGGAGGAACTAATGAGGCAGCTTTCCAAATCGAGCTAGTAGAGAATTCGGCAGCTCCTTGAACACCAGGAAATGGGAAACCGAAGGCTGTCACAATAACTCTGCCACCTCTGAATCCTCGGGTTTACTCTGGAAACAGGGTTGCCATCATCCAACAGAAATTGCAGCCATTGAGAAATTATAATACTCATCCATGTTTTCACTTATTCGTAAGTAATAAATAAATCCACAGATGTGACACATGACTGCATGAAAATATCAGCTGCAACTTCATCCAACCAAAGATAAAAGAAGTTGATCGGCAATTACTGACACACATTCCTGTTGGAAGCTCAAACCACGTTGATATTAAGTCACAGACGCAAGTTACCAGAAATGCGATGAACAAGAAGGTGGTTTCTGATTTGCTAGTTCTCAAGGAGTCTCTGATTGGCCCTATTTACTTTTATAACTGCAAAAATCCCTCAAAATAGAAAATATTAACAATTTTTTTGGCAAAATACATTATGAAGAGGTAAATATTACGAATCAGGGTCTATCTTTCATTTCATCAATTGGGAGTTTTTGTGAAGCTGGAGTTTGCTCATTAGGGGTATATATTAATTTATTTATTTGCCAGACGACAAGTATTTTGTATACATTGTATGTGGCATGTTAATTAGGTGCTAAACAATAAAATTGTTTACAGTATATGATATCAAAAAGAAAAAAATAATAACTACCAAGATCAATATGAAGCATGTCAAGAAAATACAAGATAACAGTGGTAATTACATAGACAAATATTCCTGAATAGAATAAAAACAATGTGACAGTAAGAAATATTTCTCCTTATGCTTGAACACTATGGTACTCATAGGAGCTTTAATCTCCTTGCATAGGGATTGCTTTTACATGCTTTTACATAGGGATTTGGTGGGACCACTGGCATTTGTTCATTCATCGGAGTCTTTCATTTAGCAGGAGTTCATAAGGTAGAGGTTCTACTGCATTAGGGTTAGACCTCTACAGAGTTATGGCTGATATTGAGAGAAATAAGTGCCCACCACACTTGATACATTCTCGAACAGGCATGCTCATCTTACAGATAACAGCTTACAGTAAGAAGAAATCCTTAAATTCTCAGGAAGGGATGAGCCACAGGAATGGTTGCAATTATTGTTCTGATGAACTATGTATTTCAAGAATGGAATTAAGTAGTCAACATGGATGATGTTATGTTCAAGTGCTGTATAATTAGTTTACTCTGCAATGACACTAAGAATGGCTGCTTTTTACGAACCTTTCATGCTATGGTTTTGGTAATCTTCCTTTTATTCAATACACAAGATAATGTTTTGATGAAGATTTTTTCATTATCTCCAGTGCTTTAAATAAAAAAAACCAAATAATTTCAATTAATAGCTGTACACCCAGTGCTGGAATTGTACTCATAATTTATCAAAGGAAATGGAGTGCAAATCGAAACAGTGCTTCTAGTAGCATGAAACTACTGTATTAGGACTATGGCTTAAATATGTTACCAAGATTCTGTTAAATATGTTACCAAGATTTTGATGAACAATGGTAAACTGTATGAGTACTGGGCATTATTAAAAGTGATTCCATGTAAACTAAGCCATGGCCATGGGCTAACCAGCTTAGATTCTTATGATTTTTTTCACAAAAAGACCTCAGAACTTCGAGATTCTAACTCGCTGCAAAAGTGCCCCTTCTCTTCCATGGGCTTCCCCCTGCAGTAGCACAGATAATTGGTACTCTACTCTGTGTTGCTCAGTCTTGTATTTATTATAATATCATATGCTGTAGTGATGCCTCTGCCAGAGTTCACTGCTAAATTAGAAATGAACTCCTACTGATGTACTTTCAATAATATTCAACTTCTCAGAAACATCTTGCCCAGTTGGCTCCCTCTTTCCTGAAGGACCAAGGTTTTGGATCAATTATTATCATGATGAAAACATAGTTAATGTAATATGGCCACAAAATCCTTAGAAGCTCACTTCTGTCTGGGTTGCAACCAATGTTGATGTGACCTGTGCACTTAGCACTGATTCAGTTCATTCTCTGTGATGTCACATTTGTTATTGAATAACCTGCTGCAGGAAAACTTTTTGTGTGGGCAAATCATATCAATTTTGTGTACTCACACCTAGCCGCTGGGTGGTAACAGAAGCAGTGGTTGGTGGGTAGGAGGAGGAATGTACAGAAAGGAAGAGGAGGGTGCTAATTGTTGGCAGAAGGGTCATTGGAGAATCCCACGGTCAGATGATTATCCATTCCCATATGGTCCTTATTTTATTGTTAGTCTCCATTGTGCCTATATTCAGCTACATTTTCCCAGGGTGTGATTGTATCTGAGAGTTAATTTGAGAAAATTAATAATCTTAATGGAAAAATAAGGTTATTGGTTGCATTCATTCTTTTTGGCCCTTTCATATTTAGTTATCATTGAGTTACCAGAATATCTTCTCAGTGATTGTAGATTATTCAGGTTTTAGCCTGCCAATGATTTTTACAGTAATTGATTTGTTTGCTCCATGAACCCTTTGTCACTGCCTGATTTGGTCTTGACCAAAAGTTAAGATAAAACATGCTTCAGAAATGAAGTTTACGCAAACACGTGCAGTAATTTTTACTATGTATCATTTGGTGTTATCAGACTCTTATAGCTACAATAGTTAACTAGTTTCAGAATTAATTTGCCCATGGATGATATAAATTAAATGTAAAGTGGTTTTTCAGTGTTAACTTATGAGTAGGTATTCAAAATCGTCACTACCATTTTTGTGATGAATCATCAAAGCTGAACATTGTATAAATTTGGCTATTCAGGTTTTTCGTTCAAAATACAGCTTTTCCAGAGCTGCCGAGCATCAGAAGTGTTGTATCAACAGCAATTTTTGAAAGTTTTAGCAAACTTTTTCCTTTGAAATAGTTGAGTAATGAATTTGTTGTTACCAATATTGTAAGTGATGAATTCATCGAATATTGCATATTTGTTGCTCCTAACTTGCTCTTTGGTCTATTTTCAATGTAAATAGCTTGACTTTCCAATTTCACTGTACAATAATATTTTTAGATCAGTCATTCATTAACTTAGTAACTTAGATATATCACATTGGATAAAATATATTTTTAAAATCATTTGTTGTCATATGCATTTACCTCCAAATTTCCATAGCATATTGTTCATGGAATTTTACTTAACTGTCATGGTGGTCTTTTAAAGACTTGCCTTCTGAAAGCTGAAATGATCTTTCTTCTGGAAGAGGCAAGGTCCCAGACATTTCGGATTAGACATTTCCTATTGTATGTGATTACATCTAGGCAATTATTATGTGTTATATCATCATGAGGGTAATAGTTTCCACAAAAATGGCTGTGATTATAGTAGTTGTAGCATATTATGAAAATATAACTTAATTATCACTTTTTAATGTATATTGGTATGCAGGTACTTAAATACCAGGCAGTTTTGGGCTCCGTTAATGAAGTTAATTCATAATTGGAATTAATTTGATGCATCTATGCTGTTGCTCATTACATAACTTGTCATTTTGGTGTTTGCATGGTTGTGGGATTTTGGATAGACGTTATTAAAATTCTAGTTGTGGTGCGGAGTAAATACATTTTTCTTTAAGTTGAAGCATGTGCATTTGCAAAAATTTTGTCTAGTTTTTCTTAGATATAATTTCTTGTGCACAATCAGTGTTGCTGTATCCTTGATTATGGTAATTCCCAATGATTTAATTTATAGTCACAGGTTTGACTCAAAGAGAACTAGGTCCTGGCATTATCAAATTTTCTGTTCTTTAGATGTTTATCTCCTGATTTCAAGGCTCCATCATGGCCAACAATGTTTACCTCTCATTCTTGTTTTTTGCATTGTTTACTTTTTTACCTATTTTTATATTTTGAGGATTATTGGAGAATGGGATCACCTTTGTGGTATTTAAGTAAGTACTTGATTGAAGTAGTACAGAATGAAATTATTAGGAAAGACATTAAGTTAATTGTCAAGGTGAAGTACTTTAAAACAGAATCACAAATTTATTCTCCACAGCGATAAAGTTCAGTCAGTCTACTGTCAGTTCAGTTCCTAAAAACCTGTCTAAAGAAAAATTCTGTAATAATGATATTTAGCTGACTTCAGGCCATGATTAGATGATAAAATATAATCCCTGACACTATTTTTATGTCATTGGTTCTGTCAATACTACCCTGCTGGCACATAATCGGCCACTGATACCAATTTGACATCAAAATTATGTAAACATCATGTAAAAGTGCGTGGGCGTTGATGTAAATTTTATGTAAATGCGATATCAACGCAAGGTCAAAAACGGCATCAAATACAACCAATTTAAGGTAAAGGGTTTACATCAATGGACAGCAGAGCCACCTACAGGGCTTATCAGGAACTAATGACTAGTAACCCCCTCAAATCCTACCACCCCTTCCTCAGCAAACTTACGAACTACAATAGGATTTGCTTTGCTAGTAAATAACATGCAATTTCATTTTTGAATCTTTTATTTAAGAGAAAATGGCAAATCCAAACAGCAACACAAACTTGCATTTGCATTCAAATCAATACATGACCAAATAAAGGATGCACAGAGAATACACCAGTTAGGTTGTACGTCAGAATTTACAAGAAAGCTGAATAAAGTCAATAAATTTTACACACTAAACCACTGCAATCTCATGTACTTCTCATTGAATACTGACACAAGTCAAAGTATTTATGGCTTATTAAGAATGAATGAAATCTACATATTGTACCACTTCGTCTCCACTACCACTCATTCATGTTAAATTCCACTTCCATTCTACAGTCCATACAGTCCGTATCACTTGTGCACAGTACCGATCATCTTCTCTGATTACACCGCTGTCTTCTAAATGGCCTCAATATAATCTTTCAAGATGGATGGAAAGGCTTATCGCCAGATCATCACGAAATGTATCGCTGTAGATGGAATTCTCAGGTAGTGGCCAATGACAACTAGCACAATTTTAAACGAGTTTTTATATTTTTACATCCCTGGTTTTTCCTTCTGCATATACTTCTGTAACTAAAGAAAAACCAAACCATTAAAATATCCTCACACAAGCATTGCGAATTTCACTTGGATTAGTCCAAAACGTAAAAATAATGTAATACATACCTCTCTCGAGAGAACCCTCCCATCATACATAAAGAGCACCCAATAATAAATTAATGCAGTTGAGAAATTTACAACAGTTGGCCAATCTTCGCATTTGTAAATGAATGGTTCCTGTTTGTTAGAAAATGATGAACTCGTTAAGTAATCAAAATACTAGCTCAATTTCAGCTCTGTGACAGCCGCTGTTGTGAAGTTGCATAAAGAAGTCATTCCCGTGGCTCACTGAATTGTTAAGCAGACTTTTCTTACGCATCGAACAATGCACTGGATATCAATTCCCATTATGGCAATAAATGAAGCAATCATCACCGAAACAAGACGTTTTTCATGGCGGAGTATTTGGCTTAACTCATAAATAACTTCACATAGCAACCACATAAACACATTTCAAACATAATTTCTCACTAGGAAACAAATGAAAAGCAAGAGGCTAAGCGAGCTGATATTTCCGTGAGAAGGTGAAGATGCTCAATATGTCGATAAAAAAAGTGCCCATGAAGGCCAATTTATGAGCAATGTGCCAAATAATATTAACAAAAAGCTTTACTGAAACATGAGTAAGGTTTATTATGCTCGCTGGATCCAAATAGCTAAAATAACTACACTTTTTAAGGGTCGACTCATTGTGTTCTTCCGGGAGTCGTTCTTAGAATTCAATTTGTATAACATAAATACCTGCGATGACCTTATCATCATAGATTAATATTCTGCATTACTCAATTAATAATAAATGCCAGAATTTGCCGACAAGCATGTCGATTTTAAACCAATATTTTTTTATGTAGTGACGACATGGAACAGCAATGAGGGTCACTCAACGAAGGGTCAACCGTTGATGTAAAGTTGAGGTCGATGTTGGATCAACGGCCATGTTTCAGCCGTTTCCTTAGAATTTATCTGAAAACGATCAACAAAAGGTCAACCATTATGTAAGGTTGAGCTCAATTTCAGATCAACGGCCGTGCATCAACCATTTCTCTGCAATTGACCTAACGTTTATGTAAACGGATCCCGACTGTTCCAGCAGGGTACTTTGGTTTCTATTGAAAAATGGTTCTGGCATAGAAAGGATATTTAGATATCCAGTTGACATTGACATTGGGAATTATTTATAACAGATATGCGTGTTTATTGATTTAATTTTGTCTGTAATCATCCAAGATAAGTAGTTTGCTATTAATGTTATTTCCTCAGTCTTTTTATTACTTATCCTGTGTAAAGTCAAACTCTGAATGATGTCATGAATCACTAGGAAATTTTTTCCCTTGTCTTCCCATTAAAAAAGATGGTTCCTTTGCTCTGTCCACTTTGCTAAGCAGTAGGTCATTCTTCATACAGTAATGCAGTGAGAGCTATGCCAAAGGGTGAACATTTATAAGCAATAACTGCAATTGCATGTAACCCAACATGATGAATATTATGGCCCAGTTGAATGATATAAAAATTTCCTCTTCATTTGTAATTGATGAGAAATTATGCTGGCTGTTTTCTGTAGGGAAAATATCATGAAAAATGTTAATCCCTGTAATATCCAAATAATTGCAATAGTTTCCATAGAAGGTTGTTAATGTTTGATCGTATTTGATTTTTTCATCATATTGTTTCTTGAAAAGAGGAAGTGTGCTCTGAAGCATTGGGCAAGACACATGTTATTTGTGTTGTAACATGTAATTGATTTTGGTAGATTTCTGATGCTATTATGGCTCCCCGATGAAGTTTTTCCAGAATCAGACACTGATGTAAAATGTTCAAATGCATAGTGAGCTACCTCAAAGAAACAATGAAACTAGGCTTTCCTCCATTATTCTTTGGTGAAATATAGGGCAAAATGGTTGAAATATCTGCTTTTGAATTTTAGTTGCTCATCATGGGACCATGAGACCCTCAAGAATGATGAATGAAGTGACTGGGAGGTTGTTCAACAAACTTGTTTATGTGCTGACAATAAATAACTGTAGTGTGCATCAACTGCCTGGGGAAAATTTCAATTACAGAACCCATGTTTTGTAAATTTTTGAGGGTCATTTTTTTTAAAGCCAGTGAAACCAGGAACTAAAGGATCAAAATTACCCATACCTAGTTAAATTAGTGTGTATCTAGGAGAGCAACTAATCTTTAATCAATTTTAACCAAGTAAAGAAACCTTCATATCTTTTCATTGCCCGAGCCTTTATCAGAACACTCTCTGCTGTGCTCTTGTGTAGTCCTGATGATTAGAAATGGATTTAAGTGAATGACAGAGGTTTTCATCTGTGTATGCTGCAGCACTTATACCTGAAGACATTATGGTTATCAGGCAGGTTTCTTACCTTCCCGATTAATCTGTTTGGCTTTCTAGACTATTGTCAAGTTGTTAAGAAAAATTCATTCTAAAATACGACTTCCATAACAGAGAAATATATGGTAGTGAGTATATGAAAGCCGAATGATAAACACCAATGTAAATGTTGCTGAAAAGAAGAGTGAGACATGAAGATGTCCCCTATTACCATACTTGTTCCACTTGTTTATTGAAAGATCATTCCTTTTGAAAGTAAAAGCATTTTAAAAATAGGTTGAGTAAGAGTATTCATAATATGAATTTGCGGATAGTGTGTTAATAGTCAATAATTCTGCTAAATAAATCAACTGTATCTTGCCAACTTGGCGTACAAAATGAAATTAGAGGATGAATACATGGAAAACATAGATGATGGTTGTGAGCTGAAAGAGAATCGTGAATTGCTTTAGGAACACTAAGAAAATTAGGAAATGAAACAACGGGAGCAGTTTTCTTATTTGGAGAGTTTGATTCCTGAGAACCACAGATATCTCATTTAACTGCAGAAAGAGGTTTGCAAGAGCAAATCATACCTTCCCTAGTTGGAGAAATATATCCATTGAGAGTCAAATAAAATTAAGAATTTCCGTGTAATCTTCCAATGCCTTCGTCTGGTGAATGTGGCTCTATGGAGACTGAGCTGCGGAAGTGGAACTGAGATAATTTAGATATAAGAGGAAAATGGATTTGAGAATCGTGTGTATTTTAGACTATCTGAATCAAAATGGTGGAAGTTCTTTAGGAAATATGGGAAAGTTTTTCAAGATTTTTGGAAAAAAAGTGGATGATCAGAACACTGAGGAATGAAAATACCATTTTTGGCCCAAATAGTCCATGGAAACCTATGTATATGTATGTATTGTTTTATTCTAGTGAGTTGTCCTTAGCTAATAGGACATACTCCTCATTAAACAATCATTTTAAATTACCGAAGCTTTGGGTTATTGTAATCTTTTAACTTAAGTAGTTTGTTTGAAGTTTGGTTTCTAATTTTTAGAGCCCAAATTTTGTGATGTATGCGTCAATATCTGTATATTATAAATTAATGTAAAAAAATTAACCGTTATAGCCTCGTCAGTCATTAGTAGAGTGACTGTTGTAATTATGGAAGGATAGAAGTTGGGTTTTTTTTTCAAAGAATTTTTGCTGCAACTTAGTTGATGGTATCAATTTGTCATAAAATGCTCCAATGTTTTGTTCATATTACTCTCTAAAAAGTAGCTGTCTCGTACAAGAAGTCTTTATAAAGTTTGAACGACCCACCTGAGTGCTGTAATTGTTTGCTTCCGTGAAGGTGACAGGTTCAGTGAATATCAGGGAATTGATTCTCATGAAATAATGAAAGCAATAGAAAAAGGAGCCATTGAGCTTCTTATGTTAGAAAAGTTTTATTTTGTTGAAGTTGGTTGAATAATCTCAATTTGTGATGTTATTTCAAGCATAATCCCCCCCTGCTCCAGACGTTATTGTTATATAAACAATCATTGTTTATTTTTTGTTTTCACTGGTGTTTTGTGATTGGCTTGGCACTTCTAGGGTAGTTAATTGCATTGCATACTGAGGAGGCAATATCGTGTTTTTTTTAAACAGAATAAAGTTTTTGTTGCTAATACTCTTCTGGCATACTATTCACAAAACTTGTTCAAATTCTCTCTATATAATTTTCCTTTTCCTATGCCTCCTGATAATAGATAAGAGATATTGGAATAATAATATTTTTTCATTGGACCGTTACTTTGCTATTGGATTCACTGTAGATTTGCTTATAGCATCCTAATCATTTTCCTAATCAACTCCAAATGTTTTTACGTTCATTGGTATCAGGCTCAACTATGTGGAAGTTGATATTCACAAATGAAAAAACGACTTCGTTTTCTTCCTCGGATTTATTTTTTTGGTACGACATGTTTCGACACATAGGTCATTTTCAAGTACTTGAAAATGCTTTTCAGGTACTTGAAAATGACCTCTTGAAATGTGTCGAAACATGTCGTACCAAAAAAATAAATCAGTGGAAAAAACGAAGTCGTTTTTTCATTTTTCCAAATGTTTTGTTATTCCATTCAGGGTGCTACACAACTAATTGTCCTATCTTCGATGCTTTGCATGCAGAACAGGGAGATTGTTAAATCAATGTTCAGTATCTTCAGCTGTTTTTGTCTCAAATTTTGTTGCAAATCTGTTAAGAGTATTCAGCATTGCTGATTTGTTATTTATTCTCTACTTTCCAGTGGTGGTCAATAATGTTAGGTGAAAGCTCTTTATGTCCCCTCTTTCTAAGGTCATTCATATTATTCCACCACTCCATTTTCCATTGGATTATAAAGATAAAATTCTATTTGTAAATTACTCTGTCTGATTTGATGAACTTAAATATTCCTTAATTGTCATCCTAGATTTCTGAAACCAACCTATTATTCAAGCAATCAATATATATGTGTAGCTACTGTCTTAATTCAGTTTATAATTTTTTGTACAACTTTATAAATTTAATTTCTCTTGTAATGATGAGAATCTTAGCAATTTTTTTACTTTTAGTAATTTTTGTGCAAGCACGTGTCTAATCCACATTTAATGGTTACTTATTAAAAACAGCTCTTTAATGAAAGCTAATCTTTTCATTTTAAATTCTGGAAATGTAATTTCGTGGTCATTATTCAGGAACCTTGGAGTGTAGAATTATACTTTTCATAATTGAATTATTTTCCTCTAGTATTCATGATACATGACTTTGGTAAGGTCTATTTAGTTCATATAGGTTGGCAAAACAACTTGGAAATCATTATGACGTGAAGTGGACAGGTTGATTATTGCCCGAAATGGGCTAAAATTGAACAAGTAAGACCAGTGCTTTGAATAGATATGGGATGTAGATATATTTTCTCTCGGGCTGGAAGTGCGCATGCTTCAATCTACACACACGTCACATCCACCCTAATTCTGTGCTTGTGTCGTTGTGTTGCCTGGCAGGACGTGCGAGCGCTGTGGGAAGCACTTCAAGAGCGGCCCGGGATACGCCAACCACATGCGGCTCCACACCCCCTGCGGACCTGATGGAACCGAGTCATACCTTAAGTCAGCCACCTCCTCCTGCTGGACATGATCTCTCTCTCTCTCAAATCTCATAAAAAGCCAATCTCGCTCTCTGTGCCACTTCACGGTGACCTTCCCCCACTCCTCCCCCTCCCCTTCCTCTAGATTGCTTCCTTTGGGGTTGGAGGAAAAGACACACTCACTGGAGTGTATGCGTTCGTGAAGCAACGACCTCTCGAAAGAGTTCATTGTAGGTAACAGTGCCCAACCTCCTTGCTCTAATAAGTGCCAGGTCACATCAAATCCTAGGAAAGACAGGCGTGGAATTCATCCAGGGAAAGATGTTTATCTTGATCTGTTTTTTCTGTATTTGAAGGATTGTTTCTTTGTTCTCATTATAATTTTAGTGGTGTGCCATTAAATTCATGGTATAGGCTGTACTTTTTTCTCTTATTCATTAGTAACTTGAAGCATTTTCTTGTATTAATCTTTTAATTTTTACTGTTAGATTTTAACTAAATTAAAACTTAGTAACTTTCCATTTGTTTCTTTTTAGCAAATGATAATTATACCAATGGCAGGAAAGCATTGCCTAATCTCCAGAAGGAAGTAATATTATGTCATAATTCAATGAGGCTGGTTAAACATTGCCTGGCTGTGGCACTTTTTATTTCTTCCTCTACAATGGCATAGGTTGTTGGGCACTTTGATATTGATTTTGGTGTGATTCCTATCCTCCTTCTTGCTTCTCTAAGGTTATCGGAGGGGAATGAAGTTGATCCTCGTCATAGGGGATAATGGGGCCGTATGTGCTTGGATGGGTGCCATTATTTGGAATCTTTTGCTTCACCACTAATGGAAATCATTTATATTGCCTTCCATAAGTGTTCAATCCCGTTTATCTTTCCAGTTGTACTTTATTTTAATTTCAAAGATGCGTTTAAAGAAAGCACTGCAGTTATTTTTACTACTATCTCCTTAAGATGCTTAAGATAAGGTTTGAAAAAAATCCTCGCACTAAATTTTTATTTGTTAAAGTACTGACATCATTATGTTCACGTCAGTTGATTGTGGCTCATCTATTTTATGGATATAGTCATTTCTCTACGCAAGAACTGCCATGCCATGGCAACATCCTTTTTTGAATGAGTTTTTATGAAGTTGAGATATTAGAAAAGCTTCAAAGGTTCTTGTGAAGGGAATATTAGGGTTATTTAAATCTAGTTTTTATAAAAATTATCAAAAGCAAATCATACTAAGATCGTAAACGCAAGGAGACAGCATCAATCCATTACTATTTTTAACAATATAGGCCATACATGTGAAAATATGTATGTACCCTGTCATAAGAAGTGTTCTACAGGAGTTAATGAAAAAATTTCTTTGTTAATTACTACCATTTTTTGTTCTGCATTCAGTAAGATAGGTTAAATATCGAAGTAGTGTTCATTGTGCAGCTATCTCTCATTTACATATTGCCGACCATCTTTAATTAATTATGAACTATTCTTGTCTGTGAAAACAGTTAAATGATACAGCATAAACCTCCCAGAAACCCCAAAGGGCCCATCCCTCCATCACCTTTGTTTCTTCTTAATAGTTATTTGATTTTTAAGTGCATAACACATAATTTTACCTTATGGTAATTTTAGGAAGCATGCATACTCATATATCTATTGCTTACCAAGTATTTTGCTGTACATGTATTTTTGTTGTGCACTGAGCAGAATTGGCATTCCCTTTTCTAGAAGTCATTTGTTGTCATCAATTCTTGTGATCATATTATCCCGAAAACCATTCCATACTTAAGCTCTATTCGTTAGTGAAATATCTAATGAGTATTTTAATGAAAATGTTACCACTTCACTTCATCATTTTTTTTTTGTAGTTTCAGTAACTTTTCTTTGCCTGAATTAATGAGCTGTGTGTATTCGTATTGCTGTTTGTAAACTAGCCTTCTGATTTGTTCTCCATTAGCCTCAGTTAATTTCCAGGAATTCACATTTTGTTATTTATATTTTCTACTTTAGGTTTTCCACTTTATGTTTGGAAAGTTTACATGTGCAATTACTTATGAATTTCCTTTCAAAATTTCTCAATAATTTTTCATCATCTGGAAATTTGAGCTAATGTTTACTGGCTGGTGGCAACAAAACAAGTTGATCAGGAACTTGGAAAACATTTCAAAGAACATGCAACCCTAAGAAAAATCAGGGAGCATTGGGGAAATCCATGATTAAATAATTTTGTACATCCAAAGAAAGGACCCAACCAACTACAGTACATATGGGAGAGCATAGCCTGATCACCCATACTGGCAGAAACTCTGCTTCTTGTGTGTTAATTAAGACCAATGCCAAATGATGTACATCAATACTGATAAGGTGAAAGGAGAACTTGTCTCTCCTGAAAGCTGTGATTACATATGACTGTAGGTGAAATGTAGAAGAAATATAGCCTTGAAGTCTGAGCGATCGCTGCAACAGATATTTTCCTGTTTATGTTGCCACCCTAGAAAAGAAAAAAAAAGAAAGAGGGATAGTTACTTATTTCTATCACCCTATCTGTAATTGAAATTTTCTCCTTGTCAAGAATAAAAATATTTTCGTATATTTTTTATCAATTAAAAAAAACTGTGATAGATACCCCATAGATAAAGTTGTATTTGTGGCAAAGATATTCCAAAAGTTTTTACTAGCTAAATCAGTAGATTGAGTTGAAGTGGTATACATTTACTAGACTATTTCATTAATTTTGTGGAAGTTTTTAAAAGTGGATTTGCATGATGCCTGTGGTTATTGGGTTACCATTATAGAAATACGAACACCACTGTACCCAGCTTTTTTTTCTGGGTACGTCTGTTTATTCATTATTTTCTGATTATTGGATTTTGACTGCTATCTTTCGAACACTGAGCTAAGCATGGATATTCTCAGTTGTTTCATAAATGAAAAAACATATTTATTTTGCACCGTGCAATGAGTTTCGAGATGCTGAATCAGCTGTCAACATCAAATGATCAGAGTGTATTTTTATTGAAGTATGTGCATTTTTAGAATTCCACTAATATTAATCAGTCATGGTTTTTCAAAGTGTATTCTCATAATCATCTACACATTTAAAAATCTTATGGCTCCAACAAGATGTCGTAGTATTGAATAATGTGAAATTTGGTGTCTATGTACTCTTCAAAAATACCATTCTGTTTGGACTTCGAGGGTCTCAAGTTAAGAGTCTGAAAGTCGTCTTTCCAGGGAAGTCCTGACAAGATTGAGTCAATGAATGCCTTTTCCAATTAAAGATAGAGAAACATATTTGAGGAGAAGGCGAAATATATGTTTTGTATTGATTAAAGAGGTATGAATGGTTGGTTTGAGCTAGGAAAACAAGCACTTGTTACCAATTAAACTGGGTGTAAAATTTAAGTTTCTTCAAATGTAAGCTTGATATCGTTTTGAGCATATCTTCAGGTATTTTTGTGTTCCTTTAATGGACAGCATGTATGATACAACCTGGTTTATTTTTGGGTTGGTAAGAAAAACCTGTTGATCATTTATCTTATCTAAACAGGATTTTAATTCTGTCTTCCCTGAAGGACTAGAAGTGTATCACAGAACTATGGATGTGTGTAATTAATTGTATTTATAATTGAAGAATAGCCAACGAACTTACAAACCGGGAAGTTTAAATAGTGACATCAATGAAAATTAGAAATTTGAAATGAAATTGAAGTTGGAAATTCAGTTAACTGTTTAATTTCTCTGTGGAAGTTCAAGTCTACAAATTGTTCTTTTATAATAAAATATGAGATATATATCCCAGTCGTATCAGATTGTAAGCAGGAGTGTCTGTGAGACCCTTGATAGCAGTTCAATTTAGAATGGCCATTTCTGGAACTCATATTTTATTTGCACCCTTTGGCACAGTGGAGAACTTGTTGATTTAAAAAAAATTGAGGTAATAAACAATAATAAATCTTGCCCGAGGCAAAAAAAACCTGAGGCCTAAGTAATGCTTAGTTCCCAAGATATAAATTCTGAAAGTTGTGGATATACCAATGGCATGAAAAACGGCCTAGAAAGGGGGCGTGGTCAGATGGGATTGGTCTGATGTTACTTCTGCCGTTCGGAGGCTGCAGCAGTGGCAGGCTTGGCGTCTGTCTTGGAGACTCTGGGTAGCATTACTGGAGAACTGAGGGCAGTAGCGCTACGCCTTGATTAGTGGAGCATTCTTTGGATGCATGTACGCAAACATCTATGCTACTATATGCCCCATATCTATGATGGAAAATCCACTTCCTCGGTAACAGAATTGAAGTGAAATTTAGTCGTCTATATTAATTTAAAGTCACTTGTCATCGGCATTGTCAGAACTTCTTACACTGTAGAGACTGGTTTTGTGAATGAATTTGTACATATAATTTATCGAGAGCTCATCTTAATCCCTACTTACAAGGTAACATCACAATACCTGTGTTGAGGCCACAAATGACAATTTTTTTTCCTGAAACAGGAGAGAAATGTGGGAAAGGTGTAACAATTTTCTCTCCCATATGCCTGGGTTTGCGAGAAAATTGCAACTATAGGATTTTCTTCCGGTTTCATACCTAGCATTGCATTTATTTTTGTAAAATTTTGAACAAGTAAAAATTGGATCTCAGGAGAGAGAAAGTTAATCCATTCCTGTTCAATACAAACATCGGGTGTGATAACAGTGTTTGCTTTCCTGCATCATGTGTACGGTAACCATAGGAATAACGTAATCCCATTGTTAAGCACATAGAGCAGATGCATTAATACAATCACCATTGAAATGCATCATATTTACTCCCAAAATTGCTCTAATGCTTGAACTCTTGGCCATAAAATAGCTCGTTATAAAATGGAGTATTAGTTCACTCATCTATTCATCAATTTACTTGCAGGGAGTTTACTAGTTTGGGGTTTATTTTATATTTTATATAGGGAGTTTATATTATGCATTATGTAAACACATCTTATTGTTAATGCAAAGTTTTGAAGAGGAACAAAATTCTAGCATTACAATTTTCTCGTCAACCTATGGGAGGGATGCAGTGATACTTTTTCTGCATCTCTCTCCAGTTTCAGAAAAAAATTGAGTCTTTGGCATCCTCAACATAGGTCTCATAATGTCTCCTTGTTTACGTAATGTTCCAGGCATATTGCGCACTTCACTGTGGATACATTTTGCAATATTTGCTATCCCACACATCCTATTGCATTATCAACGTAATCTTCCCTCTTGGAATTGCTAAGAATATTTAGAATTGAACTTTTCCAAAAGGTCACACCTATGCTTTACATTGCTAAGAATCTTGAAATACTGCTGCAGAAAATGCAAACAATTAATATTTTCATTAATCCGGCTAATCTCAGTAAATACTTAAAGAAGTGATTTAACAGTTTGTATTTCAAACTATGTGTACATGTTGCATCCCATTGTAAGTACTCCATTATCACCAGAGTGTCGACGTTAGGCAGATTAGCTGACTCGACACTAACTTCCATGCTGATGAAACACTTCAAAATCATTAAACTATTGGAAAATGATGCACTCCAAAATACGTATATACTTTGTCAAACTCAGACACAATATTTCAACTAAGTATTACAAGGCTTAAGATAAAAGAATGGAAAATGAACAGCAATTCTCAAACTTTTTGGAGGTATCTTGAATGGTGGATGGCAGGTGTGAAGTCATGTGTATAACTTCCAAAATGACATGCAAAAAGCTGCATTTGAAACACTATCATCTTTTCGATTCACTGTTGTTCAATAAATATGGGTCGCTTAGATGAAAGGAGAAGAATTTATTTAAACCAATTTTAGTTATCCATATGATGCATGAGTTAAAATAGCTTTTAAAAACCTTGCTGGTTCTCCATTGTGCTAGGCATGAATGCATGTCGAATTCGTAAAAAAGAATTTTCTCTGAAATGGTTCTGTTGCTTTATGGAGTATTTCAGAGTCAGGAAATTTTTTGATTACGGAGAGAAAGCTAGTTGCAAAGACAAGGACCTTTATTTATCTAGCTAGTAGTTGGTGGAACTCAACGATGATTGATTCACCATCATTAATTCTGACTTATTGATTGGGTACCATATGATATATGTTTAGAAATATGGAAAATTATGGTCGAGTATAATGACCTCTGTCATGACTGAATGACATCCTCTTGGTAACTTAAAGAAAAATAGTCTTACAGCTGTGTTCGTGTTGTTCATGGTTTGTGTTACCTTACTCGACTTGGCTACTGAGTTGACACTCAATCCAGATGAATAGGCATCACATCATTCAAGATTTTGTGAAATGGTTCATGAAAAGTCAAAAATTTTCCATTTCAAATTATTCATGTGTTTATTATTCAGTTCATCATTCATTACTAATTGTCCTAGCAAATAGTTGAGATGCTCGTGTTTGAAATATTATATCGTGATAACCAATGATTCCATGGCAATGAAATTAAATGTGTAGTAATGGTTGTATTTTTACCTCTTGTGGTTGGTGCAGTAAATGTTGAACACTTTCCGGTCTGACCGAATTTGAAGTACTGAACTCTCATGGACTCCCATTTTTTTATTGTTTTCTGAAATCATTTGTTAAGAATTGTTAAATAATAATGGTTTTTTAGATTGAGTTATAGTTTCTTGTGTTTTGTTTCAGTTGAAGCAGTTTTTACGTCAAAAGATGGTATAATTTTTTTATCTTGAAATTATAAACTTTTGACTGTTTTGCGTCTCAGAAAAAATTCCTACCATTACATGACATGTTTTGTAGTACATGTTTACAAAACTTCAAATTTTTCATATTATTTTTTTTTGCCTATATGACAATGCCACCTGCACTACACCACTACTACTAATTTTCTTTGATAAGTGTTGATATAGTCACAAATTTTACTCTGTATCAACGAGGCAGTAAAAAGACATCTCCTTCAAACAACCATATCCACTATAATTCATATATTGATTATTTTACATAACTGCCTTTTGCGTGATGCTGCAAAAAACAATCCGGCACACACAGTCCTACATCGCACTTTTCGCAAAACCAACATGTTTCTTTCTCTGTCCTCTTGCCGGTCATAGCTTTCCCTCTCTCTGAGCAGACTTTGCACTCTCTGGCGGCGATTTTATTTGCTGTTGGAGGAATTTTTTTGGGAAAATGTCACCATAGTAAGCGATTACCTGGGGAAGTGGATGACGTAGATGAAGATGCAAATTCCATCCCTCCTTTCTCGGCAAACTTCTTCTTGAATTGGCAATATCCAGCTGCACGGAGGTGGTTTCAGTGTGATTTATTTTGAAAATTATGAATGAATTATGACCATCATCATAAATACATGAAAAAATATCTTTTTCCACCATTTGATGCATTTTCTTTGAAATGGATCAAATGGTGGAAACTCATATACTGATCTGCATGGTTCACTCTGGTCTTTTTATTGTTATAGTCAAGAATTACGTCTGGTTTAAGTTTCTTTTCTCTACCCGATCGCCCTCTTGGAGTCACTTGTGAGAATGTTGCTCTGTGTTCGGATGATAGCAAATAAACATCCCTGGTATCCCACCATTTTAAAGCTTAGAGATGGTGGAAAATGTGTTCGCCCTTCTTCAATTTTGTATTCGTTACATCCTTAGGCAAGCCTTTTCTATTTTTCATTACGGTGCCAACAGCTACAGAGAAAATAAGAAATGAATAAAAAAACGGCAGAATTTTATGCAGTGGATTGTGCTGTGGATCGCCCGGGGGCTGATAAACCTATTGTTATTGACGTGCAGCATAGATAAAATACTTTTGAAGTGATCATGAATGAGAAGAGATGAAGGAGACTCAGAATGGAAAATTGGATCAGTTGACCAATAATCTGACAATTTTGGCTTTTTCACTGGGTACATATTCAGTATGATCGCTAAGAAGTAATATATCTAATGTATTTTTACCGTTGTCCACTTTTGCCAGAGAGAGTTTTCTTTCAGTTTACCACGTCATCTTAGAGTGCCAATGGTAGATAGTGCGTACCGGTTTGTCTCTGTTTTTATTGCCTTGATGATGTCCGTGGAGCAAAGTAATAAGAAGCAGTCCCATTCATCCTTTGTGCCGTCAATTTCAGCTAAAACTCCACTGCGTTCTTCAAACGTTAGCGGAAGAGGTTGCATGTCTCTCTCTGATCAGGGATAGTTGACTTCAACTGGTAGTGCATGTTGCGAATCTAAAAAAGTAACAATTATGTCATCAATAAATACATCAAGCTAAATAGTTACAAGTTCAGATGTTGAAAGGTAAAACTTATAAAATATCCTTTCAATTGGTAACAGAAATTTTCTCTTACCTGAGTTATCGGAATAACTGCTGCTTCCATATCCGCAACCCCAACTGGAACAATATCTGCATTGTCTGAAAACAAGCACATTCATGCATGAATTATCTACACATTTGAATTTCATTTCCTATTGCATTGTGACAGGAGAACCAAGTATAATACATATTGACGAACCTTCATATTTCATGTCGTCGTCGGAATCATCAAGATCATTTCCTGAATCTTTGGCTAAAATATCCAAAATTACCGATTCATCATTCTGGGTTCTTGCCATATTACCCACGAATTAGACAACAAACATTTAGAGCTAGAGATTTCACAATTGGAACAATTAGAGAAAAATCACTGCGTAAGGGTATAACAGCTGGAATATCGCCGCACAAATGGTCCGTGGCGGGCCAACGGAGTTATATATATAGTGTCCGTGATGAAAATTGGACAAAATGTAGTAGGAAGAATCGAAATCCTGAAGTAGATGCAAGAGAAAAGGAAACATCTTTCATGAATAATGCGCTCCATAAAAATAATAATTTGTGACACAAAGAAGCAGTGGAATACCGTAATTTTCCGTATATAATACACACCCAGTTTAAGACACACCCAATATTTAACGAGTAAAATATGAGAATTTTCATATTCCCATGTATAATACGCATCTAATTTTGAGAGAACATCATTTGCCTATTTATTGGCCATCTGCTGTTCAGCGCTCGAAAAAACATCGCCCAAGTGGGAAGGCCCGTGAATGGCCTTAGTGCCTGTGAGTATGCACCATCCCCCACACCTCCATGACGTTCTATCAGAAGCAGGTTCTTTCCTTCCCCTCCGTGCGTGTCTATGGAAATATGTGCAAACAGCTACACATCACATGGTTTTCTATGTAACCTGGCTTTCTATCTTTGTTGTGCACTTCAAAACACTGGGGTTTCGTCTGCTTGCCGCTACGGGAGAATATTTGTGGTGGCAGGATGCGAGGTAAGCGCCGCCAATCAGTCGGATGCCATGACCAAATACGCGTTCTTATTGGCTGATTTCTGCCTCTGGTGCTCTACCACCGCACTAGGCATCTTTTGACTGGATCGCAACATTGTTGCAAATACTAGTGTTGCGTTTTCTTTTTCTCTCCTCAATTTCCCTTGGCGTGAGATTCCCTCTGATCTGTTCGCCAGAGAAATAACTGATAGTTATAACTAGGGATGGGCAGATCCAGGTTTTTTTTCGGATCCAAATCTGGATCCGGATCCTTCATTTCGGATCTCGGATCTCAGTTCTTATTTTCGGATCCTTGTATGTATTCAAGGGTATATACAATTCACAAATGATAATAGAATATAAGCCTTGGAGACTTTATTGAAAATAAAAAACATCAAGTTTAAACATGTTAAACTTAAATATTAAAATAAAGACAATGTCGATGCCACAATAATACTAATCCTTGATTGTTTTCACATTTATGCAATGACTGTTGTCATACCACATCTTGAGATTTGATTCTTGAGAATAATGAGATGGATAATTAAGGGTGAATTTGATGTACATTCTGCAAAAGCCGGTTGTCGAATAAAGTACATCAACAGCATTCTATTTGTTCGGCAGAAAGCCGCCGATAGCGGACGACAGCCAGCACTTCAATCGCTTAAAACTCTGATGCATATCTGATTTACTGTAGTATTTGGATCCGATATCAGTATCTCATCCCATGTAAAGATCTGCAGATCTTTGGATCCGCAGATCCAATCCGACCATCCCTAGTTATAACATTTTTTGTGGAACTTCAGTGGAAGAAAGTCCTGTTGTTTCTTCAGAAAAAATGCTGGCACCACTTTAATTGCTAATAACTCTAAAATTGCACGTCACATTATCTTGTATTACTTCATTAATGTATCAATGGAAGAAAAATTTTTTAATGTAAAATGAATATTAGTTTTGGTTAATTATTTGAACCTGTACTTTTGTTACTGGTGGGTTTACAAGAAATGTGTAAAATTTTGAGGCACCTGATAAAAGCACAAATAGCAATTATGTGAATTGACATTGTAAATTGTTTTAAAGATCATGTAAATATTCTGATTAATATTCAAGTTATTTGAAGTCGTTGCGAGTGGACCATTTTTTTGGTCGCGAAAAAGTGGCTCTTTAATTGAATACCCATCCAGAAGATTAAACTGCCATGTAAAAATTTTCCACACTTATCATGGAACATAAAAATAAATAACCTTTTCTGTAAAGGTTATCTTCTTGTAATGGAATCATTGGTTATCGAGATATTACACCTCAAACTCTAGTATTTTGTCTTTTTGTATAAACTGTGGTAATATTTTCCAAAAGCTTGATAAAAATGTATCATATACCATGCAATATGATTGTGTGAGGATGCATTGCTGCAAAATTATCCTTATCTTATTTAAATATCTATTTATTTCTGGGTTCACTAATGGTACTTTTCTGTGCAATGGCTTAACCCTTTAGGCAACAAAGTTCTTGGGCAGTGCTAAATACTATTAGAAAGGGTTTTCAACATGCCCGAATTGTTAGAACAATCATCTTCCACAGGAAGTGCCTTAGGTTGGTGTTGATATTGTAAGAAGTTAAAAATATAATTGGAAGTTTTCTTAAAATGGCATTTATTTAAATTGTTTTTTCGTAAATTGCCATTTCATCATGTGGCATATATTTATGCTGTTTGCACCAAGGACTCGGATCCCTCTGGGCACAAGCATATGCCAACAGTAGCAAAAGAGCTACATCACTGAGTGGAGGTTCCAAGTTTCTTTGTTTTTGGTAAGTCCTTGGAAAATATAAAATTATCATTGCCTTTTTGGAGCTAGTTCCTCCATGTTAAGTGCTTGTCGGAGAACCTTAGGATTCTATACTTGCCATTTGTTAAAATATTGGCCTTGTAAAATCACATTGTTATTTGACTATCTGCTCTGTTGATGATAGGTTTCCATTGCCTGACAAGTGAGAGATGTCTTAACTTTTATTTACCTAAAGATGCACAGTATTTTCATCAAACCAAGTGGAGAAGGAATGAAGTGGTATAAGCCGAAACCTTGAAGCTAAAATAAAATCAAGAACTTTTAGTGGAAAATGCTATTAATTATTTAGAAACCATGGGCCTCTTTTTGAATGGAGAGAACTCTGGCCCAGAATTTTTCATAGAATACTTAAAAAGATTTGATAAATTTATCAGAAAACATAATTTGACTTCTGAATAAATTACTGAGACCAACCTCTTTCAGTCATGTCATAACTCTGCCTCATTAAATATTTCTTAGTGTGTTACCTCCATGGTTCCTGGTTGCAGTACTTCCATTTATTATTATTCACATAGTGTCAGAACTAGAGATTGGTAAATTACTGTAGTTTTCATTTGAGATGAAATACAGTGGTAAATTAAGGTAATTTTAAGAAAATTGCCGTAATTTTCCGGTATTATTTATTTTCTGATATTAAGAGCATATAGAGTATTTAATAGTAAATCTAAAAGCAATGGCATTTAAACAATTACTATTGCTACATTAATGTATCAGAAATAAGGAAAATTAAAAAAAATATGTCAGCCCACACAGAATTCAGTACTGTTTTGTTTATGAGAAATTTTTGTTCAAACAGTTAAAGCTGATAGCCCCTCAAATATTCCACAAATGAGTTGTATGAGTTTATTTGTAATTAAGATTGTATTAAATATATAGAGAGACACTGCTTCAAATAATTTTTGGAATATATGTGTGAAAAATTCTGAGACAGGTGAATATTACCAAAAATTACAGTAATTTTCAGGGCTGTGGTAAATTACGTGAAATACCATGGTAATTTATGAAAATTACCATGGTTATTTCCAAAATAGCCCATCTCTAGTCAGAACTATGGAGGCTGCAGTCAACTGCCCATTTGCCCATGGTTGGCTCTTTATCTCAGTCTTTTTTGTTGAGTTTATGAATGAGCCGGCTACTTCTTTTTCATCAAGTATTCCTTGGTTTTTAATTGTAATATATTATGCAAAAGTTTGTAGGGAACATGGATATGAATGTTATCCAAGGAGGAGCACATACTTAATCAATACACAGTGGAGGACCCCAGTCCAGAATAATGAAAAGCTCTAACATTCGGGCCTTTTATTGGGAAGATCAGGCCATAAGGTTCTAGAAGAGAGGAAGAAGTGTGCTGGTATCAGTCCCCATGAATGCATACCGTAAACTTTAAAGAAAAATAGAAGAAAGTTTCTTGCTGTTAGGGTTGGAGTTGATAGTTTATTTCTCCTAACTTTTTAGTACATTTTTTAATAATTGCAGCATGATCAATGTTAATATGTGAACAGTGTAAACTGCCATGTCTTGGCCGTATTCAGTTTAATATTTGCAAAGTTCATTTAGTCCATCAAGATGAGGGGGCACATGAACAATATTTGAAATGGTAACAGGTGTACTTTGAAGGCATTTGACAATTTCTGCTGCTATTGGAAATTTTATGTGGAAACTCCTCTAGTGGTTTTTGGCAATGTTACTGGCTCTTGCTTTTTCAGTTTGGAAATGCTAATCCCTTTTAAACATTCCAAAGTATACACCACAATATTAGGTTTTCATTAATTGGTTACACAGATTTGTATGCTCTTTTTTTGTGAGTACTTTATTTTGCTTCTTTTCGACAAAGAAACAAAATGAATCGTAAATATCAGTGTATTAAGTTTTTATTTTTAATTGTATGGTTCCTGTATTGGTCCTGCTTCACATGTGATCCTCTTGCCACTTAAAAAGAGTGGGCTGTGGAAGGAAATGATTGCAGAAATTTCCTTGTGGAAGTGAACATGTAAGTTAACATGAGTAAAAATGTAATAACACTTTGTACAAAATTTTATTGAATAACTGTTGGGATCCTCTGTCCTCATTTTTGTGTTATATTTTTTATTGATAAAAATGTAGCTCTTTATCTTTGTCTTTGGTAATGCCACTATCATTTTCTCACCTCACGCCCTTCTTTCAATCTTTCACCACGCCAATCTTTCAATTATGGTTTGGACTTCTCCAATTTTGTCATGTAAAATTTATCATTGCATTAGTTGGTTACTCTGAAATTTAATCCCATTGGATTTTTTAAATTCTAATCCCATCAAATTTGAAGTGTCAGATATACCCTTGCTTTGTATATCATTTAATTTCATTTGGAATGTTTCGTGAGGGTTTGGCTCTGGCTTTGCTGTTGGTTGCCTTCCTCTATGTGTGAGAACTTCATCATCAGTTTTCTTTTATTCTTTTCACCTTTTTGGTAGTGCCAATATTATTAGATTAGTTTTGGATCAATTTTTTTGAATAGTCCCTCTTCAATTTTAGTAAACTAATGTTTTAGTCGCCCTCAGCTGTGCTCTTTTTCCTTCATCGGTTTGTCTCTGATGAGCAGGGGGCTCTGATCCATCCACTAGAGTAATTCTTACCACACTTCCTCTTGTTTCGCTAGTTTGGGTGGATCTGAATATTTTGGGGAAAACCCACATACTCTAATCAGTCTCTTCATTATATGTTACCATTCCCCCTTTGGCTGCCTGAAATGCTCTTTCTTTGTACAAATGATGTCATTGGACTGGTCTTCTAGAGGGAAATTCTCGTCACCAGTTTTCCTATCCCTTTCTCTTCTCACCATTGCTATCACCTCTCTTCTGTAAATTACAAATGTTTGTACTTGCATGTCACCTGAGATAAAATCCCTGGGTATTCCGACGTTATGATTCTTTGGGACTCGGTACAAAGTGTTACTAAGTTTTCACTCCTGTTAACTCTCTTGTAATTTATTTCTACGAGGATAAATTACCATATCTCTGTAGAATCCCAGTAATATTTTTACCATATTTTTTCCTCTGTTTTGTTCAGTTGTTACCTCAGCTTGTGATTATATGTCATTCATTACTAAGTACGTTTTATGTCTATGTAATCGATCAATGGTATGGTTTTGGTTATTTATGCAATACACTTAGTTATCCTGAGAAAATGCTTGTATGAGACTCTCTTTG
Organism: Ceriagrion tenellum; assembly: GCA_963169105.1. Classification (NCBI taxonomy): domain Eukaryota; kingdom Metazoa; phylum Arthropoda; class Insecta; order Odonata; family Coenagrionidae; genus Ceriagrion; species Ceriagrion tenellum. Next base: position 128,313,330 of record OY720642.1, on the reverse strand, counting down.
CTATATTAGTAGGAAAGGAGTAGGATCTTCGTAATTTCTTTGAATTAATTTCAACTGTATACCGTCTTTAGGTATTCTCTTCTATCTAATGAGAGAAAAATTTCATTGGCAGTGAATGGGATTATGTAATTTTCTCACTTCTCTATAATCTCAGCTTAATGGAGTTGTCTCTTCATCCATGCTTGTTGTAAATAGTTACCCTGATTAAGTCCTGATTATTACCCTGATGAAGTCTGGATTTTATTATCTTATATCACCTGGTGTGTTAGTGACGTTATAGGTTTCATTATTATTATCTTGTTATCATCAAATATCACTTCTTCAATCTTCATATTACAGAAGCGTAAATGAAAAATCACTGGGTGAGGAGACGGTGATGAGTTATAGACAATGGTTGATATCAATTCTGTTCGTCTTCCGAAGTACTTTGTGTACACTTTAGGTCAAACTTTTTAAATAACTGTTCTTATGTTTGTCCATTGTCCAGGTTTTTATTGTTAAGTGTACTGTCATGTTTTCTCACTTCTAATCTTCTAAGGTGTGTGGGTTTTGTTTCAGTAAATCTATATTAAAACTGTGCTGCATTTAGTTTTAATGAGTTATCAAAGAATCCAGTAAAAGGAAAGTTGCTGTGGTTCTTGATTATTGAAGCTTGCATTTAGAGTTTTATCTGTGCTCTGGTTGGGTCTTTGTTTGGCGATCTTAGCATGAACTCAGGAAGAGTGAAGGAAGATGAACTTTCAATCATCTGTGACCCTAAGAATTACTGTACCATCCCAGAAAGTAGATAGTGTTTTTATTCCTCGCCTGAGAGTTTGTCTTACGTTTCAAATGTACCAGAATTGTTCTTGAATATTTAGGAATTCATTCAATTAATATGTGAAATAACCCTAGATATATCCATTTGAAAACATGTATTATTACAATGATATAAAATTGAAGACTTAGTAGTTTTCACATTGTACTGTTCAACATGGACTTGGACTCTTTGTGTCTTTTATTTTGCAATGATGCTCGCTTAGATAATGACACAAGTTAAACCATGGTTGAATCGAATTGTGGTAAACCATGGTTAAAACCATGGTTGGATTGAATTGTGTATGGAGAAAACATTTCAAAGTTTTTTTAAATTTTATTTCATGACTGAAGTCAGTGTCAATGAAATGACTTGCCTGTTAATAGCATCTTAAAAAGAAGCATCTGCTACTACTACAACATATATATCACTGTAATTGCACAATCTTTGCTGAAGATTTCTTAGTATGCTTCCGTAAAACTGAACAAAATTGTAGTATTAAAATTAGCTTTCGTATGTTTTCATATTACCCATTTTATTTTGATTACATAATATGCTATATGTTGATGCAGTTGTATGTTATTGAGCAAGTGAGGTGATGATTTGCTGATGATGCAATTAATGGTCACAAAAATAATTATAATTTGGAGCCATTGGGATATTTGTGTGTGGATGGTTATGTAGGTTTGTTTGTGGATAAAAATGCCAATGTGTCCCTGAACGTCCCTCCCCCACCCATCGTTTTTGAAGCAAGGACTCTGCACTGACTCTGCACATCTCTCTCTCTTTCTCTCTCTCTCTTGACTCCCACTCTCCGGTCGCTCCTTCTCCCCCCCTCTCCCTCCTCACTTCTCACTGTTGCCTCCCCTTTGATCTGTATCCAACCCACGACTTCAATGTGCACGACCAGGACTTGCGAGGAGTGTGGCAAGAACTTCAAGAGTGGCCCTGGATACGAGAACCATATGCGCCTGCATGCCCTGCGGCGCACCTACGGTCCAGAATTCTACTTAAAGTCAGGCATCAATTTCTTAATTCCCCCTCCCCTTTTTTTAACTCCTTAACACCTGGAGTCAATCTCAACTCCTCTCGGAGTAAATGGCTCCCTTTGTTCTCCTTGTCACACCTGCCAAGTATAACAGCTAATGTTTTTCTGAATGCACCAGTTTTGTTGAATGGAGGTTATGTTCATCCCATTTTCTGTCCGGAATCCCACTTGAATTCAATGGTAGGTTTTATTAGTCGGCCATGTGGTGTTGACCTTCTTTCGTGAGGTGGATTGTGCCAAGGCATTTGGTTTCAATTTGGGTTCTTTAATTTTTGGAAAAGTGCAACTCAGTGGTTCCATTTCGTTCTGATACTTGGCGTGAGCTTATGTTTATCATTTCATGAATTAACTGTTTCTAGAACTTTAAACATGTGTAGAACTTATTAGTGTAGATAGGATACATACTTTGATACACTTCTTTATTCATTTTTATTATCAGATATGTAATTACTCCGAGAAAAAACCTCCAACTGTCAGTTTCTGTGAAACATTTGGTTCTACTTTGTTTTGGTGTTACATTACTTTACTTTGGGACATGATTGGAGACCATTTTATTGTTTTTGAGCTTGAAAGTGCAGCCACAGGAAAGTAGTCGTAAATACATAGAGAAATAATTACATCATGTTAATAGGAAATGGGGCTACGGAGAAAAATAAACTAATCAAAGTTCAGCTTTGATTCAGATCAAAAACATTACAATAATTGTAAAATTTTCAATACGTGCTTACGCACTGCACCTTAATATTTAAAACCATCTAGTGGAGGTCTCTTTATGCTCTACCATCCATTTTCACATTTGTCAGATTTATCTTGCCAGAACCGTTAGGCCAGATTTTTGCCTGAACCTTTAGGCATAAAATTTTAAATAGAAACACAAATTTTTGTTAGTACAGAAGCATGAAAGTGGCAACATGCTTGAGATTTGATGGTGAAATCATTTACAGATAATTTATATATTAATTGCCACAGGATATCCAGCTTCTTAAACCCTCTTATAGAGAACAATGCTGCAACCAATTGATATCAAAACGCTGTGGAGGTAAGGTTGTGACTATGATTATTGCGTAGGTACTTATATGATAAATATAATGTGAATTGCTCCTTCTGGGGAATGTCATGTCTCCGGAATGTAATTGTGATGACTGGAAGCAAGTGATACCTGTGTCACAAGTGAGTGAAGAGCTATTACCAATAATTTTATACAAGTACTAAGCATTCTTTCCAATATGAATACTAGCTATTACCAATTTTAAAATTTGTTATTATACTTCAAATTGAAATACCTTTTTCTTGTTTTTAATGATATTGTCGAATATTTAAATTTGATTTAGAGGTAAAATTATACTGCTGTCTGTTGATCATATTTTGTGTATACAGTAGTAGTTAGGCACAAATGCCAGAAGGCATTGTAAAACTTTCATCACTTAACATGTGAGTGACTATTTCACTATGTTAGATAATTATGATGAAGCCATTCAGGAAAATGTGATCAGTTCTATGAAGATCCTGTGTGCTGTTGCGGTTTTGGCCATGACAACTTCTTAGTAATGAAACAATCTCCTTTTATGTTCCTATTTTCTGTGACATAACTTATATCAGTACATAACTTTCAAATTTGATGCTATTTATTTGTGGTGGTGAATTCATCCTGATTGTCTATTGGAATTTTCTTGCTGATTTGGTGCTGTAATAGCTGAAATTGGCAGGTGTGAAATTCTTGATATGATAATTTATCCTGTGTCTTCAAGTAGCATTAGTATGTATTGGCCTATTCGAGTTGGTCTAATGAATGCCTATTTTTTTCTTTTCATGCTGTGTGTTGATAACATAAAACACTCTTGAAATGTGGGTAATAATGTATTTGTGTATGAATGCAGAAATATTTTATTTTCATGTATATGATGGGATCAGTCAGAGTAGCAAAAGTACCTGTGAGTGGCTACTATGACAACTAAAGTTTTTTAAAGTCCCCTATTAATATTATCAGTATTTATTGGCCAAGTTTCCATGATTATTGAGATTCCTAACAAAAAATCCTCAGTGAAGTGTGTGTACCTATCAGTTTGATTTTGGCTTACCTTTCATTTTGATAGCATGAGGATAAGTAGCTGTATATAAATAAAGCTGTAAATAAAGCGAGTACTGGAAGCAATAAGAAACTAAGTTTATCTTTGGTGCTATTTTTATAACTCAACATCTAGCATGGGAAATCCACCATTAAAACCATGGAGGAGCAATTTTAATCCAGTAGTTAGTAAATGTAGAGATCAGGTCCTAAGTCTGAAAAGGAGTGAGATTCTAGTGGGGTAATTAGTACACACACTTATCACTTTTATCAGCCTTTTTAAAAAATTGATTTTGTGTATTTTACATCTGATTAAAGGGCCAAAGAGTTGATATCTAAGTAGTTTCTGTAGCCCATATACCAATACTTTATGTGACTGAGGTTGTTGTTGTGGCTTAAGTGCTAGCTTCCCCTCCCAAAGGTCTCTGGTTTGAATTCTTCTAATGGTAGAGATTTTTTTACTCAAACCATAATAAGTACCTATTTAATCGAAGTATTGTGATCGTGTATTGAGAAGACTCAGGCTCAGGAACCCATTGGTAATACATTACATTATACTCTAACTCTAACTCCCAGGGTCATTTATATCCAAGTTGATATTTAGCCGCACCAACATATCCCCTCCATCTCTTTCGGTCCATTGCATCCTCCTCTGCATCTCCAACCCTCTCCAAATCTAACTTTACTTGGTTCCACCCCTCTCTGTCGTGGTCTTCCCCAGGGTCGTCTGTCTGCCTTCTGGGATTCCTCTCATAACCTCCATGATCACACATCCATCCTCTTTTCTTAGCAGATGTCCTGCCCATCTCATTCTTCTGCATTTTATCTCACTTATGATGTCTGCATTCTTGTAATGGTCCCTTGTTTCCTAATTGTACTTTCTTCTCCGCCTTCCTCATTCATTTGTAGGCCCGTAAATCTTTCTTAACATCCTGTTTTCAAATGCAATCAATTTTTTCTCCTCTCTCTTATTAAGTTTCCACGTTTCGGATCCATAGAGCAGTACTGGGTAGATTATTGTTTTGTACAGTCTAATTTTTGTTTTATTTGACAGGGATTTCGAAGCTATAAGTCTGTGGCATGCATGTGAGCATCTATTGGCTACATTTAATCTGTTTTGTATATCTAATTCTTCTCTATTGTCATTTTACGGTATGACTCCTAGTATTTAAAATAGTCTACTTTTTCAAATTCGTGCCCATCTATGTGTAGGGAACCAATATTTTCATTTGGCGCTCTTGAGAAATGCATATACTTGGTTTTTGAGTCATTTCTCTTAAATCCTATTTTTGCCGTTTCTTCCATAAATATTTTGGTTAGCCTTGTCAATTCTTCTAAACTTTCTACAAAAATTGAAATGTCATCTGCGAACACTAAAATGTTTATTTTTGGCTCCAATTCTGATACCAAGGTCCATCTCTGCTACTTTTTCTAGCGCTTCTTCTACTGCAATATTATATAGGATTGGGGAGAGCCCGTCTCAATATACATAACAATATTATATACAATAAGCTATGCACCATTATGGTGTATTCTATTAATCGTAGGGTGATGCTGATGCCAAAATTCTCTCCACCTTTCCCTTAATAATCCTTGCCCTACCAACCTTGCCGCCTGCAGGTCTGCAGATAACTGCAGTTCTGTCAACTCTCTAATAGCTACTACCACTACAGATTTACCTTGAAGCAGGGTAATTGTGTGGGTACCATAGCTGTGTGGAGTGTCAATAATTGCATAGTGAAGGAATTTGGTCTCCCCATCCTGTTATCATGTGGACCTCATGTATCTAGGGCACCATTAGACATGTTCTAACCTACAAACGCACCTTGGGAACCATTAGACATATTCTAACCAACCAATGAATGATAGATGTCCTTTGTGTGTGTGCGTTTGTATTAGTCAGTGGAACTTACCTTTTTTGTCTCCTTCACGGGTAAATTATCATTTTAAGTGCTTGACCAATTCATAGCAGTTTATTTTATTTAAATTTATTCCCTCTATCTGTTGAACTCATCTTCAGAATTTTGCCCATTGACTTAAATGGAACAAAACCATGAGGGTTAGGTCTAGATCACATAATTGTGGGCTGTGCTTGGTCTTAGATAAAGTTGAAAGCATGTACATTTTGGGATGAAGTTACTAATTAATGCATTGATACAGTCATATATTTTTGGAGGCTGTTATTTATTCATTTGCTGGTAAAGTTCATGACAGACATGGAGATGAATCGTTTAGATATTAGCACTTAGGCCTGAATCAGGTATTGGAAGATGTTGAGGAAGGAAGAAAGGTGTTCCTTTTTTTGTGTTGAAAAAATTGGAAAATTTGCTCTTGTGTAGTTTATTAAATGAGTACAGGGCAATAATAAATATTGTCTCTTAAATGTATTTTTTATTCTTCAAAATTAGACCAAGGGAGGTCTCAAAACAAGGGTATACTCCATATTTAGATTCTGACAATAATTTGAACTCATTATTTTTTGCATTACTCTTGGAGTTTCTATGGGCATCATGTTCATTGTTACCATCTGCAAAATAGCAACAACATTCTTGGCTGCTTACTGTTGAGTGTTTACCTTATTTGTAATGTCTCAATTTCTGCCTCATTTAGAGTTTTATTTAGGGTGTGTAAGAAGTTCAAGAAATGGAATAAGAATGAATCTGAAATTGCTTAAACTTGGTATTGTAGTCCCCTAATCAGGGAGGCCTTGGAATTTCAAGCCTCTTAAAATGAACATCATAACTGCAAAAAAATAAAAGAAATATTACTAAAAAGTTAAGATTTGTCTAGGCTGTGACATCATGTTCATAACATAACTGAGGTTGAGTCCTTTGTGAATGACTCCCCTGATATTGTATGGGTGAGGGTGGGTTTGTTGAAAATCACTTCATCATTTTTAGCCTTTTCATTGAATTATTTACTAATATATTTAATGTTGGGATTGGTAATTATCATTACATGTTATTACTAATTGTTAATAACCCACATTTCAAGAAATTTGTCTGTTGTTAGTTTTTGCTGTGTTACTTATGTCATCTACTAAATTTTTGTGATTTTGAATTTATATACTGTAAACTCAAACTCCAGAGAAAATTGCACAGCTGTACTGCTTGCTATCTCTTCTTGAGTTAAACCAGCCATATTTTTGAGGCATCATTTTATGCATTGTTGTCTGTCTTAATAATCCATTTCACTACAGTTGGGTTAAGAGATAGAAACTTGGATGATGTGCTTATTGATAGGCTTTACTAGGTCTGGTTAATTAATTATTGAGGTATTTGTGTAACTTCCGACTGAATATATCAGTATTCTGTATTTTTATGGCCTCACCTTCTCCAGAATTTCCTGTCATGTTAAATGCTATTTAATGAGTATAGTATCTTTATCTATTTTTGAGGCATTCTGTGGTAAAATTAAATTCAACCAGCCTCTACTGTCGCCACAGCGAAATAAATCTGATGGCAGTTAGAAGGGAGGATGGAGGAGTTTGGGGCATAGTTCCTGAGTCTCAAAGGGACAGACTCATTGCTGTGGCTACTGTCCAGGTGAAGACTAAAGAAAGGCATGGGACAACGCTGCCAGGATCAGTTGGGAGGGGAGGTGGTGATGGGGTTCAGCTCTTGATCCTAGGTCAAGTGAGACCCTTAATGCACATCCTGCTTCCTTTCCCTTTTGAGCTGTCATCTGACTTCTTTTGCCACAGCGACTGTAGGACTAGGGAAGTAATTATTATTGAAAAATATCAACCAACACAATGGGAAGCACTGAAGAAGTCGAAGTGTATCAGAGACATTAAATAAACATTCAGAATAAACATCCTCCTTTTTGTCTGCCTTAGGATTTTTCAAATTACCATCAACCTACTGTCACTGAAAATTGTAATCACTATGTTGTCATATGAACTTGAAAAAGAATCTCGTCAATGTGCTTCTTGTAGGACATGTGAAAGGTGTGGAAAACATTTCAAGAGTGGTCCTGGGTACGCCAACCACATGCGGCTTCACACACTGCGAGGCACAAATGGACCCAACGGAGAGATACATCAGGGGCACCAAGCCCACCACCACGGGAACCACAGGCCACCCCTGCCCACTGGAGGGGGCAGCACCCCCGGTGGCGGTCCCAACGGTACAAACAATGGCACGGGAGGGAACAACAACAACAGCACCGGCTCCGGGGCCACGTCGAGTGGTGGTGGCGGAGGCAGTTCGGGAGGCACGCGGCTGGGCACACCGGGTCCCCTATGACCCCTAGCCCTCTTCCCCTCCCACCACCATCCGCACCACGCCATGCACCACCACCATCACCACCACCACTCGCCCACCTCCCCCCCTCCGCCTCCACCGCCTCCTCCCCCGCCTCCCCCACCTCCTCCCCCGTCTGCGGCCGCCGCGGCCGCTGCCGCTGCTGCTGCCGCGGCCGCAGCCGTCGCTGCCAACCAGGCCCCTCCCCTTCAGCAACACTCGCAGGTGAGTGAGTGGATGATGAGGGTCCTTCACGAGGGCAGCAGACGAGATAGGGGGTCTCTAACCTGCTGAAGATGTCCCTTTTTGGCGCCTTACGCCATGTCTACACAGACTTCTTTAGTGGACTCGGGGACTGGGAGGAGTTTTGATAATCATGCACGTGTTCACATAATTTATGAGCAGATAAAGGTAGCAATGAGGTAGATTTAAACATTTTTACATTTACTATGTGCTGACACTCTCCTGCATTTAAGCACATGTGTAGTGTAGATGAGGCATTAGAGACCCTCTCTTGATAACGGAAACCAGTTATAACTGAGTGCGCAATGCATTTGTCATTTCATAACTATCCCAATGCCATCGTGTAACCTTGCTAGGAAATTTAGTTATTTTCCCAGTATTCTTACTGTGTGGGTTTTATTTATGAAATATTAGCAATTTTTATTATAATGGGAAAATTTATGTTAATTATTGGTTCACAGTTCTCAACTTTCTTGCTTGCACTGCAAAATGTAACAGGACAAGTGATTTGATTTTCCATATCATTCTGTCCCACATTCATTCTCTTAGACAGGAAAGCCAAAGTAGAGAGATAGGGCATACTAGGTTAAGTTGTTCCTATCAATGAAATGCCCCATGGTGTCTAAGTACAGGCTATCTTAATATTGACTGACTGGAAGTTGTATCATCTGATTTTTATGTCAAAGATACATGCTGTGGGCTGGAGACTTGGTCCTTCCCCTATTGTACTCCTCTATTGATCAAAGCCTAATGAAGAACTAATCTTAACTTTTTTCAGATTTCAGCTCTTTGTGGAAATCAGTCGTGCATTTTATTCAGAAATTCTTATGTTGCGGGAGAACTGACTGGTGAACACCATAGCTTAAATGCAGTTATTTCTTGTGTCACCTGTTTGAGGTCAGGATCAGTACCAACAGTAATTCCTTTGCTGTTCCTTGCCTGGAAGTGTGCTTTGCTGAACTCCTTACCTGAGGGAGGGTTTGAAGTGTGCCATCATTGATTGTCATTTCCCTCCCTGCAGCACTCACAGCAGCAACAGACTCCACAGCACGTGTCCAGTGGGAGCTCGAGCCAAGGAGGTGGGGGCTCTGGCGGTGGCCTCTCCCACCAGGAAGTGAGGATCTTCTCCCCTCCCCCATCGGCCGCCACTTCCCATCCCGTCCTCTCACCCTACACGCGGTTTGACCCAGGTGCCCTTTAAGCCAGCTCTGCCCAACCCCACTTGTGAGGTGAGCATCTTGAAGAAGCCTTATCACATTCACCAGAGCACTGTAAGCCATGCTCGAGGCGTGCCCATTTCATGGTTGACATCAATGCTCCAAGGGTTGCATTAGGAATGCCTGGGGCAGGGTAGTCGAGCCAGTCTGCTGCCAATATATCCAATTCTAAAAACATGTTTATGTTTCTCTTCGTGTAACTAAACAAAACTGATTTAGTATCATTATAAATTTGTTGCATTTCTTAAAATATGTTGAATTGCATCATGAATTTATCTGTTAACTATAAAGAATATATGTAAGATATGTGTATTCCTGCCCTTAAATGAATGCTAAAAGTGGGACAATGTTGTAGTCAAAACTAAAATCCCCTGATATCTCGATCCTATCGTAAAATATCAATTACTCAATATCCTTAATATTTATGACAACACAAAGTATGAATTAATTGAAGTTTAAATTTAGCGCTCAAAGAATTATAATGGGTCTAATCCAAAATTTATCAAATCTGAATCCTCAATTCATATTTCCCACTTTTATTGGATACTGTATCCCGAACCCAAATCCTTCCTTCTCTCTATTAAATTTCCTATTTCTGTGTCATTACGTACATATTAATAATAACACATTTATAAACAAATTCAAATAAATTTTTACATTTTCTCATAAATTTATGAACCTCTTAGTAGTTCTAGATTTTTCTGTATCTATAATCTAATTATTTAGGTTAAAAATACAAAACAACATATTTTTTCACAATAAAGTAAAGTACTTTCTCATTTATGAATAAAGAAAGATGGTTAAATGAGTACAACTGAATTTTTTTGTATTCTTGTGTATTTCTAGTTATCTTTCAATGAGGTGTTTCAAAACTTAACCATAGATTTCAGACGCGATCGATTCCTTCCAAAAATCGATTCAACTGATTTCATATCAGGTTGTGGATTTGAAACCTGTTCGATTTCAAATCTGGCATATGCGCTACATCACCGTAACCACTTTATCGTCCATCATAAATTCATTTTAAATATCACCATGGAATTAATCATTTCAATGCCGTTGTACTTTTATAGTGTGGTTATTTGGATGAACATTCATTTTGTTGTAAAATATGCATATTGGTGGACATCTTTTATGATTAATAGTTGTGTCAAATTCCATTTGAAAATTGCCCCATCCCATGGGAAAAACACAGCCTTTATTAGCGTCCAGAGCATTTTTAATGCTGAAGTGCATGCATGGCAGATCATTATGCCTGACATTTTATTATTAGACCAAAAATGTTTTTTTTTTTGTTTTTGAAGGACAAAGTTTTGTGCTGCAGAGAAATATACACCTAGCATAGATTGCATAATAAAACATCGAATTATTTACGCCACCAAATTTTCTTTCAGCTGTTTTTTTGTTACATTGTGTGCATTTTAGTGCCGTAAATCATTATGACTACTGTTTTTATTATTTGTTCAACTAATAGACTGAAAATATTTCATTTTGTTTTGGAAAAACTAACTTTTGAGATGGAGAACAATGAATACCTAGCATAGAACTTATCGTAAGTCATTGCTTTTATTTTGCCGCAAAATTCTCTTGAAGCAGATTTTGATGGTCAATCGTGCTGTGGTATAGTACCGCAAATGTTAGGAAACTTTAGCTGGCCCTTTTTAAGGATTGATAAAGGAGTTATTAGCGTCTAAACCATCATTTAATATAAAAATGGGTGAAATAAAAATGTGCTAATGTCTGGAAATAGATATTCATGAAGCCAAATGTTGAGAGGAAAGAGAGTTAGTTCTGTCCTAATCACAAAAAGGTCATTACATTAGGGAATGATCATTAGATCGACATTGACCAGAGTCAGGTTTGGAGACTGTCGCAATATATTGTGGTATATTCTGATAGCATATCCCAATCCAAAATCCCAAAATATACATGGAAAGATTTTAAAACATCTCATTGGAAAATAACTTAGGATATGAGGTCAGTTTATTCGGGGTTTTCCCATGTTGATTCATGTCAACAGACAATAGTTTCACTAATGTTACAGCTAGCGTCATCAGGTCCTGAACCTGACGACGCTAGCTGTAACGTTAGTGAAACTGTTGTCCATTAACATGAATCAACGTGGGAAAAACCTGAATAAACTGACCTCAATAAATCACCGTGGAAGCCTCCGTAATAACTTAGGATATGGTTAAAAAACTTCTATTGTGTCCACTAACTAGCTTTCTTTATTTCTAACTGAGAAAGTGACTGACTTCATTGTGAAACAAAATTCTGATCCATGTTATTTTTTTTCATGCTATATAATTTGATTTTAGGTGTAGGAAAATCCTAAAACAACTCATGGATTCATAAATTTACAAGAAAATGTAAATATGGGTTGGCTTTGTTTATAAAAATTTAATTATTAACTTACTGTAATTTTCCATTAATAGTATGCATTTAATTTTTAAGAACAAAATACCTCAATGAGCAGACACACACGTTGCGTCGCTCACGCTGAGGGATTAAATACCTCCATTTAAAGTCACGCTTGAGGGGTTAATCCACTGACTAATTAGTGATAACTCCAGTTTCTTTGACTTTCCTGAAGTTGTCAAAGAATGTGGTCTGGAATAAAGCCACTCATTCCACTTTTTACTCATCTGTGTCTTAAACAACTGTGTTGCAACCGACATCCATCACCTTCAACAGGCTTGTTTCCCCCCCAGGAATAATGATGAGACCTGTGCCATTCCATTCAATATATTCTTGATGCATGGCATTCGATGGCATCTAAATGCACATAGAACCAACTTACAAAGTCTACAAACCACATCTTTGCACCACACATTTCGCAGCCAATCTTTGGTTGAATTTTCATCCATCCAGCCTTTTTCATTGGCACTCATCAGACATATTCTGTGGCCATACTACATTCTTAGGGAGAGCTTTTCTTTTAAATATTACATAAGGAGGTATTTGGTGTCCATCCCCATAAGCGCACAGCATACCTGTGAAAGGATTCTTTTCATTGCCTGTTGACCTCAGGGTGATAGATTTCAGGGTTTCCTTAACTTCCAAATGCATACGAATATGGAGAAAAATCATTCAATCACTCATTATTGATTAGCTCTTCACATTATATTCCTAGCCTTAGCTTATTCTGTTATATTTAGGTGAATATTTATCACTAATTATGTGTTATTTTATGCCAGGTGATCTGGCTCATGTTACAACTCACCTTATATATTATCTTATATAAAGCATTTTGCTTGTTGAAGTAATAATAAATAAATAATTATCATTTTAACACTGTGTCAACATGGATTTCCTTCTGACCCTTATGAAAATCCATCTCTTGGAAAATTCTTATTTCATTTGTTTGTTTTTATTATAATAGAGATTTTACTGTATGTCAATGAGTTTTGGGAAGAGTTTCTTTTTGTGTGGATGGTGCATATTGTTGGCATCTAAATTTAAATGTTCAATATTTCCGCTATAGATTTTGGCTGCAAGTGTTTGGAGCAAGCAAGAGGCAGCCAGCCAACCAATCCCAAAAATGGTGCTGTGATGGCTCAGTGAGAGGACCACGGAGAACAATAGTTTCTTCCCCAAGATAGCCAAAAGGCTCCGAGACTAACATCATATATCTCCCTCTTTAGAAGATGATGGTGGAACATTTTCAATGACTCGGTGCATGGACACTGGTCTCTTCCTCATCCCCATGTGCAATTCTGTCAGTATACATAACGGAAGATGACTGAAGCTCTCTCTCTCTCTATTTCCCTCCCTCCCTCTCTCACCTCCTCCTCCTCTCTCTCACGCGCCAATGTGTGTGTGTGCCCCACTCCCTCCCGCAAAGCAGGCTGGGACTCCCCCCCCCCCACCCTTACCCCACACACGATATGAGAGTGGGAGGGAGGGTACGCATAATGGACCCTTTGAAACCTTCCTCTTGTTGTCGTGTGCTAGGTGTTGTTTTCCCATGTTTTTTTTCAGCAGGCTTACTTCATCCATTGTTTTCTTGATCCTCACATTAAATATCCCTTGTGCTCTGGAATGTGGAATTAAGTTTCCTTCCTGATGTGCTGCCATTTTATTTGTGAAATATGCAGGTTATACCCATGTGCACAAAAATAGATAGACTTATGCGCTGGCATCGAGGGCCATGACTTTCCCCCTATGGGGGTTTGCATTAGTAGCTGGTGGATTTAGAAGTAAGATGGATATAAGTTAATCCCTTAAAAGAGCAAAGTGTTGTTCAGGAGGATGCTTTTTCCCCTTTGTCTATTAAAAAAATACCATTCTTTGGGTACTACTCAAAGTGCATGCTTTTATTTGAGAGACAATGCAATATCATCGACTTGAAAAACTTGGGTTATTGCATTATTGTTGGGCATTTAATAGCAATGATTATTTATATCACCAAAATGTTAAATTCTCCCTTGCCACCGCTTCGTGAGTGTTCTTTTCCATGATTACTTACAAAGTGACTCTCTGAAACTTCATCCCATACCTGAGTTGAAGAGCAATATGTAATATTTACATGAGCATTAGTTGCATTTCCCATCTGTGTATCCCTGTCTTAGGCATTGCTCCTTTTGTGCAAAGGTGTTTTTTGGATGTCACTCAGTCATTGCAGATGATGATATGTGGGCCGGTTTTCAGTGGAGACTGCCCGCTCTCTGCTTAGGATGGTCAGTGGATGACCATGGTGTTATTTTGTAAATTTACTAATCTCCAAATTGTCAAATTCTGTGAATTACAAGGGCCTCATAGGTTGAAAATTGAACATATAAGCAGTTTAAGTCCTTGACAATTGGGATACAAGACTTTCTGACAGTCCTTGAGACAAAAGGATTCATTTTATGGCATAATGATACAAGTGTGGTGTATGGATTTGAAGCGCATGTGTCTGCCATTACTCCAGAATCCTTTTATTCTAGAGTGGTGTTATTCAGTAGTCATATCTCCGGTGACATTTTCTCAGCAACCGACGGTACACAAGCACTTTATCTCTCCCACCATGCGCTCGCACTTTAGGTTGACCCTTTTGAGCGCGTGTCACCATTTATTATACATATATGTGTATATATTCATATATATGCATAAATGTATGCATGCATGCTTCCGTACACATACATATTTAACTTTACTTGCTAACACTTACTATTTGCTGTATAAGTCTTCAATCAAGATGTTGAAAAAGGTGATTTTTGATAAACCAACAATGAAAGTGCAATACAACTAAAAAAGCTAGTTTCTACTGGTCTTACTCTAACTCTAAAATTTCCTCATTATTTAAAAGTTGAATTATTCTGTAAGTTGTTGTATTAAACATATATTTTGATGTTTCCAAAGTGGATTTACAAAGAAGAGATGCTTTGATTGTTATGTCTTTTAAGTATTCAAATTTATAAAATTTTCTGTGGAATATTATTGATTGAGTTACCAGGAAAATTCAGTTTAAGTACTTAATTATAATGCTACTTGATTACATAATTTATTAGATGTGTCAGACAAACCTGACTTCTCAATTCTTGCTAAATATATATAGTGTTTGAGTGTGAAATTTAAGTAGGTTCAAGTGATCTATTCTTGTAACAATGTTTCAGTTGAATTGATGGGATATCATTTTCCTCGTATCAAAATGGAAGGTTGTACTACATGTCCACTAGTATGTTTTCAGATTGGAGAAGACTGATAAAGAAAATGCATTGATCACAAGTAATTGCGTCCAAAAAGCTGATTTTAATTCTCGTGGATCGCATCATTAGGGGAGAACGAGTGTGGTTATTTATGCTTGTGATTACTTTGTGCAATGGAGAGAGACCAACATGATTGCCCTCACAGTTGAATATGTTGTCATATACACCTTTGGAAACCTCTTCAAGGTCCTCTAATCAATCATTTAGACCCCATCCCACATTTATGTAGATAAAGATAGATGGATGGCACCATTGCCAATTAATTACGTACATTCAATGGAACTACCTACCTAAATGCAAAGCATATCTCAGCTCTATAGTAGCATTCTCATTGAGCTCTGTACCTTTCCCAATTTAGGTAAATGACATAAAATACTAATAAGCTCAACAGTTATTAAAATAGATCCCAGTGTAAGCTAGAAATCTAAGGAAGTATTTTCTCTTTAGGGTATTTGAATTTGTCTGTGTTTTTAAAATTGGCATTTATTTAAGAAATTCAGTAATTCAGAATAATGCTCCTTGAAATCGTTTTTCATCAAAGACTTGGTTTGCTGTTTTCACATGCCCAAATGGATTATCATAGTGTATACCAAGCTGTAATTATCCTTTTCTACTGATATTTCCTTAATGATCATTAGGATACCATCGTTTCAAGGAAATATTTAGCTTTGAAAAAATTTGTCCTGCATATCTTTATATTTATAAAATATACTGTGGGATACATCACTAATGCATAGCAAGGAACTTAATAGTAACATATGTAGAATGTTTTATTTTTTCATTTTCTTATGAAAATAACAGTCATTGCTTGAAACTTTGATTTAACTTAGTGTTATTCCTTAATCTTTTGAATTAGTGAAATTCAGCATCCCCAGTAACAAGTGGAATACTGATGAAGGGCATTGGAATCAGTGTTCAGCGCCTATTGTAATCATTAGTTAATTTTGTGAACATGCAGTCTTCATTATTTTAGGGATGTTTTTTAATTTTGGAACTGTATATTTTTATCAAAATTATAAATGATCAAATGCCCAGCTATGAACCATTATGAAAAATAT
This sequence comes from Ceriagrion tenellum, assembly GCA_963169105.1. Classification (NCBI taxonomy): domain Eukaryota; kingdom Metazoa; phylum Arthropoda; class Insecta; order Odonata; family Coenagrionidae; genus Ceriagrion; species Ceriagrion tenellum. Next base: position 128,296,969 of record OY720642.1, on the reverse strand, counting down.
TTCTTTTTGCGAGGAAGTCATTACCTTGCGATCCATGATTGATATTGCTTGAAATTATAATATTTTAGTGTATTTAAGAATCATAACAACTTTTTATATGTTTTACTAATGAAGGTATTTCTTTCATATTCAGTGTAGATGTTAACCATTTATTGATATCTGAGCTCTCGTAGCAAGAATCTCAGTCTATATTTTTTCACTTCTAGTTTAATTTAATTTTAAGAAAAAAAGCTGCTTTCATTTTATTGCTATTTAAAGGCTGCCTCTGTCATTAACTTTGTGTAGTGAGTTGATTTCTAATAAATTGCCATATTGAAGTCATTTTTTAAAACAGCATGTTACAAAATTAGGTTATTCACATTAATATTTAACCATTTTCATGGTAGTAAAGAGCCATATCTGCAGTTTTATGTGGGAAAATGGTGTTTCACTTAGGTACATGTGTAATCAAGCTGTCTCTAAAGAGATTTTTTTTGTTATGATTCTATTCTGTGGAATCGTCAATCCAGTGAATTTTATTACCTGTTCTATTGAGAAAAAAATGTTGATATATTTATGTTGTCTATAAGATAAGTTGCACAAAGGGAACAGAAAACATTTTAAGTATGCCATACTTTGTTATTATACAGCCAATTGTTGAAATGCGTTGATGTCAACTTTGATTCTGTTTTTCACTCTGGGTGGACATCATTTTGGCCATGCTTATTGTGGCAGTATGCAAAATCTATGTTTAACATTTTTGACTTAGCCTCCAGTGCAATCCAAAGAATTTTAAAAACTGTTTTTTTTTAAATAATTGGTAAATTTATTTTTTGTTACATGGGAAAAACATGTTTTAAATCTTACAAAGACTTATCAAGGCCTTGTTTTACACCACGTAAGATAATAATTTTGCTACTTTCTTATTTGGCCATTCTGATGAACCACAGAGGCTGTTAGCTGGCTGTGTTTTCAAAAGCAAATGGTTTCCCTAATCTTTGAGTGTACAAAACAACAATTTTCACATTGTTAATGTAGCTGAAGTAAGCATGAAGTATCTCAAAATGCTGTTTGTAATTAGTAGAGAAGTTTCTGGATCCATTCTTATATTCTTTTGAGTCATATTATATATGATTTTATAGTCATGTTAATGCTATTTCTGTGAATAGCCACGACTTTTTGTTTAATTTTTAAACAAGTGTATTCTTCCAAAAGTAAAAATTTTAATGTCGGAATGGATTTAGAAACTTTATAATGTATCATTATTTTAAACAATGGCAAAAATTCTTCGGATATATTTACTTTCTGTTGCAAATGTATTTGTTTTTATGGAGTTATGTTCCAAACATTCTAAGATTTTAATATAATCAGATGTGTAGTGCTTTTTGTATTTTCATAGATACTCCTTGTGTGTGTGTGCGTGTATGAAGGAAATCAATTACTCTATATCATTATTATTACTGTATAAAAATCATTATAATTGTTATAGCTTAGCATCTTAACATTGTAACTACCAAATTGTGTATATGGATCGATTATTAAATACTTCTCTGATTTTACTAAAAAAAAAGTGTGCCATTGTGTATGAAGGAAATGTTTCCTCGATGTTCACAGCCAATGTTTTTTCAATAATTGATATAAGACCTGGTCGGATTAATTCTAAGGCAGGTTGGCGATTGTAGGGAAAATCTGGAAATATCAGGGGATTTTGAATTCCTGGAAAAGTCAGGGAATTGTCGTAACAGTCATGGAGAAACTGAGAAAGGAAATCCTCACTATTTTTATACCATTACGTTTGTTGGCCAGTCTTTCCAGCCCCTTATTTCACCAGCTGAAATTAATGTCCGTCGCTAGCGTGCATGGGATAATCAACTCGTGCATGCTCTCGTGGAACGTAGAATTCATGCATGGAAGAATCAATTTGTGGAACATCCAGTTTATTTATTACACATAACAAATGTACATGAGCGGGCAGTTACCCAGTTATATAAAAATATAAGATTACGTTACATTATAAAGTACTGTAGTTGACAGAGAATAATTTTACAAAATATGAAAAATTAAACAAGTTACATAATATCCAATTATAAACTTAAAAAAACATATAAAAATGATTAGTACATCAGTCTTATAATTTATTACAGTTCAGAAGATACCTTTTTAACTTTAAAACGTTCACATTAAATAAATCTATCTCATATGGTAATTCATTAGCTTCACACATCATTCTGACTAGAGGACTATGGTGTAAGTAGTTTGTACCAAAAAAACCCTGGTAATTACCAGGGTTTTTTTGGTTATTTTAAAATAACTCATTATTCTGGGTATGACATTTTGGGATTCTAAATTGAATTGCTTGCAGTAAAGTTAGACATGATATGTAATTATTTAACAATTTAAACAAAAATAGAATATCAGCATTACAATGCCGACTTGATAAAGTTTTCAATTTTAGTTCCTTATACGTATCATTAATTAAAATTTCATCATCTTCCTTGGCACTTTTCTTGACGCATAAACGGATAAATCTCCTTTGAACCTTTTCAATTCGTTCTTTATGATATATGTAATATGATGACCATATGAGACTTACGTACTCTAGTATTGGTGACAAGAATAATTTTTTAAGTGCTGATATGTCTTTGAAGTCCTTTGTAACCCTCCAAACAAATCCAAGGAACTAATTAGCTTGTTTGCAAATCATATCAATGTATCAAAACTCATCAGTAGTAAATATCACACCCAAATCTTTGATCACATTATCTCCACTTAGGTATTTGTTATTGATATGATAAGGGAATGTTACAGGATTTTTACATCTATGATAAGTAACAAATGAGCATTTATTTAAATTAGTATCCATATAATTATTTTTACACCAATTGTAAAATTAATTTATACTCTTGAATAGGTATGCCAGATGTTACAGGGAAGGAATGGGATAAGTAAGAGTTAATTCTTACCATTTGCCTTCCATTGGATAGATAATCTTTAAGCCATTCTAAAAGGTAGCCTCTTATACCATATGCTCTTAATTTATTAACTAAGACACTAATGTTCACTGAATCAAAAGCTTTTTGAAAGTCGGTATATATTACGTAAGTAAGTAAGTAAGTAGTTTATTGGTCCCGGAGACATAAAAAACATATGTATGGGACAAGTCAAGGAAACAATACATAAATACAAATCCTCGCCTCCAAAGGAGAACACAATACATAAATACAATCACTTATTCAAGAACTCATCGACTGAGTAAAAAACATTGTTCAATAGAAGTTCTTTCAATTTCTTTTTAAAAACAGGAATACTACGGGTCTGTTTGATCTCACTAGGGAGACTGTTGTACAACATGCATCCTGCATATGACGGTTGCCTTGTGAAGGACACTAAATTGTGAGACACCACTTGAAAATCACCATTTCTTCTGGTATTGTATGAATGAACATCGTTGTTCAAGGGCAATCCAAGAGCCAGATGATGCTCTTTAACATACATAATTGTATAGAAAATATATATACATGGGAATGTTAAGATGTTAAGTTCTTTAAAATATAACCTGCAGCTAGTGCGTTTATTTACGCCAACCAAAATTCTTATGGCCCACTTCTGTAGTTTAAACAGTCTTGTTGTTCGCTGGGAATGACCCCATGCACAGACTCCGTATTTTAGTCGACTAAAAACACAAGCATAATACACAGAGAGAGCAACACTTAAGCTAGTGATCGGTGACTTACTTACTTACTTACTGATCCCTTGCATTTGAGTCAGCATTTGTTCGTTATTTTTTACTCAATATTTTTAGGGTGAAGAAGAAGTATTAATTAGAAGCCAAATACACTGTCATAAACAAAAAGAAAAAATCTTTCTGGCCACCATGTATTTAAACTTTTTGATAATATGGTTTTATGATGTATGATTTATCCTCTTAAGAGATGAAAAACTAATAATTTGAGTGGATGGAAAAACAGATTTTCTCCTAAAATGCCTAACGTCTACTTGATTGCCTACTAATTGGCTAAACTGATTGGCTAAAACGTCTACTTGATTGCCTTGGCTAAAAGAATAAAATATATTTTTGAAGGACCATTAAGTTTGTAACTGTAGATATACCGCTATAAAAACCATGTTGCTCCCCTGCAATTATATGCTTTAAAAAAGAGCAAATATAGTCATGGACTAACAAAAAGCTTTCAAGTACCTTAGCAACACTTGATTGGATGGTAGTTTGTGATGTCACTTTTAGACCCAGATTTATAGATTGGCACATGACTGAGCTTTAAATTCTTTGGAAAGATGCCAGTTGATAATGATTGATTAAATAAAACAGTCAATGGTTCAGCTGGAAACCATCGGCAGTGTTTTAGGACAAATGGAGGAATTCCATCTGGGCCAGGTCCTTTTTTAGAATCCAAAGAGTTAAGCTTCTTAAAAACATCATCAACTGAAAAATCAATAGATCTTAGATTAATACAGCTATGAAATTCATCAACACCATACAAAGTAGTACGTGGTTTATAAACACTAGAAAAATATGAGGCAAAGAGGTTTGCAATATCTTTGGGATTGTTGGCAGTGCTGGTGCCATAAGTTCATTGGGTTCTTCATTTTTTTCATTGGGGAACTTATTGCTCTTTCTTGTAGAGTTTACATAATTCCAAAAGAACTTGATATCCTGATGGATGGATGTTTGAATTTTACAGGTGTAATTATCATATGCTTTCTGAATTTCCCTTTTCAGTTCCTAAGAGCACTACGAAAATCTAAATAAATGGTATATGATTTAGAAATTTTATATTGACGATGCAGTTGTGAATATTTGTTATTTAGTCGGGAATCAGACACACAATGTATCCCTTTTGTCTATCCTTATTATGATATTTGCCTAGTCGTGTTAAAATTCATGATCACAATATATTATAATCATCACAAGGAACCCGAGGCTATGTTGTTCGGAAAAGTTTACCTTGCATTTTATATTAACTTCCGAGACTCAGCTGGTGCACACTAGTTTGTTGTAAGTACATGCTTACAATTCTAAAAATATGAGATGATGATTATTAAAATGGTAATTCAAGTACAATCTCACATGTAAAGTAAATCTTATGCAAGATCATCTTCAATTCCCCCATACCCCCCCTTCGTTAGACAGTAAGAAGAGCCATCCTCCCCTCCCAACCTCTCTTGATCAACGTAATTATTGAATGGCCCTCTTAGCTCCCTCTTGAAGCAATGTAGTCAGTTCACAAACCACTTCAAATAATGATGTTCCAGAATATGATGCTGCCAATGCTAATTGCCTCCTGTCTTTGTTCACGGTGGCACGCTTACATTTTCTTTGTTTATCCAAATATTTTTACATTCTTTGGTTTCCTCTTGCAGTCAATGGGTTATTACCATGTTAATCTAATTGTTATTAATTTCTGAAGGTCACTCGCACCATCCAATTTTGATCTTGTCCAACAACTTTGGTTTGTGTTTTTCGCACACCTTAGTGAAACCTGTGCCGGAGGCAGCCAGTAAATTGGCCATTAACTTACCCTTCGATGCCTTTTCAGTAATCCTCTATTTCCCAGAACTGCGATGACTTGCTACCTCTTTCTTGAAGAATTGGACATCTTAAATTTGTAATTTTACCAAAGGAAACATACACAGCCACAGTAACACACTACACGGCCACAGAAGCAACATAACCTTGCTCGCTGGGTCGCCCCAACACTTGCAATGGTTCAGAGGACTCACTATAATGCAACTCTGTTATGTGTGTACCTGATTCAATAACCTACTGTATGAGAACCTTGTGTATTGGGAAATGTCGCTATTTTGTAGACAATAACATGGCCTCTGCGATGGCGTGGCAAGGCAGTGGTAAATGGGGGAGAAGTTGGACGGATAGAAGATGGAGGAGCAGTGCTATTTCGGGGACCGATTGTCAGAGAGTCAGTGCTCTTCCGAAATATATATTATTATGAGTAAATAGTTACAGATTATTTAAGAAACCTCATCAAATATTTCTAGATGAGTAGCATTATAAATTATTTACAATAAAAGCTATATTTGCTAGTAGTTATAACATATTTAACTTACTATATACTTAAGATAAGTATTTTATTACCCAACACTAATTGAGGGTAAAAATATGTATTAAAAGTGTGCATAATTTGGATGAGAGTTGAACTTATGAAGGTTTATTGTATTTTTTCAAACGTGTGTACTTGAAGCTTTTAATGTATCGACTTCAGCTTTTAACAAGTTCTGAGTTTTTACGAAAATTTAAATAGGCAGAAATAAAATATTACAATAATAGGTGACCTTTTGGCGATTGGTCAGGGAAGTTGGTGAATCCATCAGGGAAATGTCAGGAAATTTAAAAATGGGATATCAGTAACCTCCCTGTAAGGGAATGCAAATGCATTCATTAGGAATGTGGAGGGCATCAATGTTCATGCAGGGCAGTGATATTTGTGTTTATTGTCTGAGATTTCCAGCTGGAGGGAATGACAGGATGATGTATCGGCATATATAGTCAGTTGTTTTCACTTAATGTGCTTCTGTTTCTCGTGAACTTAGTTTTGCAGTCCAATTGATAGCTTGTAGTTGTGAAAATATTTTGGCCGTAGGAGCTGTGGATTCAAGATTTGTTGATATTTCATCCTCAAAAATATCAGTGTTCCTCAGAAGTGTTTTCAGATGCCTTCAGTTTTTCATGGACTCATTTTTGTCTTCTGAAAAATTTCTATTGCTTTCTTTTTCTTATGATTGGTATTTTGGATGACAGCTATTTTCTTGAAATGTACCGATAACTCTTTGAAGCCCATACCCCAGTGTATCTGGGCCTGGATGATTACACTTGAAAGCCCTATCCCAAGCACCAATTCTACCTCTAACAGTGTAGGCCATGCATCACAATTATCAGCTTGTTTTTCTCATGCTCAGGCACATATGACTTTTAAGCTATCTACCTTGCATTCCAGGAATGATGCTACCAACTCCAGCATAATATGAAGATAAACTATTTTACTGTTAGTTTGTGGCATTCAGTAAATCCCAAGAAATGCCTTAACCCACATAGCACAAAATATCTACTAGATATCTACAGCATGTCTTCAATGTCTTGGATATTTTAAATATCTACTAGATGTCTAGAATATGTCTATTTTGAGCGACGACTCTTATTATATGTCTAGTGCAATTAGCCAAAAAACCAGAATCTAAAAAAAATGTAACTGCTATGCTTTTTGGTGGATGGATAGATGAAGTCATTGTACACATGTGCACCAAAAAAGCAAGGGAAAGTCTTCTGGCAAATGTTTATAAAAGCGATTTAAAGTTAAGAAAAGTCGTTTTTTAAATGATACAATGAAAAGTACGAAGTTAAGGCAATAACTTTTCCAACAAAAGTTGTAGAAGATAAAAAATTCTACGAATTGGTAGTAACCCGATCAAAATCAAACTATTAGTTAACCCAGAAGGTCGATTTAAACAAAGAAATCGCTCATTTTTCATTATTTAATTATTCAGCAGATTTAAACCTCAGCATCTTGAAACAATAAAAAATGATAGACCTACGTAATAGCTATGAGATCCCAAAATTCTGGATATCAAAGTTGAATAGTTTGAACAAAATAACAGGTTAAAGGATAAATGTTTAAGCACTTCTATCGATGGCCATAGGGCAGCTGCTTTGTTTTAATAGATATTAAAATGAAGGTAAAGGTTTAAAATTATAGATTCATTTTTAAAAGTTTTTTAATTTTTAAAATAACCGGAGATATTTAAATTGTTTATCAGTATGTATTTTTGATAATTTTGCAACTCTTTATAAACTACATGTTGCTACTAGCAACTATTACTTCTACTGTTATATATGTTCATTCATGAACTTGTACATGAACACGTACGGGTTAATGTATCGTGTAACCAGGCCTTAAGTCATTTATCCTGAATTTTCCCAGTGGGTCCAATTTGAATATGAATGTTTAGAAAATATCTTCTCAAGATATCTTGTAGATATAGGAAAAGCGGACATTCAGATATCTACAATATGTCTAGAAGATGTCTTCAAGTTATTACAAGATGTTTTCTAGATATTAGCAAAAGACTTATTAGATATTTTATAGATATTTTGTAGATATTTTGTGCTATGTGGGAAGGGTCACTAACCCCACGGGATCAATATTGTTGATCAGAAACTGAGAAAATTTTAACATTTGATGTTGAAATGTATATATTTGAGTAAAATGACTTTCATATTACACATCATGTAGAACAGAGCAAATCCGAGTTTTCACCGCAAATCAAAGATACTAATTGATTCTCCCAAAAAACGTCCAGGGAGAATTGAAAAGAATATGGTGAAATTTTTGGGAGAAAGTCTTAGAGACTATCTAAATTCATTTATGAATCGTATATGTAAGCAATTGCTGTGAGGTAATAGCTCCACATAAAATTTAATCTTTTTCTGAGGGATAGTCATTCCCCTTGGCTGGGAATTGATCCCAAATCCTAATCCTGGCTGCTCAAAGTGAGTTCAATGCGAGGTCAAGGCGAATGATTTTTCTTTGTGGAATTTTTGCACTTATTTGCATTTGCAGATTTATCTGTGTTGTAAATCCCATGGCTGGCCATGGTATCCTCAAAATGTATGCTCTGTTGAAGTTGCAAAGGCAATCCTGCTTTGAGGCATGAGAATTTTGATGAGTGAAATCAGCAAAGTCGCTAGTGATTGAATAAAATCATACCTTATTCAAGTTGATTCATTTTGGAAGCATTTTTGTAGCTCTAACTTCATAATGAACATGGTTTCTATGGAGAGGTGTGTTAAGGATGAGCTTTTAGAAATAATGCTGTGTGTGATGCAGCTTACAATATATGTTAGTAACTGCACCGTATGGTGGAATTTCCATGGCAAAAGTAATGTTTACAAGAAGCCTAAGGTCAGTTTTCTACTTGGTTCAGGATGACTAGCTACTGTGTAGCATGAAAAAACTCTGCCTCTGCTGGGAAATTGGAAGGAGTGGCAAAAAAATAGAATGACATGTAAATTTCTTTAAAATTCGACTAGGGGTGTGTTAGTTAAGTTTGTTATTTTTTCAGGGAAAAGGAAAATCATTAACACAAAAAGTCATGAGCTGTTGCTAAGTCCCATAGGCCGATCGGGATAAACCAGCTGGAATATGATGCAGGAATAACACAAGAGGGTAGCTTCAAGGATACTCTGCTGGTCTTGTTTCTATAAGATTGGACGTAGGCATGGTGTTTGGGGCTTGTGGCCTAAAAATTTGGGTGAGCTTTGGCTGTCTTCAGAAAAGAGAGTTTGCTTAAGGTCACTCACATACTGAAGTAGTATACTTAGCATCTGCAAATCACCCATTTTGGCCAAGACTTACGTCACTTTGTGAACTGTCATATCCATTCAATTTGTACTCGGCATTTCAGCAATGTTAGTGTGACAGTTTGTCATTATTTCATAATTAAAAGTGAACCCATTGATAGATATTATTGTGAGAACCCAGAACCCAGTGAAGATATTATTTGGACATGACTTTTTTGTTCAAGGTTAGTATAAAACAAATTTGTCAATGCTCCCATTCATAGGCCAAAGGTTAATAGTGTAGAATTATACATTTACCATAGGATTTTTTAGCATGGCTACTCGAGGTTGTGCATTAATTACCTGTGAATAATCCAATGGGTTCATTATAAAATGAGTTACACTAATGTTTTCGTGATTAGTTCTGTGTAAGGCCATGTAAGATGATGTTTGAAGTTCTATAATTATTTTTGTGTGTGGTTATAATGAAAAATGTCCAGGATTTTTCTTTCTCTAAGAAGTGCGCTGCTCACTTAGAAATTTATCCCTGGACTATTATTTTTTTGATGACAATGAAATTGTAATGGATAATAGGCTCGTTTATCTGTTGAGTAACATGCACTTTAACTACAAAATACCCAAAGACAAGTTCTAGGCTTTTTTCTAAAAAAAAATTTCTCAGCTCAGGGTGGCCATAGAACAAGAACATAGGGCTAGAGAGTACCTGTTATATGCTGGGTCTGCTGTATTTATTCTAAAACTTCTGGTCGCCATTGTGAAAATATACTTACAAATAAAATCAATGAAGGAATTAGTGCCAAGCTTTATTTTTTTTTCAATTAAAAAATACAAATTTCAGTCAAGGACACTTACAGAAATGGTGATTCAATCTCAGTTTAAGAAACTGCTGCATACAAAGTGAAATACACCTGTTCAATCTTAACAGGATTGGTTCACAGCTAAAATATGAACTTTCTGAAATCACTCATTCATTGCTGTGAAATGGATTTTGTCTATAGATTATTATCCCATTTTAAAATGCATGATACATATGCCGAATTATCTTCCTTCACTTTACTTTCTCTATTTCACTATTGGCACAAGTAAAAGAGTTCTCAGTCTTAAATACAGAGAATGACAATGTGCAAAAGAACAACTACTTAAATTGAGACAACATATCCACATGAACACTTTTTCAAACAATCAAGCACACACTCAGTTTCTTATTTCTGTGTTAAACATCCTTGCTGTCTATTTGCATAACAAAAATATAAATAAAAATATATGATTATATTTATTACATTACATATTTACAAAATATCCTTCAACACTTCAGTTATGTATCATGAATGATGAAAGTAGCTGAATGGAATTAGGACCACATCATTCTTGCTTTCCAGAGAGACAGAACAGATCCAGAATCAGAGATTCCTGTAAAGACATGAGATCACATTTATTCAGTCAAGCATTGGTAATCTTAGGCGATATAGAAATTTTCTCCATAACAAACAGTTTGCATTGATTTCACATTAACCGCACTGATTTGTCAGAGGTCATGTCTTAAAACTAAACAAACTGATTCGGTATGTTTGTGTAGTGAATTATTTCAGCATGAAAACTTGGTGAACATTTACACAATCAATATCTGTTTGATAAGGTCTGCATATGAACACAGAGCTAGCTGGGCCTTGATCTGGTTTCATGAAAAAGTCAGTGTGTGTGCTCAGATGTGATAATACACCCAGCAGAAACAGTATACTGATTAGTTATATGATCAACGTGTTAATCATTCTATTTAACCATCAAGATTTCCACTTTAACCCTTTGAGTGTGGCATAAAGTGATATCACATCATGGCTGTCTATACGCTGCTGCTGAAGACGTGATATCGTGTCATCAGCACCAATATAAAGACATCTAGGGCATGATATCACGTCATGCCACGTGTAAAGGGTTAATCAACGTACACCAAAATTCTAGGATGAGGAAAACAGAATCAAGTGACCACATTTAAACAGTATCATCAATGGTGAAAAACATACCCTTACCTTTTCTTTAAACAGAAAGTTTCAACCCACTGAGGGATCAATGTAGTGGGGTTGGCTCTGCTCATTGTCTGTTTTATGGCGCCTTGGGTGTAAGATTTTCAGCAGGGCAACGGCTGGTGCCTCAAATGCCAATGACACCATAAATGAAAGCACATATGATGCTACAACATTTCCTAAGTAAATGATAGTCTGCAAGAGACAAGTTGCAAATTAGAATGGTTGTGAAAGGCAATGCAGTGTGACTGGAATTAAAATCTTTCTCAATGATAGGTATATAGCAGGGGTGGAATAAGGTCATTGTTTTGAGGGGTGTGGGGCTTATAGCTAAAATCCTGAACACCTTATGGTCAACATTTTCCCTATTGTACCAAGGTCATAATTTTAGGATCATGGGATGCGAAAAAAGAGGCATTTCAATGTTTACACTTTTATAATGTCATTTTAGTGGAATACTTCTTTTAACACATTTTACATTAAATTAAAGAACACCCAAAGAAAACATTCCTTTTGTATACTGGTGCTAAATGTTGGCAATGAGCATGGTGAAGATACAAGATTCACATGAAGATAGCAGAAAACATAAAATAATGGTAAATATGTACCACTCTAAAGCAACTAATATAAAGAAAAAAATCATTCAATCATAAGATACTAGAAACAAATTGCATCATATTTTTGGGACATTCCTCAAAATGGTGTCTGTAAAGAGTGACATTTTTATGCCTCCATGCTTTTACAATTTCCTTTCTGAACAGACACTGCTGATGAGGCTGTCCCATGATTGAGAGATGTCCTCTGGGATGAAATCAAAGTATGCCGGATTCAGGGACTCTGTCTCTTACGTGACGTTTTATACTTTTATAAAACACTTTATACTATGTACTTTCAAAAAGCAAAACCATGAATTGACAATTCCCATGCATGTTGCAACCAGGTGTAAATCATGCCATCATCAGTCAACCTAAACACCACGGGGATATATGTACCATCTTTTCCCTTTTATTCCTATTTGGCAATTGGAAGTAATACTGTCCCTAAGATAGACTCCACCTATGTCCCTGTTATATTTCACAATTATATTCGACTGAGGTGCAGTAATTTTCTTCTTTTCGATGAGTGAGCAGTGTTTTGCTCCTTGTAATGGCCTTATGCCAGACGGATTTTATTGTAAATTGTAAACATTATTGTTTTTCCAAGGAACTTCTATTGTAAAGTGCACAGATTTTTTTATGAATTAACAGAGGACACCTCAGAATAATGGAAATAAAACAAACAGGACATGAGGAATTAAGAAAAGTGTGCCTCATACATTGTCATACCTCCTCATACATACACATGTAGCTCCATTGCCTCATACATACACATGTAGCTCTACTTCCCAAACACAAAAAGAAACTGGTATTTACCCATAAAAGAAATATTTTAATAAATTACCTAAAAATGTATATCATGGCACTGCATGGTGTCGTTATGGATCAAGTTTTCAAATATTAAGGTACACTTAAAAATACCAAAATGTTTATAAAAAGATCCCAATCTAGTGGAAAATTACATTGATGTAATCCTTAGACATCAGAATTGTGGTGAAGCAGCTACCGTGTTCCAAAAAAAAGATGTTTCCTCATGGCAGTTCCTCCAGTTCAGCTTTTGCAAAACTTAATTCAAGAAAACCAACGGATTGTGATTTTGTGCCGGAGGTTCTCCTTGTGGGGAGGATAAGCCTCCAGTCGGTCTTTCTGAGATATTCAGAATATTATCCTTATCCATAAAAAAAGTGAGAACCTTCTCAATGTTGTTTCCTCATTCTACCCGCCACTGTTTTTCCTCTCTCCCTTCCCCATCAGCTCCTTCAGTCATCTTGATCCTCCCCCCCTTTACCTCCTGTTAACCCCATCTTCCCCCCCATTCATCCACCACATGAACACCTACTATACTCATCGGGTGATTTGCACAACTTCCTCGATTATGACTGTGAAAGTCAAAACCTAGATGTGCTCTAAGTCAGCAAAAAATAATGTACTGCACTAAACAAAGTTTTGGTTTTCTTTTTCTTTCTAATGAGGCAAATATGATATGAACAAAAAAATAAAAACAGTGAAAAAGCAATGAAAAAAGTAGTTAATGAAAGTACGTATGGAAAAATGAGACATTTTGCATCACATTAATAATGTGCTAGGACAATGGAACAATTTCAACATTGTTTTTTGTTAACTTGAGGGAATATAAGCATCTGATTTGAGGGAGTGGCTCCGGTGACATTCATTTCATTTTCAGTGGAAGACTCCACAAGTTTCAAGACTAGTTAGTACCCCACAAAATATTTCCAGTGAAAGTGAGTTGAATGCAGATAGACTTAAATTTGGATCATCTTGTACTTGCATGTCCTGAACTCATAACCACTGTTTCCAACTCGCTTGCCCAGTGAATATATGGACAACACTCACTGCAATCACATCTTCTTATCACTTTAAGTTAATAGAATGAACTAGTTCAATCTTATGCTCATTTCAAGTGATTTCATCTCATCAGTAACTCATATTGACTGGAATCGACTAATTCCTTCTCATACAAGTTATAACTGATTTCATCTCATCCATGTGGTGGTTTGTGTGAACTAAAATCAAGTTGTTCCTTAATGTGCTCATTTCATCAGTTTTCATCTCATTGGTGAGGTAACTCATGTGGAACTCAAATGAAATAAAAAATATGAGGTTATGATATGAAACACGTTGGTGTTTCCAACTCGGATAACTTAATGGAAACAGAACGCTAGACTCAGCTTAATGAAAATAGAACTAATGGAAGGAGTACTAGGAGAAACTATGGTCACTTGAAGTTTTAAGGATTTGCTTTAAGTACAGTTCAAGCAATGCAATTCGATATGAAATGAGTAGGTTTACAGGGTAATGCTGGTTACTGCAAGTTGATTTAAGTACTAGGTACTATTTGCACAATTCTAATGAGGTAATAATCATGAAATGAACCAAGTTTGCTTACAAAGTACAACTGGATATAAGAGGCTGAAATGAGTCACCCTAACCACAGTTCAGAAGAGGTATTACAGTATGAAACGAATTGGCTTTTCTTTCATGAAATAGAGAAATAAAAATGAGTAGTTTTTCGTGAACAGGATATGGTATGAGTTCACTCACTCTCGGAGTAAAGAGCTGAAACTTGTGAGTAGACCAAGTTATAGTTAGCATTGTTTCTAAACAAATGGGATATGATGCATAAAAATTAACTTATTCACTGTTGTATAAATTCCACTTATTATAATTGAAATATGATAAGCATTATTTATCTATAAAACAGATTAGCTGGAATTAAATTAAGCCAACATTTATTTCTATATAAAATTTTGATAATTACTTCTCACTGACACAGTTGGTCAGTGCCATTGAAACTTAAATACGTGACCTGCAGCTTCAATTTATTTTATTATTTTTTGTGTGGCATATGAAATGCAGTACCTAACAATTAGGCTAATCAGTTCTGTGGGTATGAAGAGACTCCAGTAATAAAAAGGAGATGAACCTTTTGGTATATACATTGCCGTGGACTGTAATGCATTTTTAGAGGGGCTGGTAGGATAATAAACTACTTGTAAACCTCCTCTCTCCCATTTCCAAGCAGTTGCCCCTTTTTTTGGTATCTTCATTTTAGAAACTAATGGTGGTAGTAGCATTCTTAGCTTCTCGCTTCTGTTTTTGGGGTTAGGGGTAAGCATAAACTGCACTTGTTAGAGCTACTTCAGACTTTTCATCGGCAATACCATGTGCTAAATCTTCACTGTTGTCAGTCCCAGTATACTTCCCACCAAATTTCTTTACTTGTGCCTCTGCTTGAAACCAGTGTCTCAAGCAGAGTCCATGCAGTCTATGGTTATCGGTCTTGTGTTCAGTGTGTCATTAGCAACCCATACCCAATATACTTTATCATAGTAATAGGAAGAATTAGAGTAAACTATCTAGTGGTTTACAGGAAAAATCCTTTTAGAGATAAAATCATGCGCTATTGGGGAATAAAAGAACTCTTTAATGCATTTCACTGATCATACTTCAGTGGACAGAGAGGATTGGCATGTTTCCTTGAATAGTTATGGGAGAGAAAGGTGGGAGGAAAATGGGAGCATACAGTGTTCTAATTATTGAAACATACATTAAAGTTCGTAGTAAGCAAACTGGTGGCTCCATATTACTTATTCATTGAATATCAGAATTATTTTTCTTAGTGAAACCCATAGGGCATAGGTTAATACATTTTGGTACCTCTCTTTCCTAAATTATTTCCACTGAATATTTCCCCTCTTTCCAATGAATGAAACTGTATGTACTTTAAAGCTGTTTCACACTTATTTTTAGCCTATTATAAAACCCATGTGTCTTATTCAAATGTAATGAAGCACTTTTTTTGTCTAGCAATTCACACAATGTCTATACAAGGTACTTGATTAATGCATTACCAGAGGCATTATAGAGATGTTGCTCAGCAGTCGTTCACACACCCCATGCTCAATGTTTTTTAGCCCTCCCCCATTTCTTCTGAATCCCCTCCCCAATCTTCCTGAAGTCTTGGGTTCCCTCCTCCCTCCCCAAAAATTATGACGCAAGTTGTGTCATGACCCCCTTACTACTGTTGTTCAGAAACTCACCTCACTCATCACACTAAGCAAATGTGCAATTGGCATCATTTGTGGTCTAGTCCGAATATTCATCGATGATGAGGAGATGACTGTATCATTGCCTTATTAATGTATGTGGCTATTGAGGATAATGACAATGATGTAAGTAGTTATAAGAGGAGGTTGAGCTCAGTTCTTTGGGGATACCACAGTCTACTTTTATAACATTGGAACAACTCTTAGTATAGCAGAAAAAGATAATTTTTACATTCACATCTTTAACACAGTCATATGGAATATAATTTATTATGAATATAAAGCCAGATACTTCAAGTATAGCGATTTACTTACAATATTGTCCTTCCCAAGATGAAGTGGACTGTCCATGTTCATGGCTGTTAACCTAATCACTAATGGGTGCACAAGGTATGCACAATATGTTACCCTACTGAAAGGATACAATGGACTCCAAGACAGTAATGAATTCACCCAACCTGGAGTAAAAAGAATGGAACCGAAAGTGAGAATAAGCAATGAACAAACAATAATCAAATAGTTATGACTACATGCATAGTATCGACCTCTCTTCAAAAAATTTAAACTGCTATCTGCTCCATGTGTGTATATATTTATCATTTCGTGTTACTTGTGAAATACGATAGTGCTGATTTTGAAATGAACGATAGTATTCACTTGTATAATGCCAGACTACGTAACAACTTACATGTAAAGCCAACCAATTTATCCTTGGCATCAAATGGTCCAAGGTCTATGTGCGTAAATTTATATAATAACTAACCTGAATGTATTAAATGCCAGTCTTTAAGAAAATGATGCGTGAATACCTGATTGATAAGTTTTTTTATAGTGTTTAAGGATACTCGAGGCCACATTTATTATGTTTTATTTATTATAAACATGGTAATATTTCTTGTGTATGACATGTCCTATACACTTGCCATAATTATTGCTGTGTCTTTTGGATGAAATAAATTGTATTATTATTACATATTGATTAAAAAAATGATTCTGAAAATCAGATTCACAATTTTATAAGTAATGCCCGAATATTTTTTCACTCTTTAAATCAATCGATTTCACTGTGAGACACTGAAATAAACAGCATGGACTACCACAATGTATTTTTTTTATCATTTCTTGTTCAATATTTTCTTAGTAAGAAAACAAGAGAAAATAGGTTTTTCCCTTTATAAATCTCATATCAACTAACCTTCAGTGTCATGTAATTTACAAATACTGAAACATAATTTAATATCAACTTAATGGGAAGGCAAATCTTCTTAATGTAATATTAATTAAGATTATATTATGTATACTTATTACACTAAAAATTCATTCAGTTGAACAAAGAGTGAGACCTTGCTAATGTAAGGATGCCCATGGCACATTGATAATATTCTAAAGGGATCAGGTCAAATGTATGAAGAGTCGTTATTAATTACATATGAACTACTGAAAATGCAATGTTCCATAATCATCAGTAATGGCTGGAAAACAGTGAATAATGGCAAATGGAAGCATGCTTCTCAGACTGTGATGAATGGAAAGACATGAGTGTGAACCATTCCTAAACAGCTTACTTCGATTCAGATAATCAGAGAATTTTAGCATTTTTGAATGTAGAATAATATGTATTTAATATAACTAACAATTTAAAGTGTGACTGTGGTGCCAGAAGTTGTAATAATAGCTTAAAAAAACACAAAGTAAAAGACCACAGCATGCGATCAGGATTCATGGTATATGCAACCGGCATTACACCTATAGTCCCGGGGACTGATAACGTGATATCACATCTTGAATTAAATGTGTATAATTAAAAAGATTAAAGCTTAAGTAATGTTTCTATATTTTCCCTAGGGTATTTGGCATCCCTACTTACTTCCTGCTTATTAAAAAGAAAGCTCTCTGGTGGTAAAATTTTGATGTCAATGGGTAACATTGAAAGGGTAAAAGTTGAGATACATTCTTAAGCTCCACATCAATCATGCCATCAACAGGAATTACTAAAATAATTCCCCTGTCTTAAACTCACTCAAATCATATTTACATGGAGAACATTTCAAATCATCAATACACCAGGAAGACAATGATTCCAGTTCCTACTAGATTGCTTTAGGCTATACAAAATTTTCTAATAATAATAATAATACTTTATTGGTTCCTAATGGACAAATTTTTCACAAGTATGGAACATGTCATACTTGAACGCAAACTTTTTCTCACCTTGAGTAAACATGGGGTTTGTTCTATGAATTCAGGTATATCAGATCTGTTACAATATTCTGAAACCGCATTAATTTATTCTAGCTGCCATCTGATTTCTACAGCAATTGAAGATAAAATTCTAAGGCATATTACCTCATACTCATTACAGGGCTGGACTTCTCAAAAAAGCCAGCACCTCCTGTTATCTGCCCAAACTTTTTTGCAAAAAACCTCACATTGTATTTAATAATGTTTCCTCTTGAATCCCTGTTAAGGGGGAAAACCCAATTACGACCTATAAAATTTGTAGCTTCATTTCTCCTCACAATTCTCCAAGTTTTCATTCTTCTGAGTGTTATCATCGCCTCCTCCATTGACCAATTCTTATACTGAGGTCCTCTCAGACGTTGTTCAGCTGCCTCTCCACTTGACGATCTCCTTGGACTCCACCTCTCACAAAGCAATAGCAGGGCAGACTGCACGACATGCTGCTCCCATGGTGGTCGATGCTGTATGAGCCCTGACTGTGGGCTCTTCGTGCTAGTCTCCACCCTGGTGGTTCCCTTGCTGTCCAGCCTCCCTTGGGGCTGGTCCATCATCTGCAACAGTACCCACACTGCCAGCACCATCAGCCAGCGCTGTGGGCTCCTCCCTTGCATCTGTCATTAGGATTTTCCTCCATTAACTACATCTTCTCTAAAGAATGCAAGTCTTGTCCACCTCACAAAATGATCTCACCTTCTTGGGTGTGCACAATATGGAATTAAACTTTCGTTGATATTCTCTTCAAGCTTTCCTGCATTTGAGTCCCTCACTGGTTTTTGCCAACTTTAACCATTACAAACAATATAGATGGGAAACTTACTTTCTAGGAATTCAATCTTAGTGATATCTTAGCCAAGACCTTAATTTTGTTGATCGGGTAGTCATGCCATCTCACGACTTCCTAAAAAAACCACCTGGCCTTCATACCATAGGCCATTTGAATATTGCTGATGTCTGGACTAGAAAGGATATACTGTATTTTATGCATTATAAATTAATGAAGTAGTCCACCAATTACTCATTAGGGATAGATTCCATTTGTGTGAAAATTTCAGATGGCAATATAAAATTAATCATATGAGCTAACCTCCATATCCTGTGGAACAGGCGATGACTACCCAAGCCATTGCGAGTGCCCATGCTGTGTGGCTCAGGGAAGAATAAGCAGCTGCAGTTGCCGGAGACAAATTTGTTCCATATAGTCCATAAAGCAAAGAAAGGAGGCACAAAGAGCTCAATATCCAGCCTGCAGCAACTGCTCCCTGCAACAATAAGATACATGGAATTACTAGACAGAAATCTGACCTGAGTATTAGTGGCTTTCTAAATAGACTAAGTGAGCTCAAGACCTTAAGAGTAACTCACAAGGCATTTTTCTTATTGCATGTTATCTTGAATGACTGATATTTCAACTTTTGGACAGATGAATCTTGTCACATCGCAAAGTTCAGGATTTTACTCATGATCATTATTTCATTCAAAAAAGATGCATTATTATTCTTAAGCTTAAAAATATACATCATGAAGATCCTATTGCTGAGGTGTCACACGAACTATTTAATTTTGTGAGTCAACCTGCCTGATAACATATACTTTTACGAGAGGAGAATAATGCATCAACATAGTATCAATGGTGCAAACGGGCATGACTAGACCCAGGGACCACGCGGGAGCCTCTATGCCTGAGGTGATAAATGAAGACAAAAATGAATGTATCTTATGATAAGCTACATGCACCTCTTGTAAATGTGTCTTTTTAGTATACAGGAAGACTTAATAAATCAATTCAAAGGATACATAAGCAATTGGAGTTTGTTGATGTAGGTATATTTTCAAGCATAAGAAAAGTAAATAAATGAATAATATGAAAATTTGCTCATTTAATGCCTCATTTGCTGAAGCTCCTTTTTGTTTCCAGAAGGCAAAGCCCTCCTCTATTTCTTGAACTTGGGCCCAAATGCACCTGGCTCTGCCGCTCAAATAAGGATGTTACTCCCCAGCTTAAAGTGTAAAAATATGCATCCACAATCACTACTTTTCCCCATCACCAGTTAAGATATTGCTCTAGATATCCTGAAACGTACTGTGTGATGCAATACTTAGTGTGTGAAATTCTACAGAGAAAAAATCATCCGCATTGACCGGGATTAGCACCTGGATCCCTCGATTTCCGGCCAAGTGCTTTAGCCAGTTAAGCTACCGAGGTAGTACAGTCAGCTACCGAGTAAGCTATAGAGCTCTGTAGCGACTGGATGTTACATTGTATGTCCAGCAGTCGAGAACACCTGGTCCTGTATAGGTCATTAAAATCCACAGGGGAAGAGGACGTCTCGGTAGCTTAAAGTACTTGGCTAAAGAACTTGGTTGGAAATCAAGGGATCCGGGTTTGAATCCCGGTCAAGGAGGATGATTTTTTCTCTGTGGAATTTCGCGCAATTGTGCATTGTGGGTGACTCCGTAAAAGTGGAACTCTGTAGCTAGTCCCGGAGGGCTTAAAATCTGGCAATACTTAGTGATATATTTTTCCATAGATCTTTGCATAATTTGCAAATTAATCTAAACCTTTCAGGAATTAAAAAGCCGTGAATAATGACTGAAAAGCTTGAAACAAAATGAATGAAGTATTGTATTATGCACTCTTTTATGTAAATGAGGGCTTGGTCATGTTTCTCAATTTATGGTTTTTATGTTCTCCCTCAAATCCTATGCTTATACTTCATATTTTTAAAGCCATTCCCTCTTCCACAAAAACAAAAATTGAGAAACTAATAATCAGATAGGAATAATTTTATGACTTAATTAGAAACCTTAATTAGAAATGACTTAATTAGAAACTAAATAACTACCGACATGAAATAAAGCTACAGGTATGAAAAATAAATAAAATACATGGAGCATATCAAATGGAAAAATATAGGTAGAAGAAGTGGAAGGAATGGTTTTCACTTGGCATACATATTTGTGATACAAAAAAACTTACCAAATGCATGCGAATTCTACAGTTTGTTTTGAATAATATCCACCCAACAGACATTCCCACCAGGTATGGTCCCAGTCTAGTCCATGGTTTATCATAAATCTTGTCAAAGAGTGCCAAAGGGTCATTGACACTGATGATTGCCATGATGAAGGTGGTTTGAAAGAGAAAGTTAATATAGTCTGTTAGCAACACTTGAGTCAAGCAAACAGCAGTCCTAGAAGAACAAACTGTTAGTAACACATTTTCACCAGGGTTGAAATTCGCCATGATAAAATCATTTGACTTGACCGGGATTCGAACCCAGAAAATTCTCCTTGAAGGAAGATGGCTTGGTGGTGTAACTGGCTAACACACCTGACAGGCAATTGGGGGATCCAGGTTCGAATCCCGGTCAAGTCAAATGATTGTTTCATGGCAAATTTCAACCCTAGTGTATATGCACCCATGCACGTGAGTGACTTTGTACTCAAATTGTAATCAAAGCAATGATTGGAAATTTAACAAATTTTATGAACATATATCTTCAGCTCATTTTATGTATCTCAGCATAAACTATGATGACAAGATATGTTTTAAACTGATAGAAGTAGGCGATGCTTTGAGTAATTTCTTATTCAATTAAGGCTTGGTTTTTCTACCCCTTGAAAAATAAAGATATCCAGCTTCTTCCATTACTCCCTGAAAAACTACTTTGTTACTTTATATTAGTATCCTGTCAAGGACTAGCTTGCCAACTAGTGAGAATTAAATATCCTGCCTATTACGTTATTCCCCAAAATCTCTTTTGTTACTTCATATCAATATCCTGTCATGGCCTATCTTGCTGACAAATTTCTCAACAACTTGATAATAATCCAACAAGAATAATCACCATAATCACTCATCTCTTTCTTACACTTTTGGCTACTAGATCTCAGATAATTTTTTTCTTATTTCTGTATCATTTATCGTTGACATCATTATCTTTAGTTTATAATTTTATCTTCCTACTACCAAATAAACTTACAATTAGTAAGCTTATAGTTTTATTCTTAATTCATAGCCTTCTACATTATTATTACCAGTTATTAATTGGCAACTTTAGGTTAGGGCTTAGGTTTGGCAGCCTGTGATTACTCTTTCCTTACCCAGTTTCACTTCAGCTAAGTCCACACATGAGTGGGCTTTCTTAATTGATAGCTGAACATGACATTGCACATCATTTTCCTAATCTATCTCTCATTAACAAATAGCAATTGCTCTAATTAGAACATATTCTGCACTGAATATTTGCAAATAATTTTGGCAGGAAAATTTCCTATTAGAGCTGTTGCTGTACCACATAGAATTCCTTGATGAAATAAAAAAGGATTAATAATGTGCATAAAACAATTACATAATTAACTTTTAATATGCTGATCCTTACTTAAAGGCCGCTATAAGAAAAGTTATTCATGTACAAGATTGTACAAAGACTTAAGATTTTAAATCCAAAGAAAATAGTTGCAACCATTGGTGATGCCAAAAACAGAATGGAATTTTCAATTGGGTGGTGAAATTTATGTCAAATGCTTGCAGTATTCAATGATGTGGCTGCGACATTCATAAGCTACTGATACACGTTAATCAACTGACTGGCTCATGATAAGCTCAAAATATTATGGCCTAGTTTAGTTTTTATTCTATCAATTGGAAGACATGAATTATACCATATTTACTACAGCTGTGAACATGTTACTATTGTTTTGTTAGAAGCTATACATGTATAATATATTCCTTTAATTACTGGAAACATCCCATGATATATTTTACTTTCATATGCTCGTCTCCTTTTCTTCTCTGGAGGGCATCCTGCTTTGTGGGAAGCAAAAGAAGACGCCAGTGAGAGGGTTCACACAAGATATGTTATTCGCTAGCATTCCTGTTGAAAAATCCTTGCATAAACTGTAATTCACTTGATCCATACAATTCCTTGCTTTATTTTGTCTGGATTGGCAAAGAATCTACTGAACAAAATCATTCTCACTTGTTAGAGCAATGCGAAATGGTCTGAACACTAAAATTTATGAATCGTTATTACTTTATAATTTTCATTACCTATTGATATAGGATAGAGATGATGGAGGATTAGTGGCATATTTTTATCCAGGGCTCTTCTCACTAGTGAAATAGTACTTCCTACTAGAAATACTGGTGAAATCCCAAGGCATGACTTATTCTATTAAGAGGCAAGAAACTTGTATTTCTACTAACCTTGGAACATGGTTGTTCTGGAAGGCAATGAAGGCAGTTGTACACCAGGAACTAATTAGGAATGTTGCTGTGGTGACTGCTGCCAGACGAAAATGGCTATTTGGAAAGTAAAATATTGAGGCATTTATATTGATTGCATGATCACTACTCTACATACCAGTATGTAGTTAAAAATGAGAAAAAATAACATGATGAGATATTTTACTTAGTCTATCTTGTCATTGTTTTAGATTGAGTGAAGTTTCACATTTATAGGCAATTTCAAAGAACATTTTAACTTTTCATTTCCTACATGAATTACTTTTGTTGTATGTCGCTTAAACCTCACGTAATTACATGATGTTAATGATTTTAAGTTTACTTTTTAAATCTGATAATGATATAACTTACCTTACAGCTAAAATCAGAATAATAATTCCAAGAGCGTAGAACTGAGTGTCATCTGCTAGATACCAACTCCAGAGCATACACTAGAATAGAGTTTTTTTTTCAATTTATCAATAGGATATGAGATGACCTCTGTGATTTAACCAAAAAATTAGTAAAATACAAAGGGAAGCAGCGCGCTTCATTAAAATCTGCTACAATCGTACATATAGTGTCTCACATCTTTTAGAGGGAGTGAGGTGGGAGCTGCTAGAGACTCGGAAGCTACACGCTAGGCTTAGGCTGCTTGATAAATTCAGAATTGATATTTTTCAGAGCGGCACAGAGAATATTATCATGACTCCTCACTACATCTCAAATTCTGACTGAAGCAATAAAATAAGAGAGATATATTGCCGAACAGATAGATACAAAAATTCTTTTTTTCCGCACACAAGAAGCAACCACAATGAAAACTGAGCGTCACTAAATACACTCCCATAATGCATGTCACCATTTCACCTCCCCAAAACCTTACATCTTTACATCGCTGGTGACCCAACACCCCCTGCCATATGCCCATGTGGCGGCTCATAGGATAATATGTAGATCGAGTATTAGCATGAAAATTCAACCCTCTTACTAATACACACAAGTTCTCTAGCATCAGCACCTCTTACAAAATAGAAGGGAATTTTTTGTTTTCATGTGAAAATGATTCATAAAATAAAAATTTTCATCTTTTAAACATTTGCATGGTTAGCTGTGAATAGTTTGGGAGGAAAAAGGGGTTCGGAAAACAAAGTCCTCTCACCATATCTTTCACTGGAAAAAGTGTGTTGATGTACAGGATATTTCTCCACCAATACTTTGGGCAATTGATGTGGTCCAACGTTGGTGGTTCAAACACAGAATTGTGGTAGAAAATCTTCATGGTGACTTCCACAACACCAAGCACATAGAGATATGGAGCTGTCAGTCTTCGAGTTGGAAGGGATGAAAGAGGAGATCAGAAGAATGAGGTCATGCATTAAACTACTATCGGTAGAATGTATTGGCATGCTTCCAAAATATTATACAAGAGAAACCTTATTCCCAGAACAAAAGACACACTGCATAACATCTTTTGCAAAAACCTTTAAACAGGTGAACTTATTATACATCTTGACCAAGGAACTTCTGTTCTCAGGATAAAGGGAACAGAATTTTAATAAACATGGATTATTCACAGTGATGAATTATAAATTATGATTGTTTAATGCTGTAACAGTGTATCAATGAATTTGCCAGCCAAGATTGAAAAGTCAAACATATTTTGAAAAATATGAAAAATCATGAAAATCCTATTTAAAGTTGCTTATTTGCTCGTATATTGTTCCAATAGCTTCAATAAATGGTCAAAACTGCATTCAATTTGATGTTTCTCGAAAGATATGGATAGTTTTAAAAGAAATATCACACAGTCATTATGACCATAAATTTGAGAGAGGATTGGGAGAATCAATGGAATAGCCCTCGGGAGTTATTCAACTCATTTGCTCAACTCTGCTCCTGCTTACAGATGCCTTTTTGGTATTGGATACAGAAAACAGCCTCAGGGTCTTCTCTAGCACTTTGCGTCAGGCAATATGTTATCAGTAAATTATTAAAATTGGAGCAATGCAAATTATTGAAATTCAAAGGTTGGGCAGATTTGATCAAATTATAGTTATTAACTAATGAAAATTACACACTTTTATGGGGAAATCTTTACACTCAAGGACCATTCAAGGAAGAGGCAGTATGTAAGTATTGAATGGACATGATCAGGATGCAGTTTTGGCTATTTTGTATCACTTGGCAATAACAAATATAAATTAAGATACAGCTACTCATAAACTGGCTTTGGCCTATACCTGGGATACGAAATTCCTTGTAATAATGACCAACAAGCAAACCCATCCATACTAGAAAACTTAGAGAGGAAATTGGCAAATTTCAAAGGGAATTTAAGTGCATAATGTAAAGTCACACTTTACAAAACTGTCAGTAAATTTGAATGCAAAGCAATTGAAATAAGTAATTAATAATACATATAACTTTACTGTAAATTTAAATTTGATTAGACTGCAGTTAACATTAGAACAAATTAAAAGGGGAAACTCCATTAACATTAACTTGAGATTGCAATTGAGAAAAATGCCAGATTTAAAATGAGTGAACCATGAAAAGATTTATTGTCTGAATGGAACTGGTTTAATAGTTGCTAGCTTTTTAATCACTAATGTTACCACCTTCCAAATCGATAAGCCATGAGGCCTACAAACTGCAGCAAGTTGGATTTTGCTCCTGTTGCCCTTGTTAGTTGTTTGACATCCAATTTGGATGTGGTTCGGAAGTACAGGAAAGATACTAGAAGACCACTGGAGGAAAGAAAATTGTCGTTTAACCAGTGCAACTTAATCATAGCCCACCAGAGTACTATGAGAACTGACAAATTGAAATATTTAGGTACTTTTGAGTTAGAGATTTTAAAACTACTGAAACCATAAGCAATTAAGATATACTCGTGTAGATATTTCTCTACTTCATTACATAGAGTCTGAAAATGTCATACATCTATAGATATTTTTCATAGATTTGTCAAAGTTGATTAGCGGAGCATGCAAATGCTATATTAATCCATTTAGTCATTTAATCCACAATGAATATATAAAGCCATTCTTATCAATACTATGGCTTAAGGATTTGGCTGTATTTTTTTCCTTGATATTTGGTATCATAATTAATTAAGAATAATTAAATAATCTACTTTGAAAACCAAGTACTGTCATACCTGATGAAAAAGAATGTGTCAACTGAAAATGCTGCATTAGAGATGGTTTGGAAGAAAAACTCTTTTTCTACAACTCCCCTGTATGCCATGTTGTCTGGGAAAAGAAATTGATCATGAATAAAACTGTGCAATAATCTCACTTTATTGAGATTGTTCCATTAATTTCCAGCAGATTTTCAAACTAACCTAGTATACATAAAGGCACCAAATTGATCACAGTCATAGATAGCTTTCTCAAAGTTATGGGGAATATTAACCATTAATATTTACCATGCCTCTTCACTAGAATGTTTCTCTAAGACACAAACATCAATTTTGCACTGACACTGTTTAGAATCATCTTAGCTCTGTGCCAACGCTGCCCATATTCTTTTATTTCTCATTCACTTTCTTTTTCATGAAATCAAATTATCAATTTGTAAGCAATTTTTTAATTCACTCATTGTATCTTTACCAAGGAACTTCATCAGAACTTATATCAGTGCACACGTGTATCACTTATTTTGATTGTGGCGGCATCATTGTATAGATACAATCAGACTTGAAATTGTTAAATGTATAAACAAACACATAGCATCAAAGGGTGACTTTCCTTTAAGTATGTTCCACCACGGTTGGTCAAGTCAATGCAAATACTGAATTCCAACATTTTGTTTGAGTGGTTTTAAAAACTCTGCTTTTTCTAGATAATACCTATGTGGATTCAGGTGTCAAATTTTGGAAGTACACGACAGAATTTAAGTCAAACTTTCTTACTTTCCACAGGTGTATTGATTGAAATGCATTCCAATTTCTAATAATATCATCTCCAGGTAATACTTATGACAGTAAAATTTTCTCGTAAGGTAATACAAGTACACGTAGTATTGTACACAGTACATCAGAAGGATGGAAAGGGTGGGGGGGTGGAGGATAAGGCGGAGGAATGGGATTGGTGGGATTGAGTGCTGAACTTAAGCAGTGATGGTAATAATTGTGGAATTCTAGGTGGGTTAAGGGAGGTTAAAAAAGTTTCCCTCCAGTACTATTCCTCCACCCCACCCCATTTCCACCCTTTTTCCCTCCATTACCCTGATGAAGGCCAACGATATACACTTGCATTTCTATGAGAAAATAGTTCTGAGATAAACATTACCAGAAGATGGTATTATGTGACATCAAAATGTATTGTTAATCGACAAAACAGTGGAAAAATGGGATAGATTCATAAAAATTCAAGTGGGTCATTCCACGTCAGATCAGCAGTGAGTTGACCCTTGGCGTCTCCGATTCGAACCAAAATTTTTGTGTGGGTTCCATCTTGCGTTAAATGAAGAATTGTAGAAGCGTTTTTGGAAAAAAATTTTTTTGGCAGATCTAGAGATTTGGTATTTATTTATTTGTAACTTTTCTGTAATGCATAATATGTGAAAATGTTATTATATGTTGATGTTTATTATTTCAATTGATGCTGCATTGCCAAACTGGGAGGTGCCGCACGGCGACCGAAAGTCCGTTCAGTGGGGGGAAGGCGACAAATCTCGTCGACTCCTTATTGTTATTAACATGTATGACGATACAATCAATAGTTATAAATGTCACAGGTAAGTGTGTGGAATGCGTGAAATGATACAAATCTGAGATAAAAACTTTTTTCCGTGTATCATGGTTTTAACGTCAATGTAATGAACGAAAGCACAGAAATACATGCGGAGTTGGTTCCGTCCATTATATTTGCTTGCGCTGCAACATGACTGGAGGAGTTGACGGGCTTTGTCGCCTTCCCCCCGCAGAACGGACTTTCGATCGCTGTGCGGCACCGCCCAGTTTGGCAACGCGGCATCAATTGAAATAATAAACATCAACATATAATAACATTTTCACATTTTATGCATTACAGAAAAGTTACAAATAAATAAATACGTTTTTCGTTGGCTTTAATTTTTTGATTATGTGCAAATTGTAGGACTGGATAATTTTTAAACATTTTCATTCATTAACAACAAAAGATGCATTTTAAAAAATTTTTCTTGCCATTTTGTATCTTTATCAACTCTTGCAACCCTTGGTGAGAAGTCAATGCTGTAGATTTTGCAGTTTTTCCTAGGCTGAGTTACAAAGTTCATGAAGTTGATAAAACTGCTAAGTTTAGGTAGTGTGGTGTCGCTTATTGCAGTAACGTGTCTCCATTTTTTGTTATATTATAAAATAAGAAATATTGATGAAATTAAAATAAAATTATCTTAAAATTGG
This sequence comes from Ceriagrion tenellum, assembly GCA_963169105.1. Taxonomy (NCBI): domain Eukaryota; kingdom Metazoa; phylum Arthropoda; class Insecta; order Odonata; family Coenagrionidae; genus Ceriagrion; species Ceriagrion tenellum. The sequence continues at coordinate 128,268,112 of OY720642.1, read as the reverse complement.
TGCATAAAGTATTGCACTAGCATTTACACAGACCAAGATATAAATTCTCAAAGAACAGCGGCACATCACTTTAACGCCGACCCTCGTGGAGAACGAGGGCGTAGTCCAATCTTTGAAGTTAAATGTCTCCGTTGTTTACTACTGTGTAGCTTCTAGTTTGATCAGCCATTGAAAAATAGCATGGGAAGATGGCATGTTGCTGCTTTTATCAAATAAATGCCACATCAATCTGAAAGTTCCCGCAGTATGAATTCTATATATGTTACTATATGGTGGAACCTCCATAAGCACGGTTCACTGCATATCAGAGAAAGAAATGAAGTTGCAATTTAACTGGAGCATCTTATTCTCAGATTCATAAAAGATATTAGATTGAGAATTGCGTAAATGTACTTCACCTGAATACTTGAAGGCCACAAGGCAGGTGTGTCCAAGGATGACCCAGAGCATGCTTAAAAATCGAAGACCATGCAAAGTTGGAAGAGTGTCGGAACCAACTGTATGATCTGCGATCGATGCCAAGTTTCTTCGAATTGAGAAGGAGAGAGCTGTTTCCGATGCTAGTCCAGCTGAAAGAAAGATGACATTTTTCAAATGTATGAATTTAGGTCTCATCATTAATTCTGTTGACAAAAATATTTTAGGCAGCTGAAAATTTTAACCTTACCTAGCCTGTACATTTACTACCTGTGTATTCATGTTAAATTTAGCATGAACCAGCTTACCCAAACCAGCTTGCACCAACACATGGGCATAACATTCGCCAAAGATTAGACGGACACACCAGGTACTAACATTTGCATTGTCATTCAACTGCAATCTATAATAAGAGTTCATTTCAGATAACTACTTAAGTTTTTAACCATCAATCTTCACTTCGACTCCTCTTTCTATCTCTCTCCATCCTCCTCGCCCTCCCTGCTGATGCTTCAAATACAGAGCTCAGGAATACTGAGATATCAATAATCTGGTACAGCAAAGTTCCCCCCTTCCCCCCACTACATCCCCCCCCCGGACTTAACATTCTCCATTAACTCTCTGTTTCTTTGCTCCCCACCTTCCCAACATCAATCAACCGGCCCACAAATTTCCCCTCACCTGAATTAGCCAGTAGTTCCACTCTTTCCCTCCCCCCTACTTGTCACCATCCCTCCATCATAATTACTCTGTTACATTGTTGCAACTCCCCACTCCTTTCCAGTTCTAGTCACCTCGCCGTCCCCCTTCATCATCTTTACTTTGTTACAACTTTTCCCTCTGCCCATTCAGCCAGGCATCATTAACCTTCCCAAATTACTCTGTTACATTGTTGCAACTACTCCCCCCTCCAGTGCCTCCCCAGTTATAGTCACCTCCCCATCCCCTTTCATCATCATTACTTTGTTGCAACTTTTCCCCCTGTCCAGTCAGCCAAGCCCATCATCATTAACCTTCCTAGTTCCCCTTTTCATATAATCTCCCCTCTCCCCCCTCATTGGAGCAGTAACTTTATCTCTACACCTATTTATTACAATCATTGTCTCCTAAAAGCAATGAATTGATTAATCCATGAATTAACTGGGTAAGAGATATGAAAGTTAGATATAATTAAAAATGTAGTTATATTCTAAGAATCACTGGAGGCTTTTAGACTCAGCCATTTGGAAACTATGAATTATTTTAATGGGAAAAAAATCAGAAATGCACATGTATTGAACTTACCCACAATATCAGAGTAGCCTCCGATGGAGCTGGTGTCATCTTTTGGGTTGTACATGACATTTGGACAGCCTTTGTCTCCTATTAAGGGAAGAAAAAAAATCATGAACAATTATTCTTTATTGCTTACCTTGATAAAGGAAGCATACAAAGTTACTGTGACATATGGTTACTCCGATAGATTTTTAATTGTAGCATTTAAAACTTGACCAATATATGTGTCTCAGTTCAGACATCTACACTCAAGACTTCAATTAAATTGGCAATATGGCTCAACAGTATTAACTTTTTCCATCCAGTGATGGATGCATCGGTTGCCATGATTATTATGAATATGCCAATCACCAATATTTCCATGTAAAATGTATTTAAGGAAAACATTGGTGAGAGAATATCTCTAACACATTGTTAACCCAGACCAGTGATTGGCTACCCATGGTAGCATGTGCCAGCTGGTGGTTTTGGTAGAGCCAAGATTTATTGGTGGCATGCCACGAAACCAATGATTGAACTTCCAAAATTTAGGCCCTTCTTACCCATGAAGTCATATTTATTCCTTATGAAAAGTCAGCACTCGGGCTTGCATAAGGCCTATTACATTCGGGCAATCCAGGAGTAACAAATGATGAGCAGCCACAACCATGGTCTAAGTGGTAAACTATACAACCAGACGGAGTTTGAACCCTTGACCCTGGGGTTAGCAAGCGAGGGCTTTCACCCACAACCACCCTACACTCACATGCTTGTAATTCTTTAATTGATTTATTTATCATTATTGGCCTATATTCAATGGGGATTAAATCTAAATGATATAATTGGTCAGAGCTTCTCTCCTGCACACAAATACTTGAAATATGTTATGGTGACTAAAGTCGCCATCCATTATTCTGGACCAGGGATTAGAACAGTGCAGATCATGAGCCATATTCAACTCTTTGGTTATGTGAATGTGACTGTGGAGTAAAAAGGAACCTATCAAAGTTCAATGCGAGAAACGGGTAGACCACAAAAGTCACGGATGAATACAGTTGAAGAGACTAAAAGGGAGTTTCAAGGACATATTATTATTATTATTATATTTGTTTATTTATCCTGGGTTGGATGACACGGAACCGTCCCCTCTTCCCCCAACCCAGTACATATACAAACACCCATGTCCTGGGCAGATAATATTCTTCCCAGGCGGGACTCGAACCTGCGACCCTCGGGTACAACGTAGCAGAAGCTAAAGAGCTATGCAAGGATTAGGGAACTAAGGAGAAAATTATCTAAAGAGAGCCAATTTTTCAGGTCTAATCACAAAAACATCTCCTCATCTCTCTCTGTCCTCAGTAATTAAAGAAAGGTAATATGACATGGATACCTATGCGTTTAATTTCGGGGAGGAGCGAGCACATTGACTGTCATACAGAACAATCGTCTCACTTAGAAAACAATGAATTTGGTCTTACTTAAAAGTAACATAACTTTCTCTTCCAAAGACACCAAAATAGCAGCCCCTTACCGAGCTACTCTCCGAGCAGTTTGACGAAAAATACCATCCCTTTTACATGTGAAATGGTACGTGCATGCATTCCAGAGAGACCTTATTTTAAAATAATGGGGAAATTATTACACCTGGATCTCGTCAACAAATTAACAGTGTATATTTGGCATCTTTTCTCGATTGTTTTTGAAAATAAATCTTATTTTGACCACAGTATTTTTTTCAGAATCACGAAAAACCTTTCGTTGTGAAGGTTTTTCGTGTTTTAATGTACAGTGTGAAAAGAATGAGTCAAGTTAAAGAATTATGTACATATTTTTTTTATTGCTAAAAATTTTAGTCATATTATATATATGTAGTCATAGTATATTATTGCACCATAAATAATGAAATATTTATTTCATGCTTCCTACAGGTAGTGAAGTTAAAAAGTATACTTCGAATATGGTGTCCATTATGACTACCCTAGTAGCAAGTAATATCTATACAATATCCATAAAGACTTACCAATATCCAAAAAGCATTATGTCCACATTTAATGTTGTATAGATATTGCATGGATATTAACCCAGTAACCACAGAAAGTTGCAATAATGTTGAAGGGTGAAAAAACCATAGGAAAATATACTTTCTAAACAAGTTTCCTGGTCGTCTGAAGCGATTGAACACCTTTCTACGGAAAGTGTTTTTTAGACACTAAGCCGGTTTCTGGACTTAATATTTCAATAATCGATTCCGGAGTGGCGACTTAGAAAATACCAAAGGAAATGTGTTTCTAAGAATGCTAGTTTCGAGATCGTCTAACGTTCCAATTATTCAGTTTGTTCCCTTATAAGGTAGAAATGCTGCCAATTATAATGGGTCCGATTCATTTTGGTATTCATTTCACTTTCATTCAAAAACTTTTCAATTTCAGTTAATGAAAATGATGTAGGTATAGTTAATCTAACAATACTTTGCCAATAAGAGTTATTCTACCTGATCATTGGCGACTATAAGTGCTATAGGTGACTACTATAGTAAATCATCAATCAGTATCAACCTTATAGTAATTTAAACTGCAATGCAAAACGCTGTACTTATATAAATGTTTTTACTTCAATTAATTCCTTTCCCAAGGGAATGAAATACTTTTTCAAACTGGTGACTTATCTTCAAAGAGGAAATGTAATCACAAAAGTAGATTAATAGCAAAAAGATATGAAAGAGCTGACAAGGACCCTTTTTTTAGCGAATATCCGACTTGGATATTGTGTGGATGGCAACTGGCGGCAACTTCGGACATTGTATAGATATCCATACAATGTCTTTGGATGAAATTTGGATATTGTATGGATGTTATGGTTGGATATTTTGGATATTGTACAGATGTTGTATAGATATTATTTGCTACTAGGGTAGGGATCCTTGTTGCTCGAACTGCCTTAAGACAAACTTAATTTTGATATGAATGCGAGCATTCAAGTCTCCTGAGTACAGTGGGTTGCGTTATCTTCAGGCGCTCTCAACCGCGCTTCCATCGCTTGGTTAAACTTAGGCGCCAGTTTCCTTTCCGGTTACTCAAGAGACTAGAATTATTTTTGCACCCACATAATAATGATTTTGAATGATTTTATATATGTTCTACGCGGTAACTCAATGTATGAAATCCAAAATGTGAATTTCTCTCGTAATTTGTGGAACCATCTCGTAAAATGCTTTCATCTTTCCCGCAAAATCGGAAGGTACTCAAATTTTTTTTGTGCATCGCCAATTTTCCTATTGATTAACGCTACATTGACTCTATTCGTGTTTTGCTGACAGCGAATATGATACGCAAGGAATTTGTCGAAGAGAGTGACAGCGGCAATAAGGGACAGCATGACTCTGTGTATTACACGGGGAAGACACAGAGAGAAATGGGCCCAGAAAGATGTACGTTTTGCTAATGAGAAAGCATGGGAAAAGCAGAACACTCAAAGAAATATTTTCAAAATGTATTTGCAGAGACACCACCGTCTCAACTTTTCTCGGTTTCGCTGAAGGTGGACACAGTGAAAAGGACGATGAGGAAGAACAACACGGTTGGAAGGATGAGAAATTATTTTTTAAGCCGGTGTCCCACGGTATATTTTTTTCGTAACTTTATTCATAGTTAAACTGCGCATGCGCATGCCGATTTTGGTAATTCTTTGTAAATACGAAAACTCTGTAAATTCTTCATGAAACTCGATCACTCATTGGCTTTTCTGAGTGCATGGTTCGTGGTGCACAGAAACTCGATATCAGATGTTTACACTGCTTTATCAGGGGTACCACAAGGCTCACATTTTGGTCCACTTTATTCCTAATATTTGTTAATGATCTGCCACAATGCCTTCGTCATACGAAGTGTTTAGTGTTGGCTGATGACATTAAGATATACAGAAATGTCAAAAATTTGAGACTGTTTAGAAGTGCAAACGGATTTAGATAGTTTACTCATGTGGTCAGAGAGAAATCTTCTTTATTTTAATATTGATAAGTGCTCTGTCGTAAGTTATTGAAGAAGAAAGAATGTGATTAAGTTTAATTATTTAATGAAAGGTGGGAGCATACAAATAAATACAGACATAAAGGATTTGGATGTTATTTTCGACTCAAATATGACTTTTGTTAATCATATCTTATGTACTACCATGTCTGCATGTGAGTAACTTGTTTTTTGTATCGTATTTCCAAGTATTTCACTGATGAAATGGTGCTTAAACTGCTGTATTTTTCTTGTTAGAAGTAAATTAGAATATTGCTCTGTGATTTGGAATCCACATCTTAAGAAATATGATGAAATGATTAAGAGAATCCAAAAGAAATTTTTGAGACATTTGATTTACGCTCGCTACCATATATATCCTATGTTTGAAAATTATGAGGATTATAACATGTTACTAGACATTTTTTTAAACTCCAAACACTGGGTGACAGGATAATGTTGAATGATTTGCTATTTTGCATGATGTGTTTAACAAAGGCGACTGAGAGAAATTATTAAGTAAGTTAAACTTAATAGTCCCAACGAATGAGGGGAAGCAAGAAAGGACATTTTATTTTAGAAATGTGAAGAGTAACTACAGCAAAAATGCACCCTTAAATAGAATATGTATTAGTTATAACAACTATTGCAAAGAATTAAAGTTGTTCAAGGCTAAGGAGAACTTTCGTAAGAAAATTATGGAAAGTTTGTCCAAAGCTCACAATGTGTCCGTTAATTTAAGATAATATTTATGTATATTTATTGTAATTAGTTGATCGATAATGTTTATGTATAATTCAGCCAGCTTGACTCTAATTTTTGTTTCTAGGTGTACCTATTTCGTTCACCCTGTAATTACGGTTTTCATGTTGGGTGAACATTAAACACAATAAATAAAAAAATATATGTATACTAACAAAAATTCCCATTAATATAATTTAATTACTGAGAATTTGAGTAATTTTAGACAAAGTTAATGGGTCATTAATACTTCATACGGTTTCTGAAATTGAAAAATACATTTCAAAATATGTCCTATTTCACATGACTAGGGAAATGAAATCTCGCTCTCAAAGTATACCTTCGGCTCGTAATTCGGCGGTGGAATCATTAAAGCGGTCCTCACCTCTGTCCGTCACCGATGTCGGCAGGCTCAAGTTGACGGGTAGTCCAAGGCAGTATAGTTTCCGTATCCGGCGTCCATTAGCGCCTTCCTCCTCGGCGCGGGGGTCGACCACGACGGGGGCCGGCGGTGGAGGAGGTGCCATCGCCTCGGGCCGGGCCTTGCGGGAGGCGGCGTGCGGCGGAGGACACTGGTAGGCCCCCATTAGGATGGGCGCAGGGGCGTCCGCTTCCTCCGGCCGGCCACCGGATTCGGCGTCGCCCGCCACCCGGCCCTTGGCGTACTCGAGCCACAGGTCGTAAGAGGTGCCGATCACCATCAGGAGCACCACGGCCAGAGTGACGGCCCTGCCGGGGGGAAAGGAAACGACATGGCACAATGAATCCTTTGAACACTTCGGTGCTCCATCGTAGTACACGGGCCAACGATTTCATATCCCGAGGATAAGATCAATTATGGGTTGGTCAGGTAAACCAAGGATAATAGATGTCCGTATTAGGATCAAAGTATTAGGTTAGATCATCTTATTAATTTAATTGTCCATTTACTTGCTTGAAAATCTACCAAACTGCAGGTAGTGGTTATAACGAAAACAGCGTGACGGTAGCGTAAGGCCCGTCGTTTTCATGAACAATCCACCTCCCAACTCCCCTCCGCTTCTGTTGCTGCGGTGCCCGAAACACACACCCATGCGGCACTGTGGCTCCAATGTAGTCAGTCGTTCTATTCTGAGACATTCGCCGAATGCCGAGTCGTATGGATGGGTTGCTTTCTACGTGCGGAGTGCCGATTTTTCAGCGCTCCGCTTTCCCGCGGCGTCTCTTGCGGCACCAATCAAAGGAAGCGAATATCCGCCGAGCGGAAAAGGAAGTGAGTGATCCGATTCTCGCCAAAGGGTGCGTATCTGTTTCGATGTGCAATTCTATTTGGCGAGTACTCTGCGGCCCGACGACCATCTTGGCGAGCAGTCTCTCGGTATTCGCCGAATGTCTGGGGATCGGGTTGGTGTGGTGGCTAGAGCACTTGGGTTTCTATCCACCCTTCCTCCCTTCTCACCTATCCCCCTGATGGCGCAAATGACCTTAGCCGTCGGTCGCCTCCCCAAATATCCAATCCAATCGCCGAATGTATCGCCGAATGTATCGCCGAATGTATCGCCACCGCACGGGGAGTCACCCAAGTACGCAAAGTTCCATCAGAGGTTTCGTCTTGATATTCATGTTTTCATGAATGCTTAACTATTAATGTTCCTTTTTACGTTTCAGATTCTATGAAAATATGTAGCTAATTAAATCTTGAATTGAAAGGAAATGGAATGTTTTGATTTCGGCAAACCCACCTAACACCGATTAACCCAACGTAGAAGCAGATTAGCCATAAAAGCGAAGGATGTACCTAGTTCGCAGTTTGTTTCAGCTCAATTTAGGAAAAGTTGTAAAATGAGAAGGCATAGAAAAATTGGGTCCACTTATAAGATATAATCGCCTATGTGGTTGAACAATTTTAAATCGAAAATAGAACTTCTGTTACGACGTCAAGTTTTGGGTCAATGACAAAAGCCTTTTCAACCCGGAGCGAAAGAGAGCGGTGAATGATCTGTTCGCTCAAACTGTGTCCATATTTTCGGTTATCAGGATCGTTGGGCAGCCGTTGAGTAACAGCGAGTGTTTCTACTGAAGTAGCAAATGCAAGGATCTAACTTTCCAAGGCCGTTATCAAGCGCCAGAAAAAAAATCCTACATTTTTTTGCCAAGGACGGAAAGTTCACAGCCTAGAAAAAACTTCAAATCACGCTGGCATTATATTTCGACGCTGTTCATGACTAAGCGTTTTCCCCTGGAGGGTGTGCGTGCCATTTGGTGACCTATATCGTGAATTAATTTGGTTTACAGATAGACGAAGGGAAAACTAAAAATATGAAAATAGCAAGAGAGGCAGAGCCAATCAACTTAACGCTGGAAGTCAGAGGTCACAAATTTGCAGTAACTGAAGAACTTTAAGTATCTGGGAGTTACTATCACCAGTCAAAATAAGATGTACCAGGAAATGCAAGTAAGATTAAATGCAGCCAATAGATATTACTGGAGTTTGTCAAAACTGTTGAAGAGCAGGCTTCTGTCAAGAAATACAAAAATTAGGATATACCTAGCGATTATCCAAACTGTTCTCTTGTATAGGTCAGAAGTGTGGACACTGACAAAGTACGCACAGAAAAAGTTGTTAACTTTTGAAAACAAGGTATTTAGAAGAATATATGGACCAACTCTTGAAGCAGGAACATGGAGAATAAAGAAAAGCAGAGAACTCAGAAATTTATGCGGAAGACCTGATATCGTGGCCGTGGTTAGAAGCAGAATGATAAGATGGCTTGGTCATGTCAGAAGAAGAGAAGAGGATACAGCCATAAAAAGAGTGTGGAGGGGACACCCAGAAGGAAGACGCCCGCAAGGAAGGCCAGGAAGAAGATGGGATGACCAAGTAGCCAATGATGTGAGAAAACTGGGTGGTGACATTGAGATGGCGGAAAACAAAACAGTCTGGAGGAAACTTGTAGGCGAGGCCAAAAATCAGCTTGGATTTAAGTGGCCCCTGGAGTAAGAGTAAGTAAGTATATCGTCAATTAATGCACAACTATAAAAGAATCGGGTGAAGTCTGCAAGAGAATCGATTCACTAATGTGAAGAGAAGAGCTCTTGATGGACAAGCGACCGCTCGTTCCACCTCCTCGTGGTATCCGGTGGTAACAGAGTCACTTGCGCCTCCTGCGAGTGGCGGGAGTTGCTGAGCTGGAAGGATCCAACCGACCCGTGTGGCTGGGGGTGACCCGAGGAAACAAACCTCTTTTGCTGTTCGTATGAGGGCGGCGTGAATGGCTGCTGGCGAATGTGTAAACGAAGGAACACACTCAGGCAAAGGAGGCTCGGGACTGCTTTCTTCCATAAAGCGGACTTCGGGCTTCTGTTGTCAAAAAGCCAATTCCAGGTTCCTTGGTTCACTACGTAGTCAATCTAAATGTGACCGGGTTTTGAATCTACTCTTTCCTAGAATCTCTTACTTCACTATTGGTTCAGAGCCACTCCTTCCTTCGCCAATGGACAGTCTCACGGGATTAAGTGCTCGGCGCAGGTGCCCGACGGGGATTCGTCCTGTGAATCTTTTTCCACTAACGTTAACAACTCTAAGAGAAATAATTATGGAGTAAAATATCTGGATCAAAAATGGCGAAATAATGGCGTTTAGAAAGGGTGAAATGAATATTACATTTTCCGTACCAAGGCCATAATTAAAGCTCCAAAATGGCTTGACGTGGTTTATTTTCTATTTACGGTTCAGTCATCTCAAGTATTTTATCAGCATTCCTCCGCTAATTTAAAATAAAACTTGTCTCATTGGACTTGGTAATGCTTATTTATTTTGTATTTTGACAAATTGCTGTGATTTTGGCAGCCTCTACTTAACGTTTGTCACACACGCCAACAGAATTGATCCGTAACATTCCACGCCATTTTTTCACATTCTCCATCATTGCCAAGGTACTTGAGCCTTTGATTGAGATGTAAATGTCGAAACTGGCCAGGTTACCATGAATTATATAGAGAGGAAATCTGCCAATTATTTTTTTAAATTCTTGTTATTTCCAAATTACAGATAGTTACTTTGCCAACAATTCATCACCAGGCGTGCGTACACACTATCTAGACGTGGGAGTAGGGAGCGGCGTGAAGAATTTACAGATTGATTTCAAATGCCTCGTCTGCACTAAAGTTGTACTTAAGTAGGGTTTACTTAAATTCAATGTTAAAATGCAGGGGATCGTGTACACACGGACATTAAATTTACCTCAACGCTAACTTTGAAAGAACTTTGAATGGCGCGAGTGTCCGTGTTTATTTTGACGGTTTATAGACATGTATATCTGTATAAAATATGAAAAAAATGATAAAGCGTGTACTCAATTTCTAATAAAACTGATAGAAAAATAGGTATGATATGTAAGATTATCTAAACTCCTCGACCTATCGACGACGAGGTCTCGACCACCTCGACGGAACACTATCGATATCATCAAAGTGCGCTAAATAGGGGTCCCCGGCTCCACTTTAGTAGATACGATAATAAAATAGTGAAAGGGCGTCTATACAGTGCCCTTAAGTGAAAGGTGCATTTAAATGTTCATTTAAGGTAGTTTGAGCGAAATATCATTTTACCTAGAAATCAATAGGTTTGGTCTCATTTTAAAGAAAAATATCTCCCCCTTCCATTGACACCACAAATTCTACCCCTTACCACATTACTTTCGGAGATATTTGACAAAAAAATACCGGCCCTTTTACATGGGCAATGGTACGTGCATACACTCCAGAGAGACATTTACAAAATGAGGTACTTCTAACACTTACATGTCGTTAAAAAACTAACAGCGAGTAGTTTATATAAAACATATAATTCGAATGTCTCTCTAATGACTAGGGAACTATCTCGCTCGGACTGCCTTAAGTGATCAGTGTAGACGCGGCATAAGGTATGACACATGATTTTTAAAAAATCCACAATATGTCACACCATACGCCAATTGTGACGGATTCAATATACGAGACAAGGGGTTCGATCCCGCACCCTCAGAGTGAGGTGAGAGTTGGACGTGATCCCGCCGCTGCGGCACCAGCTGGGCCGGAGATGGGTCGTCCTTTCACTCGAGGGAAGGGTCTCGAAGGTTGGCATAGTTCTCATTCGGGTCTCACGAACAGTGACCGGGCGATTATGGAAGCATTCCACTGTTAATAATGGGAGTCTTGAGTGTTTTTTTTAAATTAAACAATCTTAGATTCTTATTTCATCAAAATTTGATCACTATATTTTGATCACAAAATTTGATACGCTTTAAAAAAAATGGCGTAAACATGAACTATTTTGCCACCTTCAAGCAAGGACCCCGAAACCACACAATCCCACCAGGAATGTCGCCGACCGCCAGTTGTCGGAGGTGTGATTACAAGGGGCCATCTACGGAGATGATATGCTTACTTACAGGACGAGTGATGGTTCGTAAACTTATCATCCGTAAATGTTATTTAATTCAGTGGAGAACCTGATCAAAACGATATTCTTTCTGATCCGGGAACAGTTTCGGCTCTACATGGAATCAAAATAGGGTTCACACGCCTCATACTGAACGGAGACCTAATCCTAGAAATGGTTTCCTGGGTAACTTTGTGGAAGTTTTTTCCAACTCTGAAAGTTTGATGAAGTTTCAACGCAGCTTTTCCCTCGAACACTTTTATTTTTCACGGCCATCAAGTTTGGTGAAGCAAGTCACTTCGTTAATGATCACCTGATGATGATACACTGTAACGAAGCCATGGCCGTAAAAAATGAAATTTCTTGAGGGAAAAGCTGCGTTAAATCTTCGAAAAATTAATCACAGAACATAGGTGAAGATAAGAAGACCGAAGAAATTGAAGATGATGGTGAATCTCTGAGAGGAGAATTTCATTCAGATTTAAATGAAGGCCGAATGTTATGCCGGAGTTGTCTGAAGCAAAGCATCCCCCACATAACAGAGAACCTGACAAAGTAGCCTTAATATGTGAGCACTTTTTCGTATTAATGACGACTTTTTGCCACTTCCTATTTTAATTTTGCATTTAAGTTTATCATTCCCAAGCAGGAAGCAGGAAGGGACAAATGACATCAAGTCTCCAAACTAGTATATGCAACATAAGTTGTTATTTTTACACTTACTTGTATTACATGTTCATTTTCACTCAGTATAATTTTTCGTGATACCTCAGAGAAGGAGTATTCAGTCTCCATTAATGATTAAATATAATTCATTCTTATATTTGTATCCCGTTCCGCCGCTAGTTCCCCTACAGATGACAAAAAATGCTCGGAATCTCAACGATTTCAAACGAAAAAGGCATCTGAATTATGAAGACAGTGCGTGAAAAATTACAAGTTTAAATTTACGGCTCAAGGTTGGCCAAAAATTGTGAATATACTTCCCATTGGATATTGGTATCATGGCAATTAAAGCTCATGTCTACGCGAACAACTTCAAAGTAGCGAACTAGAAGAGATATTTTCCGCAACAGATAATTTATCCCGCTTTTTAAACCAGTTTTAAGAGGGCTAGAGTGGGAAAGTTATTTGAAAAGCGTTTAGATCATTCTTAAGGATAAAATCACGGACAAACAAAATTCAATACGGAAAAAAGTAATGGAATATGAACAATTTTCATTCCAATGGGATAGTCAGCATACCTCAAAAAACACGGAATTGAATTCCAGCAGAAGGTGGTTAAACGATTAAAGGCCATCGAATTCTGACCAATAGAAGCCCAAAATGTCATTCTGGGTGCGTTCTTTAAAAGTTCAAAATTTTATCTCGATTCGCAAGAAGATTAGTGAAATGTATGCCCGTGATAGTGACGCGGATGCAGTGCGTGTCAGGTCCAATGTTAAGGTAATTCCCCCCTTTAAATGACTTAATTGTCATTTTATGCATCTTCTAGCACCCCTAGAAAAACTCCTCCTCTACATGATACCTACGAGCAACAAAATGTTTACCTTACCACGCTGCATTCCTCGCAAATTGAATTTTAATTTGAAAAAGGTGTTGAACGCGAGAGAGCGCGAAACATTGGAAAAAAATAGCACTTTTCCACAAATTGAAAATGTTATTTTCTCGGAAAACTGTTTGTAAGAAGTAAACTTACTCGGTAGGTTGAATAAAAATAAAACATAGTTTCCTTACCATAATATTTTCTGAGTTATTAGCAAATTACTGCAAAGTCAGAATTCAGTACTTGAATAGAAATGAATGAGAATGATAGGAAGGTTCTCGCATGAACGAGTGAAAAAGAGATCCTACTTTGCTCTGGTTAGGTCACACCTCGAATACGCCACGAGTATTTGGAATTCTGGGCATAAAGATTTAACCAAAAAATTAATAAAATACAAATGAAAGATGTGGGCTTCGTTAAAAACTGTTACGAGCGAACATATAACGTTTCTCGTCTTATAGTTAAATAAGTTGGGGACCCATAGAATCTCGGAGGGTACAATCTAGGCTTATTTTGCTTGAAACTTTCAGAATAGGTGTGTTTCAGAGTGGCACAAAAATATTATCATGACGCCACACTACTTCTCTGGGTCTGACAGAAGCGATAAAGTAAGTGAGATACACTGCACAACAGAGACAATAACTCGTTCTTTCCACACACAATAAGTAACCAGAATAAAAATGGGGCTCCATTAAAAAATCACACAAATAATACATTTCACCATTTCATCCCTCAAAATCTTATCCTTTACACTTTTACACGGCTGTTGTCCTAACACCCCATGCCACACGCCCTTGGCGCAGAGTAGTATGTAGATGTGGATGCAAAAATGGCGTTTCAGTCGGGTCCCATGGCTGAGAAAAAGTGTTAATAAAAATATTTGTCGAAATTATCTGCATATTTTGGAACTAAGTCATTGTTTTCCATAGCTAAGCCATGTCACCATCGAAAGCAAAATTTTTAAAAGTGTGACAGAAAAGCGGATTTCAGCATTTAATTTGACCAACATAGTCGCAGTGGGACACGCGTAATCGCGGGGGAATTCGAGTGGGATCGAAGTGAACCGTTTTGGGGTGGTGGGAGTGCTTACAGGAGCGCGTGGAAGGTCGGGTCGGTCCAGAAGGTGTAGTACTCTGCGGGCGTCTTCACTTCGAGCACCTGCAGAGACCTGGGCATGGCGAGCGACGAGTCCGTCCGCGAGGAAATCCTCATGAGGGTGACCACGTCATCCGCCGTGCACTGCGACGGCATGCACAGGCCGATCCTCACGTAGCGACCCTGGGGAGAAGAGAAAAAAGAAAGTTAACATCGCTCACTCACTCACCCTCGGACGGAAGGGGGAAGGGGGGGTTTCTGGAGGGGGGGGGGCATGATGAGGAGCGGGGGCTGTTTTCGGTGGCGGAGGCGAGGTCGAGACGACAGAGAACAAAAGACGGCCAGATTCGTATAGATGCAGCGCCAGGCAGGACCACGAGAGGGAGAGGCAACGCGAGAATGTGGGTTGGATGCTCCAGTAATGGACGAATATGAAAGGAGTTTACTTCTTCGGCTCGATCATGTCGAGAGAATGGGAGAACATGGAAAGACTAAATACATGTTGGTGATAATGGAGTGAATTAGGGTTGCCAGGTCTCCCGTATTTCCCGGGTTTTCACGTATTTCGACCTTATTTTTTTCAGTCTCCCGTCTCACGTAATTAAGAACATTTCTCCCGTATTTCATTCTAATATAATATTGTGTGGTTCAAGTGCAGTATTTTTTTGATTTTTAACGATTCAACTTCTATTATCGAAATATTCTGAGCGATATATCGAACTGTACATTGGCATCAATGTTAAATTATTTTTACAAGCATATACTCAAATGTGCATGCATGTTGGTACTAGGTTCTAGAACCGGAAGTTGAAGATACAGAAATGGTCATGTTTCTCGCACTAGCCTCGAACTTTCTTTTGCTTTTGTTCTTTTGAGGCAGCTGGGTGTTTGTCTGTTCTCTCTTGTAAGGCTACGGCACGTCTGTTACACAATCGTTAGACGCTATGGGTGGCGAAAGTGATGAGGAGTACCATAAAACACCACCAAAGAAGACACCCCATTATATGTGTGTTTATATATCAACGTGGTAGCAAATTTCAGTCTCCCTTATTTTCAGTTAGAAAACCTGGCAACCCTAAAGTGAATGGTTGAAAGTAGAAAATATTTCAACTCGGGCGACTCGGACGATTTCAACTTCATCTTGTTAATATAATATTAATGTATTATAAATGTATAATGAGCTTGAATACCTTTCTTTTATCTTATTTTTGTCAGATCAAAATACCATTCTTCTCCGGCTATGTTGCAATCAACGTCAAGGCGTACTATTTGTAAACACATTTTCCCCTAAATTCAGCAAGTAGCGTCACGATTCTAGCCTTCGAGTCAATTTTACGACCGCAAAAGACGCAGCACGGGGAAAGGCAAACCAAATGGCCGTGCAGGTAGAAATATTTCATGATAGCATCTCACATAGCAAGGGTCGCTAAAGTTGTGATCGTGAGGTTAGCTGGGAATGCAGTTGTTGGTTATTATATCATTTTGAAATAAGAAAAATACTGAAATATCCTGAGGTAAATTCACTTTTCTTCGGAAGATTAAATTTCCATTCTTCGCATTGTCACGAGAGGTTCCACAATGACGACAGCCGTTTCTTAGTTTGACGTGTTCATCGACCTAATGCGAATTGCGAGCGTTTTTTGTCCGTCCGATCTACTTCGCAAAAGTGACCCAGACTCATAGTAACTTTGTAATATAATTGGTGGTATGGACAAGATAAGAGCGCTGTTGCAACATATTACTGAGTTGGCTCAGAAACAAATGAAAAGTAAATGATTTTTTCACGATCGTATGATTTAAACGGTGGCCTCCGTTATGGATTATTCGGTCACAAGATTCCCTTCCCCGAACGTCATTGGATCCGTTTTAAAAAAGTGGCCGAATTAATTACTGTCGACTGCGCTATTATCTTGGACGTGGTATAAATACCGAGGCGGGCACACTTGAATTGAAACATGGCTTCTCTTTCCCTCTCACGGGTTCTGTCTGCTGGGAGTAGGCATTTTCGGACAGCTGAGAGGCGAGACAAAACGTAACGATGTACTTAACTGGTTATTAAGGCTTTTGCGAGAATCCTGCGAACACGCAAGTTATACTGTATAAGTGCAATTTCCTCGGGACCTAAAGCACTGTCTGATACACACTCTTTAATCGAGAAGAATTCCGGTTGCTACATACCTACAGGATTCTAGTACCTCGTTGTGTAATGAAGTATACATAAAGTGCGTCGAATAATATAAAGCTCTTTTCAGCATAACATGATTTTTGTTAATGATTCCAATCGATCACGACGGGTTTCAGCGTCATTTTGTGGCACTCGAAGACAACTGAGAGGTCCTTTCTGTACGCTGACATGATGTAAAGGAACAAAATTCCATAAAAATATGCCCCTTTCTATCATGTATAGCAGTAGTAATTTGCCCTTAGCAATTTAAAGCTACATATCTAAAGGTCGTTTCACATTTTCTGATCTATTATCGGTAAAATCGTTCTCGCATTAATTTATTTCCTGCTCACAAGTTACTATGAACGGAAAATGGGACGTTCCAACAAATGCGGTAGTCCATGCGTAGTTAAACATTACTAGTGGCTTATGCTCACATCTTCCGCACTTTAGATAAACGTTTCTTATTGACTACTAAACTTATGTAAATTCAATGACGAGCACCATAACTTTTTTTAAAATAGCAATCATCATCTCCGGGAAAAAGGTCGTTATTTCAATTATTTGATTTAGGATTTGTGGCCAATTTTTTTATGAGATAACCGGATAAAGTGGACAGATAGATGAATGCCTTTCAAAGTGTGTTGCATTATTTTATTTACGCCTTATAGACAGAAAAACACTCGCGCATTACAAGAAAGGCTAATTAAAATAAAGGAAGCAGTGTGTGTTGCGTCGAAATTTCAGATATGTTTACTTTGCATTCCAGTGGTAACACTGTCAGAAAGCGAGTGGAATGAACATTGATGGTAATCTATGGGTAAAAATAATCTTAAAGATGTATTGCAACAGCAGAAATCAGTTATCCCCGTAATCAGCTGCACTTTCCTCAGCCCGGGAAAATGTTGTGGCTGACTTCAGAAATACGTAAAATAATAATTCTATCTGAAAATTTTTTTTAAGATTGGCAAATGAGGTTGTTCCAATAAGTCACACACCATTTCTTTCGGTTCTGGTTCCTCCCTCTCCTCCATCTTTTCTCCATGACCCTGACTTTAATCCCTCTCAAAATTCGTAGTCACCCTTCTTCACCTCTCCACCAACTTACCCTTCCTTCTTCCATTTAGGCGTTTGAATTAGATACTGAAGGCTCTTTGTTGTACTTGCCTCTTGATGACGAAAAAATGTTGACATCGGAAGAGGAAATATAAATGGTGTGGAAAATTACAAAGTGAACATTTCATTCTGGCATTGATAAATTCCACATGTTTGATTGCCGACGATAAATTTTAATTTTAGACAAATATTTGGCAAAAGGATAAAAACCGGCAGCTAAGCACGGCATTACCGTTGACATAGGATTCAGCCTCACATAAATTCTTCTTCTCCCTCGGGTGCCATCGTTGATGGACCTCAAGAACATTTAGTTCACTTGAATACTATAAAATGACCTCGAGAATCAGGAATTCCTAGACCTAACAATCAGCTGGTAAAATACTTTTATGAAATGATTTACGATTTATTACAATTCGCTCGGAATGTGCACTTGTATTACTCAACAAAATCCAAAGAATGTGGGTAATGAGAACCCGTTTCTGAAAAATCAATTCAACAGTAACTTTCAGCAAAGTTGGTGATTTCAGTCAAATAATTTACTATTAGTCAGTAAAAAACTTTTTTTAGATCAGGATATTCTGATGTACGCACTATTTCTGATGAAAATTAAAAGAAAACGCGCCGAAAAAAATGGGTTCGTTTGAAAACGAGGGTAAAAAAGTTCATAGCTTACAACCTTGAACATCCAAATGATTGGGATGGTGAAAATGAAGTCTCATGTCTTCCCAGTATGTAAAACTGGGATCAAATCCCGCTATTGGCGACGAATTTTCAACGAATACCAACCCTTATCTCGGAAACAAAAAGGAGGGCTACCCCGTCCGTCGGATGGGACGTTTCACTGTAGTCCCCTTGGTGCCTTTCGTTAGGAGCTGGCTAGTGCCTACACCTAATTTCTCTGCCAGGAGTTGGATCCAGGCCGGGCTCTCTTATTTCAGCCCGTTTCACATTCCCCGTCAAATTGCACTCAAGAATCACTGATCAAGGTTTCTAGTATGTACACGACGTCATTAAAATGTGGTGACAGCGGACACATTGTCTTGAAAGCTCTTTGACGGCTTGACAGCCCTTTGTCGCCATCGAACTCCTGTCGTCTGGAAGAGTTCGAGAAAACAATTGAATCTTGAATCGGTTCGAGGCCTCTCTCCCAATAGCAACCGATCATTAACCTTTCCAAGATTTCACCTGCTTCTCAAGAGGGGCGAGAGGAACACAAGTCTCAAGTTGGCTTCTTCTCGAAGACGAGCCGAAAACGTAGCTTTAGCTATTTTATTTCTGCCTTGAGTCTAGTCCGACCCCAACGCTTCTTACGCTTAAATTGTGTGAAAGTCCCATCAAGCATTCTTGATCACGCATTGTTGAACTGCTGTCTTGATTCGCCTTTGACACGGATCGGCGTTCAATATATACCCGGTATACACCAGGAGGCGTACCTCCTGGTGTATACCGGGAGGAATGGTGCCACAGGCGAAGAAGGCGATGAAGGCGGCGGTCGGGGACAAGGGCTGCTCTAAGTTGGATGTGGTAGCCCATGTTGGGACCAATGACGCCGTGGATGTGGGATCAGAGGAGATTTTAGACTCTGTGAGAGATCTATGCTCCGAGTTCCGCCGTATTCGCGGAGGGTCGAGTCGCAATATGAGGCTTACCATATGCAGCTTGGTACCTAGGACGGATCGGGGTTCGATGGTTTGGAGCCGAGTGGAAGGCATAAACCAGAGACTCCGTGAAGTCTGTGGGAGCGAGGGAGCGGAGTTCTTAGATCTCAGGCCGGTGCTGAATTCGTGTCGGGTGCCACTAAACCGCTCGGGTGTCCATTATACGTACGAGGCATCGCAGAAGGTAGCGTGCAGGATATTTGAGCATACCCAGCGAGTTTAGCATAGATGGTAGGCAAGAGAGTAGGTCAGTTAGTGGGGGCGAAATCAGTGCTTTTCCGGATAGTCAGATAATAAAGAGTACACAAAGCTTAGTGCCTAGGAAAATCTTAATAGATAACAATAAATTAGAATTATTTAGGGAAGAGAGTAGGTCAAATAGTGGACCATTAAATAACATGCCACTCACCAGGATAGCAAAGAATAACAAGTTGACCAGACAACACAGTATAGGTTTATCGGGACGGAAGAAAGCACAGAAAAAGGAAAAACGTACAAATCAAAACAACACCCATGAATTTCCAAACTGTAACTTTCCCAATAATTTAGAAAACACGAACCCCACAAATACAATAGGCAGACATATTAAAATAGAGGAATTTTCAGTAGTAGTAGTTAATTGTCGTAGTTTAAGAAGCAAGATACCTGAATTTCATCACCTTATAGAGAGTACTAATTCTGACATAATTATAGGAACCGAAAGTTGGCTAACAAGCGATATTGCTGATAGTGAAGTTTTTCCAGTAAATTTTAGGGTATACAGGAGAGATAGAGAGAGTCGACTGGGAGGGGGAGTATTTATCGCAGTTAAGAACACAATAGTCAGCAAAATAGAAGTGATTCCCCATAATATAATAGAAAGTGTATGGTGTTCCATTCAATGTGCTAATTCGAAAGTAATATATGTTTGTGCCCACTATAGACCACCCCATTCCGATGTACACTCAGTATTAGAACTCGAGAAACAGATCAGGTCCATTAATTCCCATAGTAACGAACGACAGATAATTGTAGGTGGAGATTTCAATACACCATCGATAGATTGGAAAACATGCAGTCATAAGTCTGGAGGTAGGGACAAAGAAATCTGCGAGTCATTGCTTAACCTGTTCGCATCACACGCACTACATCAAATAGTAACTTTGCCTAATAGAGGGGAAAATGTTCTCGATTTACTTGCCACAAACATCCCTGAAAAAGTAATTAAAGTTGAAAATATCGATGGAATAAGTGACCACAAGGTAGTATACGTAAAATTTTCCCTCAACACTGAAAAAAATTTTAAATTAAAAAGAAAGATTTACCTTTTTAGTAAAGCAGATTTTAACGGATTTAGGCTTGACTTAAAGACATCTTTTGAAAAATTCGAGAACATTAGCAAAAATAGCAATACAGACAATACATGGAAAGAGTTCCTCCAAATTACACGGTCACTTGTCAACAGATATATACCTCATAAGTATAAGAGCGAGAATAGGGAACCAAGGTGGTACAACGCGGAGGTTAGAAAATGTTTAAAACGCCAACGAGTTAGCCATGCGAAACTAAGAAAAATGAAGAAAAATGTAGCTAATAGCGACCTAAAAAATACCATCGAGCATTATAAAATTTGTAAATCAGCCGCAAAAACAGCCCTTAGAAAAGCGTTTAGCGAATTCAAGAGAAAAGTACTTGGAGAACAACTAGAGGGAAATCCGAAAGCATTTTGGTCATATGTTAGGGAAGTACAGGGAACTAAAAAGTCAACGGTTAATTCCTTGAAAAACGATAGAGGCGAAATAGTAACTTCCAGTTTAGATAAGGCAAATTGTTTGAATTACTTTTTTCAGAGTGTTTTTAATCAACCTATGCATAGTTTCCGCGAAACCATACCAGACCGATTTCAACAACCAATGCCCCCAATCGATATATCTTGTAGCGGAATCGTATCCTTACTAAGTAACATTAGCCCGAACAAGTCCTCAGGTCCTGATGAAATTCCAGCTCGTATTTATAAAGAATTAGCTCTCGAAATGGCTCCGTATCTTAAAGTAATATTTAACAAATCCCTCGAAGAACACGCGGTTCCCAAAGACTGGAAGATAGCAAACGTGACCCCAATTTATAAAAGCGGAGATAGGGAACAGACATGTAATTATAGACCAATATCATTAACGTCACTATCATGTAAAATTATAGAGCATATAATAGTTACATCAATAATGGGACACCTCGACAGCCAGGATTTATTAATAACAAACCAGCATGGGTTTAGAAAAGGACGGTCTTGCGAAACTCAATTAGGTCTTTTTGTGCACGATATTTTAGTTTCCGGAGAAGGTAACGTACAGGTAGATGCAGCGTTTCTTGACTTTAGAAAAGCTTTTGACAAGGTTCCCCGCTGTAAGTTACTCGCGAAGTTAGCATCATACGGAATAGACAGTAATATAGTAGGCTGGATAGGAGATTTCTTACATGAACGCGTTCAAAGGGTGGTATTAGATGGTGTCAGCTCAGGCGAAGTAAAAGTTACATCGGGTGTTCCCCAGGGAAGCGTGATAGGCCCAATTTTATTTCTTCTGTACGTAAACGACTTAAATAGTGTAGTAAAAAATAGCAAGCTCCGTCTTTTTGCCGATGATGCAGTAGTGTATAAAGAAATTAGAAATGAAGAGGACAGACAGTGTTTAGCTAAGGATTTAGATTCGATTGATGATTGGTGTGATAGATGGCAACTAGAATTAAATTTGAAGAAATGCGCGATTATGAATTTTTGGAAAAAGAATGGCCTTCCCCGGAATAATTATAGCATCAAAGAAAACAAAATATGTAACGTAGAATCAATTAAATACTTAGGCGTCACCATCAGTGAAGACATGTCATGGGGGAAACACATCAGGGAAATAACTAGTGTAGCAAACCGTAGATTAGGATTCGTAAAAAGGGTTCTAGGCAAATGCGATGAGAGAGTCCGAGAAAGAAGCTATTTTACACTTGTCAGGCCTCATTTAGAATATGCCGCTAGTATATGGGATCCCTACGAGGAAGGTATGATAAAAGAATTAGAGCGCGTGCAAAGGAGATCTGCTAGGTTTGTTAAATGTCGTTATGATAATTGTATTAGTGTTACGAGTTTAATAGAAGAACTAGGATGGGAATTACTATCAGAACGCAGGTTAAAATTTAGGTTAAACCTTTTAAGTAAATTCGAAACCGATTTGTTCACAGATGACGTTAGATATATATTAAGAACCCCTGCGTATTATGCTAGATTTGACCATATGAACAAGATTAGAGAGATAGATTGTCGTACCGATAGATTTAAAATGTCATTTTTCCCGCGTACCATAAGAGAGAACAATAGGCAAGTAGCAAAAGGGATAGGTAGGTGAAACATAGTTAGAATAGTCTGTAGTGCATGATGCATGTAATAACTACCAATAATCCCTTCCTTATTATGTATATTTTAACCTGTACTATACCGTAGTAACTAATATTCTATTGTAATAACTACTGCAATTACTTGCAATAACTAATAATCTACTGTAGTAACTAATAAACTATGACCCTATTTTCTAGCATGTCTACATTATATATCCTACTTACTTGGCAATAGTGCATGTTTGGTGATCTTCACCCCCTGCCACACACCCTCGTGGTGGCTCGCAGGGTATTACGTAGATGTAGATGTAGATGAATATATTATTCTAAACGTTTCATGTTCAGGGCAAATTGAGCGGTGTGAAACAGGCTTAAGGTAGTTTGAGCGAAATATAATTTTACTCGGAAATCAATGAATTAGGTCTCATTTTAAAGAAAAATATATCATCTATCAATGACACCAAAAATTCTACCCCTTACCGCATTACTTTCGGGGATATTTGCATAAAAATACTAGCCCTTTTACATGGGAAATTGTACGTGTATGCACTCCAGAGAGACATTATTTACAAAATGAGGTATTTCTAAAGCTTAGATCTCGTCAAAAAACTAATAGTATGTAGTTTGTATGTTCCCTCAACTTTATTAAAAAATTAATCATATTGTCACCGAAGTAGGTTCTTGGATATCACAAAAAACCTTCCGTTTTGAAGGAGTTTGAAACGCACCGCGCGAAAAAAATGAGTCAACTTAAAGACTTATATAGATATTTTCATTTAATAACTTACAATTTCTGTCAAATAAAACTATATTATTGCACCATGAATAATGCAATATTTAATTGATGTGTCCTACAGCTATTGAAATTAAAACGTATAATTCGAACATGGTCTCTCTCTCTCTCTCTCGGACTACCTTAAGCCTTCATAGAAAGTTCTCACCACTGGTCAATCGTGCTAACCAGATGTGGATGGACGGATGAGATTAAGGGAATCAATCCTATAAGCTAGCGGGGCCACCTTGGGGACTGAAATGGGCTCTGCGTCCTCGGTGATGGCCCTCCAAAGGCGACTGGACGTCCTTCCCTCGACTCGGTCCCAAAACGACATGAAAATCCTCCAAGTGGGATTTCACTTGATGTGATGCGAACCACTCACTCTTCTCTTCGTTCAAAATAGTATTTATCCATTAAAAACTCGTAAAGCCGAGCCATCGACCCATTTTTTCTACGAATAAGAATCGCCCTACACATTAAACCACCGCTTCAAATGAATAGGGTCAAAGGATATCGAGTCAGAAACTTTTTCCAAAATATAAATGGTAATCATTGAAACTATCTCTCTATCCCATGCTTTTTTCATTTGAATGCATTACTGTTGTAGTCAGTAATTCCTTAATGATGAAAGAAGTCCATCAACTTCTTCCGATACCTAACATTGTGTATTTTACAAATACCAATATTTCGAAATTCCATCAGGGAATAATTTCTTCCGGCATTTTTAGAATAAAAATGGTCAAAGATTTATCAATCAGTCGCATAAATTTCGGATGTTTTGACCCCATAACTTCATTGAGTAAACACACTTTCCGGAATATTCCAGTTTCCACTATGGTACCCGCAAGTAGAACACCTTAACTGCAATTGTCCGTGAGTCAGATGGAATCGTATACGCTTTTTTTTAGAGCAGGCAACCACGGACACAGTTTCCCTCCACACTTCTATCTTCGCTACCGAAATATCCCTGACCTGCCCACCCACCCATATTCTCCATTACGTCAGCCTAGTCCGTCGCCTTCTTTCCAAATAGCCCGCTGCGCAACCAACCACACCCCTTTTGTGTTTTTACTTCTGAAGTTGATAAATCCTTCGAGTTGTTTGGATGAGGTAGCATTCCCACCGAATTCAACGAATCAGGCCAAACCACCAATAAGAATATTTCACTTTTCCAAAATATACCAAAATATCAACCTCTAACTACGCTACGCTATCGAGATATTTCCAAAAATATAACAGCCATTTTAGAGATAGGAAATGGTGAAACGAAAGATGGGAAATGGTACGCGTCTGCAATCCAAAGAGAATTTGTGTATAAAATGAGAAATTTCTAAACCATAGAATTGTCATAAATTCAAGAGCGTGTAGTTTGTAAGCTTCATCGAGTTAATCTGTAAAAAACTGTTTCTGCGGTGAACTTTAAAAAAATCTTCAGTGGCCACGACGTTTTCACTGCACGGCTTGAAAAAAGGAGTCAACTTAAAGATTTATTTATGCATATTTGGTTAATTACTGATGATCCTAATAGTTTAAAACAAACTTTTGATCAAATAATGCTACAATATTTAATTCATGCCACTTTTAGGTGCTGAAATAAAAAAAATGAAATTCGATTATGGTCTCTGTTATGAGAACGGAAAAAAACTTCCTCCAACAATTTTAAGCGGATTGCTGCGCCGTGTTTCAATAGCAATGTTTTCTTCCATTGTACTCTCCACGCACCAGATCTTGGTGTACCTACCTGTAAAATTTTAAGGTCTCACGCACTTTTTCCTAAATTTAAAATATTGGTGGGAGAATATATGTCCGCTCTGGTGAAACAATCCGTAAATTTTCATCTAAATGAATTAACTCGTGGGGTATCGCCAAAATGCACAAACGGCTACTCGCGTTACAAAAAGCCAAGTGGTTATATTCTCCAATGTATTCATCAAGCCATTATTTAATCACATCCGTTAATCGATGATCCTTTCAGTCACTTTGAAAGCAAAGAGTATAGGATGGCCGTCGGAAAGCAGTGTGGAGAAAGTGTCGGGTGGACTATATTATTTGATATTCATTTTGTGAGAAAAAAACACAGTCATAATTTCCGCTCTTTTAATGTACCTACTCTGTCCAAAGTTTCGGTATATTATGCCATTTTCAAAGCTTGCCTCGATAATAAGCCACAAATAACTTGCGAAGACTGTCATAATGACGGCTCAAGTGGACACCTTGGTCGGTTAGCGTTAAAACTCTGCAGAAATACTAAGCACTTACTTAAGCGTTTTTTCTTAATACACGGATGAAAATTAAGTCTCTAAGCCGCTTCCGCGAGTGCTGATGTGCCTGTATATACACCAGAAACTTGTCGCTCCAGAGAAAATTGAGTGACATTGAGCAACCAGAACCCAATTACACGAATTCAAACTCTGCCTCATTTCCTGACAATTATGCAGGCCCCAATTTATGAAAAATACCCAATTCCAACCCATCATAGCCGTTGCTGAAGTTCATTCCATTTGGCTTACGATAAGGTATATTCGCGCGAGGGTTTTAATTGGGCCATCATGACGTTACCCCTTATATCATTAGCCCAAGTTAATTACATTTTTCGACATGTATGTTCTGGGGTAAAAAGCACTTGCTTTCTAAAAGCTGCTGAGATTAATAATCTCTGGTGAGATTCTTCAAAGCTATTTTCTTCTTCGGACGTTGGACCGCTTTCCGCAGTTCCTGTAGAGTGAAAGGAAATATTCCTTCTGATGAACTTCCTCAAATTAAATCTCTTTCCCCTTTTCAACTACCCCTCTCCCACATGCATTCCGACGGATCGAATTTTTTTCGGGTCGAAAGATTTTATTTTCTTTCGGCTCGAGGCTCCAGTCCATTCACCTTTCCTCATTTGAGAAATAATAACCGGAATATGAGAAATGAAATCAATGCAGCGTACACACATACATTCTGCGATTTGAGAGAATTTTTCCCTCGTCATCATTTAGTCCACGCTCTCGAGATTTTTTTTTATTTTGACAGCTATACGATGCAGGAAGAAAATTGTGTGGCATTAACGGCGCTTAAATGTCGCTTTATATGAATGAAAGTCTCAGCTACTCCATATGTACAAATTCGTAGAGAAGTCCAAAACTTGACTATTTTTTCATACACACACTGAAAACACCAGCAAAACTTAAAATTATTTGATTATGTGAAAATTATTGCGCTAAGTACTTGATTGATTCATGAAAATAGTTGAGAATCAATGCAAACTACACACAGTTAAATTTATATCGAGATCTATGCGTAAGAAATTCTCTGGAGTCCAAAGACTAACCATTTTCCACTGAAACTGGCTGATATATTTAGGCTAATACGTCGCAAAAATGACAGTAAACAGATTATATTTTGTCGCCAATGGAAAGATGAGATATTTTCTTACATATTGATGCCTACTATTAGAATTTTATGTAAAACGGTATCTCGTTCTAATGTCCTTAACAAGATGTCCAAGAGCACACGTTTTTCTGCTAAATTCTTGCGCACGATTGATCTTAGCATGCGTTCTAGTGACGCAAGGAACATGGAGAGATTGCTATCTCTAAAATTGCTATCTCTAAAATGGCGTTCGCTCATAACAAGCACTAGTTGTTGCCGTGCTCCATGGAATTACACAATTAATGGTCACGCACCCTGATGGTGCTGCAAAATGGTACCCATGGATTACCAATGAAAAGGGAGAAAATAACCATTATTATTGGTATCTAGCTAAATAAATCTGTTATTGTTTCTGAATATATATATTCCTTCTCATGGATACCATTGGCATTTTTCCATACAATCTCACTGGTAGTTGAGTTAAAACTCTTTTGAAAAAGTCGATCCTAAGAAACACAAGCAGAAGATTGCACATGAGAACTCGTGCGAGTGATAAGTCATATAAGTTCAATGTTTAACAAAAGCTATCGAGCGACGTAGTGTTCTTAAATGTATGGCGTTGTCCAAATAGTACACCAAATATATGGCGTTGTCCAAAAAACAAGTGGAAAGATGATATAAATATTTCGGAGATATTCGTATATATTCATATAGTCGGAGATAAATATTTCGGAGATTTCGGAGAGAGAGGAGATAAATATTTCGGGACAATAGTTACAAATGATAACTCTATTGTAAAAGAGATTGAAGCGAGAATTGCTGCAGGAAATCGAGCGTTCTATTCTTTACAAAAAATATTCAAAGCAAAAACCATTAGCAGAAATACAACGAAAAGAATCTATAAAACTGTCATCAGGCCAATGGTCACCTATGGTTTGGAGGCATGGGCGTTGACGGTGAGAGAAGAGAATTTGCTACAGAGGTGGGAAGGAAAAAACCTCAGTAGATCTATTTGCCAGTCAATGGAGAAGGACAATGGAGGATTAGAAGGAATAAGGAATTGCAGGAACTGTTTGGGGAAGATGGAATATTAACAGAGATTAAGAAGTCGAGAAATAGATGTGCAGGGCATGTGCGAAGAATGGGTGTGCATGGAGTAGTGAAAAAAGTTTTAGAAGGAAGACCAGAGGGAAGAAGAAGTAGAGGAAGACCCAGGAAAGGATGGGTGGAGGATGTAGAAGAGGATTTGAGGAAGCTGGGGGTCCGGAGGTGGAGAAAAGTAGCGGAGGACAAAGAAGAATGGAAGGAAGTTGTGAAGAAGGCCAGGGCCCTTAATGGGCTGTTGTGCCGATGATGACGATCGAGAGTCGGAAACCTGGACTTTGGTCGCATAAAAAGTTGATTAGATGAATGCAAGAAACATTAATTAGAGTGGAATGGAAGTAATTAACGAGGAAATGACGAGAGATGGTTGGGAAAGAAAGGAAACTTTTAGAAGAAATTACGGTGATTCCAATGTAATTCCAGTAATGGAACGAAAAATGTCATCATTCACTTCACGGACTCTTAGAAAAAATAACTTTCCTCTTCCGAAAATGAACGACAAAATTGAACCCTTCCACGCTATTTTTTTTCGAACTTTCAACATGAAATTTCATGATGCAAAATTCAAAAACGAGAGAAATAAGGGGGAAATGACCTTTTGTATCCAATTCATAAGCCATTTTTACGGGAATTTGTTTATAAGGAGTACAAACTCCCAGAAAATCGATTAAAGTAAAGCAGATTCTCATCCCCTGATATTTATTTATTGAGTTAATAACCGTGATAGTTAAAGTCAAAATTCCATACAAATGGCGTTGTTGTCGGCGTCTTTGGCTCTACCAATAAAGTTTTCATTTAAAAGAAATATTAGATTGGATTCTGAAGAAATCGACAGAGGAAATTATCTCCGATCGGGAAAATTATGCACATGATAATACATGAAGGTTTCAGGATCTCCTTCGTGGAATTTTAACTACTCGGCAAAGGAAAATGATATATTTCCACATGCCTACCTATCACCGCATAACTTGAAAAATGGCTTCTTTCCCGTTGCAATCACTGTCGAACTAAATGACAATCGAGAGGTAAAAAAAGGTGTTCCAATTTCATCTCCTATACTGTACTTTGCGTAGAACTTGTATACATTTTGAAGATCATCTGTAATAAAACGATTTAGTGTACGCTTTCCTACGTGCCCGGATTTCTTTAGCCGTATGGTGTCAGCCACTTTCCATTGGCTGTCATAGGTATGTCATTTTCTCGAAGTCAAAAAAATTGAATCTTGGTGCACCACTGTCGCAATTATAGTATAAAAACGAACGGTGAAATCCGCACCCAGCGGTAGCCTTGGCTCATCCAAGTAATACCTCCTACTTCCATGTTCCTCTATTACATACTATATTTTAGCTTTGATCACTACATGCTCCTATATTACATTCAGATGACGTCCAGGAAGAAGGTTGTTATTACATTATCGTAATAAGTTCCATGACAGAATCTCAAAAGGGTGCTCCTCTCGCTAACAGAAAAAAAGATGGGTAAAATCAGATTGATGCGTAGTGAATTCAGATCATCCTGAAAGACGGAATCCTTACTTCGAAGGGAACAATAGGGTGTCCACACATATGCGGTACGATGGTACTTCTAGGACGTATTGCAGAGGTTAAACTCGCACCCGGAATGCTTCACGCAAAAGTCCATATTGCCATTGCTTTTTACTAAATATAATTTTAATTTACATAACGTAACGAACGTAAAACTGACTTTAAATGCAATACAGCACTTAAACATCATCTTACTCAAGAATACATTCAGAGCTTTTATTTATTTAACTCTAGATTACACTCCTTATCAAGGGGACAATTTGTTAGAGCTCAGTCATGTTAATTTTTAATAATCAACATGAAAATTGCCGAGACATAAAAGATAAAATTAGCATCTCAGCTGAACACTGAAAAATGAAATAAAATATAAAAGAAACCAAAATAATTGAAACAAGGATATCCATCGATACCAATAACATATTTGGCGACATACGTCTTTGATTTGTGGTCCCGGGTTGTAGGCGAAATAAATGTTGAACATGTAGATTTTTAACCTGTTCGTCCTGCAATCGATTTCTCTAACTTTATGCATGTAACAGGATCTACCAAAGTAGCACGAAGTTTTAATATGTTCTTTACGTCCTCGGAGATGTAGCGCTTTAAATTCACCCACAACATAAAGACTTTAGTCTTTCATCCACCCAGTGATAGCTATTTCCACCCCAATCATTTTAAAAGCTTCTAAAATTTACGCACCGTAAGACTTGTCGTAACATCTCTTCATAACCTAGCTATTTTTCGCTGCAAGCGATCTATTTTCCATTTTTAGTATTCATAAATCATTATTACGTCAATTATTGAAACACAATATATTTTTTATGATCGTATATCATGTTATAAAATAGCATGTAAGGTAACACTTCAGAATCAAACATACGAAATTTATAAATGTTCAAGATTTAACAAAATATCGATTGAAAGTATAAATAATCAATTTAAAAAAGGGCAACTGATGGATGTGACGATAAACTACATATAAACCTAATAACTAAGTCATAAACCCCTGGTGTCATATTAACAAAGGATTTGGGGTGGTAACCTAAAACGAAAAAGTTGGGTATGAGAGCGCTTAAAAATCTACATCACGTAATGAGAAGTGCCCAAAAGAAGCAAATCGACTCATTTAACTGCTGCCAGACCAATATGGAAGTGTGACACAAATATTTCGGATCCCAATGACAAAGGGAAGGCAAGAAGCCAAGATAAGAGTTGAAGAAAAACGACGCAGTACGTTTTTGGGAGACGAAAACGAATTGAATGCGTAAGCAGCACATGAGAGTGATCAGAGTGGAGTGCACTTCAAGATGTAAGGAAAGTAAATTGGTAGTTTGGAATGTTCAGGTGTTACAAAAAACGTATATCTTTGGCGGAATCGGACAAGAGACAAAATCACCAAATTTCGCTGTGAAAAATGATTATTTTAAAGATTATTATAGGGTGGCAGAAAACCTGTGCTGCAAAGTAATCCTCTTGAATCGCGGCGTGATTGAATGGAACGACCGATTAGAAAAACTCACAAACCATTACCTAAGAATGTAAATCTTTGAGATCAAACTCTATTTGTATCAATAAAATGTGAAGCGTCTAAATATTTAAAAAAATAGTTTTCTTTTTATTTAAACTTAAACCGAAGTAAATGCGCGCAAATAAAATAAATATCAAGCCTTCATAAGGATCCCTAGTTACTTCATCTATCCCGATCAAATTGGACACGCAGTAAATGGAAAAACAATTCAGATTTTTAAATTACCAAAGAACACGTTTAACGCGCCACTGACTTGAACAGTTAAAAAGACAGCAAATTGATAATGTTTGTTTCACGGAGTAAAACTAAGTTTCCTATTCCGTGGTATGGTTCCTGCTTTCGACGCTGCAATCGCTCGAGTGAAGACGGTACGTCACCGGTTGTCGTCCCGCTTGGCCCGCAGGGCAAGGGTTCTACAGATTTACAGTGTCCTTGCCGCGGGGCATGCGAGACGGAAGGGTTTGAAAAAAAAACAAACGAAGCGAGAAGAGAATGCTCCAGGTCTTTTTCCTTTATCCACGGTATCGATTTTGAAAGATTTAAGGGCGGAAATCAGCGGTCGTGGAGGATTGCCGAAACTGGTTCCTCGAAGAAAAATGCAGACACGCAAATGATTGGAAATTAACTAATAGAGTGTAAAGAAAGAATATTTTTAAATAATGCCGATGATGGAGGATGCAATTATGTGGAGCCAAATGTACGACTGATGGAAATACTATGATGCCTTTTAAAATAAACTCAATAAACGCGCAATCTTTAGTTGGAGGGAAACATTCAAACTCTCTGATTTCCCCAAAATTTTACATTGAATACTTGAAAGTAAAGATGTGTCGAGGAAGTAAATGACCTAGAGACATTTTACAGTTACATCGTAATTTCCGACAGAAAACTGATCAGCGTGGAAAGCCTCCATTTTTTTGGATTTGAATGTCGTAGGTAGGAATTTCGGGTGAGGCTAAAAGTAACTAAAATGTCAATAAATAAATGAAATCTTTAGAAATGTTGGAACACAAAAATAAGACAAATGCTAGGAATATGAGAACCATGCATTTCAAACTCGAAAAAAATGCTCGGTTCATTGCTCGATCGATTGTATGTTTCAGAGGACCCAAATCATCGCAGAAGAACTCAATAATCCCTTAGCGAATATAATTCATTCTAATTGTCTTAAAAGCTCAATACTGATTTCATAGGGCGAGAAAGGGTATTGTTGAGTTTACCACCTTGGGCGGACGTTACGAATTCACTGACGGTTAGACATCTGTAAATTTTTCCCAGTTCGCTCATGTCCTTAAATTACAGTACGTCTACATTCATTCTTTTCGATCATCAATTTATTTATCCGGGAAAGTGGTGGTCATTAGCTGACCCATTGGAAGACATGAAAGCATGAATGGACTGGGCGAGTGGGGAAGGACTTGAGACTTCATTTCATGTTATTAGCTTTTGGTCAATTCTCATTCCTTCAACTTATTTTGCTTCAAATTTAAAGATTTTTCCCGCAGTTTTAAAAGTAGATCCCTGGGATGTAGAGGGATGCAAAAGCCAACGGCCACAGAAATCACTTACATTAGAAGTATTTCATACCCATATAATTGAAAAGCACAATGTACTTTTCGACGGAGAATTCGGACGTGCCATTGCAGGGAAAACTGTTTGGATTTATTGTTAGCAAAGGACTCCTTATGGTTTTCACCGATTGGACTGGTGGATGAATATTTTCACTTCTGCGCGTGGTCTCTCATATGGATGTGGTTGCTTGCTTAAGCCACCGACGCAGGACTCACCTCTGTCAGCCTGTCTTTTAAATTTGCCCTGGGTTCATTCGTCTTCTTGAACAGTCATGTATGGAAGATGTTTCTCATTGCAGTAATTTACTGTCAGCACTGGTGTAGTTCGTGCAAAATGGAGGAAATGGGCAGATAACGGAGAGACTTGTCGATTATTCGTGAAGGAGAAGGAATGGAGTTGACTCACCATAAGGCCGAGTGCTTTCTGAAAATACCGACGGAGAATTTTGCCCCACAAAGGGATCTCATGGTTAAAATAATCGGCTTGAGCCTACCAGATGACTTTCACTGGAGAAAAAACTTAAATGGGCTATCGGATAAGAGATTTATGAGAAAAACCCTGAAGTAGATGAAAGTTGATGATACTGAATTTAGCAAGGGAAAGCGAAACGAAAAATGCATGTCTCGTTGGGGAATTCAGTCAGGCATTAAAATGACCTCATCGGCATGTTCAGCAACAACGTTGATCTTGTGAATTAATTGGGTGAATATATCCTATGACTCCTCCCCTTTGAAAAAATTGATGAAAAGAACCCCCTCTCATTATTCCGTAAAAATTTCCACCACTATATCGTTAGGTTTAAATATCATAATAAAATTCGTACGGACGCGATATATCTAGAGATGCCCATATCCTCTGGTAAAAAATTGAAAGGCAAGGTTTTCTACTGCAAATAAGACGTATTAGTAACAAATGTTAGATCCTGATAGATAATTATAGGTGGATATATTTATTTCTATTTGCCAAGGGGACGTAAAATACCGCTCGCCTAAAAGAATGACGACAGCTTTCTAAAAGTCCGATATATATATTTCATAATTTTCATGCCTTCTGTAATAATACATTCGCCTAATAATTTTACTAATTGATCATACTCATTTTTTACGAGAATATAGGATTATTGCCTATAGTTGACGACTTGGCAGTCTGTAATATTTTGCTAGGGCCCCTTCATTTTCGTGTTTCAGAATAGTCATCTTATCAAAGATAAACTAGGATGTATTTTGGTATATACTCGAGTTTTTTGAATCCTAGACCTCTTAGACCGAACGTGCATTCCATTAGAAAGATGAGGAGGTGTAGTTACTTCCAAACGAAGTAGCAGGTCAAAGGACTCTCGGAGAAAGGTCGTTTCCAAATGAAAGTGACCACGGGACTCTACCGTCGCGATCCGAAGGCGCACACGAGGAAGAATCGGAAGGCGGGCCAAGAGAAACTTCTGGCGATGAAATTTTCGATAGCCCTCTCCTCATTGCTATCTCAGATTTCAGATTCACCAGAATGATGCGCATAAATTTTCTCTTATCACAATCATTCAATGGGCATTTAATGCAAATTCCAAAGGAGTCGACCAACTTAAATGTATTGCGCTGAAGTCGAATTTAAGTGTAGCAGTGAAAAAAAATAATATTTTCAAGAAGAGCGCTTTCATTTAGATGAAAAATGTAGTTTTCAAATTTTAGATCTATAAAAACAGCTTTTAAATAATTTCCGTATAATGATATGCATGGTTTGAATGATTGCACGAACGAATCGGTGAATAAATACCAAAAATGCTTGCATTAATTTAAGTTATTATGTCGATGTTATAACATGCATACTTGGGAGCATAGCGTGGAGTGTATGTTTAACTGAACAGCAGATATCAGCGTTTATCTTTTAGTAATGTGGATTGGATTAGTAATTTATAAAAAAGGGATTATTTTCGTCATTAGGATGGCGGGTCGTATCCCGCGGGAAGTATTTAATCTACGCTACCTGCAAGAATTGGGTCACTCCGCCCTCAGAGGAACTGCTTGTTTTCCTCTCTCAGTTGAGTTGTGAAGGAAATGAACAGACATATCTGTTGTTAGCTTCAGGCAGCATCAATCTATTCCAATATCCACCAAAAATCATTTAAGTGAATCATTCCCATTTTAAGAGTCGATTCCATGGGCTCCATATTTGCCGACGGGATAACTGTCGATCGGGTAAACGGTCGAATGGGTATTTTAGAAATAGACCTTCATGGACATTGCACTTATTCACTTTTAATGCAAATTTCAAAAAAAGAAATAATATATTCGATTTTGATAAGGAAAACTTTCCCCACGCCGGGAAATAAGACATTTTAGGAATGAATGTGTTTCTGTTACATTCAAGCGATGTGGTATTTGCATTTAAAAAATTTTCGTGTAGAAAACTGAATAAGGATGCTGAAAATTATAAGTTTATGCGCCGCTAAATTCATGTTGGTGAATTAGTCAGAAATTTGCCGAAGTGACTGACGATATCAGCGGATCCTTGTACGTCTTATGGCGTCCAAGGCGGCAGGCCCCACGGACACGTACCTACAGCAGACGGATAGTGGTGTGGTTGGTGATATTTTATTTATCGGCGCGATCCATTTGAGAGGGTGAGTTCAATTTGTCCGCGGGAGCAGGAATGACATGATGCAATTTTGAAATCTTCCAGATGGGCGTGAAAGAGACTTCATTTCAGAGGAGACCCATTGAACCGGTTGAGTAATAGCTCATTTGGGTGAAATGGCCAAAATGATTCGCCTCGAAACATTACGAAGGACTGGAAACGGACCTCATGCATCGCAAGCGGTAAAAATCTCTCGAGACAGATTTTTCTTGGAATCGTTGATTTCACAATATCCTCTCTCATCGGTATCGGTACCGCGCTGATTTCAAATCCAACCGATGGCCCCGGGCGGAATGTGACGGCCTTGCCCCAAAACCGCTCTTTTTAAACCCTGGGTGTTCCCATGACGCATCCGAGGGAGTAATTCTCATCTTGCATGTCGCCAAATATGTTATTGGTATCGATGGATACACTTGTTTTAATTATTTTGGTTTCTTTTATATTTTATTTCAGTTTTCAGTGCTCAGGTGAGATGCTAATTTTATGTTTTATGTCACGGGAATTTTCATAAGGATTATATTCTACAGCATAGCATAATATCTATTCCATAGCATGACTGAACTCTAACAAATTGTCCCCTCGATGAAGGAGTGTAGTCTCTATCCTATCTAGAGTTAAATAAATAAAACCTCTGCATAGTATCTTGAGTAAGATGATGGTTACGTGCTGTATTGCACCTGAACTGCTCATGTCCTCTGCTGTACTTATTAGACTCATATCTAATAAGTTTTCTGACAGTTACGGCATTCGGAAATGCATCACCTACGTCCATATAATACCCTGCGAGCCACTTTAAGGGTGTGCAGCAGAGGGCGACTTATCACCAACGTGCATTACATTATACTCTTTTAAAGATAATGCAACTAAGACTACCGATGCATAAACTTAATGCTAATATTTATCACGATGTGTAACTTCATAGGGGGGCAATGCTGGTATAATGCGGTCTCAGTGAGGTTGAAGGTGCCAAGCCTGAGACCCTCAGTAAATATTGAGAAAAGCCGTCCGTCTCCTACAGGCTCTGCCAGCGAATCCAGCCACAGTGTCCTCGTCACGCCTCCTGGGTAACGCTAATTGTGGAAGGGGTGAAAGGCGAGTTTCCGGCGCCTTAAAACCGGACCTACTTGGCTAAGGGAGTAAACCCCGACAGAAAATCCTAGGTCCTCCAATGTAGCGGGGGTTGAGCGTGAGGCCAACAACCTCACCTCAGAAAAACCAAAAAGTTACGGAAACTGCACAAAAGCCTCGGATAATGGACGGAAACAATGGATTACGACATCAATGACTAACACGAAACAAGAATAAGGATCTTACTCTTGCCACATGGAACGTTAGAACGATGCTAAAATCTGGAAAACTGAATGAAATTGCTCGAGAATCAACCAAAATCAGGATCGATGTGATTGGACTCCAAGAAGTAAGGTGGCAGGTACAAGGACGCATAGACAGACCAGATTTCAGCCTTCTACATAGCGGGCCCGAGTGAAGGACAGGCCTGTCAGGAACTGGAATTATGATGAATGCCAAAATGCGGAAAAATCTGCTTAACTTTGATCCCGTTAATGAAAGACTGTGTAAAGCCAGATTCAAGGGTAAATTTCGAAACATTGCGCTTATATCAATTCATACCCCCACAGAAGACAAAAACGAATCGTAAAAGACCAATACTATGAGGAGTTAGAAAGATTATTGTTAAAATAACAAAACAACGACATGGTCATAATTGCAGGGGACTTCAATGCACAGCTGGGGCGAGATAATAGCAGATCTAAAACTATCGGCCGCCATTCACTACACCAGACTAACGACTAAAACGGTGATCTTCTTGCACAGTTTGCTTCCAGGAATAACTTAGTCATGAAGAGTACTTTCTTCTCACACAAACGAATCCATTTGAGCACCTGGACAGGGCTAGGTTTAGGAATTGTCGCACAAATAGATCATATGTTGACACAAGCCAGGCATACGTCATCATTCATCGAAGTTTGGAACTGTTGAGGGCCGAATTGTGACTCCAATCACTTTCGCGTGAAGACCGCAGTGATGGAAAGGATCAAAGCTGTTAAAAATCCTACAACTGCGAAAACATAGAAGTGTAAGCTGGACCTACTGAAAAACAAAGAAGGAAGTACCCAGTTTCATAATGAGATGAAGAGGAATTCAGCTAACAGCGACGGCCAGGTTGGCGTGGAGCCATAAAGGAGACTGCAGATAAGACATTGGAAGAGGGTAGGAAGACAAGGAGCAAAGACCATTTCTACAAAGAGTGCGAGATGGTTTTGATGGAGAAAAATGCAGCCTGGAAAAATATGAACGAAAGGTAAACACGTATATGTATGTAAGAAAATGCAAAGAGCTAAGAAAGAAAGCAGACTATATAATGAAAAAGAAACTAATGTAAAAAAGAAATATTGAGAATATTAAAGAACTGCACGAACAAAATAAAGTCAGACATGGCTGAGAACAAAATGAAAACTGACTCCGTCCCTCGAATCGGAGGAATTAAAGATAAGGCTGGAAATGATATCATCGAGGAACAAGAAGTGTTGGAGAGCGTTTGCTCATTTTGGTTGGACATTTCAAAGAACTTCTCAACAGCAATTTTATGAAAATGACCAAGACGTGCATTCATTTATTTATTGACTTCCAACCGACGTTTGACAGTATAAATCGCAGAGAGCTCATGAGGGTGCTATATCGGCTTCAGATCCCACAAAAACTAATGAGGCTGGTGGGGCTTACCTTAGATGATACAAAGGCAAGAGTAAAGGTACAGAATAGGCTTAGTGAGAAATTCATGTTCAATTCTGGAGTTAAGCAGGGCGATGAGCTTTCGGCAGTACTCTTCAACCTGACTCTACTTAAAGCAGTCCAAGCCATAGAAATTGAGGGAACGCTGTTTTCAGAAGTCTACTCGGATATGCGCGTACGCTGACGACATTGCAATTGCTGCAAGGAAGCTGGTGGATATTGAGCAAAACAAAAACTTTTGAAAAGGGAATCTGCCAAAATAGGTCTGAAAATTAATGTAAGAAAAACCAAATACATGGTTATGTCGACGGCGAAAGACCGAAAAGAACCCTGTGACATAATAATAGATGGACACACCTTCCAAGGTGTAAACGACTTATATTACCTGGGAACATTACTTACCAGCGACAACAATGTCAAGAAATGCATCCACCATAGAGTCGAGGGAGGAAACAGGGCCTACTATGCAAACCTGAAACTATTTAGGAGTAGACTATTTAGTAGAGCCCTGAAAGTTAAGCTATTCTGGACATTAGTGCGACCAGTGGTGACATATAACGTTGAAACCTGCACGATGACCCTGGCAGACGAGAGAGCGCTCAGCACCATTGAGAGGCAATTCCTCCGAAGAATATATGGTCCAGTGTATGATCAAGGAGAATGGAGGATAAAATATGAGGATATAGAGAGGCTGATCGAAGGAAAAAACGTAGTAAGGTTCATGAAGTCCCTGAGAGTCCGCTGGATGGGACGCGTGGAAAGAATGAGTGAAGAAGAAATCGCAAAGTGGATGATGAGTGGAAGGCAGTTCAACCAAAGAAGGCAGGGGCGCACAAAGATCAGATGGTTGGACCAGATGGTGCAGAGCGACCTGGAGAGGATGGGAGTCGGAGGATGGCGAGCCAGCACCACCGACCATCGTCGCCTTGGAGAGCGAAGGTGCAGCAGGCCCCGGGGCTGTGGCGTCACCAGATGATAATGATTATGGAAATTCATAAATATTCACTCCGATATAGGTATGATATTGATGTAAGAATGTTTGTATTAATGTTGTTGACAAATTGCGTGCTATTAGTACTCTATGGCAAGAATGGATACGAGAATAAGGGATAAAATCAATTTACCAGCAGCACTACTTATCGACAAACTTTGTTAAAAGTCTCATTGTCATCATTTTTTCATTGGTTGTTCAATCCTAAGATTGGTTGACTGCAGCCCTCCACCGTTCCGTATCTAGTGATACTTAGTTCCCTTGCCTCCAGGTATCTCTTCCTTTGTACTTTCATCTTGATTTGGTCCATGATCTTATTCCTGGGTCTTCCTCTGAGGACTTTTCCCTCTATTTTGCCTTCAATGATGTTCCTCACAAGCCCATTGTGTCTCAAGGTATGTCTATTTGGTTCTACTTTTCTCTATGGTATTCCATGGTATGGCAGCTTTATGTCTAGTATTGTTCGCGGGAAAAATTACATTTGAAACCTATCCGTTCTGCCGCCTAGTTCCCTGATTATATTCTCGTGAACTAATCTACGACTTCCTAGGATGTGGACGTTCGCGAGATGTTTTTAACGTCTCCGGAAAATAAATATGTTTCTAATTTTATCGTAGATAGGGTCTGATTTTAATCGAGGGCCATAAAATGATTCCAATGTCAATCATTGCAAAAGGTCGGTAACAACGAAGAGATTATCATAGCTTAGAATCGACCGCTAACGGAAATGTATAATTTGCTATCGGTGACAATCTCTCTATGTAACAAGTGAAAGAAAAATCTCCTACACTAAAACATTCTCCAATTTTTTAAAGCTTTACGCGTTTCATCTTTCTTTCCACAGGCATATTCAGGCGAGCTCGATGCGACGTTAGGAAGCTGTCGTACACGTTGGGGTGTCCGATTCCCCTCCGGTCATTAGTGGCGGAAATGCGGCAGACTGAGGGAATCGAAAGGGTACACACATCGTGGGGTTAAACACGCCTTCCACGTCTTAAATACAAGTTTGAACGCTGATAATGATAGCGAGGTCCTTCCGTGTAAGGTAACCTTTTTATCAACTTGTTGTTTTATGGTTTCCATTACTAAATGACGACTAATTGAAGAACTTTTTCTCTGCCGTCAATCAAGCCCTGGTCCAAGAGGTATTTGTCATCACGTGGGAAATCATATTATATAACTGGTTTGGAATGAAATAACTTTGTACTTTTCCTCACGATTTCTTATCCTCAACCGATTTCAACGCATTAGCGTCATTTCTCTTGTAGTTTAGTAACCTCTTGAAAATGACGCTATTGCGTTGAAACCGGTTGAGGATAAGAAATCGTGTGGAAAAGTACAAAGTTATTTCATTCCAAACCATATAATAATTCCACAAAGTAAGCCCGTCGACGATTAATTTTATCATATTATTAACGTTTTGGCTATCTCAATAATGATATTTAAAAGCTGTCTTGCTTACATAATTTTGAGCCCAGGAATATTTTACGCGGCCATTGAAGTTCACTCTGTGATCATTGATGCCAGTTGGATGAATTGCTCTGGAGATTTAAATTTTGTTCGAATACATTGACAAGCGGTGGGCTGTTTTCATTATGAGTTTATATTCTGATGTTACACTTATGTATACCCATGCTATACAGAAGTAGTTCAGAAAAAAATCACAGATCTAAACTAAAGAATGAAAGAAAACAAAAATCATCAGTAGGATATCACGGGGAAAATCCTAAGAAGACAGTTAAAGGACGGGTTTCGCCCCTCGTGTGTCTGTGTTTTGCTGAAACCGGCGCTCTTCTGAGTTCGTCTTTTTAAGGCATTAACTTCCGTTTCTTTTTTTTCCATTTTGGAGAATCCTCTGTCTCTTACTCCATTTTCAATGATAATATGAGTATATATACTTTATAGAACGTGTTACTTAATTACTTCGTGATGTCTTTAATATATTTGTCGACGGGGGTTTTGCTTTGTCAATTTTCCGCTTAGGCAAAATGGCAGGGTTCTCATGTGTTTTCTGGTCTTTTTAATATCTCCAAACTTATACTCCACTATCATTTCCTAAATTGACACAATTTCCACTATTTTGAACGTGTTGTCAATCATCGTCCATTTATGAGTTTTTTTCGCCGTTCTTACTGCCATACAATCTGATTTTTCGATTTTTTGACGGTACTGGACGGGTTTCCAGTCTTCATTCATTCAATTAATATTCAGCATATGTATTAAATACGTCTACAAAGATGGATGCAAGGATTGACTAAGAAAAAGTTTGAAAACCGTAGGATGTTGACAACATAGATAAATCAATATAATGTCTTCCAAGCGCTATATGATCGCTTGAATGACGTAAGCAGGGACGACACATGATGATGTGCGTCAATTTCCTCCGCAAACTGATTGATGAACTTATCTAAAACAAATATATTTGAAACAAATATTCAGAATGATATTTTGAATTTAATTAAAAGGAATGTGGCATTTGAAACTCATCACTGAACAACAAAAAGTTTAAGTTGGAAAAGTTTGAAATAGCTTCAGGTATTTAGTCGGAGGACTTAAAGTGCAATCAATTCATCCCAACGAGCGAGAGGTGAGAAAGTACCGACTCGCAGGAAGAACGCCACTGCGAACAAAGTGCCTTGAAGCGCGCGATCAATGTAAATGCGCAGGTGGCAAATAGGCGAGAGCATCGGGGAACGCGGTGCAATGTTTTCATTCGAATGGATTTTATTTTCGCAATTCTCTCGCTTAGATACAAGCGCACTCCAATCTGTCGGATCCAACTCAACTCCTTCCCTTGTCATCGCAACGCGGGGGGTGGGGGAGGGAAGGAAGGGGGGGGTGTCAAGAGGGGAGAAGGACGAGAAGGGAAGAAGACGTGGACTGTATAGCAGATCATCCTCCCGCAACACGTCTCCCTCTGAAAAAAATAAAAAATACTCGACGTTTTCCGCGACTCTCCGAGTTCGCTCTTTTGCGGAAGTCGAGTCTTTTTT
Source organism: Ceriagrion tenellum (assembly GCA_963169105.1). NCBI lineage: Eukaryota > Metazoa > Arthropoda > Insecta > Odonata > Coenagrionidae > Ceriagrion > Ceriagrion tenellum. The sequence goes on along the minus strand of OY720642.1, from coordinate 128,226,119 downwards.
TCCCGTAGAGAATCGCGATTACACAAACGGCTCTTTTAAGCTTAAAAGTGAAAGGGCATTTCTCTAACGGTCATCTCGAATGCACCGGAGCGCGACGCTTTCTAACAATGGCAAGCGCTGGCGGAAAAACGGAGAGGAGCAGTCGCTCTGGTTATCTCACTGGTTGAGCGGTGCATGCATCACCGCGGGGAAGGAAGGAGGATTGTCCCGTACTCGCACAGTCGCGCAATCCTCTTCGCTCTTCGCTTTTGGTTATTCCGAGTGATCGCACCGCTTGCGTCTCTCGTTTTCCGCGCCCCGCGGTGTCGTCCCTGCATTCGCACCCCCGGCGAGCGTGATCTCCGTGCCCTCCCCACCGACTCCAGGCACCACTCCCGCTCCGCGGAAATGACGCAACTCACGAGGCGAGGAGAAAGGAAGGAGGGGGGGGGAGAGGGAAACAACTGGGGCGAAAACCCATTGTTTCCCACTGCAATAATGACTTGTCCAGAAAAATTATGTAAAGTGTCGCCCTCTCACGCCCATTTATTTTGGAATGCTGCGGTTATCGAACCACGGTTTTTCACTCAAAAAATTAGTCCTCAGCCCCAACCTCTCTTATTTCGAATGAATTCAAAGGGAAGATTGCTCTAACACACTGTTACAATAGTTAAATATTTTATATTTCCTTTTCATTTGAATATAAATTTCTCGCTGATATCACGATTTGAAGAACTACAAATTCAAGAATGAACAATAGACTACAACACTTTCATGTCATTAACTTAATATAATAAGACTATGGATAAGCACTTTGAACAGACTTAATACGACCAAATATTATACACTTTTCTCGTCAAAATATTCGACCTTTCACGGAAGTTTCCTCTTGAAATTCGACAGCCTTGCAGTGAAGTTCCTATCCACGCATCACTGTATTGCATTTTCCTGCCATAATTTTTGTGCCCTTCAGAGCATTAATTCCGCAATGGCCCTGATACGGATGCGCATTGCACTTTAAGATTGGGAGAGAATGAATGATCTAAGGGGGAGAAAAATATTTCTTTCCATTAGTGAAATGCTGCGAAAATGAATTTAATAATTCAATTTTAATAAGGTTATGACAGCTGCATAACATTCACTATCCCTGAATAAACTAAATATTTCATTTAACGTGGAAGCTCAAATGATGCAAACTATCCATAACATTAAATAGGATGCAAACATGAAAAAGGGAGGTGATCCGAATTAAGTACTGGAGGACGAAAAGGTAGACAGTGAAAAATGTATTCAGACGGAGTTTTTTAGTATAGGTTTTATCTTCAATTCTGTAATCTTTGCGGATCGATTTAATAACAATTGTATACTGATATCCTTTGGTACTCCGATGTAAACGGTCATGCAGAAATCTAAATGCGATATATTCCCGGTCCGGTATCGTGCGCGGGATTGCTATAAACAACGATTCAGTGAGAAAAGTGAATATTTTCAATGTTACGTTTTTGTAGGGCATTATTGATCCTATGAGGATAATTTACCCAGGTTAAAGGTAGTCTGGGGTAAAGACATTTCAGCACATACTCTCAGGACACACAACGCATCTCTCAATTTTTTTCCTCCTTTCAGTTCTATAAGAAAATTGGCGGGAAAAATATATTCATCTGAGCATTCGCGGTCTTGCAAGTAATCTTAGACTCGCGCGTGGCCTCCCGATTCTTCAGCGGCTCAACAACCTATTCCGTCCGTCGGCTCTATTTATACCATTCGTTCTCTCGAAACCGTTTTTTACAAGCTGCAAGGCTTTCCTTCGTATTTTCATTCACATCTACCGAAGAGTTGGAGAGGGAGAAGGGACGGAAGGTGAGTGGATTGGAAGGGGATGGAGGCGAGGGAGTAAAAATTTTTTGAGTGGACCGAAAGAGAAAAACACAAGGACGGCAGTTGTAGCTTTGATATAGCTTGATGACAGGAAAGTGAGGCAAAGGAAACGGAACAGAAGGGAGCAGTGCGGTTTTAAATAGCAACTGGACTGGGAACTTAAGAAGGAAGGGTGGGGTGAGGGGTGTTTAAGGCATTAGGATACGTGTGGGAGGGTCAGAGATGGTTTGGGGTGAAAGGGAAGCCGGAGGGTGTGGTATCTGTAGTTGGAGGGATTGGGGGTGACTGAACAAAAAGTCGTTACACAGCTGTACATTCTTAAGTTTGCCATGCTTAACAATTCCTTGAATTTCTAAGGCGTCCATTTTATTTACTTTATATATGGGATGCAGTAGCCTTGGAATGAAATCAGTGGCGAGACTCCTCTCCAAAAGATGCTTCCCGAAATTGGAAGGTGTGTCCTTCAATCGGTTGCGTCTTTCGTCCTACTTGGCTCTAATATTTAAGTACTCGATCAGTCTTTTCGATGTACACCATAGAGCACCCCGTCGTCTTGCACTCCAGCCTGTACACTCCAGGCTCTTCGAGCTCTTCCTTTTTGTCTTTGACGTTAATGAGTAACTCCCGAAGATCCCACAGTGTGTATTGGGCGATCTTCAGATGGGAGAGAGGTAGCAGGTTGGCTAGCCCATTGGAAATGCCATTTATGAAAGGCAGCTTACACCGTTTCTGGGAATCTAAAGGCTGGGGTACACTAATTAATCGATGAACCAGAGAATGGAAAGCGGCGCTATGTTTACGAGATTGGTGGTGGTCAGAGTGGGATGGGATATTATGGTCTAGTATAGGATGATTTACGGTGTATGGCGAGGGTGCGTTTTTCTTCTTTTACTGAAATACTTAAATCTAAAAAATTGTTTCTCCCACTATTACTTTTCTCAGTTTTGAATTTTATATTTTGGTGTTGAATGTTTTATAAATTAAGGAATATTCCAAGCTGACGGTCACAAAGAATGTCATCCACATACCGGTAATAATAGTGGACGTATTGGAGCAGGTAATACTGGCAGTTGAAAAGGTCATTTGCTGATTTGTCAAGGAAGATTTCGGCAGGAAGGGGAGGGATAGGCGAACCCATGGATAAACCATTCATTAACTGAAAATATTTATTCTGGAATTGGAAGTTATTTTGTTCTGTAATTACGTCCTGTAATGTTACCTATTCACTAACAATGGCCACATCAACGTTAGCAGCAGATAAAATGCTTTGTACTGTAGTCAACGTTTCACTCAAAGGAGCAATAGATTTTATAAATCAATGGGCACGATTTTGGCGTAGTGGGGGGGACCAGGGGGACTGATTTGGTTCTAAACTCGTTCGCCGATTCAATGAATTTTTAATGTGGCACTTGGGTTTAAATTACGTAAGCTCCCTTAACATGGTGTTCATTTTTCTGGCCAGCCTAAATAAATCTGTGGGAGATTTTATTACCAAGTGTGTTTTATTAAGCATGAATATAGACAAGTCCAGCCAGGCACAGTTAAATTTATTTGATATTTACGTTGATCGCTTGGAATGTGTCACTGCGGAGGTCTAGGTTAAGATGATGCATGTTGAAGAAAACTGACACCCTGCCTCACACGACCTTGATTTGGCTTGCAGGGTATAATGTACGTATAGACGTAAGCGAGTGTTATCGTATAATAAATCACATATGAAAAGTATTAATTATTTACGTCACTAAAAGCAGAAACTTCGTATAGCCGGGGTAGAGCCACGTATAATCATCTATTTCTTCACACTATTTTCAACTGTAGCTCCGCCTATTTCCCAACCTATTTCATCCCGTTCAACACTCTCAACCTTCTCCTCAACCTTGCATTTTCTCAATGTATCCAAATTTCTCAGTTTTAACAGCCCCTTGTCTCGATATCGTTCAATCCAACTGCTCCCCGTCTTAATGTAAGCCAGTAGCCTCCAATCGTCCGACTCAATACATTTTGTCTTCTATTTCACCCATCCATTTACTCACTACATTATTCCAAAGCTTACAATCTGTTCCCATCCATTTACTCCGGAGTCCTCGTTTTTGTCCCACATAGAGAGCCTCACGCTTCACGTAATATTCTTCAACGATCTTTTCTTAACTTTTTCGCCAATGTTAATTCAAACTAAGTTCTAACCCGAACGGTTTGTTTCCAAATGTACTGCTGTCCTCGTTCATTTAATGAGCATTTATATTGCTCATTATTCTTAACTAGTGAAACGCGAAAATTCCCCAACTTGAATGAAAAATAATACAGAGAAAGTGGTGTCTCTGCAGCCATAAAATCAACCACTCGATTGATACTGAGTAAAAATGAACTATTAATTGGCCAAGAATGCACCCAGTCCAGGAAAAAGCGGTCCTGAGTTTTATTTCAGTGGCCTTGGATGAGGCGGCCCGAGGATCACACCACGCTAAGTGGATGAACGTTTATGCACCCCAGCTTTTCGATTCCCGAAAGAGAAAGCCGGAGTTGGGACTGGTCGCTAATTCTCAGGTGAGTCAGAGAAATTTGCTAAAGATGCAGGATGCTTGCTCTTAGCCAATTGCAGCCATCAGCACCTGAATTGTATTTTGATCGCGAGGCTTCACCAGACGCAAGACAAAAGTGAAAAGCTGGGTTTTTAGGGCAGTGTAGAGAAAGAGAGACGGATTTTGAGAAAATACTTGCTCAACTCTTCTGAGTTCGACTGTCGGTATTTATTAAAACTAAGAATTATTTTTTGAGCACATAATAATAAATTACTTGAAAAATAACGGTGTTTAAAAAATACAAAAAATATTGAAAACGAAATAACCATTTCAGAAGATTTGAGAGATGAAAAACATTTTCAAACGTGGACGTGCAACTACATAAAAAAGGGCGATGAATTTTTATTGTTAGGAAATTCTAATATGCGACCGCGATTTCCTGTTTATATTCATCATCATGTCCTGTATCACCTTGTGGAGCATAGGGCCTCACCTGTTTATATTACTAAATTTGAATGATGATTGACGAGGCGGTTCTCACTTTCTTGCGTTCGTAGTAAACGGTAACTAACCGCTAATAGAGTTCCTGCCGCTAGCCAAGCGTACGTATTCCAAAAACCGTAGTCTCATATCTGCACACAATTTCGCAAAAAATTATACTTGTGATTTCTCTACCGTAAACCGGAGTGAAGTCCGTTAACGAGGTGAAGTTGGTACAAATACGAAAATTTCAAATCTGGTAGGAAATGGTGGACTATTGGGAGAGATTGGCAGATGACGGCTATTTGTCCGTGTATTGGACACTTGCTGGCATCACCAGACAGAGTCTAAACTACGATTCCGAGTTTCACGTTGGTTACATTATCTTTATCTCCAGTGTTATCACGTCATCACTACAACATCACTAAACTTCAGTTGCTGTGCTGTCCCTAATAACGCCAAAGTATTTGAGGGCCATAATCCGTTGAGAAGACTTTGACATGCTTTTTACGACTTGTTATTTTGTACGATTCTCTAAAATGTCCGAAATGTTCAGTGATAGGGGTGAATATGGTCTGTCAAAATTTTATATTCATTACATGTTTTCTTCGTTTCAGTTACTATTTTTATGGATTCCAAGTACTTACCAAAGTAAAATGAAGTGTTGATAACATTATCAAAAAAATGAAAGAATCTTTGTTAAAAATCACTCAGTTTCATTGAACCGATTTAGTTTTCGACTAACTTTTGCTACTATCAAACTACTTAGTATAATTTTTTGTCGTTAATATAGGTTAAAGTGAAACCTTTAAAATCGTAATTTAGATTTTGAAACCGAAAGCCTTGAGGAGGCGATTAAGGCAACTGCCGTTCAAATGTGCAATGATTAATTACTATGGTTTTCAGAAGCGGTAAACGCTTTGCTACTGGAAATCTAATAAGCGCAGAGGATTAGTAAGAAGTTTGCCACGGGCACAGAGCCTGTAGAAGTAATCCGTGAATGAAACTGATGGGGTGATGTGTAAGCAGAAGTCAATGTCTACGACTTTTGAACGAAAATATTTGGTGTGCTATCTTGAACTCACTAAGCTGGCTGAAGCTAGTACTAAGTTAACTCTTTTTTTGTGAGCTGATGTTTGTTGAACTACTTCAGCTCAAGCGTGAAACAAGTATTTAATAAGTTTCCTCAGTCAATATTTCATTTAAGAATAAAAAAGTGAGTAAAGAGGGCCGTAAAACCTCAAAAACTGTTCCCGCTTCAGCCTGGTGTACGGTACTTGTTTCCAACACGTTACTAAGCACCGCCTGCATATTTCGCGTCGATAAAATTACGTCTTCATGTTATTTGGGAATAGGTTTTTGGGAATTTGCGATTATATCAGAGAGTGAAATTGTTTTGAAAAAATTTGCATGATTTATGTACATTACAATATTAGCACCTAAAAATTAATAATAAAAAGCAACAAAGTCTACAGTGTGCATATGAAGTGTGCTCCTTCCAAAAGTGGGACTTGCATACGTTGTCCCAACTAAGTAACGATGCGTAAAATGGGAGAGAAAACGGCAGCATAGGTTTTGATGGCTTCCTCATAGAAGAACAGCAGTGGCATTAATATACTTCTTAAAAATCTAAATTATTTAAGGTCTTACCCACGAACAACTACGGTAAAACGTCACGCACAGTCCAGAATAGCCGTGTTTGCAATGCTAAGCTAAGTGTTATGATTCAATTGCTATACGGCCTCGATTGTAAAAATACCATCCAGGAATCGTAGTCAATACATATCATTATTGAGATATGGGAACCATTTGGCTAGTAGTGGGTATATTTTCAGTAATTCCAGCGAGTGTCAGAACTAAAAGAAATCGGAGCCAGCGAGAGCTTCAAACATCAGTAAAAAAATAGATTTCACCCTTCAAGGAGGTAATGGCGTTTTTCAAGACATTGGTCTCTGGAGCTAGAAATGAAAGGTTTCAAAATCAGCTGTTTTCAATCTCAGAAGCGGACTTTCTATGGTGACCATAGAAAACTTTGTTACGCTATGTAATTGCTGCGTTTGTAATAATCTAGTTATAATGCTTCATAAAAAAAAACTCAACACCTTTTGAAACACAGAAAATTCTATAAATTGGCCCTATCGTAAAGATTTATATCATATTTATAAGTACACCAACCCATCTTCCGTTCGTATTAACCCTTTTTAAGTTATTTTCCGAATAAAAGATTCAGTTTACCGTGATGGGATTACCCCAGAAAGTGAAAATAAAGAGGAAGTTCTCCTTAACCGCGTCGGAAATATCAGTTCGCAGTCTTCTCCATCATTTGCAAAAATAAACACATTGCTCAAAGTACTACTGGTAATACGCTTCATTGAATCCCGGAAAAACTTCGGTTGTGACGGCATTTTCAGCTTCAGAAAAAAGAAGCTAAGTTTAACCCTCAAATATGTATATTTTGTATATGAAAAAAACAATGCTCGTGACATTTGTCGTGATTCGCCGTCAATATCACCATATTAAAACTAGACAATGATAGGCTTCACTTCGTGGAAGTTTTTTGATGCTGTACTTCATTCAAAATAAAGTAAAATCCTTTTACTTTTCTACAATATTTTAATTGTGCAACATTTTTCACCGATTTATGGCATTGTCAACTTCAGAATGTTTTCAGCAAAGTATTTAACTTTGTCATGAATACGGACATAACTATATTAATGTCACCATTCTAAACCGCTGCTTTAATTTTAAAGTAAAACCAGCATGTGGTAAATTTCTATGGAAACTGTCATTCAATGGAAAACTGAGCGATACGTTTATTAAATGTTATGGCCAACGACAAAAATTTCTGTATCGTTTGAACTCATTCCGCTCGTGTTTTTTTCGGGAGGCGTCATTTCCATTGCAAATCTTCGAATATCGACCTCTCGGTTCAAATGAATGAGGATAGGGCTTCCAGTCACCACACACACGTGAGATCCCTTTAAGGTAGTCCGAGTGAAATATCATTTTACTTAGATATCAATGATCAATTTGGTCTCTTTTTAAAGAAAAATTACTCGCCTATCCAATGGAACCAAAAATTCTACCCCTTACCACATTACTTTCGGAGTTATTTGCCAAAAAATACCAGCCCTTTTACATGGGAAACCATGTTCGTGCACTCCAGAGAGACATTATTTACAAAATGAGGTATTTCTAACACTTAGATATCGTAAAAAAACTAACAGCGTGTAGTTTGTATGTTTTCTCAAGTATATTTGAGAATTAATCATATTGTCACCACAGTAGGTTCTTGGGTATCACAAAAAACCTTCCGTTTTGAAGGAGTTTCAAACGCACCGCGCGAAAACAATGAGTCAAGTTAAAGACTTATATAGATATTTTCATTTAATTACTTACAATTTCTGTCATATAAAAATATATAATTGCATCATTAATAATGAAACATTTAATTGATGTGTCATTCAGCTGGTGAAATTAAAACGTATAATTCGAATATGGTCTCTATAATGACTAGGGAACTCTATCTCGCTCGGACTACCTTAAATTGAGAGTAAAAGCGGGCGACGTATCGGTTGGCTTCTCTCCCGAACAGAGTGGGTGGAACACAAGTGGACCACCACCACCGCCGCCTCAGATAACGATGACAAATACCGTACCGTGGGAGTGAGTTTCTTGGTCAGGATGACCTCGATCTTGACAGAGAAGAATCCCACTTGGAACGGAGGTGGGTCGCTGGACCCGGAGTCAGACACGTCGTCCTGGCTCTTGGCCAGCATGCGGCAGTAACTGCCGGAGCCCGTCCAGTAGTTGTTGCCCCACAGGAAGCCGGAGGCATAGCGGCCGCTTGCATCTGCCACTGCGGAAGAGGAATAAAAGATCGGTGGATAATCTCAGAATAACCTAACCCAAAACTAAAGTGACGTAAAATGTTGAATTTAAGATACTGATGAGTAACAGGAGCGATATTAACATCAGAACAGGTATCGATGAAAAATCAGCATACGTAGTACTAACCGTAACATACATAATAGCGAGCGGTAATGCATTAAAAGTGAAAGGTAATTTTGTGGCAAGACTTTGTAAGCATGTTTATATCTGTGCAAGTTTACAAACTAACTTAGAATTTTCTCCTTTCCTGTCATATTTGACAAAGACAGAGCTTTCGTCTTTCGTTTTACTGATCAAATTTGAGCTCGTTGCAACCTTTTACATCTGGTGGAGTACTATTAAGACTGTATCGCGCGCCGTCTGTGACTTGCGGAAAAGGCTTGACAGTCGATGAAGCAAGATGATTCCAAAGGCAGTGCGATATGCGAGGACAATGGATGGCTCACTCTGATTACACAACCAGCTTAGTGTTTAGCTTTCTATCCATTGGTTGCTATTGCCTGTTTGAGATTGTCTTGTGCAACAATGGCGTGCGAGTTATTATTTCATATAGAATTCAGTGAATTTTTCCTCAATTGAGTCAAAATTAATTGAAAATTCCAAATATACCAAAATATCAGCCACTCATTGAATTACTTTTCGAGATATTTCCCAATGAAATGGATGCAGTTTCCTATGAGATATGGTACACGAATATGCTCCTGGCTTTTTAAAAAAGGTGCAATTTCTAATGGCTAGAATAAATTTAACTGCATATAGTTGCACGTTTTTCCAACTATTAAAAAAAATAAATCATTGCCTTCCGCAGTCATTTTTAGACAATCGCAACGAAAACCTTCTTCCGTTGTGAAGGCGTTTTCACTGTAGGCCGTGAAAAAAAATTATTCAAGTTAACAACTTCTGCGGGTGTATTTATTTAATTTGGGGAATTTTATGGCATAAAAATATATTTTTGCGCCATTAAAGTAGCAATATTTTCTTCGTGCTTCTTACAGCGACTGTAATAAAAAATAAAATTCGACGGTGGCGTCAACAATGGCCAGGGAAGATTCACGATCAAACATCGTTAAGCTTGTACCCACATCTAGGACGGTATGAATTAGTCAGGTGGGGATTTCCAGGAAAGGATACGCAGACATCAAGTGTCGTAATCATCAATACTAAGCTTCAGGAAGAGTCTGAATCCAGGAAAGTGGTTCGGAGTGACTGGTACACCGGGGAGGGCTGCTGGATGCGATTACGTAATGACTCGTCTCGCAGGAAATCCCGACACCCGATTGAGAATACTTTTAGAGGAAGCTCCCTTCTCCTTTCCATCACCACCTAACCATCGCATTCTGTCCGTTCAAATCCACGAACTCAAGCTGGGAAGCAGGGCGACCCATCCCGAAAGCACCGACTGTCACCGTTATTTACGTCATGCACACGCTGCCATGGCTACGAGCGACTAGCCTTAGTCATAAACCCCTCCAGTGTTCTTGGAAATTGATGGGAAAGTGAAATTCATTCGTTTAATTTAGCTAAGAATGCTTTGACTTCGGTAAAAGGATGAAGTATGCCGTATAAATTAGCAATCATGCCGATAGTAAACATGACAAACGCGTGGCCCTGAGGATCGCGGGAGTTTTCACACCCTAAATTGATTCCTTTGTGGAGAATTAGGTATAAAACGTCCCCGCTTTCGCGTCAGTGGACAGTGACGGCCATATGCGACAGTGGTAATTGGTTAAACACTTCTAAAAATACATCGATTAGACCTTACGATCCATTCAGGACTAACCTTCAAATTAACAATCCCGAAAAAAAACAAGAGGAAAAAACTACACAAATTAAGTGCAAGTTTGTAGTTTCATAAATAATTTCTAGCGTCCTTTCGTTTTATTTCGGAGTGACGTATTTTTTAAATTGGTGATTCAAATTTTGCTAGCTCATCTCAGTAACATTAATGAGTGATTTTTGAATGCCTGAGATTGTGAAGGGAGATCGGAGCAGTTAAACGAAAACGGTAAAACAAAGAGCACTTTAAAATGTGAAATTACATTTTCACCAAACACGGTGTAGTATGAGTAAGTTTACTTTTACTTCTTCGCTTTCATACTACCATTAATCGTTTTTTTTCGAACGAATTACCTCGGGACCATCTTCCAGTGCAAAAGGTGTGCTAACAAGTGACTTTGTGGGGAATGGCCGTTCTTTCGCTTTCGCTTTCTTGGTTGAAAATGGAATTACAAATGTAATAATTTTATAGTATACCTAAGCATCTCCTTCATGAGAAAGGCCATTTTAGGGATTTAGATGTAAACTGGAATGCCAATGAAAAGTTTTTTGTTACTGCAGATTTTTAAACGACAAAGGTAGCAATGGATGAAAATGTGTTCTCCTACGTTCTGCTAAATATTTCCTGTTCTGTAACTCTAAAAGTCGTTCGAAAAAGTTACTTTGATACATTATGTACCCGTAGTTAGATGGTTTAATACTTTCACTTCGGAATACGTTTGGGATTGCAGTTTTTAATTCTCTGGTCGATCAAAAGTTCTCTGCGGTCCAATAAATTAGAGCAACAAGAATTGAGAAATCATTTCTGGCTGAGAAGGCGGTAAAACGGTGGAATAGAAGCTTTCGGTTTTCCGGATTTTTCCGATACGTTCTGGTTTATTGATGCATTAAAGAAATCAGATAATGCACTCTTTATTCCGCATGTAAAATGCAAGGCAGAGAAACATGCATTTTTTGGAGCTCAAAAAGAATATTTATTCAATTGGTTTGGAATTATTGAGCGCGAGAAGTCAAGAGGAAAACGTGAGTAAATCCTTATCAGCAACAAAATATTGGTGGACTAGAATAGGCTAAATTAATGGTAGCATTTGCCTCGCAAGTGTTACTTGCAAAGACATTTAGGTATATTATTAATTAAGAGTGATGGAAACGGAGAAAATTTTAGGCCCATGCTTAGTACCGATGATGATTAATGTAAAGCTGAAAGAAAATTTGACACATTCGAGAAAAGGAGTGCTTAGATGTAAAAAAATATAGATCCCTCATGTAAAACCCAGCATGCAAATGTGAATTTAATTTAGGACCGGAACGTGATGATGAGTAAAATAAGAGGAAAGTTCCACTTGTCTGTCTATTTTAAATGGCATTCTCGCAAAAAAAACTGTTTACATTCGGGCGATACTAAGTGAATTTTTTCCATGGTAAATTAGTCAGATTAATTTCTGTTTTTCACTGCCTGATAAACTAACAAAGTGAGGATACACGATGCACGAACCCGCACAAGTATGATGCAGGACAGATATGAGTACAAATGCTGCAAATTAGAACGGACTATTTTAAGGCCACGCGTTTACGAATTTGCGAAATGTTGCATTTTTGCAAGATGCAAATTTAAAGGCGACCGTGTTCACGCATCTGCTTCAGCGGGTGCGTGTATAGTGTAAACGTCTTAGTAAATGACCCGGGTTACGATGTTTAACGCCATCTTCTTGTGAAGATGTTGTTAAGATGTAGTACATCGAACACGTGTCGTGTGTTCTAGTTCTGCCTGTAAAAAATTGAACTTAATCCAAGTTATTTGTCATATTTTTATAATTTATTAGCTAATAATACTATGAATGAAGTAAAAATGTCTTCAGTCAAAAGGAAATAGCGCTATGCACGGTTCCAATGGCCACAAAAAGTGTTCAGTAGTAATACTGTCGTCGAATTATATGCAGAAGTTGTGTCTTAAGGTTTTTCCAAAAAAAAATAAGGCATGCAAACTGTGAGAGCGGTGTCATTGTTTTGGTTTGAATCAGTCACAAATGATCCGATATTTCGATATAAATCCACTGTCCTCGCCAAAATTATGTTGACTCGAGTTTAAACCTCAATAACTCCGGGACGGTACATAAGATTTTAACGAGATGTACACCATCACATAGATGATTTTGTTTTATATTTAATTTATGGGAAGAGTTAGTTTTAAATTCAAATTTTGGGCTTGTTTTTGTCGTTGGGGTAAAAAAATGCCTAATTTTATGAAAATTGGTATACACTAAGGATGAGTCGAATCCTAATGTATATCCTCGATTCCACCGATTCTCAGGAATCGGTATCGAGAATCGATCGCCTAAATTCGATTCCGATTCCATTAATTCCAGATAGATAAATATTAAAATCAAATTTCATTTATCACATCATATTTGTCTCTCAGTAATTTTGGCTGCAGGCTATCAATTTGTACTTTTTATCTACCTCAATAATCTGAGGATATATTTACTATTTGTTAATGAATATACATTTTGAGCGGGGTTAGATCCTAGCCTCATTAAAACACCAGTCCCTGTAAGATCACGAAAGTTAAGCAATGTTGGGCCTGGACGAGGGTTGGATGGGTGACCATTTATACCTTCACCGTGGCGCTCTTGTCCCCTGTCTGCATGTGGCAGGCAGGTTAAAAAGGGGTTGGCGCAATGGACCACTCAAGGTCTAGGTGCCCGAGCTCCTGTCGACTAACAATCTAACTACTTTTTGAGCGACTTAATTGTCTTTGTTATTTAATTCCAGCCAATACTTGAATTTAAATAATAGTCGTACGCTAGTGGTATATCAATAGCCCACCTGTTTTTAGGAATAAGAATCGATGGAATCGGAATCGAGAATCGGGGATCGATTTGAAAGAATCGGAATCGAATAAAAGTGGAATCGACTCATCCCTATTATACACAATATAAGTATATAGTGCATACTTTGACGTACAGCAACTGCAAAGCAAAGCGTTCGTGAAAAGTGAAATTTTAACACAGTGTAACTCTTAGCTGTGTAATTGCGTCTGCCGGGTTTCAAAGTTTTACTTCGGTAAATATTTGTTATGCTGTTCACTTTATAAGCCTATTACAACTAATAGCTGGAGGCAGTCGTCGGATTTCGAAGGTGGCGCCCCCCCCCGGGTTGGGGGAGATTTAGGAGATTGGGGGGGTGATTGGGGTGATGGGGGATGATCGCCCGATGACTCTCGTCTGTTCCCCTGCGCACTTACAACCGCGAGCATTCCTCCTCACGTTTCCTCCTCCTTCCACCCCCTCTCTCCCCCTCCCATCTCCTCCCTCCCCCTCCACTCTTACTCACGCGATGTGCCCATTAGACCCCAGCAGAAGGACGGGCGTCCGTACACACCGAACACTTCTTGGGCCGTGTCCTCCTCTTTAGGCGTTCGGAAAAAAATGGGGAGAAAGGGAAAGCAGAGGAATGGAGCGGAGAGAGAGGGAGAGAAAGTTTCTCCACCTCTCTACCCCTCCCCAATCCTTCAAGCTCTCCTCCCTTCTTGGAATTCCCCCTCCCCCTATTCCACGTCAACCCTTTCCTTTCCACCGCCGCGCTCTTCCAAGTCACCGCCGTCATATTTCGCAACGAAGAAACGATGCAAGAAACATCGCATCGCCCCCTATGAGGTACTAGTTTGAGAGAAATATCATCTCAACATACCTATCTTCCTACCCCGCGTACGCGTATTTCAATGTCCCACTCCCTGATCAGAACTGAATGTCGGTTCGCATGGCAATAATGCAATTACAAATCAATCAGATGGAAACTGGGTGGAAGGTTGAACTTCTAAACCTTACTCTGCCTCGAATTAGTGCCTGGATATCGCGAACCAGTATATTACAGCTGAAGGGAAGGGAGAATCATATCATTTCAATAGAATTTGCATAGATTTTGGGCTCATTTTAAGTAAAACTTCCTCATATCTTTAAAGATACCAAATTTTCAGCCAATTAATATTGTAATTTTCGCGATATCTGCCTAAAAGTACAAGTTTCCAATGTGAAATTGTACAGATATGTACTCAAGAGAGCCTTATTAAAAAAAAAACAGTAATTTGCACCGCATGGGTGTAAACTACCATTTTTTATACACACGCCTAGATCTCGCCAGAAGTTAAATGAAGTTAAATTGTGTGTAGGTTGTGTTCTCTCTCCGCTATTTTTATTTAATTAAGGCAATCACACTTCACAGAAAATTGGATAGAGTCGCGGAATCGACTCCTCTGCCGTGCGGGCGTTTTCAATGATCGGGCCGATCGGGAAACAATGAGTCTTGTCAAAGACTAATTGTGATAAATTTCATTAATCACTGAAAATTTTGGTCACATGAAACCACACTTTTTTACTGATAACCTTGATATGTTCTCCTTATTCTTCTTCACAGTTGCTCAAATAAAAAAAATTAAAATCGAATATGGTCTCCATTATGACCATGGAAAAATCGATGAACCCGACAAAAAATTATTTAATTAATGTTTAACATCTTGATGTGAGGAATTAGACTCATAGGCGGGATTCGAGAAACTTTTTCGATTCGATTTTGCAGTGGATAATACGTACTATTCGTCCCACCTCCAAATTATAGAATGCAGGAAGGGAAGCAGATACAAAGTAGAGATACGTCTAGTGGCTTCAATTGACTTTCACAGAAACTCCACTGATCGCAAAATAAATATTTCGAATCACAAATCAGGGTTTACGGTTAAGAGCGAACTGATTTTGCTGCACGAGAGAAAATAGGTACACTTACGGATACTTAGGCAAAGTAAATACATTTTTGAATACCATCCGATAAGGCGTTGGAGAGTAGAGGAAGAGAGGATTGATCAGCGTGCGTGCGAGTGTCCTGACTCACGCTCGCACGCGTGTCAATTGCTCATCTCTCACGTAGTTAAGTGGGTCACCCACCGATTGTATATACGACGCGGATACACGCACTACCTGCCACCGTCCCGACTTCTCGATTTGCCATCGCTTTGGAATAAAAAGCTCACGCTTCCATTGTAATGATAGCTTTTAACTTGGTTTTTTCACATAACTTTATTTTCTACGACCAGGGTTTCTAGGTTCGACGTCATCTTCAGGTAATGTCTCTATAAATCCATCACATATGTGTACACAAGGGCGCAACTCAGATGGGGCGGGGGTGATGTGGGAGGGGGTGAGGATGGAAGTATGTCTGGGAGAGGGCCAGAGGTTGAGTGTGGAGGTAGGGGTTATAGGGGAGGGAAGGAGGGAACCCCAATTGGACGAAGGAAAGGGTAGAGGAGAAGAAGGGAACCGTATTGGATTGTACGCTTAATTGAATATTGAAGGGAGGAGGGGGAAAGGAAGAGCTCTACAGGACAACATGACCAATCGAAAAAGAAAGTTAAGTGTTATCATTACTCTGTTACCAGATTCCACAAAGTTACGCCTGATACTACCAATTCACCCTTCCAAATTATCTCCGAGTGAAAGATATCTATCCACACTTTCATTATTTATAAAAACAGAAGCGCTAATAGGGCGGGTACATTACACATTGCTCATGCGCTCGTGACACAATATTTTTATTAATTTTGCGAGATAACAGAGGGTCCATAACAATATTTCTGCTAGCCACAAGTGAAATAAGAAACAAAAGTTGAAATAATGGTATTTTTTCTGAACTGCATTCTACAAACACGAATTAGCTCATGTTTTGAGGGCTGACCTACGGAATGGATTTCATATATTTTCAGTGTATTTAATCAGAAAAATTGATAGGGTTTGTTTTGCTTCAAGTGAAGGTTTCAATGGCAAGAAGAAAAAGAGAGGTATAATAAAATATTTTATGATTCAGATATGTTTCTTCCTTAGAATCATTACTTCTACGAATCCGTAAAATTATGATGAAAGATCACAAGATATTACACTAGACTACACGCGGATAGAATCCACCCCATATCGCATCGTGCTTCCTTGATTGGAGTGTTATTTTCACCGCAGGCATGCGCTTACAACAGAAAATGACATGATTGTGGGACATTGTGGATTCGGAGAAACGACGAAAGTACAAGTCACCGTGATTTGGAACGGTACACGTCGACTTGACTCTCTAATCTGACGTAACTTTCCAAAATCCAAAATTCTAATAGGAGCTAGCGATATCCCTCAGTGTCACACAATCCAAACATGAAAACATAAATGAACAGCGATGTCATAAAAGTTTTGGAAGATTGATGACAAAATTACTTCGGAGGCTTATTTACCCGCCAAAATGTAGAAACTCGATGCAATGGCACGACTTCCAACAAGTATCGAGCGTAATAAGTCATCCATTCAAAGGTAATAAACTCCACCAGCCGCAAATTTCAGAGCTTGAATTTGATTATCACTGTAAAAATACGGAATGAGATGTCATTTTTTTTCATTCCTCAATGCGAGGAATCTCAGAGAAAGGCATAATGGTGTGGCAGGAGGAAGTAAAAAGAAATAATTTATGTATCAAAAGACTTTTGCAAATGTAGTAACTTTTATTGGCAAAATCCTCAGCATTAATTGACTCGCTTTCGCTACGGTCTTTTCACGTTAGGTGCGCAACCCAGTGTTTCCGCCCTCTGTCGAAACGCATCCGAAAAATGTCGCCACCGATGCCACTCCGACAGATTTCGAGTATGAAGTTCCCGAATCGCACATTGAGTGTTTCCTTCCATTTCTCAGAGTTCCTCTCATTCGTTCTCTCTTCCCGTTCTATTATCGCACCTCTCATTACCCCACGACAAGAGTCTACAATGTGCGCCCACGGAATCCT
Organism: Ceriagrion tenellum; assembly: GCA_963169105.1. NCBI lineage: Eukaryota > Metazoa > Arthropoda > Insecta > Odonata > Coenagrionidae > Ceriagrion > Ceriagrion tenellum. Next base: position 128,208,792 of record OY720642.1, on the reverse strand, counting down.
TTGGCCCAGGTCCAAGAAATCCCTGTTCCGCCGTACCTCATTTGTTTTCAATCACCCATCGATTGCGCATCCTTATCTAGATCTCTACTCTCTATATCTAACACATCTATCCCCTTCCCTAAGTGCATCTCTGAAGTAATGAGTGGTATGCCGTTTTCTTTTATTTTGTTTCTTCTACAAGTCGTCATCGCAATGTATAAGTTATTTTATTTGTTTGTAGAAGACAATAAAAAGGCTTCGCAGTTTTTTGTGGTGCGTAGATTATCTTTTTCTTATATATAAAAAAGAAACTGTGATTGTGCGGTCACTTATAACTGCCGAACCACTGCACGAAATGACGTAAAACTTAGTAACGTGACTCATTATGTCACTCAAAAGGTTTATGGCTACTTTTTGTTTGCCTAATGGTCTCCGGTTCGACGCCAGACGAGTAAAAGTGTTTCCATAAGAAATAAATGTAAAGTTCGTTTTTTCTGGCTTGCAGACCTTTTTTATTTTGCATATTTAAATTAGAAATAATGGTTGTAAAATGTCACGACAAAGACTATTGGAAAGAAAAATTAATAAAAATTCATATCCTTGAAATCAATTTTTGTTTTTTGATTCATTTGCTTTAAATTTTGAAAAAACAATATTAAAATGGCTGAAAATTAAGCGTTTTTGGAATGCTGTGCTTAAGATTTCCAGAAAAGATGTAAGCTCAGAATAAGCGAATTAAATCTACTTTTTTCAATCTAAAAAAAATGGTCACTCCAAACCTGGGCGTTTCCCGCGCAATATTCACTCATGTCATCAACACAGTCATGTCATTCAGTCACAGTTTAGGGTTACAGTGAAACTGCAAATTTAAAATGTTCTCAGTGAATCGTAATGGGAGCAAAAACTGAAATATTAAATGAGCTCAAACATCTCCGAGTGAAAGCAAGTCAAAGGTGTTGGAGACACTCGAAGATAATATAAAATATTTTGTCGGACGAGTGATTTTTTAATGGATATATTTTCGTGAATTTTCCAATTAATTCCATTGAAGCCTGTAAATTGCGTCCCAACACTGAAATAGATGCGCGTCAAACAACTGCAGTCCAAGAATGTTTTTCCGACTGACTCAATACATTTTTAAAACGTGCACCCAATGACCCACCATTGCCGCACAGGTCACTCAGGTCGCACTTGACTCACTTATACGCAGAAGGTAGGAACAAAGTGAACGAACTGTGAACACAATGCACGTGCGAAGTTATCTGATGAATAAACCTTTTATCAACGCTCAAAAGTCATGAAAGCAATTTAATTTATCTTGTAAATCTTGAATTTTAAGGAGCACAAAAATGTAATGTCTACTTCTACATAATACCCTGCGAGCCGCCGCGTGGGCATGTGGCAGGGGGTGTTAGGCCACCAGCCGTGTAAATGTTTAAGTTATTTGGAGATGGAATGGTGACGTGTATTATAGGAGTGTATTTAGTGGAGCTCAATTTTTATTGTGGTCGCTTATTGTTCGCGAAAAGAACGGGTTCTTGTACCTATCTGTTTGGTAGTGTAGGTATCTCTTTCATTTTATCGAATCTATCAGACCTAGAGATGTATGGGCAGTCATTATAATATTCTCTGTGTCGCTCTGAAAAATATCAGTTCTGAATTTATCAATCAAACTAAGCCTAGCGTGCGAGTCTCTAGGGGCTCCCACCTTAATCCCTCAAAAAGTTGCGAGACACTACACGTACGCTCGTAGCAGTTTTTAACGAAGCGCTCTGCTTCCCTTTGTATTTCATTAATGCTTTTTGTTTAAATCTCTTTATGACGAGGGTGTACATGTCCAGGGGATATAGACGAGTGAGCTCACATTAAAGCTGTAAAGAAGTTGAAATTGTTTTATTTTTCCGTTCGGTGAGAAGGCATCCAGAGAGGAAGACGCAGACTGACTTGATGTACTTCAATATAAACACATAATGGCAATAAAAATATTAAACGGGAATACTTTCAGGGAATTGTGAAACGAGAAGGAAAGATTCAATGAGAGTTTATCCTTAAGGCCCGAAATGGTGAAGGTCGAGGCGAGAAGAGAAGAGAGGGAGAGAGGAGGTAAATGAGGTGAACTCTGCGTAGTCTACTCAAAATTTTACTCAATTTTCTGTCCAAGGTTTTGACTTACAAAGTCATTATCAAGGCCTTGAATTCCTTGATCGGCAAATAAATATAATTTTTTGTGGACAGTATAAAGTCTTCCTAATTTTTCGAAAGTGGATTATGTCAGAGTGATGCGTGAAAACATTAAGAGAACGAAAGTGACAAAAAATAACCACCTGAACCACTCTATATAGTGCGTGATGACAATTGTGAAAGCTACATCCAACATTAAATCTGAGGTTGGCGTAAGAGATACGCGAACATAACGATAATTTAAATACACGAACATACATATGTAATAATTTCAATGCAGAGTGCTTGATTCAATGCAACGTTAACGTTGAAAATAAGGCAAAAATGGCCACAGAGGCTAACATCGGGAAGAGAATAATTAATGAAAATCGGTGAATCCTGCATCGCGAAAAATGTCTCGAAAGAAAAACAGCCCCGTGGTTAAGATACTGAGCGTTTCCAGATTCCCAAGGAGAGCCCCTCTCGAAAGCGAAGATATGTCTTTCGGAATTACTCCGCACTCTAGGGGAAGAGGGGGCTAATTGTTTGTAAAGCCTCACCTAGCCCAGGTTAAATAAACGATAAGTCTCTCTCTTTCTACATCTACATCTACATACTACCCCGCGAGCCGCCGCATGGGCGTGTGACGGGGGGTGGTAGAGGTCACCAGCCGTGTAAAGATGAAAAGTTTTGGAGGTGAAATGGTGACATGTCCTATGAGAGTGTTCTTTCCGCGACTCGCTTTTTTCTCTCCACACGCTTATTCCGCCCGAAAGAAGAGCGGACGATGTCGTCACCCGAGTTCTGCCCGCCCGCTTCCTGTGTCTTTCTTCTCCAAAGCGAGTTTTTCCTTGAACCAAATGCTTACGTGAGTGAACGTAGAGCGCTCCAATGCTGCTTGGAAATCCTAGTTCTGCCGGAGCGGAAGCAAAAGTGGCAGTCTACAGCGCTTGTTGTGTGTCATCCAATCTTGAGCATCTCCCCTTTTCGAGTCCGATGAGGTTGGACATGGAGGTGTAATTATTTCCAAACCCCTCGTTTCACGTCGCGGAACCTCAACTCAATCAATCAACATCGCCTTCGCTTCCGTCTCTCCACCTTCCATAAGACAGGACGATATCGCAACAATTATTACGAATCCGTGTACGCCCAGGGTGAAAGTAACGTAATGGATGACGAATTTGGGTGAAATTATCTAGTTGATGGAGCTATAATAAAATTACTTTGTAGCCATAAACTACTTTCCAAGCGCAAGGCAAACTCTGCCAACACGATGTTCTTTTTACTCCAGTTCTTATACCCCGAATTCATACGCCATGATGAACTTCTTCATCTCGATGAAATATGAAGCCTCATGAGCAATCGGCCGCGTAAAAGGGATAATTCATCCAGTTTATTCATCGAAAACCTGATGCACACATAAGTTGAAGAGTAGTTTTAGTATCCTGCTGATGCTAAAGTCATGTACTGACCGAAGTTATTCACTAGAGGCCGAGGTTTTACTTGACATCTTGAAATGGTAGGCGTAATTTTATTGTTCTTCATAAAGCCAAGCGGTGTATGGAATGATTGGATCATATGTGGAGAAAAAATTTTGCCTCTGGGAGTCGGCTAGATGATGGAGAGGGTGACCCGAGTAAACTTCAACATTTTACTAATCGCTTTTAATAGTTATTTGCCTCTGTATGTGGGGAATGAAATAATTCATAAATACCCAGAGCATCAATGTCAAACGCCACTCATTCTCGTCAACAGTTCCGTCCAATCCGAAGTGTCCGTTCAATCCCCCAGCACCCTTACCCCCTTCCTAACTTACATCCATCCTACGTCTTTACTCCCTTCGGAAGGAATCGACACGAAATATAACCACGGTTGGACGTCATGTCACGATCCATCCTCGACCAAATGCGTATTTTTTGAGGAGAGACACAAAATTCTAGCGAGAAAATATCGACCTGTACCGGCATTCGAACCACTGCTCTTTGGCTTGCAGGCCTATGAGCGGAGAAGTACACTCCCCGGGCTTCTTTATTGTTTATTCTCACTGATATTCCAGCAGGTTTTCAGAGAATTAGATGTTCTGCTCTTGCAGTCCATCGAGGATGACAACGGAGAGGAAATAAGGAACTTGTAAAGAAGATGCTACCTTCGGGGAAAAATCTATATAATTTCCATCCCTAAGCGGCGATAGGCTACGTAAATGAAGCAGTTAATTTTTGACGAAAAAACGGCGATAAAATACGCAAAAATATTGTCATCATTAAACAACTTGCTCATAAAATAATATATATTTTCCATTTATTATGCTGAAATTTCCATGAAGGGAATGGGTTACGATTTGAATCGACCGATGAAGAAGCATATCACGGATCTCGATTCATACGATTGCTTCAATTGTATCCACACGATTCTTCTGAAGGGTTGCTCTTTTAATAAGCAATTTAATTACCTTTTGCTCGCATTGATTTAATTACCTTCTGCTCTCATTAAATCAGGATGGTTAAAGGAACATTTCAGATTAAAGACTTTTTCCTCCGTACACTCCATCTTATGGCCGAGCAATGCAACCAGCGAAAATGGTTGATTAATACTTAAAAATCGCATTAATATCTTCAATATGGCAAGCATTATGTCTACTTATGATAACTTACCATATAGCTCCCTCTTTACATCATCGAATCGTGAAAATCGTCGTTTTTCATCTTCAAGCAATGCATTGTTGCAGAGTAAATCTCGACGATATGCTAGCAAATATTTTGGCGTTGCATATTCACCCCTTATTGTTAGGAAGCGAAGGTAGTTTGGAGTTATGCGTCCTCATCCAGCAAGCAAGGCCCGGTGTTCGATTCGCGGCCGAGGTGGAATTTTTTTGCAATGGAAATATCCATGCCTTTCCTCGCCGCTATTACGGAAAGAGCTTCACACAGAGGGGGGTGTTGAATAGGGAGGCTCGTGGATTCTGTCTCTCGTATTGATGGTTTCGCCTGATGTTCCTCAACCGCCGCCGCTTCCTGGTTTATTTTGAAATCAGTGGACAACGAAAGTGTGACTTCTGTGCACCGTGCGAGGACTGAGGCTGCGGTGCTCAGGGTGCGTAAGAAATTGTCTGAGAGCGGGAAGACAAGTGAATGCGGAGTGCCGCATTTAGCAAATTCCCGCGAGTTGTTCGTGATTGCAGTCATTATTCCCCGAACGTGAAGCAACAGAGAAAATGGTGACATTAAGTGAATTTAAAGTCGAGTATGTTAAAAAAATGGCCGTCTATCCAACTTTAGATTTTCGCAGGTCCAAATACATCCAAAAATATCCAAATACAATGGATATATACATGTGTTTTTGCAACCGGCCTCGAGCAATTGGAGGGTAAGATGGTGAAACTTAATGAATTTGCACCTGCGTCCCAATTTGCGTGTACGATTCGGATAACCCCGAGAATTGTCAGGATGGAGTATGGGGTTGGTATTACATACATTCAGGAGTAAGTATACACTGCCTCCACCGCTTGGCATATTGAAGTATTGTTCTCTTGGTGCTTCACGTTAAGGGCTGGCAAATATCGGCGCCGGATGCCTCCATCATTCCTTTATAACACTCTAGTGAAAGAGCCTGCAGTGCCAGGATAAAATATCGGTGAAATAGCAAAAAGCAATGAAAAGGGTTAAATGTAATGGGTTGTAAATTGTGAATGGTATGTTTGACCACCTTCTAGTAAATTTTCAGAGTTCCTTTTTGAGGTAACAGGTAAACAAATATTTCTTATGCCTTGGACATATGATAAAAAAGTTGTGTAAAAATATATTTTGCCACCGGGTCCATCAAGGAAGTAATTCTTATGAGTAGGGTTTTCATTGGTTACTGCATTGAAAATTCCATGAAATACCTTTCCCTTCTGTTCATTTAGAGTCAACTCCATGAGTGCTGCTCTGTTCAACTGCTGAACTGGATCAAAAACTTCTTTAATTCCCTCCAAGTTTTTTGGCGGAATCTGGTAAACCAATGTAGTCTCAGTTTTTTTTCATTCGCAATGTGGACATCTTAGATATACCTCAGACCCAAATGTACACAATGTTGGCAGTTTAGTTCATGAGGGAACTGCCAAGGGAAATATTCGTGAAAGTATTCCTTATACTCCTGGAATATGTGTGATATATATGAAGGAAATATCATAACGCATACAAGTGCAAATATTTCTCATAATAGTGACGACCATATCTCGGAAACTGCGTCTTTAGCATCATATCTCAGGGGTGCTCGTCATTGAAAAGGCCTCGCTTTTGTAAAGCTTCTTTGAATATTTGATATGAAATACCTTTGACAGCCTTGCGATGCAAAAAGTAAATCGTTCCTGGCGTAGGAAGGAGGAGAAATAAGCGCTGGCACGAGTGCTCAACTACTCACTAAACAGACGGAATACATGCGATCAATAAGTCTTTAAAACCCTTTGTCTTGTGTTTCATTTTTTTTGTTCTGTCATATAAACATTGTGTTCAGCAATTTCAGTGTATGGAATATGCCTAGTACTCTGTCCTCCCTGATTTTGATAGAAACTTGTCGTTCAAGTTGCATTCCTAGATGCTGTATTGTGTGTTGCAGCTTCAACATTTTCAGTGGCGAAAATTACTGGTTGGTCTCCTCGGAGATAAACTTGCAGTCTGACAATTGTATGCGACTGTTTGGGCATGTCGAAAGCAAAATGTCGCCAAGCCGCTTCAGGTGACGCATCTGGGGTTCATGAAGGAAGTCATCTTATTGTGAATGATGGTGCCATGCACTTAAATGCAATTGTTTGCACAATCGTGGCCTTTGCAGACGTATTCGAAATACTTTACCCTTTTCAGGAAAGTATAGTCCTCCTCATTGATGTGACAGTTACACTTCAGGCTAAGGTACGTGTTATAAGGAACGACCCATAAGTTGTCAACTTCCTAGACATAAGTAATTTCAGTTACACCATTAATTCTCCATTTATAGTTAGGATAATCGTTAAAATTCAAGATTGTTTCAGATAAAATCATCTTGTTAAATCAAAACCTTTCCCGCCTCAAGATCCCGTGATTTAAATGCCTTAACATCAACCCTGCCCGAATATATGTATTCTTCTCCTCCTCGTCCGTAACTACAACACCGATGATTAATGAAAACATACAAACATTCTGTGCCTGAAGATGCAGTAATTCGAAAAACGCGACGTACTAATAAAACATCATAGAAAAGAACCAAGTATTTTACTCAAACATGAATACAAACATCAAAAACTCTTTCGAAGTAAAGCCTTCCATTGTCAAGTTTCGGATATGCCGTTCGATGTTCTCGAAAATTAATGTAAAGCGCGACAGTTCTAAAAAAATTCCTTGGAAGTTAGTTTTAGTTATTTAAATCTTATTTTTGTTTTAAAAAACGATGCTTCAATTATTAAAAATACGCCAATCGTAAGTTAGTGTAAAACTGTGTAAAACTTTATTTACGGATATTGGAGCTCGCCTGCCACCTGTTGGCGCACTCCTAATCCACTATTTCTAGCAACTGACATATGAACGTTTACTATAACGTACATAAAATACATGTATTAGATCAAATACATCTAATACATGTACAATTTCATGTATTTGAGATAATCCTACTCTTACCTGCCAGTCCACTTATCCTTCATGGATCGGGTCACCTCAGTGAACAGCCACCTCCTCAATGAAAATCTACCTCGAAAATCTCGGAATAAAGTGAACTTTTTGTCGAGGTCCTTCCCTTCGCGTGCCAGTGGAAAAATTAGATTTTTTTGTGACTCATTTCATAACAAGTCATTATCATTGATCAATCCGGATGCCGTTTCGATGCATGCCTTACTCCGCATAGCAGGCCCAAATACATGCGAAATTTTCTCATTTTCGGTAGGAATACTAAGTTCATTACCGTGTGATACCAACAGTTTCCCGTGAAGTTCTGAGAGCCATAAAATTACACAGCCAACAATTTTAATGGAAAATTTTACCAGGGACTCCACATTCATTGGCAGAGCGCTTCACACGCAGTGCTAGCACGCCCACCCTATGTCCGATTATGCGTTGGGACCAGAATTTTCCCTCGGAATCAATTTCTTTCTCGATGACTTACGCCTTCGAGAAGAATGCTGCATTTCGATCATGTCAGAAACATTTCATGCTTCAAGGAATAATTGTAACGTGGATTGCATAGTATTTAATCATTCAGGGAGGGATTGCGATCAATATTTCATGACGTGACGATGGCGTTCAGTTTTCCATCGTCTTCCATTTAAGAAGGAATGCATTGAAGATTGACGGGTGTATCAGCGCCAGTTGTTGACGGTTATTGTTAGCGGAGCACGAAACGATTGCGAGGTAGCTGAGTATTTTTTATTTTTACATCAATTATTAATAATTCGAAAAAATAGACTCCTGCTGCTTTTGAGGGCTAATTTTGGTTCATTGTAAAGTTAAAAAATAAACTTGACAATGTGGAAATGAGACTAAAAATTTGAAGAAACATCATCCTGTAATTGGCTGGCGCTTATGTGACGTGACAGAAAAGATAGACTTCGAAGAGGTCCGTAGACTGCGACGTCAACGTCATGCCATCGTCATTGGCTACAGGGAAAGCAGTAAAAAAATTATGAGCGCCACCGTCCGCTTACGTCACGTCAGGAAACGTGGATCGTAATTCCACCCATAGACCAGCGGTGAGCGAGATTGCTTGCAGAATGGGGACCGCCTAGTGAAGTAATTCGCGTCATTGGAGACTGTTGGATGGGTTTAGTGAGGGAGGGATTATCTGGAGACTGCGTCGGCAGCAGCAGCTTACTCTTAAATAAAGGCGCTTAAGGGATATAAGTGAAACGTCGCATCCGACGGGAGAATTGTAATACTCTTAAGTTCTACCCACATAGCACCCAACTAGGCATCAGAAAACAAATGAAAATTCTCCGCCACTTCCGGGATTCAAACCTGAGACTTCGGGACGGGAACCAAGTACTCTAGCCCTCAAATCATCCCGAAATATCGATGAAAGAGATTTTTTAAATATTTGGCATCATTGTAAGTTTCTGTTGTCGCTTAATTAATCACCTCAATTGATTTCATCAATAAGTGATTCAAGTTCATCACAGGAAAGAAAATTCTGAGCAATTAGGAGTTTCTCTATCTTTTCATTCAACTAGCAGACACCTTTCATGACTTGCAAATTGATGGAATTCAGCTCAATTCTGGGAAACCCGTCGTTTCTCAGGCCTATACTGATTGCATAAAATATATTATTACTCACTTTTCGGAGGATGTGCCTGGAGAAATTGATGACAGCTGAAGTTCGACATTTCAACCATAATTTTTTTCACCCAACCTGTTCACTTTCACGAAAAGAGGCATCGTATCATACATTGACTACAGCTGTCGCCACTGGGAACGTTTACAGTTTCAATGGCACAATTAATCAGTAACTATGCATATTAATATCGAGTAAAACATTAAGAGCTTTTTATTTCTTGTTGATCTCATTAATTAATGTGGTTTTATAGTCCGTCCAAGATAATGGCTCAGAAAAAATGCACTGCTTTGGGTTAGAAAGGAATAATAAGCAAAGAGTTCTTCTGCGATCGCATGGTTTGAGCGAAGGCCACGATCTTATGAACTCGTTGGTCGCTTGATTCTCCTACCCAAACGACATTTGGTGTGTTTGCATATGGGATGCATTTCTAACCGTCAACTGCGCTGTTATCTTGGACGCAATCTACGCTCTTTCGGTAACACAATGCAGCAATCTACCAGTTATGTAACAATACCTTTCGAGCTTGAGAGACGATGTCTGTTTCATAAGGCTTGACACTTCACGCGGGAAACATATCTGATCATTTATTGTTCCCGCGGAAGAAACTTCGAGAGATTCCTCTACATTGACCTCCCGTCCCTTAATATGTATTACGAAATAATCGGCGTCTTTCATACGTCTTGATTTTCTGGACGTCTACGCTTTCTTACACGCTAATTGCACTATTAGTTTTTGGACTGAGAACTGTTACATTAGTAACGGTGAGGTAACAGTGAGAAAGAAAGACAGACGGCCTGTTGAGTCGCTCCCTCGATGCGTGAGAATGTGAATTACCCGTATGGGACTGGAACTAATGACAACGGCGCCCATTCATTGTGTAACCACGGCATTGTATCGTAACAAATGCGAATCGAAACAAATTAACATAATATAAATAGGGAAATAATTCCTCTTGCCCGGGAAACCGTTTCAACAGAGCACCTCGCCCGGAAATAATTTTGCTGGCTTTTAAATACCGAACTGCTTTTATACTGACAATGGAGAAAGTTTTTTGTGGAATGAAGGCGACACAAATCGAAATAGCATGGCACAAATACTACGAAACGCAGCCACAAGCTGAGAAAAGAGAAATTTTGACGTCGAAAGTATTTTATACACTCTTTTAAGGTGTAGCTGCCGCAAAAGTTCCTGTTGTAGATCAGCATGGAAAGGAAGGAAGGTAGAAGTGAAGATAATGAAGGGAAAGGAGGATGGGGAAGAGAGGGAGAGAGGCAGAGGAAACAAACTAATCCGTGAAATAAGCTCGAAAGGAAGACTGTTAAGCAAGTGGTTAATATCGCCCATTGCCGTGACTGCGCTACAATAGTAGGGACTCAATCTTGAGGTCTCATTGTGATACGAGTCGAAGCGGTTCTGTAGCCAATATCCAAAAATCATCTACTGCTCATCGCCAGGAACTTTAGCGAGAGAGCCCACTCGCAGATCCATGTGTGATGAACATACGGAACATTCCGTTTGAGTCTTATATTAATTCTAACAATATTTGCTTCAATGTCAGAAACCATGCTTTATTTTCCTCCAGATATATCACCATTTTAGGTCAAAAAAAATTTGTAATTAAAGACATTTTCTACAAAGAGCACGTACGTAATTATCAATAGTTAAAAGTATCAGAATACCTTATACTTGTAGATGCCATGGGAACACAAAGCGCAGTCAAAAATTAATTCCAATTGTTAGTCAATAGATGTGCGAATTGAAATGTCACGTATATATGTATCAATTTTTATACTGATAACAGTTTGTTACTACCAATAAAAGATTTGAATTAAGCTCGCTCCTTTTTGGCCATATGCCATTGTTTAAAAAGGTCAGATAGGGCTTCGTTCAATGCCATAATGTTGTGATAATCTCCAAAGCTATTTTGAATTAATGGTTCGAGAAGTAATCAAGTCCGGGAAACAAAATCACAGCACGAATTTGAATCTCATGACAAAGCACGCAGTGACAAGGGTTGAAGGCTAGCCATTAAAATTGAGATCATGCGTTCAAAGGCGATAGAGGCTAGGCCTAAGGATCATTCATGGGCCATTATTATCCCTTACGATGGACCAAGAGAGATGAGTTGATTGCCTTGAAGAAATGCGAATGGTAGGCAAATCGATAACCTTTTTAAAGCCGAGGCTCATTTTTTAACAACTTTATTCGGATGGAATACCTTTTTCCTCCGACCTATCCCGCAGGCTCTTCAATGGCTTAAAGAATTAATGATTACAACCGCGCAAAAATTTGACAGTCGTAGCAACGCAGCTTAATTTTCGGTCACAAATCGCTGCTACTTCTGGAGGTATCCGCACCATTGATGACAGCAGTGGAATGACTGAATATATCCCTTAAATAACGATTTTGACCGCTTAGAGAAAACAGCTTCGTTAACCATGGCATGACGGCAATTTAACTTACACCTGATAACTGAAAACGCTGATTTTAACAGCCGCTTGCTATTTCTTTGGCATTTTTCGCAGAATAATTAATATTTAACATCAGTTATCATTCATTATTCACACATTATCTATACCAGGGTGGCTGGCTTGAATTTTCTCCTGAGAATACTAGCAAAACTGACATGTCGTTCGTGTAATGACAGGGGTGTTGAGATACAGGTGATGCCTCTTTGTGCATGTCTAGTTTGACGGACCTTTATACTTTTTGTGAATTACAATTCTTTGCATAGCTAGGTTAAATTTTTGAATAATTAAAATGGATTTCGATAATTACCAAATAGATTCCAATCAATCAGGAGGAGGTGCATCTAATTTTGGTCAATAAAATATTCTCATCAGTCAATATATTTTGCACTTTCTTCGCTAAAAGCTCAAAGACAAAAAGTAACCCCAAGTTTTCATAGTTGGTGAAAACTTGGGGAAAACCTCAGTTATCGGCGTCTCAATACAACGGTAATAGTATCTGTCTGGTACAACTGATAACCCTTAATTACCTTGGTATGGCCGAAATTAATCTTGATACGTGATAATTATCGACACACTGACATATTGTCATTCCATTGCTACCGAATAGTAAGCCCCGGGTAGCGGGGAGCTCTCGTTGGGATGGCAACTATAGTACCGGCATAATATCCTGTGGCACAGGGTTTGGATATCGATGGAGGTGTGGATCTTTCTGTGGAATTCCAATCTCTTCATAAAAGCTATGGGGAGAGAACTGAAAAATCTAGTCCTCAATTCATCGAATAGGACGCAAAACTGAAGTCCTCTTCACTAGACTGATGTCTACGCCGGGTTTCTCTCCGCTCTTCCTCCATTCCTGTAGTGATTATACCTTAGAAAACCTACTCTGCAATCCTAAAGGGCGCATAACACATCTGAAGTCGGTCACATATCCAAGTAACCAAACGAAACGAAAGTCCGGGTCATGTTAGAACTCCACGTCTCTTCTTCAATAATTCTGGATTGGATATTTGGGGAGGCGACCGACGGCTATGGTCATTTGCGCCATAGGAGACAGGTAAGGGAGGAAGGGTGGATAGAAACCCGGCGTCGGCATTAGCCTGCTCTTAACGAAGGCGCCAAGGGGACCACGGTTTAACGTCTCATCCGACAGACGGAGTACTGTACTTTAAGTGTCCTCCACAAGATACTCAAGTAGGGATCGGGTTTCCTTTGAAAAACATCCGCCTCTGCAGGGGTTTGAAGTCTGGCCGCCCGTGTGGTAGGTGAGTACTCTAGCCACCACACCAACCCGATCCCCTTCAATTATTCTCCATGCTCCGCTCCTTATCTCCTGCTCCATGATCTAAAAGAGGAGAATATCAACAGAACAGAAGGACGATGAACGAGCCTCATCATCCTCGTCTACTGAGTACTAAGAATTCAAAAGTTATAAAACTGAGGAGGTGCAGTTCAAGGACCGCCCGGAAGGAACAAAAGACGTTCTCTATGGAGTTGACTTTCCATTCCAGACGAGGTATATTTTCTTCAAGTCAAAAGAAAATGCTAAAATTTCCCATCGCCCCGGGCGCGCTTCCACAGACACTCTCATTCACCCTTCATTCGGAGTTTTCCATTTAAGGAGTTGAAGTACTGCGCAAATCGGAACTCATCAGCGCACACGAGCGACGTCGAATGGAGTGATGCGCGCCGGCGAAATGTTTCATAGCCTGCATTCTGTCAGTGAACACCAGTCTAGGCCGAATATTTTGTATTTTGTGGTTTACTCCGTTTAAAATAAATATTTAAAAACGTTAGCTCTTTATCACAGAGTAAATAAAAACTTTATGATATGCAGTTTGAAGCCTTTACTGAAAATATTTAAAACGTTAACCACTGTAACGGATGCCATTGAATAAATAATGACAATACCAACTATGTTTAAATAATAAAATAAATAAATAAACAATAGCGTTGAAACTAGATGTACCAATAAAGAACTCAGTGGATAAAAACATAGTTTGTATTGTCATTATTTATTCAATTATGGACTTCCACAAGGTTACGCCAGAAAGGATTTAATGCACAGATCGACATTCCTTCGTAGTTTAGCTCTGATTCACTTTTCTTTCAATCTGTTTTGAAGTGCGCTTCCTGGTGTGCAGGGTCTGTTTTTTCCGCACAATTTCATACGAATTCAGGGTCTGTGACAAATGAAAGGCGCGTTGTGTTGAGAGTGCGAGTTGAGAAAGTGATTAGCGCACTATTGGGCGAATGGAAGGCACCTATATTATCCACTCGCGGAAATTCGTGTAAAGGTGCTCGGAGATCTCATGTGAATGAAAGGGTATTTTATTAGATTTATAAAGGGCAAAGGAAGTTTGTTTTCCTGCTCACGTATTTTCTCTAAGGAATGCAATGGGGCTCTAAAAGAAACAGATAATTCGATACGTTCACCTAATAGCCCACACCTCGAAAACGCTTTCCGCTGAGCATGAGATCTCGACTCTTGTGTGATTCAGGTCCACTTTCCCTTCCTCTATGACGCTGCGTTTTCAAGTCACAAGGCCTCTCATTCAAGTCGCCTCCAATGCTTCATTTTCCGTCCATCACTTGTCACATTCCGTTCAATAATTATATTCCCACTTTGAATTAAACCCGCCAACGCCATTCTTTCCCAGACTATGTTACGAAATTAAAAATGAGACGGGGTTGGCTTGTTCGTGTGAGGGGAGGACGCCGAAAGTTCTGGAGGCCATGCGAAAATGGTACCAAAACTCCAGACAACCTGACTGAGAAAAAATAATCCCATATGGTTAATCATTCAGGATTCAAATCCCTCTAACACATATTTCAATTGATGTGACGACACGGGGATCGAGTTATTAAGATAGGGTGTGAACTTCATGCTGAATTTCGATGATCTCTTCGAAACAAACTGATTCTTCCGAAGGATTTATATTTCGGCGCAGATGCTCCACATTCGTGGCTTCACTGACGCAATGATTTACCCCTGATTTAAAATAAAAACTAACTGTTCACATTCTGTCCACATCTGTGACCAAGCAATTGTGATATAAATATGGCCAATGCAAAGTATATTCTCTCTTTAGAGTGGATAGCGATGAATAACTTACTTTTAAGAAATATGTAGATTCTTTTGGATGGATTGATGCTTTTTGAAAAATTTCCACTCATTTATGATAGATACATCGTGCAGAAAAGATGGAAAAATCATACTTTATTGCGAAAACCTATTTTTCAGTTAAGTTCTATAACTGGAAAGAAAGCCCCAGTTGTTGAAGATGAGATCACCTTTAAACGGTTTAAAACAAATAGTTGCAGGCTGTCTCAGGAAGGAAAACTTTGTGGAAAATTTTCATTTCCATTAGAAAGCATTAAATGCTTCTTTGGTTTTAAAATTGCTGTTACCATTCGATATCTGGTTCGGTAAAATCAAATGAGTGCGATAGAATATAATTGGCAAGTTTACAATTTCCAATGAAAAATTTTAAAACTATTTGTTTTATCAAAGATACAATGAATTGAGTGAGGTGTCTCAGACTGTCTGATCCTTGCACGCTAGCGTTTGGTACAGCATCCACGCGATGGAGGGCGCCTGCTTTGTTCAATAGTTCGCCAATCACTTCGAAAAACAACGGCGCACTTGAATCTCCGCTCTCGCATAATAGACCCGCAGCACTAGTTTGCGCACCTCTAAACACATCGTGAGGAAAGTTGATGAACGCTAAAAAAACAAAAGAACAACGATCATAGCATCCGTGATTGTTTTCAAGTTTGTCGATTTGCAGAAAATCCGTCAAACACGCGTGTTATGAGGTTTTTAATTACTGTGTGATGAAAATCATACGTATTTAAATGCTCATTTTGAAGGAATTCGATAATTTTACACAAAATATTCCGATTTTTTATTTTCGATTTTTTTCTCTGTGGAATTTCGCACAATTGTTCATTGCAGGTGACTCCGTAAAAGTGGAACTCCGTGGCTAGTCCCGGATAGCTTAAAATCTGACAAATAGAGTGAACGCCTCTCGGTGTTCATAGTACGACCTTCCTTCGTGGGCAGTGGCGCTCAGCGCACAGTAGCGACTGGTTGTTACATTGTAAGTCCGGCAGTCGAGAACATCTAGTCCCGTAAAGGTCACTAAAATCCACACGAGAAGAGGATGCCTCCGTAGCTTAACTAACTAAAGCACTCGGCCGGAAATCGAGGGATCCGGGTTCGCATCCGGTCGAGGTGGATGATTTTTTCTCTGTGGAAATTCGCACAATTGTGCATTGCGGGTGACTCCGTAAAATTGGAACTCCGTGGCTAATCCCAGATAGCTTAAAATCTGACAAAATATTCAGTCATGACCATTGCTCGCTCACAGAATGCTATCGAACGGCAGGATATGAAGCAGTTCCCCTGCGCACATATCGTTCCATTCGACGTTGTTCGTCCTCGCTCAAGTGCGCAGACGTGTTCCGATGCGCGCAAACTTTAGCGCCTTTTGAATAGAGAACTTACTTCGTGAACTTACATTCGACGCAAGGAGATTCCACGTGGGAGGTCCATCTTCGCAAGGTGTGACCAGTCCACCGGCATTGAGACCTCTTTCGAGGTCGTCCAAAAACCTTCACGAGGCTTTCGGCGAATTGGATCGTCTCCTTGGAGGGAAGTCCGTTGGATGCCGTCGCTTGATTAATTGTGCGCTTCTTTAAGCATACGCTGACAACTCATTTGTCATTGCTATCTCGTTGACGTCTGTGGCGAGTCTTCGCGTTGGACAAATGGTGGACCAGACAGGTGCGTCCCTCCAACACACCCGTAATGCGGTTCCAAGACCGTCCTCGTTCACATCACTGCCACTTCACATCACTGCCACTTCAAATGCCAAAATGGAGACATTTGGTCACAGCAGGACTTGTTCTATGATTATTGGGTTACGGTTAAAAAAATATTAGGGGATCTCGGGCTCCGTGGAGTTTCTCTGTGGAGAAGGAAGTTTTTAAATAGTTGTTTTTACAAACGCTTTCCTCTTCGCTTTCATTTATTTTTTTTAATTTTCACACGATTCCCTGCGCAGATGAAATAAGTAGCTTTCATGCGGAATAGCCGTCATACACAATAACGGTGATGAAATCTACATCTACATAATACCCTGCGAGCTGCCGCACGGGCGTGTTGGGTCGCCAACCGTGTAAAAATGTAAGTTTTTGGGAGATGAAATGGTGACATTTATTATAGGAGTGTATTTAGAGGAGCTCAGAGTTTTTATTGTGGTCGCTTATTGTGCACGGAAAGATCGAGTTTTTGTACCTATCTGTTCGGCAGTGTATCTCTCTTATTTTAGCGCACCTGTCAGACCTAGAGATGTAGTGAGGAGTGATGATAATACTCTCTGTATCGCTTTGAAAAATATCAGTTCTGAATTTATCAAGCAATCTAAGCCTAGCGTGTAGCCTCCGAGTCTCTAGGGGTTCCCACCTTAATCCCTCAAAAAGTTGTGAGACACTATGTGTACCCTCGTAGCAGTTTTTAAGGAAGCGCGATGCTTTCCTTCCTATTTTATTAATTTTTTGGTTAAATCCAAGGTCCCAAATGCTCGCGGCGTATTCGAGGTGTGGACTAACCAGAGCGAAGTAGCATCTCTCTTCGACTTTTCCATCCGAGGACCTTCATATTATACGTTTAACAAAAACTAGTTTCTAAGTTCCTAGTGTCTAGTAAAATGAAGCTTTTCATCTATCACATGATGACGCAAGGCATACATGAGTTACCTATTTGTTTTCCACATTCAAGGGCCTTAAAAGATTCCACAGCAGGTGTAGACTTATTAATTCATTCTCCAGTGTTCCTCAGCAAATTGATGAATGCATTCAGAATCCATGTTGGCAATTTGTCGTCGTCATGTGTACAGATTACCGAAAGCCGATACAAATATTTTCCAATTCGTGTTATTATAATAGTGCTTTATTACCACTGGTTGTAAACAAACTATTACCGAAAGAGTTTCTCTTTATATTTCTTTAAATCCTCACTGCCTACGTAAAAACTGCGCATCGTATGCTTCGAATGTAAATTATGAGGAGGCAGGTTAAAATTGCCAATGAAGCGGAAATAATCGACAAACTTAATTTAGCAGACACAAATGATGGCATCATTTTTTGTAGCCGTAATTTATAAACAGAGAAACTTCGCATTCTCAGGAAATTTTGATGCGTAAGCCGATTATAATTGTTCATTACATTCCACTTAGACTTTGAAAATATTATATATTTTCATGTCCTTTGCCTCGTAGTAAGTTAAGTCTCCATAACGGAGAAGCGAAGAGAGCTAAAATCCATGCAATATCTCGCTCGAACAATTCCCGTGAAAATTTGGATTCGAATTCAAATCTGTACTTCGTGCAATGCTTCGTGAAATGAGTTCTCCATTGGCATTTTCGCCAAATTTGTTTCATCAGACTCTAATTTTCAAATTGCCAGCCAAAAATCATCAAACAGGTATCATTACAAGAACACATTTTACGAGAGATACTGTAGGGTTATCAGGGGGTAACAGTTGGCATTGTGCTGCCGTGATGAAAGATTTCATGAAATAAAATCACATTTTACGGAAAAATGATCCAGGAAGTCCCTTAGAACGAGCAAGTTTCATTGTTTTTCTTTGCTTTCCGTATCTTCATGAGAGTTATGAATAATACTTCACAGGGAACACTTAATTCGATATTCCCCCGGTACTCCTGATGAATTCCTTTCGTTGATAGCGGGTGGAAACAATTGTACAACAATAGATAGAGAAATCGTTGTTAATGACCCATAAAAGGCAGGTTATAGAGAATAGAAATAACCACCCAATGCCCTCCTTCATTTTTTTCCCCGTGACTTTCGGTTTATTTCAGTATCTACTGCTGTCACTGTGACTCCCCTCTCGCCTGCACGGTCCACCACCGCTGGTTGTACTCCCTGACCCACATCCCAAATGCTCCGAGCGATCTTCCTTTGTCTTTTCAAACTCCGCTCGGCCACCGCCGCCCGCCAGGCTCCAGCCCTCGTCTTTCACGCCGAGTCACGAAGACCTCGTGGCGAGCAACTCTTCGGAAGGCGAACGCATTGAACACTGTTTGCGCATGACGAGTGAAATCTGAAGTCATATGACAAAAGCGTGATTAGCCATCTCAGCCATTACTGTATCTTCACTTCAGAATGTGGGTCAGTTGAACGTAATCGACTTTAATTGACAATGCTGCAATGGAAAATGGATTTCAGTGACTCAACCGTCTTTATATTTTAGGTGTTTTCCAACGATATGAGAAAAGTTTCAGGCCCTAGCGATTTATCGTCATAAAAGTCTCTAATTTTAAAATAATGTCTCATTAAAACGTTTTCTGGAGTAAAATTAAAATCTATAATCGCAAATTATGACCTTTTATCAGGGTCAATAGTTTCTTTTAAAAGGAGCGTATATGAGGAGTAAATTAAACATCCGTCATATTCTAAAAAATAGTGCGCAGTTCATTGCATTGCACTAAACTGTGTCATCTGATATAGCATAGCGCTCGGTATCTTCATGAACGCAGGTTTTGTGTATTATATCTGATTTTAGAGATAAAATGTATTAATTGAATAGATGTTTCTTTTCATGATAAATAATTATTTTTAAAACACCGTGTACCTGAGGGAAAAATCATTTTTAAAGGCAATAGACAAGCGTTCCAGTAGCTATTTTGCATATAGAGTTTACGCTCTATTTTAATTATTCTGTCTGATTGTTATTGAACATAGTTCTGATAGCAACAACCTGCTGCAAAAATATTTTCTGTACATATTAATTATATTTAGACAATTCACATGGTGTCAGCACGCTTCAATCACTTTTAATGATTCCCTTTTTTAGTGGCTAATCATGTTAGTCTACCTCGGTTTCATAAAAATAAAATGGATACCTTAGAAAAAGGGAAACTACGCTTAATATATCGGCCTTCACAACGCTTATTGCCCTCCCGTCCTGTACACATTAAAGTATGTATATCTTGAGCCTTGGCTAAATCCGTTTAAAGGAATACTTCTTGTTTAATGACGACTTTCTATTGCGCAGGTAGATTTATAGTGGGGGATATCTCATTCCAGTGAGAAAAAACTTATTATACACGAACAATGTGATTAATTTGAGGATCAATGATCATTATTTTATGCTCTCATGCGCGTAATAACCGGAGCAGACATGTTAGGCCAAGAATGGCAAAGAACGCGGCATTAGCCTGTAAACTTGGGAGGCGGAAGCATTTAAAATTGTGTTGGGGCGTGGATAGTGCAAAATAAGTTTCATAATCTGAAAGGAATAAAAATATTTGAATATTGATTGTCCATGATATAACACTATTGTATAATCAATTGAATACTTGACCGCCGAGTTAAAGAGTACACCATAAATGATATTTCATCAAACTGACACTTAAGCAAAAGAAGCAACTTTATTCCAGTCAAGCCGCACTTCATTACGACAAAGGACTTTCTAACGATGCGGCGCACAAATGGGGAAAATGAAATTGTATCAAGTATCATTTGAAGAGCAGGGAAATGAGAGCGGTGAAGAGTGATTGGGAAATGGGAGATGGGTAATCTTGGATGAGGGTAGAGGAAGGAAAGTTTAATAAGGCTGGGATAAGAGTGCTAGAGGGAGATGGTATTAGATGTATGTACATACTTGTGCTCTCTGTTTGGTCATACGTAGCGCTTTATGGTGGACTCAGGTCAAGTCAAGAGTGATTCGCAATACCATAAGTGCCATGGGCCCGATTTTTTAACTCGATGGTAAAAATAGATGCTCAAAGATTGTTTGTTGTAGCTGCGCTTAATTTCATGTTAAGGAATCAATATCTACATCGATATAATTAATAGACCAAGTTCGCTATTTATGCATCTAAGTTTTTTCTGGAACCAATTCAAATTCATCATAGCTATCTTAATTTTGTGATCCTTCAAATCCTTCAAAATCCTTCAAAGGAACCGATTGCAATAACTTTTTCGGCTATATCTTGTGAAATCTTTTGGTATCTGCGATAATTTTTTTAGAGCAACAGTTTAACAGTTTCCATTAACGTAGAAGAGACTTTTGGAAAAGAAAAAAACGGTCAAGTTGAGCCTTTAAAAAATAAACAGCCGAAATTTCAAACTTTAAAGAAGACCATTTTGTTGTTCGGACCTATAAATGCCCAACCACCAACGGCAAAGAAACAATAAGCCTGACGAAGCCGGCAGAAGAGCACGGCCAAACTGTTGCTCTTAAAAAAAAATCATCGCAGATACCAAATGATTTCACAAGATTTTATCATGAGCGGCCAAAATTT
This sequence comes from Ceriagrion tenellum, assembly GCA_963169105.1. Taxonomy (NCBI): domain Eukaryota; kingdom Metazoa; phylum Arthropoda; class Insecta; order Odonata; family Coenagrionidae; genus Ceriagrion; species Ceriagrion tenellum. Next base: position 128,187,578 of record OY720642.1, on the reverse strand, counting down.
ACGAAAAAAGTTTTTCGGCTATATTCAAGCAGTTTTTCGTATTACCCGTGGAACTCAGAAGAGGGACTAACTTTTCATCTGCAATTTCCAAGCGCAAACTTGTCCAGATTGTAAAACGCGCAGAGTGTGCATTAGAAATGTTTTGGTGCCATATCGCATGAAGATCCGTATACCCGCGTATGAAGAGTCACTAACCATAACTCTGTAAATCGACAGGCTGATGTGATTTGCTATGCCCAAGATCTCAGTCAAAATTCATCTGGTGGTGTTTAATTTAATCAGATATTATAAAACCGACGCTTTATCACTAAGTTTCCCATCGTCAATTATGAGGAGATGAATTTTGCTATCTTTACTTTTAAAATGATTTTCATTATTTATATTGAGCAAAATACGAAGATATTTCTATGAATAAAACACTAATATATTTATTTATCGTACCAAAAACTCACGCACCATGAATGGACCAGTTCATTTCTTCTTGCTCGCTTTCTTTCAGGGGGAATTAGGACATGAAATCATCGGATACTCATTTCAGGAAACCAACGTATTCATTCGTTAATCGTTTTAGCCTAACACAGGAACGGCCAGGCGGAAAGAAATGAAAGTTTTTCAATTTAATGAAACTGGTTCACCCGTTGCAGGAGAGTCGTAGTGGAGTAGAATATTGAGGAGTTAATGAACGTAAGCACGTCGTACTCTCCACTCAAACTTATTCTACGGCGTATTTGGACGTGTTTCGCATCACCGTCGGGAATAGTCACGGTTGTTTGCACAATGCCTTATTCCAGGAGACGACGCATAAACGTTGTAGCGTTCACCAATTTTAGAACCCACAATTTTTTTTAATTATGGTCGCGTCGTTAACGTTTTTGGAGAAATGCAAATGGACTTGGTTTGTTTTATTCTTGAACGGCTTTTGTTTGAATTCCTTTTATAGAAAACAAGAAGTCACAGAAGCAATGACTCAACAAATTTTGAATATTCAGGCAAAATTTGAGAATTCAGAATGAAATAGCGGATAAAAAGGATGGAACCACAGTTTTCCAAAAGCAAATCCAACTTTTATTACGACACAGGTATCAGTATTTTCCATCAGCAAAAATGCCATGAAATGATGAAATAAGATATTTAATGCAATGAAAACTTATTCGTGATTATGGTTGCATTTATTTTATTTACATTAATTTTAATTACACCTCTTTTAAACCATCTCTAGGAAACGGAAGATTTTAAGTATACTCGTTATAAATAATAAGTAGATCTACGGTGAGATCACTTGAAGGTGAGATCACTACGGTGAGATCACTTGTAGGGGTAAAGGAAGTAATCGAAAGCCTCAAAAGTTTTCTCACTCTCCAAATCTATAAAAATATCTCTTCGATTGAATAAACACCGCCTGCCGCGCTGAATTCATAAACCAGAAACTGGAAGACATCGACAAAACCGGATTCAACAGGTAAGCCCTCTGATCGACTGGGAAAGATCTCCCTCCTGGGAGAAAGTTAACGAATCTTCCATAAACACCCAAAAGAGACTTTTCCGGATTTTTTCGTAACCGCCGAGTTCGAGCGATATCCTTCTGTTGGATGCCGCTTGCACGCATACCCGCGATACTGTGAAAGGGAACAAGTCGTGGGAAAATAAGGAGATAATTGATGATATTCCGATTTAGTGCATTCGGTTTTACATAGGTGGAGGTGAAGAGCTTCCTATTGTTGCTATCATACCAGATACTGCCTCAGTACAAGCTTTCACAACATTTTCAGGTCGTATCATTGGGAAAAAAATGTTTGGCAATAGAGTATTGGAAACGAAAGCAGAATATCAAGAAGCCAATTTTTTTGGATTTGGCAAAAACTGAAAATGTTGATTTATTTAATTTTTTTAGAAAAAATTGAAGGAATCAAAATAGTATACAGTGGTTAAGAAGTAAAACCGGTGCTGGTTCTATGCTGGTGACATATCCGATTGGAGTCATACCTTGGGCGAAATTGGAGTACTCCGACGTGGATAGGAGAGCGAAACAGACAGGATGGTCCATCAAAGAGTCCCAATATGTTGGGATGAATCCAAGATGATTTCTTCCAATCCGATGCTAAGACGTACTCCTGGATTTTAAACGGCAAAAGTGACATAAATGGGAGGAGGACTTCGGATTATGGTCGATATGTATTGAAGACCTCCGATGGGAGAACGAATAAAAATAAACTCTGAAGCAACCCATGTCCATAGGTTTACACTCTTATATTTCGAAGCAGTTTGCATTTACATCACTCTAAGCAACAGTTGCATTCGATAGCGATGTAAAACGGCGATACAAGTCAGTTAATTTACTCAGCGTCGGTTGATTGGTTCATCAACTCAGTTAATTCTTTTTAAACAGCGCTGCTAAATCCGGAAAATTGATCGATTGGAAACGAAGAAAAAGTGCTCGTGAGAAGTAGAATGAAGCCATCAAAATTAACCATAGAAGTCCAGGTGATTAAAGTCCGCGATTTATCGCTAGAGGGCGCCTTTTTTTATCCGCGAACACACATCTCTCGCAGCGGCTTGGGCCCCTTGGCTCCCAGTTCATATTCCGCAACGACCGTTGAAACCGCGACCTATCCCAACTTAAAGGTCACTCGCTGAATATCTTCCCGCCGGCCGGGTGCAACCATTTGTTGCCAGGCGATACCAATCACATCGCTTATCACCACGGGAACCGGTCACCTCGTCCTCTTCACATTAGCCCTACTTTTTTACGAAATTTTAATGCTTTCTAAATATTTTTCCACTTTCGGGAGAAATACTGAGAAAAACTTTCACTCCCTATTGCAAGGCTATGACGTGGAAAATATGGCACTTTCACACAAACCAACGCTTCTGGCGGATGACCTTAAGTATACGATCGCGCTCAACTCATGCGTATATGTGTATCTTTTAGGATTAGTCCATGTAAGCTGCGTCACCAGTATATATGAAAATGAGCCTTACGTGCACGTATGAAGGATGTAATTGGAATAACACACTTCTCCTTATGTATAGGTAGTAAATAAAGTATTTCAATTTCCCTCTATCAATCATAAAGTCGTTTACTTGTTCGTCGTCATGAAGGAATGCTCAGAAACTTGGTTGCGACCATGTGAAAAATATGGGAAAACGGAAGTATGTAGGAGATGAAAACAAAGAACGAGGTGTTAGACACGTGAAAAATTGGATAGGATTACCTGAAGATGTTGGCGGGCGTATTGAAGTGCAGTATGTTGAAGAGGGTTAGAGAGGGAGAATGTTGGGTAAGCGTTCGAAGGAACCTTGGAAAACTTGAAGTGAGGCAGAATCATAAAGGGTTAAAAAGGGAACTTATATTGGAAAATATAGTTTTATGAAGAAGGCGATAGGAAAAATTTCTCCGCGTTCGGGATAAGTATATGCAGGACTGTGCCTTGACGTACCAATTAATTTGCTGAACGCCTCTGCTGATTACAGCAAGTAAAAGTAAAAGTTTTCGAGACAGATTGTTTCAAAGTGTTGATACAAGCTCGCCATTCCTCTTTCAGAAAGCAGACTTAGAATGGCCGGTGCAGTCGATGGAAAGAGAAGTTCCTCGGCTGTGAGCCAGACTGATGCTCTTCTCCCTCCAACTCCAGTGAAATCCAAGGTCGCCAACTACCGGCCATTACCGTGCGTAAGCCTTGAGAAATAAAGCAACACCAGCTCACAAACCGGTTCCGAAAAAACGAATAAAGTAAGAGAGAGACAGAGAGGCCGGAGTCGGCTTCCCGTCCATTCAAGCAGTTACGAAGACAGGAGAGATGTGGCGCTCTGTAGTCCGACGCCGTTCATCACGGAAGTGCTCGCACGTAGCGGAGAACGAGAAAAGTCCACCCGGACGGGAAATGAACGCTCGCCTGACATGGTCTCCAGTCCAAAACGCCGACGGATACCGGAATAACGCTCATGATAATAATTATGTCAACGACGGGAACGGAGTGATGAGGAGGAGGAATCCTTATTCGAGTTGGAAAAGTAAGTGCGGCAGCGTCACGTGCACAACTGAAAGAACGTGCCTTTTGAATAGAAACTGTTATCTTCGGAAGCAGTTGACGATGTGAGACAAAAAATGCTAAGTTACAACTTTGTCTATATTCATTTAAAAAAATATTTCTTTCGCTGATATCATGAAACCATAAATTGAAAACCTACTGAAAACCATCAATAAGGTACAAAATATGCAGATTTTTCCACGAACTCTTTTTAAAAAAACTAATTTTTTAAAGATAATTTATCCTACTGCAGAGGAATTTATGTGGAACTATTACATTTTAACTTAACCTTTCGCAGTAATATACTAACAACTCGAAATATATGTTGTTAAGGTGCATCAATTATATTTTTTTAAATCATCCTGGGTGTTTTCGCATCTTTGAAGAAGTTTTTTTATGAATATGACATCGCGTTAGATGGAAAAAATACTATCTTCCCGAGTGTTTCTCCGATTGTTGCATTTAACACCACGGTACATCAAGTTCAATTTGCAAAAAAGAAATGGCGAGGAAAGGCAGATTTGTGTTGTTCACATCAGAGAGAGGACTCGCTTTTAAGTACCCAGAATATGAATTAAGTGGTATTTGTGTGGTTAAACGGTGGAACCAACTCGTTATTCCTGACTTAATAAGCCCATCGATTATGGAAGGGTTACTTCATCAGTTCTTTCGGAGTGGTTGGACGACAAATGAGGTCAGTCGAGCCACTGAGGACAGGTCGGTATGACTAGCAGAAGGAAATATTCAGAAGCGAAAGGTGAAATAGTGGAGAGAAATTCGGCGCATGCATTACCTTGCTCTTAACGAAAGGCGACGTGGGATTCCACCGTTCGATCGTCCATCTTACGAACTCGTGAAGACACGTAAATGCTCTCCTAAAGACATTCCGAGTCGGAATCTGAGTTTCACTGCAAATTGTCAAACATTTCCGGGACTCGAACGCAGAACCTATGGGGAGGGAAATCCAGTGCACTGGCCCAAATGCCGATCCAATCCACCCGTGGGTTTATTAGGAGAAGAGAAAGCTTCGACTTGTATTTCAAGAACCTCAGCTCCTTCGGGCATTTTCACGATACGAATTTGCCCTCGCGAGCAAATGCGAGAACATTCTGTAGAATACATGCTCAGAATTGGAACGGGACTATCCAATGGACATTTGTACAAGTAATTGGGCAAGTTGGTGAGTTTTCGCTAAGATCTTTTGAAGGAAATATTATTTGTAAAGCATTTCAAAACCCTTTCTCGATTGCCCAGGGTCAACCCCCTCATCACAGCCTTCAGCAGCCCCTGTTCCGTCTAGTCAGCTTAATATCTTACAAGCATTCTTATCATTGGAGTAGATTATCTTAAGGAATCAATGAAAAAATCAAATAGCATATCATGGCTCTAAACAGGTTTTTTTCAGGAGTACGCTCGAAAATCTAGAAAGATACGACGGAGCTTTCTCACTTGGCAACTTTCTTCGCCAGACAATTTCCGGTAATAAAGCTCTCTGGGCGATCGTTACCTAGATCACCAAATAAACATTCAAGGTCTATGATTTTTGCAGCTAATTATGGTAGGATGCAAAGGTCTAGAGCACAGTCTTGGTTGGATTCATGCCATTTTAAAAATATATTATGTGTTACGAGTTGCGGGAGAGGGAAGCATTCTGGCGAGCCTTGAAGGGATCCAAGTAGTCCTTTGAAAGGGTATGATGAAATTATTTCTCGTGAGATGGTGTTAACAGTAGTGGCTGAAATTAGAACACAATGTTGGAAAAAATCGTGCTCATGCTCAGTATTATTTCTCATTAAGTGAATATCATGAGAAAACATCCTACATGCCAAGTGATTAGTATTTTTTAAGGCAGGAAGAGAGGCTGAACGTACTTCAGAGGGACATGAGGCAAGTAGAGTTATACACAAGGGCGATTTTAAAGGTGACATTGAGAATCGAAATCAAAGGTAGGAACTAGTGAAAACAATACCACTCGAGATGGGAAAATACCCATTAACGATGATGTTGCACAAAAAATAAAGACAAAGTAATACTCTTCAATAGATCACGTAATAAAAATATGCCAAAGGAAGTCAGAAAAAACGATAAAAAATACACTAACACGTAGGCTCCTAATATTTCGACAGCGAGCAGTATTGTCTTTTTCAGAGGTAAAGGAATATATAAATACCCTCAATAGCCACCGGGTTCTGCTGCCAAAATTATGGAAGGAAAGTATATGCCTACACGTTTTTGTGATCGCTTTTCAAACTTTCTCCGGTGAAACAAATTTCCGTTGGCGAGAAAGAAAACAAGTTTACCGAAACAACTTTCGATGGTTTGCCGATCGACGTTCGAGAGATGCGACACTCGCCAGTCAATTCGGCTTCGTACGTATATACATATATGAAGTCACAGCAAAATAATATTTTTACAAGGAATTTCGGCGTCGCAACGCGTATTTTGTCAGTTATCAACAGAATGCCTCATCTTCCCCATCATTCCTTTCTCCTGGGTCCCCCGGAAAGAACACTGTAATACAACCCCATATTTTTCCTCCAGATGATTTGGTCACCCTCTTATGATGCTGATATTTGCATAACAATCATGACAGAGAAAGTATGTTTGAAGATCGAAATAGTTGAATTTCATTGTTTCTCTCTCGGAGAAATAAAAAAATATTAATCCGTGGAAAGGTTTCTCAAACGTCGTCTTCCACTTCTTTTCCCAATTGGCAGCGATCCCTTTCATTCATTCTTCCGCGACCATTTTCTCTGTTCCTTTTATCGAGTGGCTCTGAACGGAATGCCCTTATATTCACATCACTCCTCCTATGCGATTTCTTTAATTATTTTTCTCTTCGTAATCCCAACTGATTTGCACTCCAAATACCATCACAACCCTCATTTATCAAACATTGCTTCTAATGGGTTATTTTTTTGGACATTTGAAACATTAGCTGCCACATTTTTATACGGTTGTCGTGGCGGACTGTAAATGAAGGAGTTCCAAAGCTATTTGAAAGAACGTCTTGGGAAATATATATTTTATTCATTCTGAAAAGTGAATTTCCTAAAATTATCTTCAAATTTTAAACAAGAAATCGACCATCTGCAGGGCTTCATTAGTGAAACGCTCCTTAATTTCGTGAAAAATCATTTTTTAACGTGTGGTATTTTTGAGTTTCAACAATTTGTAATTCTCTGACGTATGATGTCAACCATTTTCGTAAATTGATATAACTAGTAAACATATAAAAATTAATGGCACATTTATTTTTCCAGGAAGACGGTACGTGCTTCTCGTATCTATATTACTGAACATAGAACCTCACATAACAATACTAGAGGAGAGTACCTGTTATTATTCAATGCGAGAAGAAAACACTGACTATATGATTCCAAATATTTCTTTCAATATTCAGTGAAAAGGATGTAGGTATACGGTATTCCATGGAACTCAGAATACTTGTAAAGTATAAAATGTAATTATTAAATACTTCACGGTTTGGCGGACACTCAAGGCCGTGCTATTGGCGGAGCAGTTTTAAATTCTCGCCCCGATTGTGGTATCCTTTAACGCCACAATGGATATTTAGTGGTCCAGCGGGTTTTCTTGTCTCCCAGGTCCTCTCTTCCCCTCTCATTGTTTCCACTGCCCCCCTTTCCCCATAACCTCCTCAGCTTCTTTCACCTCCCCTATCCTTTTCCAAAACGCAGCAGGATACCATTTTAACATCTTCGCCGCAAGCGGGCGACCTCCAAAACACTCCCCTCACAACCAAGGACTCTGAAATTGCCAATATCAGCGGTTCTTTCCCATATCCCGGCCACTCCCCACGCGCCCCGCGGCCATTTCCCATGATCTTTCGGTTGATTCATAGGGAAAGGCATGTTTTGATGCCGCATCACCTTGCCCTCCCCGATGGGAATAGCGGTATCGTCAGGTTGTATTACAACATATGACTCTCTATGCCTCACCTCTTTCAATCGGAAAACTGCAGTGCTAAGAGGCACCAAACCTTCAGCTGACCTATCCGGGATCCAGACAGCAAGAATAGGGTGGTATATTGGCTAGAGTGCTCGTATCCCAACCCTATGTATCGTTGTTCCCGGTCCTGGAAAAGGCGTAGCGTTTCTACGAACATTTAACCATGGTCAACTTCTCGTTGAAGGATATTCGGGTTTCCCACCGGGTGGTCAAACTCTCCATCTCGGCCGACGTTTCGATGATTCATCAGGGCATCATGGTATATGCCCTGATGACGATGGAAGACTCGCTCATCGAAACGTCGGCCTAGATGGAGAGTTTGACCAGCCAAGAGTGGGAAACCCGAATATCCTTCAACGACTTCACACGCCGGGAAAGCCTCAGATCTTTCATGGGCAACTTGGTTTGGCCCTTTAAGATCAGACCAACGCCGATGCCGAGTTTCTCTCCAATTGTGTCGGTCCTCATCCGATACCATTCGCGAGGAAAGATCTGACGATTTCCCGGCGTGTGCTGTGGGTGAAGACTGCTCGAGTTCACCACCAGGTCAAACTACATTTCTGCCGACGTTTCGACTCACGAGTCGTCCATCGTCAGCGGAGGACGAGGATGATGTGTAAGTCGTGCATTTAAACGAGAGAAGAAACACGAAAACTCTGAGTAATGAATTTACTATTCATTAAGTTACGAGGACCAAATTGGTAATACAGAGGAATTACTGCATCACATGTGCTAATCAGTGTAGGAGTTCTGAAATCAGCGGGAAATGAAAGATCAGCGAAAATTCTGAATTTCGTTCAAAAGTTTTTCAAGAAGCTGTGCTTTACTCCGCTTATTTTAAGTACGACCTACCCTTAATTATAAAGTTTCTTGATACATCTACATAATACCCTGCGAGCCGCCGCATGGGCGTGTGGCAGGGGGTGTTGGGTCACCAGCCGTGTAAAGGTGTAAGTTTTTGGAGATGGAACGGTGACATGAATTATAGGAGTGTATTTTGTGGAGCTCGATTTGTATTGTGGTCGCTTATTGTTCGCGGAAAGAAGGAGTTCTTGAACCTATCTGTTCGGCAGTGTATCTCTCTTATTTTATCGCATCTGTCAGACCTAGAGATGTAGTGTAGAGTCATGATAATATTCTCTATGTCGCTCTGAAAAATATCAGTTCTGAATTTATCAAACTACCTAAGCTTAGCGTGTAGCCTCCGAATCCCTAGGGGATCCCACCTTAATCCCTCTAAAAGTTGTGAGACACTATATGTTGATTATCTCATATTTGCTTTTCTTTCTGGGGATTATTACGATGACTAGGGTGGAGATTTTCTCAGAACCATCCTTTCTTCCCTCTCATCGATTTTTTTATTTCTTCCGGGAGTAAAAGATCCCTCTAATGCCAACGCAAGATTTTTCTCCGCCCTACCTCCACTGCCCACAGAATCTGATACCCACACTGACCAACCGGTGTATACTTACGCAATAGCGCATATCGCGCACATCACCTCAGTACTAGGGTCGTCACCTCGAGTGACCAACCATTAAGAAAGGTACCTTTATCCACGGTAGGCCACACCCTCCCCTTCTTATCTGATGATAATGGAGGCCGTCCTGATTTCCCATCGCATTCCACCGTTTATCGCTCTTCATTTCTTAAGGCACTTCAGTCACTCGACCGCTAGATGGGAGTGGTGGTGGAACGACAACAGTGCAGGGAAAATAGCCTCTGTTCTTTGCATTTTTTTCCATCGCTAAAATCCCTCCGTTTCCTCAACAATTGCAGCGGCCAAGATTCGACCGACACTGCATGAGAACCCGAGGATTTATCCATCGCTCGGTGGAGCATTATCTCGACAGGTGAACTTGGCACCAGCTTAAAGTCCGACTTCATTTGCATGACAGCGGGGATATAATTTATTTTCCTAGCATCATATCCATGCATGTCACTTTAAATGTATCTGCCACTAGGAAGGTGTCTCTGGACGTTTTAAAACCTTGACGGAAACACCTTAACTAGCCCTCTTGAGAAATTGTTGGGAATTATATAAAATTGCTACGATACTAATCTCATGACAAATATGCAAATACGCGTGTAAAATGTATATATTTCCAGGAAAATACTCCTAATATAATCACTAAAAAAATAATATTTGGAGTTGCAAATGCTATATAAAGCCGGTTTACAGAAAGATTTCCTTCAATTGATTGTGAAAAAAAGAGGGCATAAATCATTTTTAATCATAAAAAATCGTGCAAAATTGTTTCAGGAAACCCCATGTCAAACGAAAACAATGAATAACGTATGCACACTGTGTTGAGTTACAATTTAAGACGGAAGACTTACAGAGACCTCGTTAATAAAATTATTGCATCGCCCACGAAAAAGATTAAATTGAATTGTCCGTTCAAGGTTTTGACTTCCACAGTCTTTATCAATATAGGGTAATGAGAGTGAAGGTGGAAAATATGATTGGCAAATTCTACTTATAAAAATTCGTGGAGTTTACGAAGTTTTTCTTTTACTTAGTTATGCAGTAGCTATCACAAAGTAACTCTTAAGAGCATTAAGTCTATTCGAAAACTTACTCCATTACTAACGCTAATTGGTACAGTGCTAGAATGGGCGCATTGTGAGTTATGCCTAGAAATGAGGAGTAATAGACGGTGAATGGAAATAAACTACAAATTGAATAGTGAAGAATGAGAAATATTTCATTGCAATAGCCTTTCGTGTGAATTATACATCGGTAAGTGATTCTTTTTAAATGTTTTTTCATAACCTTCATCAGCCCATTATTACGCCCATGTCTGCATATTAACGTTGTCTGAGTAAACATCACTGATATAACGTCATAATTATCAGTCATCAATATGGAGACTGGTCGGATTCAGCTCTCCACTCTATTCTATGCTAGCTTCCCACATGATTTTATCATTATTCCATGATTTAACATCTCTCATAATTCTCTTGATTTATTCCATGCGTGGTCTTCTTCGATAATTTTTAAGATTCCCATTTCCTATAATTGGACGATTGATTACACACGAAATTTACAGAGGTGTATTTTTAGATAGTTCGGATAAATCTCATCATTTCCTATCAAATCTATACAATGCTGCCCTATTCTGACGCATGAATTTAAAACTCTGGGCTAAGCACTCACGTCACCAACCAATAATGACAGTCTCGTGCCAAGTAGGAAGGTTATTTTGGGGTGGCGATCGACATACGAGGTTATTTGCTCCATGGATATGGATGCAAAAGGTTTAGAGATAAGGAAATAATTATTTAGAAATGGAGGGAAGGTGCAGAGAAACCCGGCGTTGGATATTTTTTAATGAAATGCGCCAATGGGAGCATAGCTCATCCAACGGATGCAAGTGATCTCCAGAGAGAACCCTTGTAGTGGTCGGGAAAAAAAAGAAACCCACCAATGCTGGTAATCGAACCGTGGCCCTCGAGATGGACACTAGTACCCTATTCACCATACATTCTCGCAGAAGTTTAAAAGTAAATACCTTGAGGCTTTTGGGAATGGAATGCTATCTCAAAAGAGAGAACTTTCTGCCAAGTCCACCGCATATTCGAGCCAAGTCCTTCATATTCCGCTCGGCATACGTTGAGCGATGGGCGAACTCGCTACATTCCTACCGCCGCCATCAATTTCTCTGGGAACTGTTGTCTCGATCTGCGGACGCCATTCATCAGAGCGTAAACGTCGCTCTGGCATTTAGTGAAATACAAGGTCGTGATGTTATTTCTCAATTCAGATGGCTTATCAAATCGAAATCATTCACTGCACACAATTGACGATTGTATATACCCTGGCTTAAACGACTTTAATATCCGCTTTCCAGAAGTGTAGCATGCTTGTTTGTTTGTTTTTTAATACCGTCAGAGCATTAAATCTTATTTATTCAGCGAGGTCGCCTCGAGTATGATGGTCGTATTTTTTTCAACTTGATTTATCGGTTTAGGTAGATTGAGTCTGGGACTAATATCACCCGTATAGCTCCTCTGACACCTTGGATACGGGCTGGAGACCACTTTTTCTTTCTTCTTGTGGATTTATTTGGTATATTTCGTGCAAATCGTGAATATTGGTTGAAATTGAGACATACGCAACAGTCGAGCGGCAACCCCAACTACACTATTTTGTTGATCTCATAATAATGATTTGTCACTATTTCTGAATTTTTAAAATCCAAAGTGTTATAGACCGAATGTATTTTTCGATTCGTGTCCGAGAAAAAATAGCCCCTCCACCCGGTCATCTTACTCTTCATTCCGTCCATAAAACGTATGCTCTCTCTCTCTCTCTCTCCGCCCCTCTCGCGCTAACTCAGCCGACTACCCCTCTCCACCGCATCCCCAGTAATCTATTCTGTCCATTCCTCATCTCCTCCAGCAGTCTCTCCCCTAGCTCTTTCCCGTCGAGTTCACGTGTCCACTACGATACGTAACTCTGCACGCCTTGTTGTTATAACATTGGACAAGTGAGTAGCGGTCAGGCATCTCTTGCAAAAAGTTTGAAAATTCTTTTGTTAATAGAACTAATAAAATAGGGCCATGTTGAGACGCCATTACTATTAATCTTTTAGCGATTGTTCGCAGAATACGACGGTGATGCCTCTTTTATGGGTCAACATTTGCTGTACCTTCTTCGGTATGAGAAATTACTCTACGGGAGAAATTTTGTTGCGGTTCTGAAAGGAACCAGCAATCAAGAACGAGAAATTGGAGGAATTTCTACCGCGTGTAAATGAATTTATTTATACATACATTCAAGTATAGAAAATAGGAAATTGTTAGGAACACAAAATGGGTAGAAAACAATTTTTGTTGGGTAAGATGGAATTTAGTGGAATTAGAGCAGAAAAACTCATTCGAAACATTTTTCCAGTTCGGATTCGTTTCATTTTGAACTTCCCGACCAAAAGCCGTGTTCGTCTTTAAATATGCTCGAATGCACATCATTTTCCCATTTTTAATTGGATTGTTCGTCTTAAAATGTGCTTAAGGTAGTCCGAGCGAAATATCGCTTTACTTAGAAATCAATGAATTTGGTCTCAATTTAAAGAAAAATATCTCACCTATACAACGACACCAAAATTCTACCTCTTACTACATTACTTTCGGAGATATTTGCCAAAAAATACCAGCCATTTTACATAGGAAATGGTACGTGCATGCACTCCAGGGAGACATTACTTACAAAATGAGGTATTTCGAAATGAGGTAACACATAGATGTCGTAAAAAAACTAACAGCGTGTAGTTTGTACGTTTTGCATATATTAATTACACTATGAATTGGAACTGAATTTCAAGACGAGATCCACCCGGTGACGTAGAATTGTGTAACTTGACTGAATGAGGAAAAGAGAATGGGGGAGAAAGTTTCCATTCTCGGAGAGAGAGAGAGTGAGCGAGGCCAAGGGCCGGCCGCTGCAAATATCCAATTGTTTTTGCACGTCAGGCTGAAATGATCTAATGGTGACCTGAGGTGCATTAAAATAAATTTCTCGGCTGTGCTTTCTCCGCAATGCCTCTCAAAGATCCTGAGGCGATTACGACGTGGGAGATTTATTCCTGTTCCGCGTTCATTATTTCATTTGTTCATTTTCCTTTGCGGAAAAAAGGGAATTAAATGCCAACTATCAGCTCCAATTATTTAACAATGTCTACCCCTCCGTTGAAGTACGTTTTAAACCTTCAATGCGGTATCTTATACAATCTGTGACTAAGTCACATAGTCGTTTCCATTATCGATTTCATTTTGTGCTATTACAACGACATAACTGAATCAAAAAACTCATCTTAATTGAGTATATTATGTAACAATACTGAAGATCCGAAAAGGAAAATTGATAACGAGACATATTTAAGACTCTCAATTTGAATCCCTGATCGACTAAAATGTCAAAAAATTATTATGGAAGACTCCATCTGCACCAATTTGGATTCCATTATTAGTTGCCATGACGTTTAGTTAGCGTGACAATATTTTACACATGGTACAGAGGCTTCCGCGGTTATTTACTGTCCGTATTCTCTCTTCGGGTTTTTGCCGCGTCGATCCATTGTTGGGGGACCCCCAAAGATGGACCGACGCGGCAAAAACCCGAAGAGAGAACACGGTCAATATTTTACACATCTATTTACTTTCTTTAGAGGGTTGAATCTTATTTACAACGAATCTCACCTAATCGCTTTCCTGTTTTTTTATATTTCTCCTTCGATATTTCCAACTCTTTCTTCCGTAGTTTCGTTTTTTTAAATGTCATGTCATGACACGCGAAATCCTCTTAAATTCCACGCATTTCAATCGATAAGCGGTAAAGTTTCGTGAAAAAATTCTGTCATTTGAATATCGAGGCCAACTAGTAGTACAATAAAACATGTAATATGATGCTTTGCAGTACAGGCTTAAAGACTTGTATCGTTTCGCGTGTCATTTTCTCGCATAGAGTGGTTTCGTAATGGGGGATTGATTGTATTGCTCTGGATCGTCCCGAGGACTAACATGAGAAATAGTCACTAGACGTTTATTTTCTACGGATAACGTGATAGATTTAAATTAGAATCGTGGATAAAACGGCTTAAATCGGATTCAGTCAAGGTCTTACTGCAGAGTCTGCTTACGCTAAGAGTATGGGTATCGTTATTGAGCGCGAAAGTGAGGTTTTGTGAACTTAAGTAAGGTAAATCCAAAAATAAAAGATACGTCGTTTTATTCCACACTATTTAATATAACTCGACCATGGTTTCGACTCCGCGTCTCATCCTCAGGAATAAAACCAAGTATCTTTTATTATGAGTGACATCATAAAGTTCCACCATGTGAAGCCGGAAACTATGTCTTATAAATCCGGAAAAATTAATATCTAGTTCATAATTTCACCATTTATGGATATTAAGATTTTTAAGAGTTCTTATAAACAGGAGTATGATTTAATTCAATCGAATCTGTGTTCAATGTGTGACGGCCATGACACGACGATATTCAGTAGGCTAAGGAAGAATAACTCACAACTCATAAAACTCATAAAAACCTTCTTTACAGAGAAGTATACATTGATGAATGGTGGAACAGCGGTACCAAAAAAGAAGATTAGAGAAATAGTATGGAAAAATGTCCTCTTCTAAAATGATCTGCCAGCAGAGGATTCCCAAACATTGTCAAGGAGTTCGCCTTGCCTCCCTCAGGCGAAGCTTCCTCAAGGAAACGAGTAGCCTTGGACCCATCGATCGAGTTCAATCCAGTAATCACTACCTCTTTCAATTTCCGCATACAAATCGAAATCAACTCACATATCGACAGAAAGAAAATCACCGGGTTGAAGCTTCAGGGATCACATCATGCCATAAACACAAGTGGTATTCCTGGAGCAGCGATAGGTAATTTTACCTCGAATGCAACCTCAAAAGGATTCTAAATGGGAAATAATTCTTTATCTCTGATCAGCGATGACCTTGTGACTAAAAATTCGGAGCCAGGAAATATAACGTCTAACATTATTATGACGGAGAATGCATATTTCTGATATGAATTATTATTAATTCAGCTGCGAATACACATAACACGTTAATAAAAAATAAAATGTTCGTGGAATAGCAAAGAGGCAAATCAAATCATTGGCACAATGGACAAGTACCACGGAGGCGGAGACCCGCAGAAACTTAGAATTATAAATGAAAATACTGAAATGAATAATTATTATCCTGATTTCGCAATTGGATTTATCTGTCATAAAGGAAGAGAGGGTAGAAAAGTGCTCCGATGCATGCCAAAAAGCTAATGTATTATACCGGTGGACATCGAGGAATGAGAGAAATCAAACCTTTTCGAGAGGATTGCTCGTGAGTGATGAAAGGACCTTGGGAATGCAGTTTTGTTTTGTGACGATTTGGAATGGGAGTGAGGAAAGCAGATACGGATGTTTTTCGCAAGGAGTAAAATAGAGGAGCCCGCGATGCTCAGGATGTAAACGCGCCGACCCAAAGGTCTCGGGTTCGAATCCCTCATCAGTGGTGCTCGTTGACTTAAATTTTCATTTGAGACACTTTAAAGAAGATATGTGGCTCGTCGAATGCGAATGACAAGACAGTTTTAAACCGCTCGGCTCATGTTCATGTGGAACCCAAAGAGAGTTAAGCTGAAGATGTTCACGCCATTGTGAATGCTATTGATACAACACCTTTCAAGGGACACTCAGTATGTTTCCCCACTCATTAGGCTGTCAAGACATTGGGTGGATCCACTTTGTCCAAATGCTCATTTGATGTTTTAACCACAATATCATTTCACATCGTTTCGAAGGAATTCGTGTTCTACGAGCACAAATATTCCGCTAATTTTGGCGAACGTGGTGGTGCCTTTTTGTTTACATCGTTATAATAATAAATCAGGAATCTGCAACAAAGGCGAGTGAAAATTTTGGTGATCAGTAATGAATAATTGGAGGAAAGGAAATAGCAGTGAGGGAGGAAAACTTAGGATGAAAAGAATACGAAAGCTATTGGAACGATACCGGGGCAGAAGCTAGAATACCTGAGAAATTAAATCGTTGTTGATATTTTGATCGGCTCTAATGGCTATGAGACACAAATAAGTTAGTTTTTTCCTTACGCCGGCAACTTACAATATAATATTCTGTATATACTAAAAAAATTATTTGTGAAGCCAGCTGTAATCCAAAATAAGCGCCTTACTTCACCAAATTTATCAAAATATTTAATTATCACAAAGCAATTTCATAGTTTTTATCTATTTTTCAAAAGAAATTTTACCAAAATTTTCTCCTAGAAAACTGGCATTAGACTGCAAAAATCCTGACAAATACGCTGATCAATCTTCATGATTTAATCTTGAGGATATTGTGGAGCCAGGCTTCCTTATTGTTGTGGCAATTTTTGGAGGGTGACATGTAACTAGATATTACGCTTCGACAATTCGTCAAATCCTTTAGGCCTATCTGTAACGGCATTGCAAGGGATCAGAGGACTTCAAAGAAGCCACAACCCATGCGGTTTCACCTTATGTCTTAGCACTTTGGCCTAGTTAAGCCACGCATTTTCCTAAGCACGGACCAGTCACGTATAGTCATAACTGCCTCAAACACGGTGATGAAATGCGTAGATTACTCAGGTAACTATTTAGGTGTGCCAATAAAAAAATAGTGAATCGGACGCGGGACTTCCTCAGTGATCGCAAGCAAAAAGTAGTTATTGATGGTATTGGCTCAGATAAGGTTAGAGTCAAATCGTGTATACCACAAGGAAGCGTGATCGGCCCTCTTTTATTCATTATTTATATAAATTATCTAAGTTCTCAAGTTAGCAATACATTGAGATTATTTGCAGATTATACGGTCATCTACCGGGAAATTAGCGAATACACGGACTTAGAAGTTCTATCATCAGACCTAAACAACGTTTATTCGTGGTGCCAACAGCGGGGGCTAGAAATTAATCTAAGCAAATGCACCACCCTACACTCTTTGTGGAATTTATCACATTAACGCCATATCCACACAATGGGTGGAGTAAAAATAAAATCTCAAGATAAAGTCAAAAACTTTGGGATTACCTTAACTTCAGACATATCGAGTAGAACACACACAAAACATGTGCGGCAAATAGGATCCTAAGGGAATAGGATTTATCAAGCGTATAGTGGGACGGTCCTCGGAATTATAAATAAAAGAGAGGTGCTTCATTTCTCTGGTTATGCCACATCTCGAAACAACTTGAGTATTTGGTACCTTGGACAGAAATATTTACAAAAAATTAATTTAATGCAAAGGAAAGCTGCGCGCTTCGTTAAAAACTGCTACGAGCGATTATATATCGTTTACAGCTTTTAGAGGATTATGATGGAGGTCGATAGAGATTCGGAGGCAAGAAGCTATGCTGGATTGCTTCAAAATTTAGAGCTGGTGTATTTAAAAGCGATATCAGAGAATATAATTTTGACGCCACGCTTTAGGTTCGATAGAAGCGCCTAAATAGGATCCTTTTCCGAACAGATAGGTACAAAAATTGCTTTTTTTTCGGGCACAATAATGAACATAATGAAAATATGTGCTTCACTCAAAACTTGCCGCAGATACACACTTAACCATTTCACCTTCCCAAACCTTTACACGGCTGGCGTTCTGACGGTCCCTGCCACACGCCCATGCGGTTGCTCGCAGGGGAGTATTAGAATGTAAATCCCCGTAATCTGTAGCATTGGGGTGTAGAAGAAGACGAGGACACTCGAAAGATGGCGACACGAGTGGCGACATTCGCGTCTGCCGTATCAGTGAACGGAGAACTCACTCGCTGCAATCCCGGATCAAAAGGAAGACGGGAACTTTTCTCTGAAACCGATGCTTCGGGTTAAGTAGGCCACCGCAGGCTTCGTCAGCCATTCCTCTGAATATTTCGACAAGGTGAATTACGAAATCATAGGAAAAATCCCCGGTGTGTGTGTGTGTGTGTGACATTGACGAAGCATTAAAAAAGAAAGGCCCTTCAAGGTTTCCCTATCAGTGGAATCGCCAAAATATTTCAATTTTCTCCTCGAGTACGACGTTAATGACCCTTATTTGCGGAGTGACTTCGCATTATACATCGAGAATACTTAGGTAGCCGAGATGCGGTCATTATTTCCTCCTGAAAAAACCATCGTGAAAACGTGAGCATTTATGTTATTCATTGACCGAAATCGCCATCCATCGAATCACTTTTTTTCTCGTGGATTTTTTTATCGTATCTTAAGAGTTTTTCGGAAGTGTTACATAACGTTCGAACACCATGTTGCATTTCCCTGTTCATGCTTACGATTATGCTCGGGAGCATTTTTTTTCCACCACGAATGTAACAAAACAAAGGTCCGTATGTCATTTATCATCACTTTTTTCATATTTTCACGTCATCATTAATGGCAATGACTTGATGCGACAGATTCACATTCTCATCTCGACAACCTCAAATGACACGAATGAGTGAACTTCAGCGAGCTGAAAAGTTTAATTTTCAAGAAAGCCTCGATTTTTGGAATTAGAGCGATAGCCTAAAATAGCAATATAAAAATGGATAAATTTACGTTAAGTTAAAAATAAGTACCCTTAAGGTAGTCCGAGCGAGATAGTTCCCTAGTCATAATGGAGACCACATTCGAATTATACGTTTTAATGTCACCAGCTTTAGGACACATCAAATAAATATTGCATTATTAATGGTGCAATAACATAGTTTTATATGACAGAAATTGTAAGTGATTAAATGAAAATATCTAAATAAGTCTTTAACATGACACATTTTTTTTCGCGCGGTACACTGTAAACTCCTTCAAAACGAAAGGTTTTTTGTGATAGCCAAGAACCTACTGCGGTGACAATATGATTAATTTTCAAATATAGTTGAGAAGACATACAAACTACACGCTGTTGATTTTTTGACGAGATCTAAGTTTTAGAAATACCTTATTTTGTAAATAATCTCTCTCTGGAATGCATACACGTATCATTTCCCATGTAAAAGGGATGGTATTTTCTGACAAATATATCGGAAAGTAATGTGGTAAGGGGTAGCACTTTTGGTGTCATTGGATAGGTGAGATATTTTTCTTTAAAATGAGACCAAATTCATTGAATTCTAAGTAAAATGATTTTTCGCTCAAACTACCTTAAATCATATATTGGCCACAATCATGTGATGAAGTGGAAAATAAAGGTAAGCCGGATATGCTGCCTGAATTTCGGAAATCTGGTCACATCAGGATATGCTATTCTCGCAAGATGAAAAAAAGGGAGTTACTTCCATTTTTACCGACGAAAAAAAACGAATGACGTAAATGCAGCTTAAAAACACACTCCATCACGGAACAGTGGGTCCGTACCGAGCGGAACGACACACATTTCGACGGACATTCTGCTGCGAAGCGAGCGAAAGTGCGAAAGAAATGATCGAGTTCTCTCCATCTGTCAATTAAGAAAAACCATTTCGTTCGAGGGAGGGAGGGTAATGGGGAGGGGGAAAGAAACGGGCTCCCGGAAAGCCAATATTGTGAGCCACCCCCTTCCCGAAGGGAGAGAAAGAGGGAGAAAAAAAGAAGAGAGTAAGACAGACGTAAGGAAGGAGAAAGTCCCGCGTGAGGAGATTTCGGCTCGGACGGTGGGTGTGGGGTCGTAATCGTGAGAGGGGAAGATGGCGGAGAGGGGGGAGGGGAATGGGGAGGGGCGAGGAAAGAAAGAGGGGGAATGGCATCAGGTGCTCCGCAGAGATGACTGGGCGCCCGACCAACCGATCATCTCCGGGCGAACACCCCCTCCCCCCACGTTTATACACGGAGAGAGTGGTCAGCCCACCCAAGACACCCCTTTCACCCTCCCCACCCCCCACACCTGGGCGCCTTTTCACTTTTCCCGCGATCTTCCTCGTCGAAAGCGAATGTTAGGGCTCTTTACCTTTTTTTTTCTTCCATCTTTCGAACAAGATTACGATACCAATGAAAGTATTTACTGAGATCCAGACAGTTTAAAACAAAGCAATAACCCACTCCGGAAGGTCTTTGACCTTCCGTGTTTGGACCGATTTTCCTTGTTGTTGTTGGATATTAGGTGGTTGGACCAATTTTCGTCCGCGTACATATTTGCGTGAAACTTTGCATTCGCGTTCTCATTTGTGATATTGTGATATGGTAACAACGCATAGTGAGATGCACTAAAATTTGATGTGGTCCAAGAATCTCCTTTTCGAATTGCTTAAAAATTATCAAAATGTGCTCTAAATTTCCCGCGATTATCGCTCCTGCCACCTTCACAACGCTGAAAGTTATCTCTGTTTTTAAAATGTATGAGCTCAACCCGGGACGGCATCGAAGGGGATAATTTTACGCTACTAAGCCAGCGGTCCCCAACCAAAACGTAAGTGTGCACAATCGCTTGCTATTTTGTGGGGTACACGAAAAAAGTTCAGTAAAAATGAAAAAAAAAGGAATTAGCAGAAGGAACACCAGAACTCTACATTTTTCATGCTCAAAGGGATCAGTTTTTTTTACCGCGGCTGCCCAAGAAGACAAAAGCAAAGGAAGTTGGAAGCCGCTGGATCAGAGATTTTAACTCCACGCATGCTGCTCTGAAATCAACGGGCAGGTTGGCTATTAGATTTAAGAGAAGGAAGCTTCAAGGTAAAATCTGAAGAGGGTAAAAAGTCTTGAAATAGGAGGCAACTTTTTTTTAAGTTTGCTACGGCAATCTGGCATTCAGAAAATCGTTTCATCAGGCATTACTATGAATTGAGTGAAGAAGGGAATTTATTCGCTTATGAATTCAGAAAATTTCACGTTTTAATCACGAGAGTATAGAATGGAAATAATCCTTGATGGTCCAGTTCTTGAATTGTATTAGGAAGATATATTTTTTATTAAACGGGAATAATATTTATAATTTCTGACGTAGACGATAAATATGATACAGCCAATGGTATTAAGCTCTAAACAGAATTTTTATTTACAAATTTTAGATAGTTCAGCGAGAAAAACCAAGATTAGAGAGAAAATAACGCGATTTTTTTTCCAAAAGGCAGAGCCTCATTGTTGGTATTTCGAAAGGGATTTTTTCCAGTAGTTAAGGTATGTTATGGAACATGGAATATTCTATTCGCGTAAGAGTTGTAGTAAATATGAAAATTTGCAGGAGAACGTGGAATCTCCAATATTTCTGCGAAAGACGAAATAGAAAAATAAGTTTTCGATAGAAAAAAACGTTGTTTTACCAGCGATATTATAGAGACTAGAAATTATTCAACTAAGCAAATTAGAACTGGCTTTCTTTTGCCATTTGTTTGCTTAGTTATCTATATGAAAATTACTTCTTTAATTTTTTATTTATAATAAGCAAAAGGAATTTGTTATACTTACTGTGACTAGGTACATTTCCGGCTGCATCTGCTGGAAATACCCCAGAAGAAAATGGTCAATCCGTTAAATAAAACAGTAGCTAGCATTCGAAAGTGATAATGGGTGAGGATAGTCAACTACAGCGGAGCACTGAAAAAGCGTGAAAATCCAACGTTCAAAGCGACGCACAACGACTCCTTTGGCGGTTCATACACTTTACCATCGAGAAAGGACACACTCGTTATCCAGTGACTTAATATAGATATTCTTTTTCTCACATCGTATGAGAATTCCAAGGAAATTCAGTGATAATATTCAAACCACCATGAATTACATGACGACCAAAGGCGAGAAAGTTATTTGGGAACAAACCAAATCTAATTTTCGCTCTGCTAAATGCCTCTTCTAAAATCTTTGCCAAGATGGAACTTAACCAAGAGGACTAAGGTATAAGAGGACTTCATTAAGTGTTTTTCGGCACCGTTCACCAACTCCTTTCAAATTACTCACGTTCCCCTCACCGGTCAGAGAAAGTTTGATTCTCGTTTCTTTATCTTGCGCACTTGTACTTACTTAGCGCAGCAATCCTTGTACGGACGAAACATCCGTAAGCTATTGTTTAAAGTGCCAATGAAGAAAGATCTTCCTCGTAGAAGCGCGAGTACTCAAATGTTTCATCAATTTTATCGTGCCCTATGATGAAAGATATTCTTGGATATAAGCAAGTATTCTCACCTTGAGAAGCATCACAGGGCTAAAAATCACACCATTGTTATTTCACCAATTCTATTCCCTAAAAATGAATAGCTATAAAGGCATTCCACTCAACTGAACAGCCTTTAATCTCGAGCAAACATACCTTCTCAGATATTTTCTTCTTTAGCCTACGCTCTAAAAGCATTGGAAAACTCTTGGCTAAAATTAATCGAACTTTTACACCCTCCAAATATCACAAATGCTTCAGCGATCGTGATTTTATAAGGCATCGTACCGAGAGGAACTTTCATCGTGGTAATCCACCCTCGTCGAATGACTCATACTTATAACCAGAGAACCAAGAGCACGGTTCCCACTCGATGGAGAATGCGACTTTCCACAGCTGGCCCATGGGACAGACTGCGGTCACCGACCTATTCCGTCTATCCACGGGAGAGGTGGGCAGTGAGGCTGATGGTGGCGCGCCCTTGCATGATTGTCCACACTCACGCACCAAAACGGCATGCGCGAGGAGGGGTCTTTAAAAGAAAGGTGGAAAGGGCTTGGAGACAATCGCCGGAGACAAAGGACTTTTTATTTGGGTCAAAATTGAACCCTACCCCCGTGCTCCATACTCAGTTCATTGCAAGCTTTAGTTCGCCGGAGCGGTAATCGTGAATCATTACTTTTTCATTGATAATTTTTTTAATTTTTAATTGAATTATGTCATTTAATTAATAAAAATTAAATTATTAATTTTTAGCTTGCCAAGAGAAAAGCTCTGACCACACGATTTCAGTGCATCTGCTTATGTATTGGAACTCGCTGAACACAGAGTGATGAGAATGATGGCATTCAAGAGTGTTCTGACTTGAGTTGTCGGCAAGGAATTCGAAATTAAGACGAAAATATATTTAAATGTATTTTTATCGAATGTTGGACTAGGCGTTCCGCCGAGATATTTGCTACCAAGAATAATAATGCATCAGAAATATATTTATCCCGTTCAGAAGAAAATATGTACATATACAATCGAATTCACAAGATATGCTTGTCTCGTGCCATTAGTATTAAGTGTTAAAAAGGCATCGAAATGCCAAAAAAATACGCATCTGTAAGATGCAGTTTGTTTTTTTCTTCCATCTTTTGGTATAATTCAGAAAAACAGGTATACAAAGTTACTCGTAAAAACGATCGTAGAAGAAAATTAGTTCCCACCGCCTTAATAGTGTAGGGCGAGGGAGAGAATTGATGTATGGGAAGAGGGAAGGGGTTGTGGAGTGAAAGTTTGGATAGGAGGGGGAGGAAGGTAGGCGGAGGGTAGGATGGGGGTGGCGTCCGCCATAGGGGGGTGGTTTGAGTGGGCAGGCTGGCCTCCTCAGAGTGAGATGAATTCGGGAGTAGAAAAAGAGACGAACCGGTAGCCGAATGGTTTTCAGATCCCGTTTCTTCAGGGGCTAGTTTCCACTGGCACTGAGACTTCCCGTTTCTATTTTTTATTTCAAAATCAGAGCGCTTGTCAGGATTGATATTGACTGTCTTGGGAAACCGAATAATGTTTATATTCACTATGCCATAAAGAAAAGATTTCGGAATGAGAATTTCAAACCTGAATGGTTGAGTGGAGGGTGTACCTTGGCCATACTCGCCGTTGCTACCCTCGTCCACTCCTGTTTACCATTTCATCGCGAGTTCGTTGTGTATTCGGTCAGATTAGACCCAGCAACATTGGAATCGAAAGCGCAAACTCACGAAATTGTAGATATCACTCGTGAGCAGGGGAAATTATGAAAGAAATACTGATTTTCTCGGCTCCCTTTTCCTTCGCATTGACTTTTCTGAAACATCCTGGGATATATCTACAGGAGGCGGAACTATTTAATTCCAGGAGGGAAGAGCTTTATTTTAAACTGACATTCAATAAATGTTATATTTTTTTCTTCGCCATCTCCGCTGACGGTACCAATGTCGGGCCTGCACAAATATCACTACCTGTGCAGCGACACAATAAGTAATAGTCAAACTGATATGTGCACGAAGAGGTCCATTTTAATTTTTATGACTAAGGAGGAGAATTTATTGGAGTATTTATTTATATATTTGAAAAAGTCCCAAAAACGGCACAAAGGCTTTTAACATTGGATGACAACCAAACAAATAAATTTTAAGCATTTACAAAACATAAAATAATAACAGATATAATAATAGAAAATAGAATAGATACAGAAGTACATGAGAAAGTGGACGGGGACTTTGCGATAAGTCAACAGGGTAGATGGGACTAATTTGCAATCCTGGTTAGTAAGGAAGGATTTGAAAGCGGAGGGTGAGGAGAAGAGGTCAAGGGAGGATGAATGCGAAGCCAGGGAGGTAAAAGTTTTTGGAATGCGGTAGAATAGGGAACGCTGGAACATTGAAAGACAAAATTTGGTGACGTTAATAAGACAGCTATTGCGTGTGGTACGGGGAGGAACATGAAGTGGAAAGAGAGGAAGAAGGAGGATATTGGTGCGGAGAGAGGCCCTCCAGATGCAATGAGAAGGAACTACATGTCAGAGAGCACATGACGTTGAGAGAGGAGGGGGATTCCAAGTGAAGACATGATAAGTTCTTGTGTTGTGAGTATGGTGAATAAATGACAATAAAACCTTAAAACGTTAGTCGGGCAAAGATGAAACCAAACCAAGTCCAAGTCTTCGACCCAAAGGTCAGTTTGATAGGCCAGGAGAGTGTTCATCTTCGAGCTCACCAGTTGTTTACGCATTTTGAGGGTAAAAAACAGGTGATTGCCTTTCCTCATATCCGTCTGAGGATTCCACGCCTAGCACCTTGGACGTATTTATGTGTGTTCGGTGAAGAACTATCGCATGAATCATGACCCCATTTCTACTTCAGCGTTCCAAAGGTGACACCCCATGGAAACAATAGACGAGTGAAGCCGCAAAGAACGTCATCAGAAATATGGTCATCATTTTTCAGCTTAGTATTAAGTTTACATTCACTCATCAATTATACTTGGAAATTATAGGATGTGAATCAATGCGTTTAGAGGTAGGGTTCAACCTCTGGAATGGGTCTCCTGGACATTCGAACGCGTGGAAGAATTTCATAGTGGAAGAGAAGATGAGGCCAAGCTTACTAGGCACTCCAATCAATGAGAACGATTTGAGTAACATATTGAAACTTTATAAAGCAAGTCCGTTAACGGTTATTTTCCCCAATATTCGAAATAATATGTTTTCAGTGACACAACCTTATTTATAAAATAGAGAAAAATTCGAAGAATTCAAAATTTTAGCATGGATAAAAGCAGTAAAAGTACATGGAAGCAATAACAGAAAAATGTTACGCCTTTAATGTAAGCATGGCATTTGCAATCAGGTGATGATGCTGTAACAAGCGAAAGACAGGTAGTAATAAATATTGTACTCGTGGTATTTTCTCTGTTTTATAATTAATCTGAAATGAGGTACTAAATTATAAGCGTAAAATGCAAGTAGCTGCTAAATTCAGCCAGCTCTTCCTCTTTCTTAGCAACGAAGACGAAATTTTCCCTGGAACTGATAACCTCTACATTACTTTCAAAGCTGAAAGTTCTCTTGTTACTCCTAAGTAGTTTCTCAAAATTTCTTGGAGGAATATAACAGTGATGAAAAGAAAATTGAGAAGAGCATTTCCGCTCATATGAGATATCGAGAGATTGAACATCAGGAGGTCGTAGTTCACTTAACCACTCATTTCTTTGGGGGTGGACGGTGAATTTCTCGCAGAAAATAAATAGCCACACATGGATTTCACTTCAAAGTGGCTAAAATATTTTACATCTTGATGACGATAAATGATCATTTTACAAAATATTGCATCTCCACTGTCCAGAACGGCAAATTTAATATAGGCAATCCAAATTGAGGCATGGAGCATAAAACAGTTTACATCTCCTGAACCTGCATATGTGACGTCCTACATATGTGACTAGTTGGGAAGATAGAGTGATGAATAATAGAAGATAGAGTGATGAATAATATTTAGCAAGTTAGCTTATAGTAAGGAACATTGATTTTAAGTCCTGTAATAAGGACTTGTATTTTTTTTAAGTTTTCTAAGTTTCTTATGCCGTTCATAAAAAAAACACTGTGTTGACATGCAACATATGGCTTTAGTAAAATTATGAGAGAGTCTTATTTCTTCTTACATAATTCACGGATACTCGTTCATCGATATTCCTTCTTACATAATTGTCCATTAATATCTTTAGTGTGAATAGCGAAAAAGTGGTTTCTCTTACCTCCGTGATCTAATTACGCAATGATGCTGGGAAAATGCTCTCATTGCTCTGAGAAAATTCCAACCATTATTTCAGCTTTAAAAATGATCTCATGAGATTCTTTCCGCTGGAAAAAAAATCCACCACGTTAGACGAGAGTTCTTCCGGACAATACGGTTCGCATAACTAAACAGTCGAAGAAACTAGGCCCGCTGAAACAGCGCCAAATTTCCCATCAGTCATCTCCGACCCTGACCTGAAAACTATCCGGCCTCTTAACGAATGGTTTTTTCCGGGGAAAAATGTGTGTATAAGAGCCATAGAGAATATTTCCGAGGAATGAAATACACTTTGATACTTCCAACATCTGAGAGCCCTTGCGACACCATAAGATCATTACAGTACCAATTGAATTTTATATAGATTCAATAGAACTTTTGAGGCAGCGAAAAAATAACATAGATACTTAAAAAACACTACATTTATTTGATGAAACACAGAAATCGGTCATTAAAAATCAATATTTTACTTGGATATGCTATCCCAAATTTTGACATGATTAACAAATACCTACCTATTTTTTACCAATCAAAAGAAGATTTAAATTTAATCAACAAGTTCACAAAGAAGAAACTTGTTGTGAACCTGCCGTATTATTGGTGCGTATTACTTAGCGACGTCATTTGAACCTTCCTGCAAAGCTGTCGAACGTAAAAATTCATAATACAATTCATCCGACTTTGAGATATTTCGATGGAAGGAAATAAATATCCCGAAGGGAATCGAATTGCTTTGGTTGTCAGATTTATTAGCTTTCCTTTTTCGTATCCCTGAGTTCGAATCCCCGCAGTGGCAAAGATTTCAAATGGAATTATGACCTCTACTTTTGTATCTTCATGTATATTACTTAATTCTCTGGATGGGACATGAAACTGTGGACCCCAGAACTCCATTCGTGATGGAAATCCTAATCCCAGATTTTTCTCTCCATCATTCCTCTTTTCCCTTCCCACAATTTTATCGTCGAACGCACTTACACACGCGTCAATAACGGCACAAATTATCCCAGCCATTGGGCGATTTTCAAAATGACAAACTTATTCCGGGATGCAGGCCACGCACAATATAAATATTCATATTTACGTTCGAAAGTCCACATCGGAGATATCGGTCGTCGAGATCAGGACTCGATAGCGCACCAATTGTTTAAACCATTTAATCTAGGCATCCTCCTCCCATTTCATGGATTATGTGAGCTTTACAATAAATAAGATATTTAAGACTGCTGGACATACAAATGATAGGAAGCAGGCCGAAGCGTTCTCTTGGCGCCGCGGTCCGCGAGGTTAAAGCCACACTGAATACACTCGCATTAATGTGCATTTGCGGGGACTCTGTAAAGGTAACTGCTCCAAGTCCATCATATTTTTTTTCAAACTTAGTTTTTTCTCACACTGATTGGATGTAACCGTGCCAACTGCTAGTTATAACCAGGGGCCTATTTCGCTCTCCTGCGTGAGGTAGCAACGACGCAGAATCCCCCGTGGGTGACTTGCAAATCGATATGGAAAATCTTAAGCATCACTCCCAAAAGGAGAAAGTGCATTCAGTCGAGGGAACGGTTTGCGATTGCACAACCCATTCATGTTTTTCCCCTCGTTAGAAAACTTACATAGAGCGCCTACAGTGTAATAGCGACGCAATAATTCCCAGGGCTGAGAAAGGGAGCCACTTAAAACATTCGCGCGAATAGTAAACAAAACAACAAGGCTAAAGGCAAAGGTCGGGGCTGCGGCGGCAGTTGGATCGGATAGCTTGCGTGTGTTTCAGCTTAACGGTGCTTTCGCGGTCCACTTTCGTTTCCCCGGATACGACGCCGCCTCCTCCACCCGGGTGGAATGTCGGTGCCAATGTGACGTCGCCTGTGACGCGAGCACTTTCTCCGCAAACAAATGGACTCGAATCGAAGCTCTCCGAAGGATTCGAGTGCGCATGCGCGGAAGAGAGCGAGCGATGGCACGACGGGAAGCGGAGAAAGGTCGTCCAGTCTAGCCGCCCTTTTCCATTTCGGATCGCTTCATATTTATGTATATCGAAGTATATACCAATCTACCCCACCCGCATGAAAGCTCATACGCCGAAACTATATACGTACCCCGAAAATAAAGTTTTGATTCGGCGGTTTTACTCTGCTTCTGGAGAAATGTACCTCTTAAATGAAAAAGCTACGCTGAGTAGTTTGTACACAACTTTATCGCCATTATTCAACACCAGCATTCAACAAAAATCTTTACTGCCGTACTTTTAATGCCATAGCATTTCAAAACACGATATTTGACCAGCGCTCTTCACGTTGACGGGGGCCAATGACACTTTTGGCCACTACGCAAGATTAGATATGGAATTGAAAACGTCAAAATGAGCATGGAATTCGTCGCCAAAGCAAGTTGATATATTGCGGAAAATGTATGTATTACGATATGCAGAAATATGTCTGATGCGATAGTACAGTTGAAGTCACATATCATACTTTCAGAGCGACCACGTACTGACGGCTAATGACGAATTTACCAAATTTCGGCATACATTTACTCATCAGCACTCTTTTAAGGACTTATTTCTTCTTCATGTTTCTGAATCACAAAATATTAATCATTTAGGTTTAAGTAAATAAATGAACGAAAAGAGATTTATAGTAACAAATATTTCGTGTTACGGCTCCAAACTGTATTCATTCTCGCAATTGTAGGATTCACTCTCGTAATTGTTTATTGCCCACATCCATTTGAATACCAGAATTATATACGTTCGGGGAAGTACATATCTCTCCGAGCAGACCCACGTTAACACCCCAATCAGCGATCACATCTACAGCCTACACTCACTACTGCTTGGAAGCATATTCTTCCCCTATCCTCATCCACGAGGTTTTTTGTGGACATTTGTCTTTATTCGCAATGTTCATGTGAAAACGGAAGCAAAAAACAAATCTTCGAACGGTACACGCTCCAAAACACTTAATAATCATTGTATTTTTTTCATGAGCAGCGAAATGAGCTCTTGCAATGAGCATTTCAACTTAAGGGGAGAAAAAAAATCTTTCCTGAGCAGTGTCGATAGAAAGTGAGCGGTCATAAAGACAATAGCACTGGATATTTTCTATTTTTTGTGGTCGTTTTATTCTCTAGCACTCCTACAAGAAGTACCTAGAGGCAAAATACACTCTCGATTCTCTCCAAGCAACTGACGCCTTTATCAGATTTGGTTTCCAATTTTCTCTCGAGAGGAAAGCTGAAGAGCAGAATCTGGGATTATGTAAAACGCTTCAAGTTAATCAAAAATCCACGAAAACCATGGTACAGGTTTTAGAAAAGGGAAAGTTTAGAGTGGGAAAGGCTTGTCACCATCTCCGGCTTGATTACATTTCCGCCGAGCGACTTTATGCGGGAGCAGGTCCACGGATACATTCCTCCTGATCGACACAAGCGAGCCAGAAGTTAGGAGAAACGTTATGAGCTGCTCGTCGTCTCCGTGCATGATTGCGGGAGCGCTACAGGAATTAGGGGGTGATTGCGCGGAATGGGAAGGCCACACCGTCTTTCATCAAAGCGCTGTAATCTCAATGGCTCTAAAATAAAACTCTTAATTACTCTGTTTGGGGTACATTAATCAGCTAGGACTTTTACTTAACTGTTAAGGCGGCAGAAGCGGTAATCACGTTCATTGAGCTAACATGAAAGGAATTTAGAAACTAAGTGAGGAGAAAAAAAAACTGTCGATCACATTGCATGCAAGGGTATCTCATTATGTGTTGAAAACCACTTTTCATGCAGTAATTAAATTGATACAGTACTTGAATTTTTAATCCTATCCTTAGTCAAAGTAGGTATGTAACGACTATCTATTTCGGCGGGGAACTCGACATTTACGCAAAGTTATGTTGAAATATGTTTGCTTTGAATATTGGATTCGATATGATTCCTTGATATTTATCAGCAATATCTTTAATAATTAGGTGCGCATTGATTCACTTGCAGGAGGAAATATGTTTAAATGTAATCGAACAATGATGAAATAAATTACATGTTCCATAATAGGTCTACTACGTGCTTAAACAGTATTGCATTGCTATGTAACCAAATCGGTAAGGTGGAATGTTTTTCACTTTTTTTCTGAAGATATAACCAATGAGAACACCTATACACAGTTTCTCACAAATCACTACATAAAAAATAGCTCTAACCACCTTTTAAAAAATATTCTTTTACTGATTGGTAATAACGAAACCTCATGTGGTGTAGTTCTTCGATGAAAGACGACGAGGAAATATGCTGACGTACAAGGCGTTTAAAAGAGCTTGAAAGAGATATATTAGTACGAATTAGGGTAACTATTTTAGGAATTCCATCGACAATTTGCCTAAACGTTACTTACATTATTTTAGTTCGCTGTTATAATTATTTTGAAGAAAGGAAGCCCATTTCAATAACATCTATCAAGATACTATACCAAGATGGTGAACTTTCCACCCGACGGTATAATGTCTCCTAGTTAGCGCCTCGAGCGTATTTCAGCCTCCTTGTTCGCGGCTGAGACCAATCGATGTTCGTTTCCTCCTCTCGCTCGCAATTTCCTCCGCCCGGCACCACGGTTTTCTGGCGAATATCACAACTTTCCCTAGGCGCGTACATAAGATCAAGTTGCGCAACTACAGTGTTCTTTCCCAGCGTGCAATGCACTCTCCGGATGCATCGCAATATCAGCGTTACCTTTAGCTATTCTTTGTGAAAGGGCTCTTGTGATTACTACGCCGCCTGCAATTCAAGCCGTCGACTAGATGAAAGCTACCAATAACGTGTCTTACGTAATATCCATCTAATTTGACATCATAGGAAGAAACTAGTAGAAAGTCCAGCTATATGAGAGAAATTAGTAGAAGACTAGCTATATGAGATAAGATGCTCTTCAAATTGATACCCAGTTTCATTTTTCTACTTTCTTTCTGCTAAACCTTTCTCTCTAGCTTTCACTATCCTTTATGTTTTGATATTTTTTTAATCTTGTCATTTCCTCCACATTTTTCTCCCTTTATTCTAATTATTACTTCCTATCTTTCATTTTCCGTGGACGCCAACGAAGAGAAACTGGCATACACTAGAACAATTGTACCAAATTGGTACTCAGCACTAATCAATAAATGATTAAAATTTCTAATGTATATAATTCTGTGTGTGTGTGTGTGTATATATATATATATATATATATATATATATATATATATATATATATATATATATATATATATATATATATATATATTTTTTTTTTTTTTTTTTTTCTCCAACAGGATTTGGCGAATATAAAACGCAAACTTTCAAGCTGAGCGATTATGGATTTTAATGTTGACGCAATGTTTCCGACATATTTCCCGGCTACAAGGCTACAGGCACTCCTTATCACTAGTTCGAAGCCAGTGTAAAGTCAATACGCGAAAGAAACTACAGATTTTCCGACAATCAGCCGCTCCTGAATTAATAAAAAAGCATACATGGTGACTTAGTTCAATACTATAGGCTGTTCTTTACCAAACGACAATCGACGTCAACACGTGATCCTGATTCAAGAAGGGAAATACACAATCACATTTTTTAGAAGTCCGACCGTAGTAGGCTGAGAGTCTTGTAACAAAACTTGTGCACATTACAGCGCAACTTCAAAGCACACTTCTTTTTCAAGGAATATATAATCATTGTAAGTACGATTTTTATCCACCGAAGGATTCTCTAACATGAAATTGACCCGGTTTCCAAGGGACTACCAGCATAAAAATTGAGTCATGTCGAAGTTAAAAATGAGGTAGCACCTTTGAAATTCGATAACCTTCCGTAAATATGTCACTTTTACTGTTACTTGCCCACAATTATTTCACGGTACCTTTAAAAAGCACACAAGACAATTAATGTGCCGTTTGCCGCTCCGATGAAGCGGAATGAGGATTTGGGGTGGTCCTCCGGCTCGTCAAGTGAAAGCGAACGATCAGCTGCTCTTCGTGGGCCACACGGGCGTGACGTGACGCCCACTCTTCAGTTACAGTCACATTATGATATGTCGCGTGTGTCCAATGGTTCCCTTGTGACGACGCGCTTCACGGACTCCTCAGAGAAAGAGCAAACAAAATAAACACTTTCTACTCTTAAAGCCCACTAAATCATTCTTGGCACACCAAAGTTTGTTTTATAAATAAATTTCATATACAGTTTCTAAACCTTTTCCCCGAGCGGAGAGCGCTATCTGTGCTGGCATATTTGAAGAGCATTAGAAACTCGGCTGTAATGTATTTTGTGGCACACCACAGAGCCTCCTTTCTGAAATATTGTAATTTACTTACCCTTAAAAGAGAGGGTGTCGCACGGCAAATATTTTTTCCCAAAGTCATCATGAGGAAGAGGTTGAGGAGTTAATTAACTTTCACTGAATGACAGGACTGCCTTGCATGTCACCAATGGAGAGAAATAAAGTTTAGGACATACTAGGGAAAAATTTTCGCTCGCAGATTCATAGAAACTTTCAAATTTTGCGCTGTTTCTGTGACATTTCTGCCAAAGTTGAATTCTATGTCCCCTAAACATGGCAATCTTGCGAGGAGCGACACAAAATTAATCGTTTCTTTTTTAAACTATTGAAATCCTACTTTAAAAGGACGAGATGGGGAAACTAAGTGAGAACGGCTCATAGGTAATTTCTTTAGGCGCTCATTTTCAATGGTATCTCCCTTCACCTAAATATTTATTTTAAATCCAGGAATGTTAGAAGAGGCTATGCAACAGCCGACCCAGGTTGGACTAAAGCCCCTGCCTGCTAACACTAGGGTTACGGGTTCAAGTACCGTCTGGATGGATTTTTCACTACTCTGGGCGTGATTGTATGTGGCCATCCGTTGTGATGTGTTAAATGTCCCGAAGGCCTTATGGCTTAAAATTGCCATATGAGCTGTTTCCGATGACTTTGGAAGAAAGATAAAAAATAGTTTGATAGAAAACTAAGCACTTAAAAATACGAGCTCAATGATCTCTGGAATTAGGCGACATTATATTCCGACGTCTTCAATAGTGAAGCTCTCACCACAGAAATCAACAAAACTTTCAAAGTTTTAGACAGAATATTTATTAGACGACCGGTTTCATCGAATATTCAACATCATCAGGTTGATGGTGTCGACTCTTCAACTGGTCGTTCAACAAATATTTTACGTAAAACTTCCAAAGTTTTTCTTAATTTATGAGCATCATTAATACGTTCTACGAAGTTAAGGCTGAAAATATTGTAGCTTAACCTAGAAAAGGTGTTCGATATTAATTTTTATGCAAGTCTTGCGTGATTTATTATCTTCCGAACATCATTCGCCGACGAAATATTGCTATTATTTCAATGAACTATATGAGTATTGTGCTCCCATTATTCTTAAACAATTGGATGAAATAGAACGATTCTTCCCTTTTTAAAGACAAGCAAGTTTAAAAATGTTTTTGTACGTGATTCCTTTTTGGTCGTCCTTTTACCTTCCCGGCTTTTCCGGAAGATGTGAATATCAGAACTGGGCAAATCGGAGGAAAAGCAAGCGCTTCCGTCAATTTCAGATGATTGCAGGTCCCTCATGCAATAACTTTTAGTAGATACCATACAATAAACTTTATATGATAAGATTTACCAGCTTAAGCATTAACTCCGCAGCGGAAAGGAATCGATGATTCTTTTCAATCTGAATGTTCGTTTTTTGCTCCAATTTTGCTGTTTTGTTGGTTAAGCAACTGTTTGGAATCGCTCGCATAACTTGATTGATCTATTTCTGTTCTCGTTCATCTCACGTAGCCACTTCCAACTCCAGAATGAATAGTTCATAATAATAGCAAGGCTTCTATTAAAACCGATAACAAGGAATTCTAATCATATTTGGCATAATGTAATACCGTATAGCAAATTTTCATGGATTGTAGCAAGAAGCAAAAACAGCAGAACCGAAGGTGCGTACACCTGATTGAAAGCTGTCCGAGAAATCTCCCGATAGTCTGTTATCAATTGCTCTCATAAAATATGATAAATGAACATCGGATTCAAGGTGTCCTTGCTTGAGACACTAAAGCCGTGTCCCAATTCGTTAGGCATTAGGGAGGATGCGGTTAGCTACCTAAATATTTAGAGGCCTTTCGCTAGGGGAGCTTGATTTGGGAAATCCTTCGCTAGTGTTGCCGTCTGCCGAGCTGGAAACGAATGAAAAACATATGAGTTGTTAATAAAGGACTGAATGAAACAAATGAAACCTGAAATTAAGACATTTTGGCGCCTTTTGGCTACCTTTGTATGCGTTGTGAGATTTGGAAAGTGAAATGACATTTTTTTTCATCCATTTCGTTGTTTGGATATTCGTTAGTTTTTAGTTTTCAGGGTATTTAAGTTTGTGTAGGTGTTCTGGGATTTAAATTCGTTTTATTAGAGTGTAATAAGTAAATTTTTTCTTTTGTAGTCGGGTGTTGGTTTGCGGAATTCTAGAGAATTCTCTCACTTACAGACAAAATACTTGCCGGCCATGTTTGCCACTTTTCAACTACTTCCTTGTGTACGAGTTTCCTTGTACGACGCATTCTGCGCTTTGCATGATGGGAAATTCAATATGGCGGCGGATTTAGGATAAACTCCATCTACGCTAAATTTCACCCCCGAGAAAGGCACCTAAATCCGCTCCCCCATGATGCCTAACGAATTGGGACACACTTCAAGATGGCGTCCTCCCTAAATCTGCCGATTTAGTTGCCTAAATGGCGAATTGGGACACAGCTTAAGTGTCTCACTGCTGGAAGGAAGCTGACTCATTTCGCGTGAAGCGCTGAGAAATGCTGCATGACGCTACGCTGCTCTGACCTTTTGAAAAACTGATTTACCTGCATGCAATCTACGGTATGAGTCCTAATATACTGGTTCCTAAATTTATTTTTTCAGATGGGTAATTATTTTCTAAAGAATGCTAGAAAAGGAAAGGAAGCTGCCATCTTCGCTAATTGACGTGCTTTCGGAGGATATGGAGTAAAACGCTGAGAAAGGTCATTGAGTGAGAATACGTGAACTGCGGGACTCGAAATGAAAGCCCATAATTTTCTATCGCCTAGTTTGTCTTCACTTTGAGCGGCTCCCGGGCAAAAGCGAGGGGAGAAAGGTCGAAAGTTGAAATTGAGGAGAGATGACGGAGTGTTGAGCACTGATGATAATAACTCATTAACCGCACCTCATCTCTTTCCATTCTTTCTTAGTGCCGTGTCTTCTGAGGCGAGAGGCAACCAAGCGAAAGCAATTTGACAAGTTCTACGATAGAGTTATGGAAATCAACTTCTACTCCCTTGCTACACACCATTTGAAATACGTAGAGAGTATAGAGGATCCTTCTGAGGTAGGTTTTCAAAACCAGGTTAGTACGCATATAGCAAAGATTGGCAAAGTAAGTTGAAGTTAGCTATGCTAATCTCGTCTGTGTTACTGACCTTTTGCGATTATGGAGATGGGAACCACTTTCAGACAGCACATTAAAATCAAGACGTTTTTCGTTCTGTAAGTTTCAGGCGTATTTATTTTCTGACGATGTCAAATAAATTCCACCAAATCCGACTAACTACTACATGAAAATAAAACTAGCGAACTAGACTGCGAAACGGACAGGTTTAAAATGCTATGTTGCCCGCCAGCGATAAGAGACCGCAACTGTATGACAAGAGAACTAAGTTTGTCAATAGATAGAGCAACTCTAGGGTCTATTCACTTTCTAATGGTTCTAGAATTATCTAATACCCGTTACTAACAGCACTTCGTGTATGTTTGCGGTATGACCACTGACCAAACTGATCGCCACTGACCAAACTCTTTTTCGAAACGTATTTATAGTTCATCACAACTCGGCATGCCAATCGCTTCGTTTAGATCAGTGGTTCCCAAAGTGGACCCTACCACCCACCCTACCTTAAGTGAGCAGGGGTTGGTGCCTCTTGAATCATTAGTGCAATTGAATTCCACCGTTTCGTACGCGCTTTCGGCATGACCACCCGTCAAAAGAGTTCGTTTCCCCGACCACGCAGAGATTTACAATAAGATTCTCTCGCGGAGAGAAAGAAAGAGGGCGGAAGATAGCAAAAGGGGGAGGATAACGAGGAGGAGGAATTTAAAACAACGCTAAGCGACGCGCGCTCGCGAGCAGATTAAAATCAATAGAATACCGGCACAGCGACGGCCCGCTGGATATGTGGGGGTTCACATTCACGAGAGGCACTATCTCGTCGTCTCTCTTTGGCGTTGGTGGTGGTGGCCGTGGTGCACTTTTGATTCCGTTGGAGAGAGAGTGTGCGCCTGCGGGCCGCACCTTTTCCCCCCGCTCCCCTCCTCTCCCGCTCCCGGCTGCGGGAAAGTGCCCCTCCTCCTTCCCCCCCCCCCCCGACTTCCCCGCCCTATTTCACTTTCAGTCGCTTTCTTTACGCCGCACAAGTCGGCCTCGGGACGGTCAGCTGGAAAGGCACCTCATTCTTTCACATGCAATGCTCGCCACTCGACGGAATGTATTTCGAATGATTCACGAGGCGATTGTGAGTGTGTCTGGTTGTATGATTTGGAAGCGACCGACAGCTAGAGTCATTTTGCGCCATCCAAGGATGCGCTGAAGGGTTATCAGGGGAGGGATTTTACTAGACCTGTGCGAATGCTTCGAAATCGAGTCGAATCGCCTCGAATCAGGCTTAATTCGATTCGATTCGCCTGCAAATCGGGATGCTTCGAAAGCGAATGATTCGTAATATTCGAATCAGGTAGATTCGTCTTCGAATCGTTAAAAGCATTCAAATATGGCACTCATCCCCGAATATGCGCGCCGTCCGTTTAGAAGATGTTTTCCTCACGCGAAACGGACATTTAAGAGACCACACGTCATTCTGTGCTATTCTTTGTGCCACCATAGATGTATAAGCTAATGTACGGACCTGAATTATAGTGAAAATCTGTATCACTTTAACTCTGCATAAACTATTTTATTTCATTTAGAATTCCAATTCGAATCGCAAGCGAATTTAATTAGGGTGATTTGATTCGCTAACGAATATTTTTAAAAAATTCGTTTCGATTTGATTCGAAATATCCTCTGGGAGATTCGATTCGAAATGAAAATCCTTGATTTTCACAGCACTAGATTTTACCCAATGTGCATTTTTTTATTTTCTAACGTATTAAGTTCCAGGGATTGAACGTATAAGTACCCAAACATTCACAGCTGTTATATTTTCGGCAACTGAGCCGAAGGTCAAGTACGGGATACTTAAATATGCTTCTATCGACATGCAAACTAAGATGAAATTAAGTCACCGATCGCCACATGAATGTATGACAACCCGTATAAAGTAAAGGAAATCTATAATACAATACCTATAGAATTAAAGAAATGTTCCAGAACGCGCAGCCATTCCACCGATTTTGATAACCTTCTCCCCTCTGGGCACCGCTATTACAAAACTTTTTAACAATATTGATAACGAAATTAAATTTCTATTCCATTAATTATTGGTCGGAAAATTTAAAATGAATCGAGTGACTTGTAATTTCTACGATATTATTTTAAATTCCAAAAAATAAAAGGGTCAAATGACTCCTCCTACCCTTATAGTGTTAAGGATATTGGGAAAAGAGTGGTGAGAAACTTGGTGTATGCATTTGTCTTCTTTAGAAAGGGGTGGTTGAAAGAGCCGCACTCCGAATTATAAGAAAGGAGGCAAGGTAGACTTAGAATTAATGTTTATGAGGACGATGTGGTTCTCTGGTTATTTTTTATCAAATATATCAAATTTTATTCATGAAAAGTGAAAATTTCCATTCCACTAGTCATTATGGTACCTCGTTTTTATGATTATAGCGTGTGTCATAATTTGGTTAGTTGGCCGGTCGTTAGCGTTGGAAAACCAACATCAAAGACCATTTGTGTCGTTTCCGATGCGTGGATAGGCTTGTTAGGGATGGATTATTTATTTAAGGGGATGCCTTGAATCGACATTACCATGCTCATAACAAGTGGCGCTTATGGTGGTCCTGGATTCAACGCTTCTTCATCCGTGTACTTTGGAAGGAGATTGCACTCAGTAGGAACCCAAATATAGAGCGGGATTTGACTGCTAGAGTCCCGCCTCTCTCAGGACTCGATTTTGGAACTCCAGAGAGGGAAACCAGAATCCTAGTTACCACACTATCAACCCGACCCTCACCCGCTCCGGAAATGACGTGACAGGAAGGTGAGATATATAATAGCAGCCCATTCAGTGGAGCGCTTGGCACCTAACTAGGGGCAAAGCTGGGAGAGGCCTAATTAGACGTAATCACCCCAAACTCAATCTACAAGAGAATGACTGAGGGCTAAACTTGAGGAACCAAGCCATGATAATAAAAGCAATATATCAGTGTTTATCCCCTATGCAATTCCTTTCCTACTATAATTATGTATCAGAGACTAATAGCTTTTTACAAGATACCAACGGGTCAATTTGCCTTGATAATTGCAGTCAGTTGCTTAAAAGGCGTTCAAAA